>CM045762.1:161870252-162617520 GCA_025200525.1 Camellia lanceoleosa | reverse complement strand
GTTGCTTCTTCTCTCTCAATTCGATCCTAATTGTAAATCCATAAAAGGAGAGCTAGAGTTTGTTCCTAGCCTAGTCACTTGGTGAAAGGGACAGCAATATCTATTCCTGGACGAGACCATTTTTGCGTGTTGAAGAAGAAATCGACTATAATTTGACTCGAGAGTGTCAAACCAGCATGCACGGGATAGGGGTACATAGCACCTTATTAGCCCCCTGATACCTTTAGCTTAACTCCTGGCCTGTGCTATCAAATAATGGCGCAGTAGTAGCGAGGCATGTATCGTTTGACTGAAGTCGCCTCGAACTATAGGCAAATGGTTGATGTCATCTAGACTCTGAACCTTGTTGTATCTCCAAAGCTTAAAGGAGATTGGAAGCTGAAGAAGAAAAAAAATGAAAATCTATCACTGCAATCTTGGATGTTCGATTCCCTCTGGTTTACGAAAAACTGAATTTCTTTGCTCATCCTGTTAACCATAGAGAACAACAGGTTGCATCAATTCATCTATTAATAACACTATATCTTCTATGGATAGACATCTCCTTTTGAGTCCTGATGCATCCGATCACATCATTAAACATAAATTCGTACGCCTATTCTGGAAGGCCGACAGGCTGGCCAGCATACGAAGTACAAGATTAGAAACCCTAAATACCACGATATCTCGAACTTCTTGGAAAAAATAGAGGCTTATCCACCAAAGGCAAAATGCTGAGCAAAGATGAGGGCAGCCACAAAGCTGGTTGCTTTCGGTTCATCGCTCTGAGGGAAAACTAGCATAAGCGGGTCATTTTGGGATGCACAAGTTGTGTGTTGATGTTCAAGAATCCAAGAGCCTGCATGGAGGCTAATATCCATGGAGAAGAGTGCGGAGCGCATATGAGTGGTGTGTGATGCTAGCCCGTGAAGATTTCTTTCGTGATAGGGTTACTACCGGGTCAACCATGGAGGAGGATTGTGTTGGCTTTGTTCGGCATGATGTCTGACAATGCTAGATCCATGCAACCGTGATGAACATTCCGCCAAAGTTGTGGCTAACGTGACTTCGCCGCATGGCTATTTTTCGATCCGGGGATTAATGTAATTGGGGAATAATTCAAGGGGTCGAACGGGCATGAGTATTTTGGTAGCATGATGCAGACTACTTTACTTAAGTGGGTTGAGGCCTAATCTTATGCCGCGTCAAGGCATCACATGTTACTAAGTTCATCGTGAACAACATCATCTCGCCGCTATGGGGTCCTCAATGAGATTATTTAGGATAATGGTTCCCGCTTCAAGAAGGAGGTGATCGATTTGTTGGAGAAGTACAACGGGTTTTTCATAAGTCATCCACATCGGCCATAAACCAACAGAGTTTGCCAAGGCCGCCAACATGGACATCAAGCATATTCTGCAGTAAAATGGTGGAAACCTCATAGATTGGCTAGATAAGTCGCCATTTGCTCTTTGGGGGCTACCGGACTTCAATTCAAACTTCTACCTGGGTAACTCCGCATACCTTGGTCTATAGGATGGAGGCTATTCTCCTATCGGTTGAGGTTCCGTCATTATGTAATGGCTATGCCGATAGTCGAAGCGATTGGCAACAAAGTAGGTTCAAGAACTCATGCTATTTGACGAGAGAGGCTAAAAGCAACGATCACGCCCAAGGTTATCAACGATGAATTGCCAAGGCTTTCAAATAAGAAGGGTAAGTCCAGAATTTGAAAGAAGGGATTTGGTGCTTAAAGACAACCGAGCTCCCATCCACGACCCTAGGTTAAGTTCGCATCTAATTGGACTAGTCCTTACATCATCAAGTCTATCCTCGGTCCGTGGAGCCGCTGCTTATGGACCTAGATGGCCTCGAAGTTCTCCTGGAAGGCATCAACATGGACAAGTTGAAGAAATACTATCCATGAGTGGCTCACTAGGCCGAAAACCCGAAAGGGTGGCCTAGGCTAAAGTTAGAGCACATAAAATTTGAAATAATAAAACTCGAGCTTGTAAGGTTGAAAAACCCGTAGCGGGCGACCTTGGCAAAAGTTAGAGCGCAAAAGGAGAGTGTTAATACATGAATGAACCTAAGCCGAACTACAGAAGGCTTGATTCCCATCTTTGGGATACGTAGGCAACTTCACTTTGAAGTCCAGCCATACACACTTCCAGATCAACTTTCTCCGTGTGATCATGTTGCTCATCTTTCTCTATTCTGCATTCAAGAGCTCGGTTGGGATCTCCAATGCAAGGTTATCTCGACAAAGGGCAAGTTTCCAATTGTTTGATTTGGGGTTGTGTATCTTGAGGATATATCTCAAGCGTGTCCAAAGTGATACATATCTAAAATGGTTTTGAAAAGTTTTAATAAAAGTTGATTTGTTCAAATTAATCTTTTTACGATTTCCACGCCCATTTTTGGACCATAACAAAAAATTTTCAGTACCCACAACCTTTAATTTCATTGATTTCAATACAGAGTTCTCCTACTCTTGAATACAAATTGAAGTTTCTTTTGATTACATTCATAAAGAAAACTTGAAAGTACAGATTAAAGCAAACTTGTGGCATAGTCGTGTGTTCCTGTCCCTCCCTGTAGCTTGTGGAAGCCTCTGACGCCAAAATAGGCCCGGTCTGTGCCTCGTCATCAACCCAGCTATGCACTCACCAAAAAGGGCACAACTGAAAGTGAGAGCGGGGGCAAGAAGCTCTCTCGTCCTCCATGCTATGGCATACCGGGCTGATACGCCTAGGGACCGGAAATGCAGCGAGGTACTCACCCCATCTTCCGCAAACTGGTCGTGCCAAATTGACGCTCAATTGAATGGCTAAAAGGCACAGTGTGTGCCAATCACTGAATCTGTGCCAGGACATGCTATATCTCATCGCAGATTAAGCTGGGCAAGACAATGTTGGCAAGATAGGTCACATCCATTTGCACCACCATCCTCATTCGGGGCATCAACTAGCCAGGTCGTAAGAAATTGTCGCGTATAAATATGTCATGAGTCCACCACTTTCAACTTGTCCATCAGCCATATCTGGGGAGGGATGAAAAATAAGAGAGATTAAAGAATAGAGAGGTGTACGTGGAGAGAAAAGTGAGAAAGGGTTTTGATAGAAAAATAGAGCCTGAGGGCCGAGTGATGTGGAATACACATGTGAGAAGGGCTGGAAACATTACCTGTAAGAGTAGTGGACTCCTTGCAAATTTGGTTATCTCCCGGCGATGGAAGGCGTCCGGAGTCTCAACTAGTGTCATGCCAATGTAGCTCTTGCCCTCTTTCAAGACTTGGGCAACCTCAATCAAACAGACGTTAGAACCTCCGAAGCCTGGGGCAAGTAAGAAATGAGACAACATGCACAAACAGAGGGCGTGTTGCTGAAAACTTTGCCAAAGATGGTTGCCGCGGTCACCGGCGTTAGAAAATTGATGAATCAATCTCGGAATATCCAACTTCCCGTTGCGAATCAAAGACCAAGCGTCATGCAAAGTAAGCCCACACATCCGTCCTAAAGCTTGGATGTGGCCAAAATGGAATTGGGGCAAGATCTCTTCATCACGCCGAGATTCCATCAAAGCTTGAAAATCTTCAAAAGTGGGACATATCTCTCGTTTGCCAAAGCTAAAAACATGAGTTACCGGATTCCAACACCTAGCCGCAGCATGGAGGAACGGAAAATGTAGCGGGGTGCGACTCAGCGTTAATAGTGTATTTATTCCGAAACCCCAGAAATTCAACTTTTCTAAGCAATCCAAGTTTGCAATCCAATTTGTGAGATTTTGGGCAAGAAATGCTTCCATTTGGGGCAAAAACAGAGTTGAAATGAAGGAACCACGAAGTTGGAACCTTTATAAAAGATAAGGCATTGAGTGGAGGACAGGTGGTAGCAATCTGGAGCTTTTCAAAATAACTGGCCGACCAGCTAGTTTAAGTAGTCGACCGGCTACCTTTACTGGCCGGCTGGCCACTTCTGGTCCCCAGCAGTGAGCTTTTAGCCTTTCCGTGAGCTGAGGATGCTGAAAATCTAAGTTTGATTCTACTTCTGATGCATTCTGTTGTCCTGTTTAATGGTTGTATTTGTTTATCGAGTTGTTGCAATTTGTTTATCGAGTTGTCGTTGTTTTGCTTATCGAGTTGTTCTTTAAATTGTTTTGTTTTGTTTTGTTTGTTATGTCGATTCACTACCCGACTTTGCAATACACAAATGATCATCAAGTTCATTTTTGTGTAAAATGGTGCGATGCGATGCTCAGAATATAAAATACAACACTTTTTGAACAAAAAAGTTGTTTTCATTCCATCATAGTATCTCTTTACAAAGAGTACAAGTTTTGAAGAAAATAAAACTGCCTAAGGTTGTACAATATGCTAATACTAAAGCAAAAAGAGAAATAAAGCAAAAAGTGTCTGAATTGGTGCCATCTAGCTTAGGATCGAGAGGCCTTCTTTGTCCTCTTTCGTGGCTGAGCGGACTCTGAGCTGTCACCGTCGGCTCCGTTATCTGGCTCTGAGCTGGAACCTTCCTCGCCGTCGTCGCCACCCTCAAAACCTGAGTCGGTGTGCGGGTTTCTACCTCAGATGACTCAAACTAGAACCGCCTTTGTCCTCGCCGACCCGCCATCGCTATCGTGGTGTGGCGTGCTCCTAGCGCCTCCCTTGGTCGCGTTGAATCTCTCTACCGCCGAGAAGGCTTAGAGGGTCCCGTTACAAGGGTGTGACCAAAAGGCGCTTTGAATTTATCAACAGGTATCAAGCGTAAGTGCGGTATGCGTATATGCGTAAATCCGACATGTTGTATGAATGTAGTGTATCGTGTCAGATGTGATCTACACATGTACTGCATTAGTATAATGAAATGTTAGGTTTTATCAACAGTAGTATGATAAATGCAGGGAAGCTGGAGAATACTGGAATGCCATGGGAAGTCAGCATCGTCTCTCTCCATAAGATCATGCTCTCGAATGAGGCCATCACCTGAAGTAACCCCTCGACGTACTCTACAGAGGGCTGCAAATGCAAGTTGAAATCAAGAGTACATGAATGCATAAGAATCTGAGTGAAACTGAAATGAAATGCATAAAAAAACTGTAAAGTATACCGGTGGTGAGCCAGGTGTCCTGACGTATCGGTGATCAGGAAACGGGGGCTCTAGTGGAATCTGATAAGGTATCCTATACCACCAACCTATCAGCTCAGTCAGGGGATCAGGCCATCCGACACACTGCCTAGTAGAAAGCATCCCTCTAGTTTCACTCTTCTGCATCGAGCCCCCGCTGTCGAAGGGCATTTGTCGCCCGAGCACTACTGCCGAGGAGCGCCACCGAGCCGCGTTCGACAAAGCAAGACGCTTGTCCCTCCGTGGGAGCATGAGCGCTTAGCAATGGAGGCATGAGGTATGCCGGATGTAGGTCGAAGTCCCTCCCCAATGAATCGGTCAAGGCTCGAGCCTCGTGATGACGCCAATAAGCTCCCGAGGGAGAAGCTTTCAGGTCTCGTATAGATGGTGGGGGCGGTAAGGATAGATCAGAATGGTAAGCCTAATGTCCGATGTTCAAGCGCTCTAAGAAACCAGTTTGACCCATCGCCCTTCGAACAGATCCGCATCGAGACACCTCGAGCTTCGGCGAAGTGAAATCGGGCAAACTCTGCAGACAGCAAATGCCTTAGTTGCCAGTAGATATGCAAAATGAAGTGCAGCTGAAAATATGAAAAACTGTGGGCTTTGTGTTACCTCTGCTGGCCTCACTGGTCGAACATCGACGCAAGTACTGAGGGTCTTTGGGCCCTAGGTCAAGACCGCCATCGACGACGTGAGTAGGGTACCTCGGCTGCCTCAACTCTAGCCAGTAGCAAGTCCTGGGAAATAGGCGTATACAAGTTGTGAAAAGCAAGAGGGTCGCAGTGAGAATACAAAATACAGATAATGCAAAGTAGTATGGTACAAGCAGTGAAGTACAAGTGCAGAACAAAAATGAGACTGTGTGCAGTGTGTAGTGTGTACGGTGTGCAGAAAGTACAAAACAGAAAGCATGGAAGAAAAAGTAAAGCTGAAAAGTAAAGCATACCTCCTGTGTTCTCCAAGAGTGCCCACTCTATCCCCACTCCCCGGAGGTCGAGCTCATGTAGCAATAAAGAGTAGCAGGCCCTGCCACCCCAATCATAGTGTCGCACCGAGACAGTCCACTAAGGCCCTCAGCAAATATAGCTTCACTGTGTTCCCTTTGTCGGCAAATCGGGTAATACTGAAGAGGAACATCAGGAAGCCTCGAGCGCATCGCTCATTCTCCTCGCCATCGAGGCTTTCTCCATCTGAAGTGGTCGACAAACCAAGTGTACCAGACCAAGCCTGATGAGCAGTGAATAGGCAGATGTACTCCCAATAGATAGGTCCAAGAAGCCTCCCACTCGCCCATGTCGGAGTCATATGGGATCGGTTGGCCTTCCACCTCCAGGCCAGTCATCATAGCGAAGTCATACGGGGTCATCGTCATGTCCCCGGTGGTAGAGAAATGGAAGGAGTTGGTGGTGTCCCACCATCTCTCTACCAATGCTCCTAGCAGAGTCCTACTCACAAAGAGACGCGAGAGCCCCGAGCAGAATAGGTCGAACCTTGCCTCGTCAATAATCTGCTGAACCCCACCAGGGAGCTCCTGGTACAACTCCCTCGCCGTGATCAACCCGTACCCGCGGGTGAAACGAGTGTCAATCTATGTGGGTGGGCAAAAATACAATGTGTATAAGTTTTCAGAATGAGCAGAAGTACAGTGTGTGAATTTGTTCAGAATGAGCAGAAGTACAGTGTGCATATGTTTGGAATGAGCAAATAAAATATAGAGCAGAAGTGCGAGCCTATGCAAGAAATGTAAAGTACGTCGCAGAAAATGTAAACTCACAGTGTGTACCTTAGAGGCGTCATGGGACAAATGGGACTCAGGCTCCCATAGTAGAAGATCCATGGGCACGTGCCGTGCAAACCTAGTGAAATGGTGTACTGTGCTAGGTGGTAGCACATGTACCGTGGGATGGTACGTCGCGGGGTCGAATGGCCGGACTCGAGGTGGCAGCAGGATGTGTGCTAGCTCTTCCTCCATCCTTGGAGGACCCCCTTCGTGTGGCGCGTCATCTACCATCTACAAAGAAGGTGAAAAATGAGTAAAATGGGCAAAAATGCAAAAAGTCAACCCTCAGCAGAGAAAAAGTCAAAAAGTCAAAGCCTGTAAAAAGGGCGGAAAATGGAGGAAAAGGCTTCAAAACATCTTGTTCGGTTCAAATGAAGACAATTGAAAGGTCTTAGCTTAATCAACTTCGTAGAAGGCGTTGGAAAACGATGGGGCATGATCCATGGAGTAAGTGTCTAGAAGCAAAGATGAAGGTTTTTCGCCAGGTGTGAGAAAAGTGTTTTGAAGTTGAGTTTTTCAAGACCCGTATGCAAAAGGTCAAATCGCCTGAATTTCCTAATCGCCGTAAACCAGCCAATTTTTGTGGTCGACCGGCCACTTAATTGGCCGGCAGAAAAGAAAAGTGGCCGGCAGGTTCCCAGTGTTCCCTTTATGTGTTTTCAGATTGTTTTGAGTCCTTGGTTCTCAAGAAAGTGCAAGAAGAGCCCACTTCTAAGCTCAAAATGTTTCTGTGAAAGTTTAAACTCCTGTCTTCGGTGCATGACTTATCGTCGGCCGGCATGAATGAGGTGTATCCATTTTGAAAGACATTGCAACTCCTCCGAGAGGTAAATCGGAGGTTGCAATTGAATTGGTCTTTTGCAGACACACATTCGTTTATTTGATGTTTCGCATTGAACATGCTATCGATGTTGCATTGCATGTGCATTGTTGTCTTCGTGCACAAAATATGTATGATGTATTGCATTGCATTGCATTATCCACGTTCTTTTGCTGCATAGAATATGCACGTCGTGTTGTATTGCATTGCGCATGCTCTTACATTCCTATAGAAGTTGTTCGTACCTGTTGCATTGTGCATACATTCGGTATTGTATAGCATATGCTCCATGTTTTGATGCATAAGATATGCTTTTGTTTTGTTCCTCATATGATATGCATGAAACATGCCTCGCTAAGCATTGTGTCATGCTGTCAATGTCACATAGAACATGCATTCTTATTGTATTGCGTTGTACCTGTAAAGTTTCTTTCTTATGCAGGCATGATATTGTATGTACGGTTCATTTGAAGCTGGTGCAACCAGACAATATTGTGTGTACGGTTCATTTGAAGCTGGTGCAACCAGACGATATTGTATGTACGATTCATTCAAGGGGATTCCGGGTAAGATTATTCTTGTTCTTTGAGCACACCTTCATTTGGTTAGAAGCATTTGGGTATGCCCGGTGCTTATACCTCCCCTTCGGTTAGAAGCGTTTAGGATGTGTGTTCGATGCTTATACCACCCCTTGGTTAGAGACATTGGGTCGTGTCTGATGTTTATAATTATTCATTTCGTTAGAAGTGTTTGGATCGTGTGTCCGACACTTATACCCTCCTTTGGTTAGAAGCATTGGGTTGTGGGCCCAATATTTATACCACCCTTCTAGTTAGAAGCGTTCGGAATGAGTTTTGACGCTTATGCCACTTTGTTTTGCTAGAAATGTTGGAATGTGTTTTGATGTTTATACCATGTTCGTGTTGGCACCATTCTTTTCCTCTCGTGTGGCGCGTTAGGGTGCTTTTGGTTAAATGCATATAGATGGATTCGATGCATATATCACTCTTTTTGTTTTGCATAACAATTGGATGTGTTTCACTTGGTATCTTTTCCTCGCGTGTGCCACGTGTTGGGATCTTGTTTGCCGTCTCAAGTGCGCCCGACGATTGTGTTTCTCCGTCTTTTCTGTGTGAGGCGCAGTTGAGATTGCGTATTTTCTTACATCCTTTCTGCATGAAATGTAATTTGGTTCGTGTTAACTTACTTATCTCCGAGTTTGCTGTAGCGTTTCTTTGAATAACCTTTGTATCTAGATGTTTCATTACGGCCCTCTTTGCATAATCATAAGTTATGCTCTTACATTGTGCATATCATTTGCATTTTGCCTCTGCCTGCGGGCGCATCCGTATTGTTATTTTGACTGTTTGTCTAAGTCTTCGGCCTTGTCAAAAATGGGTCGTCTCTGGGCTTTGACATTCACTCCCGTCATTTCATGACTTCCGAGTTTTGTGAAAGAGGGGCAACTGTAGACACCCCATTTTTGACTGACCTTAAAACTCAGACGTCATCGTTTGTGCGTGCGATGATTGTGCATGTTTGTGCTTGTTTCGAGCGCCCGAAGTTCTCGGCTGAGTGCCTTTTCTTTGAGCCTCTTAACACTTTCTGGTTTGGCCTTGTCTTTGGGCCAAACCTTGTTACCTCTTGCCAGGGGTGGTGGGAAAGGGCTTGCTGGCCACTTTTGGCATCTGCCGGCCACTTTTCTCTCTTGTAGGCCACTTTGAGTAGTCGGCCAGCTAGGAGAGGCGGCCAGCCGGCCATCTTAACTGACCGGCGGCCATTTTTTCTCCTTTTTAGATATTTTCAGATCTTTTGAGCCAGCTGTGGCTCACTGAAACTCATCCTCCATAAACGTTTATGGAGGGTTGGAAACAAGCTTTTGGCTTGTCAAGAAAGCTTTTGCTTGCTTTCTCTATATAAGGGGAGGTCCCTCCCCCTTTAGAGAGGTTTAGAATTTTCAGAGCTGAAAAATCTGTCTCTCTCTTTAGAATTCTCACACTCTCTTTCTCTATATTGTGCTACATTCTACTTAAAAATGTGTTTAATTCGCAATTTTGCACTACAACACCTAGTCAAACACCTTCACTTTGGAGCTGAGGCCCATTGAAACTTGTTTTTGAGGTCTTAAGCTGATTTTAGCACAAAGAAGTTGCCGTCTTGTTTTTGTTCTTCAAGGGTAAGCATATCCACCATTTAAGCTTTGTTTTGATTAAGTGCCTGATCACCTATGCATGCTATTTTAAGGCTGATTTTAACCTCTCAAAAGCTCTGATTTTGAGGCTTTAAAATGTGGGTTTGAGTCTTGTTTGGCTAGGGGGTGTATACCCTCTTTTGCTCTTTGGCTTGTAATGTTTCTTGAGCCACCTTTCATAGCCTTTGTAATAACCTTTGTTCGGCCTTTCTACCACTAAAACTCAGAGGAATTTCAGTGGTGGAAAGTTGGTTTTAAGGCTCAAAATGGGAGGGGGTGGGCCCCCCTCTCCTCTTGTCTTGCTTAAATGTGTTGTTGGCCTACCAAGTGAGCATATATTTCTCTTTCTTTTAAGCTGAGTTCAAGCATGTTTTTGTGACTTTTTGGACCTTCCATAACTCTGTTTTTGGCTGGTTTGATCATTTGTTGCATGCTTCTTACACTTGTAGTGTAATCTTGCTGATTAGCCTTGTGTGCTTGATGCTTTTTCCCATCATTCTAGCTTATCTTGGCCACACTCCAGCATGCTTTTGTCTATGTTTTTGCATGCTTTAACTCTATTTTGAGTGGCCTTGGTCCTTTGAGGCTTGCCTTCTAGGGTTGTAGTGTAAAGGGCCTTGACTAGCTTTGAGTTGTGAGGTCTTTAACATGTTGTGTATGTGATGATTGCATGCCTTAGCCTCATTTCTCACATTATTTCAGTGTATATAGTGTAGTCACACTCTCACATGTTCCACTCTTTCAATGCTTTTGAGAGTTGTGCCTTATGCCTCGCTTATGAGCCAATACGTGAGCATGATCTTCTTGCTTTCTAGGCTGCCATTTAAGCATGTTTTGGCCTTTGATTTAGCATGATTGAGCTCTATCCAGAGCTGGTTTGATTATTTAGGCTATGTATTGCATGCCTTTTGTGTGATGCTCTTTACTAGCTTTGAGTTGTAAGGCCTCTTGTATGCTTTGCTTGTGATGTTTACATGCCTTAGCATCATTTCTCATGTTATTTCAGAGCATATACTCTTGTCATACTCTCATCTATATCACTCGCCAAATGTGTTTGAGCGTTGAGTCCTATACCTTGTTTATGATCTAATACATGAGCATGTTTTTCTTGCTTTTCATGCTATCTTCTAAGCTCATTTCAGCCACTGTTTTGGCTTGCTATAGCTCTGTTTTGGGCTGGTTTAATCATTCGAGCTTTGGATTGCATGTTTCTAGTGTTGTATTGTTCACTAGTCTCATCGTTTTGGTTCTAAACATGTTATGCTTGTATCGCTTGCATGCTTTAAGGTCTTTAGCATGCCAAGAAAACATGTGTCGTTTGCATTGCATTGTGTTTGGATCAGACGTTAATCCAAACACAAGAAATATGGGACGTTTCATACTTATAGTGATAAAACGTGTCACATTTCTTGGTCGCCAACCCTCTTGATCATGCATGATAGAGGTGGACGCTCTTTGTGTTGTTTGTGCATTCACTAACATTGTGCAAGCTTGACTCTTTGGCCATCATGCATCGAGATGCGTGGTTGGTGGCTTGAGAGCCGAGTACTATGCTCCTTTGAGCTTGAGAAATGATAAGGAGAGTGGTTGCACATACATTTCCTTGCAAATACATTGTTGTGCCTTTGTTGTTCCCTGTTGCAGCGAAAGTGGGATTCTGGAAAGAGAAGTGGTCGGCCGGCCACTTGCACTAGCCGACCGACCACTTGCACTGGTCGGCTAGCCGGTTGAGGTAGCCTACCGACCAGTTGAGGTGGCCGGCCAGCCACTTGCATGAGAAATTGTCCAAAATGTTCCTGTGTTGGGGCAGATCCAATCTGGAAGTGTGCATGATATTCTGAGAACATTGTGAGTGCAAACGGAGGCAACTCATGGCAGGGCAATCCATTTTCGGGCGAAGCAAGCCGAGCATGCATGTCTCCCTCCCCCCAGCCATTTTTACTGCTTTACTTAGCTAGTTAATTTACCGGTTTTGTAATTAATTAGCCAATATGCTTGGCTAATTTAATTCATCTTTGTAATATTCTAATTAGCTTAGCATAGCTAGTTGCAATTCGGTTTGTAACTAATTAGCTAGATTAGTTAATTAGTTGGTTTGTAATAGTTAACTTAATTAGCTTAGCTTAGATTAGCTTAGCTTATTTATTCGGACCCTCTATCAAGAGGGCATAGTGTTGTAATAAGGGTGCGTGTGTGTGCATGTCTTCCAACCCCATTTTTTTCTTCCTTTTACTTATCAGCTTTTGATGGTTAGTTAAGGGCATATTTCAATTAGCATACCTTATGCTTGCATGTTTGCATCATTCATTTGTTTTGCAGGCACCGGGCTCGGCGCATCATTAAACTGCAATGTATTTCAATACCTACTTAAATACATGTATAAAAGTGTTGCATTCATATGCCATTTTAGGTAGCTGAGCCTATTTTAGTTGCAATTTTGCATGTGTTGCATTAGGCATCTTGTATTGTTAGGATCATGCATTGATTTCTAATTATGTTTTGTTTTGGCTCGGAGTACACTATAAGTGTTTACGCTTTAGCATCCGTGTATGAGTGTGAGTGTTGTCATGTTAGCATGCTTGCCATGAGGCTATGTGCTCAAGTGTTTAACTGCGTGAATACCTGTGAATGAAGGCTTTATTGCTTGAATTGGGATAATTCATCAAATGTGAGTTTTAAGCCCACTTTGCGAAGTGGCAAAATCATGTTGTTTTAAGCCCATTTGAGGGTGGCAAATCCGCGCTTTAGCTTACTTGCGAGTAGCACTTTCAAACCATTTTCAAAAGACAAACATGAGTTGTTTTATTCCAACTTAAGTGATTTAGTCTATACTTGTATGTTGTGCGCATCAAATAGTAAGTTAGCTAATAATCAGAATAAGGACACATGTGTTTATAAAACAACATATCATGTTTAGTAGAGGCCGATTCTTTGATCGGGCGAGCGATGGTGCTCATTTCTAGACCTTCCCCTCTCGTACCCAACTTCCCGAGCCTATGCAACTTTGGTGATGACGGACACGTGGCCTTTGGCACGAGTCAGGGTTTCCTAAATTTCCCAAAAATAAAATATTTAGGTAGCGACTCTGTAATCTAACAAAGCAGTCAATGTTTGGCACTTTTTGATTCAAAATTGATTTTTCAAAGCTAATTGCCGAATTTGGACTCTTTGGTAATTTATCAGTCTTTCATTGCACTTTGTGAGATTAGATTCAGAACCGTGACAGGAGTCCGAACTGTAGTAGCATGAACCCAATTCGTGCCTTCTCCGGAAAGGGGACGCGTGGAGAGAGTTCGGGGCAGCCTACAGTTTCTGGCAACTCTGCTGGGGATTTAAAGAACTTGACTCGAACTCATGATATGTTGTTTTGTCTACACTTATGTGTTTTTTGCATTGCATTTGCATTGGTGCACTTAAGTCATAGTGTTTGCCATATGCTATTTCTGAACAGTTTACCGAAGGCTTGCTTGGAAAAGCGTGCCATAAGGCTGACTGGTTATGGGCTTTGCCACGATGGAAACACAAAACTTGGCTTTGCCAAGGCACCCCCTTTTTGATCAATCGTCCTAGTGCATATCGAAAGCCATAGAGACCATTCCAAACTAGGACAGGTTGTTTGCCTGCAGGTTGTTTGAAACCACTGCGTGCATAGTGAAACCTTAGGTCCTGAAAAAATAGGACAGGGAAACCCTACCCCACCACACGGGTGTTTTGGCTCTCACTTGATTGATATGTGCTTTTAGAGTGTGACTCAACCGGGAATGTATGTATCAATTGCAAGTCTGGGTATCATGTCTGAGGACATCAGTGTTTGAGGACATCAGTTTTGCCTGGGGGTATCAGATTTGAGGCAGTGATTTGGGGGCAAAGATCAGTATTTGAGAATAGTTTGTTTAGCTTATGATATCAATTGTGTGTTGTCTTTATCTTAGCCGAAATGCTGTATGTTTTTCTACTTTTTGTTTCCTTATTTTTGCTTTATTTATCTTTTTGCAAGGTAGTATTGCATCATTGCGTCCAAAGAGGCAGATCCCCCCAGAGCACTCTGGACCAGAGTTGGGAGAATTCATCGATCTGAGTATCTAGTTGACGGACAACCGGTATTTGCTGCATTACCCTTGGTTACGAGATGGAGGTCATCCAGGCACAGATCATCAGTACAGTAGTCACCAGTTCGATAGTCATTGTCCACTCCACCCGTGCGTAGTTGGGCTGAGATATCTGCTTCTACCTGAGAGGGAGAGTACACACCTCTTCAGTCAGATTAGCATTTTACAATCAGCATGGAGGAAATGACGCGTCAACTCCAAGAGACCATGCAGCGGGATGCTGCTCGCCAAGCAGAGGTTACCGCACGTCAGGCAGAGGTTGTGGCTTAACAGGCCGAACTAATTGCCAGGCTTCAACAGCAGCAATAACCCCAACAAGCCAGAGCATCTGCTTCGCATCCACCCCCACCCCTACCCCCACCCCTACCCCCATCTAGGGTTTCGATACCCGGAGATGCGGCTCACGTTCAGGTGAATACGGACATTCCAACAGTGTCGGTCCCGCCGTTTGAATTTGAAGTGGATCCAACCGCGCTGAAAGTGAGTAAGCTTGAAAAGCTGTTCAAGCGAGCACAGGGAGTTAACTCGATCCCGGACATAGAAGATAGATACACTGATTTGGCGGTGACATTGTCGGACAGGTTCAAGATGCCTCACATAGATTGTTTTGATGGTTCAGGCGATCCTTTGGTTCATCTGACGCTGTTTTCTAATATTTTGCGCCTGATAGGCTTGACAAGACTCCAGAAACTATCACTCTTCGGTCGGACCCTGTCGGGTATTGCGGCCATATGGTATGCCAAGCTGGAGGACTCGGTGAAAAGAAGTTGGGAGGAGATGGCTGAGGCCTTCGTCGCGTAATATTCGTACAACACCCAGATTGAGGTCATGACTCGTGATCTTGAGGCAACTAGGCAAGAGCCGAAGGAAGGCTTTTCTGACTTTGTCACTCGATGGAGGGCCAAGGCATCCACGATGACAACTCGGCCACTGGAGAAAGATCAGATAAGAATGGTTGTGCGCAACCTGCTACCCATGCTGATGCAGAAAATGATCGTCTTACCCCTCCTTACCTTTGTTGATTTACACGAGATTGGGGTACAGATTGAGGATGCCATGAAGCAAGGTCTGGTCGACCTGGAGAAGGAACAACCCAGGAGAGCATTCACGCGCGGTTCGAATGCAGCTACCAATAGTAGTGCAGTCGCCATAACTTTTGATGTCGGCATGGTCACGCCTTTCACCAGCAGCACGGTCACGACACCGGCCTCTGCTTCAGACTGCGTCATGAGATTCAAGATCTCATTGACAACAAGGTGATTGCGCCTCCTGACAAGCCAAATGTCACCACCAACCCACTCCCACCACATAACCAAGCTCCACCACCCAAGCACATCAACCTGATCCAAACTGCGGCCATTCCTTATGACCTAAGCATATACATCACATCCTCCCACCTACCCAAGCCTGAGGTGTTCATCCCAGACAACACAAACTTGTGCATGTTGAGCACCTCCCTCACCCAAATTTCGAGCTGCTGGTAGTGACCGTCAAGAGTAACTAGTGTGACTTTGGAGGCAAATGAGAGTGTTGGTTTAGAACCTGAGCGGTCTGGGAGCTTTACTGAGGAAGCATATAACCCGTGTGGTTATATTGCGTTAATAGATCTGGCCAAGCCAACAGTAGAGTTGCCAACTGAGGTAGAGATCCGTGTGGTCCGGGAGGATGGACCTAGTCAGGGGCTAGATGACCTTGCTGAGCTGGAGGAGGATATCAGCAACCTTCAGTTCTTTGATGAGCAGGACCCGGGGGATGTGAGTGTCAACTGGTTTGACTTGAATGGATCAGCAGATAATACTGGGTGACTTAGTGACGAGCGAGATGTTGTTGAGGTGCCTCAGCCAGAACAGGGGCAATCAGAAGCGGGAACATCTGCGGTGGCCAGAGTGGCCGAGAATCAGGGAGAAACGCTGGAGACATCGGTGCGAAGAATTTTACTCAGGATCTGGGCAGTCTGTGTACAGTAGACACGAAGCACAAAGCCGCACTGAAGCGGTTTGAGC
This sequence comes from Camellia lanceoleosa, assembly GCA_025200525.1. Taxonomy (NCBI): domain Eukaryota; kingdom Viridiplantae; phylum Streptophyta; class Magnoliopsida; order Ericales; family Theaceae; genus Camellia; species Camellia lanceoleosa. Next base: position 162,601,512 of record CM045762.1, on the reverse strand, counting down.
AGGAGAGGATCGAGAATGACAACAGGGCTAGAAAAGCCAAGGCACCTGAAGGCCCATAATGTGTTGTGAGCACAAAACCAGCTATAGCGGAACTAGAAAGTTGTCTGTCGGTTGCCGACGGGATGTGGTGGGAAGATGATGACTTGCGTCTTGCCCACACTGATGAGGACTGGGGGCAGAACAAACTGGATGGCACTTGGTACATTGAGGAGGTCGACCATATGACCCGAAGTAGGCGGTACTTGAAGCGCCCGCATTTGGACTAGCCAGAGGCATCCGGAAAGGACAAAGAAGCAGAAAGGTAGAAAGAAAAACTGCTAGAGGAGGAAGCTGTGCCGAAGCAGCTTAAGAAAATTCAAGTAGACATCTCCATCCGGGGACTGCTTATGGCCTCGAGGGTTCATAGACAGGCCGTCCTTACAGCCATGGATAGGGCCAAGCTTTCGATTGATACAACGCCCGAGCAGTTGGTAGGGTTGGTTTTCCCGGGTAGAGCTTCACCGACCTTAACCTTCACAGACAAAAAACGACCACCTGAGGCTCTGATCATAACAAGCTGCTCTATATCTCTTTGGAGTGCAAGGGGAAGTGGATACCGGTGGTCCTGGTCGACACGGGATCTGCAATCAACGTATGTTCGTCATGAACGGCGTATGCTATCGGGTTGAAGCCCGCAGATTTTGTGCCTACAACCCAGGTGATACGAGCCCATGACAACACCAGTCGGGAGGTGATGAGAACGGTATGGATCAAGACTGAGGTTGGCCCGGCACAACAGAACATTGAGTTTCACGTCTTGGATGTGCCAGCCACCTTCAATCTACTCCTTGGGTGGTTGTGGCTGCACCAGGTGAAAGTCGTTTCTTCCACCTTACACCAGATGCTGAAGTACCCCCACGGGAAGGGGGTAGCAATATTTTTCGAGAACTCTTCGATACATCTGCCGCCAGACGATTCTACGCTAGTTCTGGAGATTGAGCACGGCGTAGAGGATATTTTTTTGTTGGGATTCACCTTGGCTAAGGCTCGAGTTGTACATGATATGCTAGCTGTTGATGAGGGACTATACATCAGTGCACAATCTGTCTACCTCATGAACAAGCTTCAGTACATGACCGTAATGGGATTAGGATGGAGTGGCCGGAAGGGCATCACAGCATTGGCCGAAGTGCCATATAACCCATATACCTTTGGTTTAGGTTATCTGCCTACCAAAGAGGATTGGGCAAGGAAAGGAAGAGAAATGGCTGGAAGAGCTAAGGCCAAGCAGACCAGGAAGCACTACAAGTTGGTGCACAGACCTATACAAGGGACCCTAAACGGACGCTTTGTCCGGGAGGGGAAAGACTTCCCGTTTTGCGACTTTCCGGAGCCCTGGCTGAATTCAGAGAAGCGGTGCTTGCCCGGCTTCGAGATCTTTTTTGACCTCCAGTTGTCAGGGGATGAAGTTGTCGAAGAGTAGAGAAACCCACCAGTTAAGACTGAGCAGTGCAAGGAGGATGAGTCCGGGAGCATGGAAATTGAGATAGGGGTAGCACTGGCTTATCTCTCGATCCTCGATCGTGCGAGTGCTTGGGGATAACTTCTCGCCCATGATCGGGGATCAAGTGGTCAGGCCCATCTTCTGGCATTCTCGATGCATCCATCGCACCCTCTCTCGTCTGGCAGTACGAGGAGGGCTTTTTATCGAGCAGTTCTGGGTCAGGTAGTGAACTAGAATCTGATTCCACAAAGTCTGTGGAGTTGGAATCAGATTCTAGTTCTTCTGAGTTAGAGTCTGGTATACCTAAGGTTGATAATTCGATGCCACTATCCCGTCTGTGTCGCCCTTTTCGCTTTTCCTTTGAGTCATCAGAATCAAGAATCAGATGGACTAGATGTTATTAATGAGAATTGTTCAGTTGTGGCTTCTGAGTACTTTTCTGTGCCTTTAGTTTATTGCATTAATCAGGATTTTCAAAATTTCGATGAAAACAACGAGGAAGAAATTCCTCCGGTTTTAAAACATTTGCTTGATCAAGAGCAAGAGAGGTTTGTAAAACCTTTGGTTGATGAAATCACCTCGATTAATGTTGGTACTCAGAAGAACCCGCGGCTAGTCCAGATCGGGTCCACATTGTCTTCTGAGGAACGTGAGCGCTTAGTCACTTTATTAAAAGATTTCAAAGATGTTTTCACGTGGTCCTATGAAGACATGCTTGGAATCGATCCTGAGATTGTACAGCACCGGATCCCTCTTGATGCAGAGGCCCGACCTGTTAAGAAGAAGCTCCGAAGGATCCGCCCAAACTGGGCTCTGAAAATCAAAGAAGGGGTCACCAAGCAGATTGATGTAGGGTTCCTGTTAGTATCCGAGTATCCAACTTGGTTGGCCAATATAGTTCCGGTGCCGAAGAAGAACGGCAGAATCGGGTTTGTGTGGACTTCAGAGATTTGAACAAAGCCAGTCCGAAGATGACTTTCCTCTGTTGCATATCGATGAATTAGTGGACTTCATTGCTGGGCATGCGCTACTCTCATTCATGGATGGGTTTTCAAGCACCCGAAGACAGGGAGAAAACTATTTTCACTACCCCGTGGGGAACCTACTGTTATAGGGTGATGCCGTTCGGTTTGAAGAATGCTGGGGCTACATATCAACGGGCTGAAACCACGATTTTGCACGACATGATCCACAAAGAGGTTAAGGTGTACGTGGACGACATGATTGTCAAGTCCAAGGAAAAAGAAGGCCACTACCTGTAGACACCCCATTTTTGACCGTCCTCAAGACTTGGACGTCACCGTTTGAACACTCGGTGATTATCCATGTTTGTGTTCGTTTGGAGTTCCCGGAGGTCTCGGCTACGCGCCCTACTTCAGGATCTCCGAACTCGACCGTTTTGTGCCTGGTTTTGCACCAAACACTTGTGTTTTGCCTTGGAAGGGCAGGGAATGGCTTATTAGCCATCCCCACACCCCACCGACCCTCCCCTATCATCACCGGCCACACATGTGTACCACCGGCAATGTTTTCTTAAAGACAATGGCCGGCCGGCACTATGTTTAGCCAACCGGCACTTTATTGTGCCGATGACCCCTTTTGGTGGCCGGCGTGCACCCTTTGCACCGCTGGGGCATGGTGCATCCCAGCGGTGCCAGCTGGAATACACCATCACTCATCCCCGTGCATGGGAGTGGCCACTTTGCACCCTTGGGCACCTTTGAACCCTCCAACCTTCTAGAAGGTTGACCCCTTTGGCCAAGCTTCTTGGAGAAGCTTGGCTAGCTGTCTTAGCTTCCTCTAGAAGCCTAGACTCTTTTGCACCCCTTGAACTTTTCCCTTTTGCTTAGCCTCTAAGTTTCTTGGCTTGGCTTGGCCTATATAAGCTCCTCTCCTCTCCCTTTGATAGGGGTTAGCCATTTTAACAAAAAACCAGAGCTTCTATATCTATATATCTGCCATATACTCCCTCTCTCTACATTCCTCTATCTCCCCCCCTTTTGTGTGTTTTTGTGGCCTAAAAGTGCACTTTTACCTTACTTTTGCACTAAGACACACACCATTACGCCTTAGCTCGAGATTGGGAGGCTTGGAGGGTTGTTTGTTGAGGTTTTGGACTGTTTTTTATCAGAAGAAGAGGGCTGTACCACCTGTTCTTCAAGGGTTCTTCAAGGATAACTACTTTACTTTAGTTTCCCCAATCTTGCACTAGTTTTCTACCTATCTTGCATGCTGATTTGAACTTATTGTATAACATAAAAAAGCCTTGTATTTTCATGCTTTAGAACTTTCATTAAGGGTGTTTTGGCATTGGGGGTTGAAATCCCCCTCTTAGGCCTCTTTTGGCCCCTTTTGGTGCCTTTTCCTTAAGCCTTGTTTACTTTGTTGTATTAGCCTTCTCACCACTGAAATCCAGTGGATTTTCAGTGGTGAAGGAGATGGTTTGAAGTCTTGTATAGGGGAGGGACACCCCTCTCCCTTCATTGCCTCATTTGCTTGTCTTTTGGTTCATAAAGGTAGCATGTATGCCTAGCTTTGTTTGGCTTCATTTCAGAGTTTATTTGGGGTTTATTTAGCATGTTTTACCTCTGTCCCATGTTGGTTTGTTAGCCCCTCTCATGCTTAATACACTTGCTTTGTATCCCCTCATTTTGCCTAGAAATGTGTCATGGCTTTTGGTCACCATGCTCTCATGTTTTGGCTTTGCTTTGTGAAGTTCTTGGCCATATTTTGTCTTGTATAAGGTCTGTTGGCCACTGATTTGGACTTGTTTAGCATGTTTGATATAGTTACTTTGCATTTTGGCTTGTAAGCCTTGAGTGTGTGAGTCTCTAGCATGCTTAGTTTACCTTAGTCTCATGATTTGACATCATTGTAGATCATATTTCAGTCCCTAATCCATGCTTGTATGTTTGTCTTCATCATCTCTTTCATGCTTTGAAGGGTTGTCCTTTTATGCCTTGGAAATGGTCATTGTGCATGCCCATGTGTTTAGATATTAGGCTGCCATATCAGTGGGTTTTGAGGGCCCTTTTTGCATTCTAGAACTCTGTTTTGTATTGAAAAATTCACGCCATGTTTGCTTGCGATAAGTATTAAGTGATGCTCCCTTTTGGTGGCCTTGAATGCCCTTGTTTTGGACTCATTCCTTGGCATGTTTTGACCATGATCTATGCATGCTTTAGTCTTGTTTTGGAGTCCCTTGGGACTGTTTTGGGTCCCTTTGGTCCTTTAAAGTTTGGTTGACATAGCTTTGGTTTGACCCCCTTTATTGGCTTCAAGTGTTGGTCATTGTTGCATGCCTTGCTTGCATGTTTTGTTTGATTTGGCATTATCCTCTATTCATTTTTAGAGCTTAGCATGCTGGTTTAATGCCCTTTTATATCGCCTTTAAGTATGCTTAGAGTTGTCCCCTTTCATGCTTAGGTGATGGACCTTGATGTGTGCATGCTTGCATGTATCATTTGTGCTCTTGTACATCATTTTGGCCACTGTTTATGGCAAGGTTGAGGTCTGCCATTTATGGTTTAAGTCCACCATTGCATGCTTGTCATATGCTTGTTGCTTATTTGGTTCATTACATGTTGTCCCATGCTAGCCTTATGGCATATTGGTCCATGTTTGCATCGCATTTGCATCTCATATAATTAGCATTTTGCATACTTAACATGATAGATTGCATCACATTTGACATGTTTTGCATCTTGGTATCATGTTACATTTTGAGCGATGTTTGCATAACATGCATTGCATTGCTTGGTTTGGGGTGTCAAACCAAGTGTGAGGGATGAGGGGTGTTTGTACTCAAAGTGACAAAACACATCTCAACCCTCGGTCACCGGGGCCCTTGACTTCGACATGATAGGGTCTTGGTCCTCATTTGTGTGTTGCATGCATTTTTACATTGAATTGCAACCTTGGCTCCTTAGGCTATCATGCATCAAATGCGTGATTGATGGCCCGAGGGTCAAGGGTCGCACTCTCTTGAGTCCATTGCATGATAGAGAGTGTGGCCATGCACATATTGCTTTGAAATTCCATGCCATACACTGCATGTCCTCTGTTGCTGTCAAAACTGTTTTCTGCAGGAAGTTTTTGCCGACCGGCAACATTTAGTGCCGACCGGCCATTGGTGAATGGCCGATAACTTCATTAGCAGCCGACGGCACTTTACCATGGTCGGTGGTCATTTCCCTTAGCCGATGGTGTTCTGCAGCGTTCATAGAAGATACCCTGGGACTTTGGCAGTCTTCAGAGAAGCAAGGCAGTGAAAACAGAGGCACTAGTGCTATGGCAGCAAATTTCCGGGCGAGCCGGATCAAGCATGCATCATTTGCACATCCCGAGGCAGGGCTGCGGCCACATTCTTTCTGCATTTAATTTGTTAAATTAGAGGTTTTGTAATAATTAATTTAGTATTATTTAGTTGGACTGTAATATTTATTCGGACCCTCTGAGGGAGGTCAATTGTGTAATAAGTGTGCGTGCGTGTGTGCATGTCTTCCAACCCCACGTCTTTCTTCCCTTTTATTTACCTGCTTATGATGGTAGACTAGGGCATATTTAAATTAACATACCTTATGTTATGCATGCGTGCATTCATACATTTGTCTTGCATGCACCGGGCTCGGCGCATCATTCTAACTGCATTTGTATTTCAATTCCAAATTGAATACGTGTTAGTTGTAGTATTTCACATGTCATTGTAGATTAGCCGAGCCTATCTTAGTTGCATTTTGCATGTGTTGCATTAGCCATCTTAACATGAACTAGGATCATACATATGATTACTAACTAGCTTTTGTTTTGGCTCGGAGTACTAGGTAAGCTTTTATGCTTTAGCATATCGCATGCGTGTGAATGTTGCCATAATAGCATGATTACCATGAGGCTAGTTGCTTATGTGATATAACTGCTTGAATGCTTGTGGATGGAGGTCAAATTACCTAAGTTGGAATAATGCAGTAAAACTAAGAGTTTTAAGCCCACTAGATAGTGGCAAAACCAACTTTTCTAAAGCCCACTTGAGGGTGGCAAAATCTGCATTTTAGCCTACTTGCGAGTAGCAAACCATTTTCAAAACAAACATAAAATGTTTTGTTCCAATTTAGGCGATTTGGTCTATACTTGTTTGCTGTGCGCATAACATAGTAATTATAGGCTAATAACCGGAATAAGAACACATAACGTTTTCAAAAGAGGATATCATGGTTAGTAGAGGCCGGTCTTCGGACCGGGCGAGAGGGGGTGCTCATAGCTGACCTTCCCCAAACGCATTCCAAGCTCGAGCCGAGGCAACTTTGGTGATGACGGACACGTGGCCTTTGGCACCGAGTCAGGGTTTCCTAAATTTTCCCATTAAAAAATATTTAGGTGGCGACTCTGTATCTAGCAAAGCAGTCCATGTTTGGCACTTTTTTTTCAAAAATCTGTTTTCTCAAACAATTTGGCCAGATTTGGACTCTTTGGTTCAAGATTAAGAACCGCAACAAACAAAAAAGGGGAGTCCGAACTGTAGTAGCGAGGTCCCCCGCGGGCGTTGTTACACTACCCCGCCTTGTAGAAATTTTTCCAACGAATCAGAGAGTATCGGTTACGGTTGAATCCTTAGAAATGTACTTTTGGTGTTATAGCAGGGAAAATGCTGGGGTTCTTGATTACGCAGAGGGGCATCGAGGTCGATCCTTCCAAAATCAAGGCCATCTTAGAAATGCCATCACCAAGGACTGAAAAGGAGACGCGAGGCTTTCTGGATAAAGTGCAATTCATAGGACGGTTTATTGCAAAATTAACCTTGACTTGTGAACCACTGTTTGGTCTTCTGAAGAAAGGGAAGAAGTTCCAATGGGATAACCGATGCCCAGTTGCTTTCGAGTAGATCAAGCAGTATCTACAGAACCCACCTGTGTTGTCACCGCCACAATCGGGGAAACCGTTGGTTCTGTATCTATCACTTACCGACATGACAATGGGCTACATCTTTACATAGGAATCTAAGGACAAAGTAGAGAAGGCTGTCTACTACCTGAGCAACAAAATGCTGGATTACGAGAGCCGCTACACTCCGGTGGAGAAGGCTTGTCTGGCCTTGGTATGGGCTACTGGGAAGTTGAGGCACTACCTGTTAGCTTACTCTGTAAAACTGGTTTCGATATTAGATCCTATGAAATATCTCTTTGAAAAACCGGCAATTACGAGTAGGCTAGCTCGTTTGTTGCTTCTTCTCTCTAAATTCGATCTAAGTATATGACACGCAAGTCTGTAAAAGGGAGAGCAGAAGTAGAGTTCCTAGTTAATCAGCCGATGGAAGGGGATGAAGCAGTAGAATATCTGTTCCCAGATGAGACCATTCAACAAGTTGAAGAAGAAACCTGGACTATGTACTTTGACGGAGCGTCAAACCAGTACGGGTACGGGATAGGGGTGTTGCTGATAGCACCCGACAATTCCCGTATACCTTTAGCTTTTAAACTCCGATTCAAAGTATCGAATAATGAGGCAGAGTATGAGGCATGTATTGTTGGATTGGAAGCCGCCCTGGAACTAGGGGCAAAACGGTTGGATTTCATCGGGGTCTCGAACCTCGTTATATCTCAAGTTAAAAGAGATTGGAAAGTTAAAGAAGAAAAAATGAAAATCTATCACCAGACCTTGGACGTTTTGATTCCTCGGTTTGAAAAACTGAATTTTGCTCATTTGTTAAGAGAGAACAATAGGTTCACTGATTCATTAGTAACTCTATCTTCTATGATAGCCATCCCTTTTGGAGTCCGGATGCATTCAATCATCATTGAACAGAAATTCGTGCCGGCCTATGAGCTGATTGTGGCCATAGACGAAGTACAAGATTAGAACCCCTGGTACCACGAAATTTGAAACTTCTTGGAAAATGAGGCTTATCCACCAAAGGCAAATGCCAAAGACAAGAGGGCAATACGAAGAATGGCTACTTAGTTCATTGTCTGCGGGGGAAAACCGTACAAGTGGGGTCATTTTGGGATGCACAAGCTGTGTGTTGATGCTGAAGAATCCAAGCGCCTGATGGAGGCCATCCATAGAGGAGAGTGCGGAGTGCACATGAGTTGTGTGATGCTAGCTCGGAAGATTCTTAGACAGGGTTACTACTAGTCAACCATGGAGGAGGATTGTATTGGCTTTGTTTGGCGATGCCACAAATGCCAGATCCATGCAAACCGCATGAACATTCCGTTGTCAAAGCTGTACAACATGACTTCGCCATGTGCATTTTCATTCTGGGGGATTGATGTAATTGGGGTAGTCACTCTGAAGGGGTCGAACGGGCATGAATACATTTCGGTAACGATAGACTACTTTACGAAGTGGGTTGAGGCCCAATCTTATGCCGTGCAGAAGGCATCACATGTTGCTAAGTTCATCAGGAACAATATCATCTGTCGCTATGGGGTCCTGAATGAGATTATTTCGGATAATGGTTCCCACTTCATGAAGGAGGTGATCGACTTGTTGGAGAAGTACAACATATCTTTTCATAAGTCATCCACATATCGGCCGCAAACCAACGGAGCAATCGAGGCCACTAACAAGAACATCAAGCATATTCTGCAGAAGATGGTGGAAACCTATAGAGACTGGCCAGATAAGCTGCCATTTGCTCTTTGGGGCTACCAGACTTCAATTCGAACTTCTACTGAGGCAACTCCGTACTCCTTGGTCTATGGGATGGAGGTTGTTCTGCCTATCGAAGTTGAGGTTTCGTCATTGTAGGCAATGGTTGAGTGCCAGACAGCTGAGGCAGATTGGCAACAAAGCAGGTTCGAAGAACTCATGCTATTTGATGAGAGACGGCTGAAAGCACTGTATCACGTCCAAGGTTATCAACGACGAATTGCTAGGGCTTTCAGTAAGAGGGTTAAGTCCAGGAATTTGAAAGAAGGGGATTTCGTGCTTAAAGACAACCGAGCTCCCATCCACAAACCTAGGGGCAAGTTCAGACCTAATTGGACTGGTCCTTACATTATCAAGTCTATCTGGTCGGGTGGAGCTGTCGTTCTTATGGACCTAGATGGCCTCAAGTTCTCCAAGCCGATCAACATGGACAAGTTGAAGAAATGCTATCCCTAAGTACCTCGGTAGGCCGAAAACCCGAAACGGCGGCCGAGGCAAAAGTTAGAGCACATGAAATTTGAAATAAGAAAAACTGAGCTCGTAAGGTTGAAAACCCAGAAAGGGCGGCCTTGGCAAAAGTTAGAGCGCAAAAGGAGAGTGTTAATACACGAGTGAACCTGAGCCAAACTATGTAAGGCTTGATTCCCATCTTTGGGATACGTAGGCAACTTCACTCTGAAGTCCAGCCATAAACACTTCCAAATCAACTTTGTCCGTGTGATCATGTTGGTCATCTTTGTCTATTCTACATTCAAGAGCTCAATTGTGATCTCCAGTGCAGTGCTATTCAGACAAGGGGCAACTTTCCAGTTATTTGGATTCGGGGTTATGCATCTCGAGGATATATCTTAGGCGTGTCCAGTTGTGATGCATATCGAAAATAGTTTTGAAAAGTTTTAATAAAAGTTAATTTTGCTCAAATTAATCTTTTTACGACCTAGACCATTTTTGGACCATAACGGAAAATTTTTACTACCCACAACCTTCAATTTCATTGATTTCAATACAGAGTTCTCCTACTCTTGAATACAAATTGAAGTTGCTTTTGATTACATTCATAAAGAAAACTTGAAAGTACAGATTAAAGCAATAAACTCGGGGCATAGTCAGATGTTCCTGTGTCCCCACCTAGAGCTTGTGGAAGCCTCTGACGCCAAAATAGGCCCGATATGCGCCTCGTCATCAAGCCAAGCTATGCACTAGCCCGAAAGGGCACAACTGAAAGTGGGAAAGGGGGCCAAGAGCTCTCTCATCCTCCATGCTGTGACATACCGGCCTTACAGTGTGCCTCGGACTGGAAATGTTGGGGGGTACTCTACCCCATCTTCCGGGCAAGTCTGGTCGTGGCCAAACTGATGCCTGAATCGGAATGAGAAGTAAAAGACATAGTGTGTCAGACCAATCAGCTGAATCGCAGGCTGCTGGGACATGCTGTAGCTCATCGCCGGCAGATTAAGCCAGGGGCCGCCAAGCAATGTTGGCAGCAGATAGGCTACACATCCATTCGCACCACCATCCCTCATCTGGGGCATCATCTACTTGTTGCCTGAAGAAATAGCCACTTGCTGAATATGCTGGGCATGAGTCCACCACTTTCAACTTGTCCATCAGCCGTATCTAGGGAGGGATGAAAAATAAGAGAGATTAAAGAATAGAGAGTTGTACGTGGAGAGAAAAGTGAGAAAGGGTTTTGAGAGAAAAACAGAGCCTTAGGGCCGAGTGATGTGAAATACACATGTGAGAAGGACGAGAAACATTACCTGTAAGAGTAGTGGACTCTTTGCAAATCTGGTTGTCTCCTGGCGACGGAAGGCATCCAAACCCATCAGAGTCTCAGCTAGTGTCATGCCAACACAGGCCTTGCCTTCTTTCCAGCCTTGGGCAACCTCATTCAAACGGACGCTAGACCCTCCGAAGACTGGGGCAAGCAAGAAATGAGACAACATGCACAAACAGAGGGTGTGTCACCGAAAACTCTGCCAAAGATGGTCGTCGCGGTCATCAACGTCAGAAAATCGATGAATCAAGCTCGGAATATCCAACTCCCCGTCGCGAATCAAAGACTGAGCGTCATGCAAAGTAAGCCCACATATCCGTCCTAAAGCTTTGATGTGGCCAAAATGAAATTGGGGCAAGATCTCTTCATCGTGCCGAGTTTCCATCAAAGCTTGAAAATCTTCAAAAGTGGGACATATCTCTTGTTCGCCAAAGCCAAAAACATGAGTTACCGGATTCCAACACCTAGCCACGGCATGGAGGAACAGAAAACACAGTGGGGTGAGGCTCAGCGTGAATAGTGCATTTATTCTGAAACCCCAAAAATTTAACTTTTCTGAGCCATCCAAGTTTGCAATCCAATTTGTGAAATTTTGGGCAAGAAATGCTTCCATTTGGGGCAAAAATAGAGTTGAAATGAAGGAACCACGAAGCTAGAACCATTATAGAAGATCAGGCATTGAGTGGAGGATAGGTGGCAGCAATCTGGAGCTTTTCAAAATAACTGGCCGACCGTCCTGTTTAAGTAGCCAACCGGCTACCTTTATTGGCCGGCCGACCACTTCAAGTGGTCGGCAATGAGAATAAGTTGCCGGCAATGAGCCAAAGTGGCCGGCAGCCACTTCTGGTTCCCAGCAGTGGGCATTTAGCCTTCCTGTGTGCCGAGGATGCTAAAAACCTAAGTTTGATTCTACTTCAGATGCGTTCTGTTATCCTGTTTAACGGTTGTATTTGTTTATCGAGTTGTTGCAATTTGTTTATCGAGTTGTCATCATTTTTGTTATCGAGTTATTCTTTAAATGGTTTTGTTTTGTTTGTTGTGTCGATTCACTACCTGACTTTGCAATACACAAATGATCATCAAGTTCATTTTTGTGCAAAATGGTGCGATGCGATGCTCAGAATATAAAATACGACACTTTTTGAACAAAAAAGTTTTTTTCATTCCATCATGGTTTCTCTTTACAAAGAGTACAAGTTTTGAAGACAATAAAACTGCCTAAGGCTGTACAATATGCTAATACTAAAGCAAAAAGAGAAATAAAGCAAAAAGTGTCTGAATCGGTGCCATCTAGCTCAGGATCGAGAGGCCCTCTTCGTCATCTTTCATGGCTGAGCAGACTCCGAGCTGTCACCATCGGCTCCGCTATCTGGCTCTAAGCTGGAACCCTCCTCGCTATCGTCGCCACTCTCAGAACCTGAGCTGGTGCCGTCGCCTTTGCCCTCAGATGACTTTCACTGGGAACTCGCTTCCCCCTTCTCCTCGCTAGACACGCCATCGTCATTGAGTGTGGTAGGCTCCTGGCGTCTTCCTTGGCTGTACGCTGGAATCTCTCTCTCTCTCTCTCTGCAGCTCGAGAAGGCTCAGAGGGTCCTATCCGCAAGGAAGTGACCTGAAAAGGTAGTTTGAATTTATCAGCAGGTTTCAAGCGCAAGTGCGGTATGCAGAGTATATGCAGAAATCAGATACAGTGTGCGCATGCAGTGTGTCATGTCAGATGTGTTCTACGCATGTATTGCATCAGTACAATGAAATGTTCAGTTTTATCAACAGCAGTATGATAAATGCAAGAAAACTGGAGAATACCGGAATGTCATGGGAAGTCAGCATCATCTCTCTCCGTAAGATCATGCTCTCGAATGAGGCCATCACCTGAAACAACCCCTCGACGTACTCTACAGAGGGCTGCAAATGCAAGTTGAAGTCATGAGTACATGAATGCATAAGAATTTGAGTGAAACTGAAATGAAATGCATAAAAAATATGTAAAGTATACCGGTGGTGAGCCAGGTGTCCTGGCGTATCGATGATCAGGCAACGGGGGCTCTAGTGGAATATAATAAGGTATCCCATACCGCCAACTTGTCAACTCAGTCGGGGGATCAGGCCATCCGACGCATTGCCTAGTAGAAGGCATCCCTCTAGTCTCACTCCTCGGTACCCGAGCCCTGCTCGTCAAAGGGGCATCTTCAGCCTGGGCCGTACTTGTCGAGGGAGTGCCAGCTCTCTGAGCCCTGCTCGACAAAGCAATATCAACTGTCCCCCCCGTGGGAGCACGAGCGCCTGCCAATGGAGGCATGAGGTATGCTTGGATGCAGGTCGTGAAGTCCCCCTCCCCAATGAATCAGTCTACGTCTGAGCCTCGTATGACATCACTAAGCTCCTGAGGAGAGAAGCTCTCTGTGTCCCACATAGATAGTGGGGGCGGTAAGGGGATAGACTATAATGGTAAGCCTAATGTCTGACGCCTGATGCGCTCTCCAAGAAACCAGGCTCGATCTACTGGCCTCTCGAACAGGATCCGGTATCAGGAGGTACCTCGAGCTTTGGCAAAGTGAAATCGGGCAAACTCTGGCATCGTCTCCCAGGGATACCATATGATCTGCAGACAGCGAATGCATTAGTTGCCAGTAAATATGCAAAATAAAGTAAAGTTGAAAATTGGAAAAATTGTGGGTTTTGTGTTACCTCTGCTGGCCTCACTATGTCGAAATACTGGCGCAAGTACGGAAGGGTCTCTCTGGCCCTAGGTCAGCACCGACCATCATATCGACGTAAGTAGGGTACTTCGGCCGGCGTCTTAACCTCTAGCTCAGGAGCAAGCGCTGGAAAATAGGCGTATACCCATAGCTGCGAAAAGTAAGAGGGTGGCAGTGAGAATGCGAATCTGAGATAATGCGTAGCGAGTATGGTATAGTGTGCAGAAAGTACAAGTGCTAATGTAAATGAGACTGTATGCAAAGGTAATGCGGTGTAGAAAGTGCAAAACAGAAAGCACGGCAGAAAATGTAAAGCTGAAAAGTAAAACATACCTTCCAGGCTCTCCACTAGCTACCCACTCTGTCGCCGCTCCTACGGAAGGTCGAGCTCATGTAGCAATAAAGGACAGCGAGGCCTACGCTTCCCCAATCATAGTGCCGCACCTGAGACAGGTCCACTAAGGCGCTCAGCAAATATAGCCCCATTGTGTTCCCTCTGTCGGCAAACCGGGTAGTGTCGAAGAGGAACATCAGGAAGCCTGGAGCGTACTGCTTTGTCTCCTCGATCGTCGTAGGCTCTCTACTTATGAAGTGATCGGCAAACCACGTGTACCGGACCAAGCCTGATGAGTGGTGAATGGGCAGATGTACTCCCAACAGATAGGTCCAAGCAGCCTCCCACTCACCCATGTTGGAGTCATATGGGATCGGATGGCCTCTCACCTCCAGGCTTGTTAGCATAGCGAAGTCATACGGGGTCATCGTCATGTCCCCGCTAGTAGAGAAATGGAAGGAGTTGGTGGTGTCCCACCATCTCTCTATCGATGCTCCTAGCAAAGTCCTACTCGCAAAGAGACGCGAGAGCCCCGAGCAGAATAGGCCGATCCCTGCCACGTCAATAATCTGCTGAACACCGCTAGGAAGCTATAGGTACCACTCCATTGTCGTGATCGACCCGTACCCGCAGGTGAAACGAGTGTCAACCTGTGTGGATAGGCAAAAATACAATATGTATAAGTGTTCAGAATGAGCAGAAGTACAGTGTATGAATGTGTTCAGAATGAGCAGAAGTACAGTGTGCATGTGTTCGGAATGAGCATATGTAATACAGAGCAGAAGTACGAGCCTATGCAAGAAATGTAAAGTACGTTGCAGAAAATGTAAAAGTATAGTGTGTACCTCAGCGGCGTCATGGGATAGATGGGACTCAGGCTCCCGTAGTAAAAGATCCATGGGTGCGCGCCGTGCAAACCTAGTGAAATGGCATACTGTGCTAGGTGGTAGCACATGTACTGCAGGATGGTACGTCGCGGGGTCGAATAGCTAGACTCGAGGTGGCAATAGGATGCGCTCCGGCTCTCCCTCTATCCTTGGAGGACCCCCGTCGTGTGGCGCGTCATCTGCCATCTGCAAAGAAGGTGAAAAATGAGTAAAATGGGCAAATATGCAAAAAGTCAACCAAAAGTCAACCCTTAGCAGGGAAAAAGTCAAAAAAGTCAAAGCCCGGGAAAAGGGCGCCAAACTCAAGGCAAAGTTGAGGGAAACAAACCTCAAATGGTGAAAATGGAGGACAAGGCTCTGAAACAACTTTTGTTCTGTTCAAAATGAAGAGAATCGAAAGGTCATAGCAAATCAACTTCATGAGGGGCATTAGAAAACGCGTGTAGGGCACAAATTTGAGGATGAGAAGTGTCTAGGAGCAAAGATGAAGGCTTTTCGGCCTTGTGGGTGTGAGGAAAAGTGTTTTGAAGTTAAGCTTTTAAAGACCAGATACAAAGGTCAAAATCGCCTGAAATTCTAAATCGCCAATCACGCTTTTGTGGGTCATCACCACTTAATTGGCCAGCAGAAAAGAAAAGTGGCCGGCAGTGCTTTTGGGTGGCTGGCAGGTTCCCAGTGTTCCCTTTAAGTGTTTTTAGAATGTTTTGAGTCCTTGGTTCTCAAGAAAGTGCAAGAAGAGCTCACTTCTCAGCTCAAAATATTTCTGCGAAAGTTTAAACTCATGTCTTCGGTGCGTGACTTATTGTCGGCCGACATGAACGAGGTGTATCCTTTTTGAAAGACATTGCAACTCCTCCGAGAGGTAAATCGGAGGTTGCAATTGAATTGGTCTTTTGCAAACACACATTCCTTTATTCGGTGTTTCGAATTGAACATGCTATCGATGTTGCATTGCATGTGCATTGTTGTCTTCGTGCACCGAATACGTATGATGTATTGCATTGCATTATCCACGTTCTTATGCTGCATAGAATATGCACATTGTGTTGTATTGCATTGCGTATGCTCTTACATTCTTATTGAAGTTGTTCGTACCTGTTGCATTGTGCATACATTCGGTGCTGTATAGTATATGCTCCATGTTTTGTTGCATAAGATATGCTTTTGTTTCATTCCTCATATGATATGCATCAAACATGCCTCGCTAAGCATTGTGTCATGCTGTCAATCTCGCATAGAACATGCATTCTTATTGTGTTGCATTGTACCTGTAAAGTTTCTTTCTTATGCAGGCACGATATTGTATGTACGGTTCATTTGAAGCTAGTGCAACCAGACGATATTATATGTACAATTCATTTGAAGCTGGTGCAACCAGACGATATTGTATGTACGATTCATTTGAAGCTGGTGCAACCAGCTGATATTGTATGTATGGTTCATTTGAAGCTAGTGCAACCAGACAATATTGTATGTACGGTTCATTTAGAGGGATTCTGGGTAAGATTATTCCTGTCCTTTGAGCACACCTTCCTTTGGTAAGAAGCATTTGGGTATGCCCGGTGCTTATATCTCCCCTTCGGTTAGAAGAGTTTGGGATGTGTGTTCGACGCTTATACCACCCCCTGGTTAGAGACATTAGCTTGTGTGCCCGATGTTTATACCACCCTTTCGGTTAGAAGTGTTTGGATCGTGTGTCTGACACTTATACCCTCCTTTGGTTAGAAGCATAGGGTTGCGGGCCCGATGTTTATACCACCCTTCTGGTTAGAAGCGTTTGGAATGAGTTTTGACGCTTATGCCTCTTTGTTTTGGTTAGAAATGTTGGAATGTGTTCTGATGTTTATACCACCTTCCGGTGTTGGCACCGCTCCCTTTTCCCTCTCGTGTGTGGCGCGTTAGGATGCTTTGTTTAAAAGCATATGGATGGATTATGATGCATATACCACTCTTTGTTTTGATTGCATAACAGTTGTATGTGTTTCACTTGTTATCACTGTTTTTTTTTTCCACGCATGTGCCACGTGTTGGGATCTTGTTTGCCGTCTTGGGTGTGCCCGACGATAGTGTTTCTTCGTCTTTTCTACGTGAGGCGCAGTTGAGATTGCGTAATTTTCTTACATCCTTTCTGCATGACATGTAGTTTGGTTCGTGTTAACCTACTTATTTCTGAGGTTGTTGTAGCGTTTCTTTGCATAACCTTTGCATCTAGATGTTTCATTACAGCCCTCTTTGCATAATCATAAGTTATGCTCTTGCATTGTGCATATCATTTGCATTTTGCCTCTGCCTGCGGGCGCATCTATATTGTTATTTTGCCTGTTTGTCTAAGTCTTCGGCTTTGTCAAAAATGGGTCATCTCTGGGCTTTGACATTCACTCCCGTCATTTCTTGACTTCCGAGTTCTGTCAAAGAGGGGCAACTGTAGACACCCCATTTTTGACTGACCTTAAGACTCGGACGTCATCATTTGTGCGCTCGATGATTGTGCATGTTTATTCTTGTTTCGAGCGCCTGAAGTTCTCGGCTGAGTGCCTTGTCTTTGAGCCTCTTAACACTTTGTGTTTTGGCCTTGTCTTTGGGCCAAACCTTGTTGTCTTTTGCCTAGGAAGGGGGGGGGGGGGAGGGGAAAGGGCTTGGCGGCCACTTTTCTCTCTTGTAGGCCACTTTTCTCTCTTGTAGGCCACTTTGAGTGGTCGGCTGGCTAGGGGAGGTGGCTGGCCGGCCACCTTAACTGGTCGGCGGCCCTTTTTTCTCCTTTTTAGATATTTTCAGATCTTTTGAGCCAGCTGTAGCTCACTGAAACTCATCCTCTATACACATGTATGAAGGGATGGAAACAAGCTTTTGGCCTGTCAAGTAAGCTTTGCTTGCTTTCGCTATACAAGGGGAGGTCCCACCCTCTTTAGAGAGGTTCAAAATTTTCAGAGCTAAAAAATCTTTCTCTCTCTCTACAATTCTCACTCTCTCTCTCTCTCTCTCTCTCTCTCTATATTGTGCTATATTGTACTTAAAAGTGTGTTTTTTTCACATTTTTGCACTACAACACCTAGTCAAACACATTTACTTTGGAGCTGAGGTCCATTGAAGCTTGTTTTTGAGGTCTTAAGCTGATTTTAGCTTAGAGAAGTTGGTGTCTTGCTTTTGTTCTTCAAGGGTAAGCATATCCACCTTTTAAGCTTTGTTTTGATTAAGTGCTTGATCACCTTTGCATGCTTTTTTAAGGCTGATTTTAACCTCTTAAAAGCTCTAATTTTAAGGCTTTAAAATGTGAGTTTGAGTCTTGTTTGGTTAGGGGGTGTTTCCCCTCTTTTGCTCTTTGGCTTGTAAAGCTTCTTGAGCCACCTGTCTTGGCCTTTGTAATAACCTTTGTTTGGCCACCACCCAAACTTCAGAGGAGTTTCAAGGTGGAAAGTTGTTTTTGAGGCTCAAAATGGGAAGGGGTGGCCCCCCTCTCCTCGTGTCTTGCTTGGATGTGTTGTTGGCCTACCAAGTGAACATGTATTTCTCTTTCTTTTAAGCTGAGTTCAAGCATGTTTTTGTAACTTTTTGGACCTGCCATAACTCTGTTTTTGGCTGGTTTGATCATTTGTTGCATGCTTCTTACACTTGTAGTGTAATTTTGCTAATTAGCCTTGTGTGCTTGATGCTTTTGCCCATCATTCTAGCTTATATTGGCTACACTCCAGCGTGCTTTTATCTATGTTTTAACATTCTTTAACTCTATTTTGAGTGGCCTTGGTCCTTTGAGGCTTGCCTTGTAGGGTTTTAGTGTAAAGGGCCTTGACTAGCTTTGAGTTTTGAGGTCTTTAAGATGTTGTATATCTGATGATTGCGTGCCTTAGCCTCATTTCTCACATGATTTCAGTGTATATAGTGTAGTCACACTCTCACATGTTCCACTCTTTCAATGCTTTTGAGAGTTGTGCCTTATGCCTCGCTTATGAGCCAATACGTGAGCATGATCTTCTTGCTTTCTAGGCTACCATTTAAGTATGTTTTGGCCTTTGATTTGGCATAATTGAGCTCTATCCAGAGCTGCTTTGATTATTTAGGCTATGTATTGCATGCCTCTTGTGTGATGCTCTTTACTACCTTTGAGTTGTAAGGCCTCTTGTATGCTTTGCTTGTGATGTTTACATGCCTTAGCATCATTTCTCATGTGATTTTGGAGCATATACTCTTGTCATACTCTCATGTTTATCACTCGTCAAATGTGTTTGAGCGTTGAGTCCTATGCCTTGTTTATGATTCAATACATGAGCATGGTTTTCTTGCTTTTCATGCTATCTTCTAAGCTCATTTCAGCCACTGTTTTGGCTTGCTATAGCTCTATTTTGGGCTGGTTTAATCATTCCAGCTTTGTATTGCATGTTTCTAGTGTTGTGTCCTTCACTAGTCTCATCATTTTGGTTCTAAACATGTTATGCTTGTATCGCTTGCATGCTTTAAGGTCTTTAGCATGCCAAGAAAACACATGTTGTTTGCATTGCATTGTGTTTGGATTGGACGTTAATCCAAACACAAGAAATATGGGACGTTTCATACTTATAGTGATGAAACATGTCACATTTCTTGGTCGTCAACCCTCTTGATCATGCATGATAGCGGTGGCGGCTCTGTGTCGTTTGTGCATTCACTAACATTGTGCAAGCTTGACTCTTTGGCCATCATGCATTGAGATGCGTGGTTGGTGGCTTGAGAGCCGAGTACTATGCTCCTTTGAGCTTGAGAAATGATAAGAAGAGTGGTTGCACATACATTTCCTTGCAAATACATTGTTGTGCCTTTGTTGTTCTCTGTTGCAGCAAAAGTGGGATTCTGGAAAGAGAAGTGGCCGGCCGGCTACTTACACTAGCCGATCGACCACTTGCACTAGCCGGCCGGCCAGTTGAGGTAGCCTACCGACCAGTTGAGGTGGCCTGCCAGCCACTTGTAGGAGAAGTTGTCCAAAATGTTCCTGTGTTGGGGCAGATCCAATCTGGAAGTGTGCATGATATTCTAAGAACACCGTGAGTGCAAACGGAAGCAACTCATGGCAAGGCAATGTATTTTCAGGCGAAGCAAACCGAGCATGCATGTCTCCCTCCCCCCGAGGCCATTTTTACTGCTTTACTTAGCCAGTTAATCTACCGATTTTGTAATTAATTAGTTAATGTGCTTGGCTAATTGGCTAATTAATTCATCTCTGTAATATTCTAATTAGCTTAGCATAGCTAGCTTCAATTCTGTTTGTGACTAATTAGCTAGATTAGTTAATTAGTTGGTTTGTAATAGTTAGCTTAATTAGCTTAGCTTAGATTAGCTTTGCTTATTTATTCGGATCCTCTGTCGAGAGGGCATATTGTTGTAATAACGGTACGTGCATGTGTGTATGTCTTCCAACCCCATTTCTTTCTCTTTTTACTTATCAGCTTTTGATGGTTAGTTTAGGGCATATTTCAATTAGCATACCTTATGCTTGCAAGTTTGCATCATTCATTTGTTTTGCATACACCGGGCTCGGTGCATCATTCAATTTGCATTGTATTTCAATACGTATTTGAATACATGTATCAAAGTGTTTCATTCATATGCCATTTTAGGTAACCGAGCATATTTTAGTTGCAATTTTGCATGTGTTGCATTAGGCATCTTGTATAGTTAGGTTCATCCATTGATTTCTAATTATCTTTTGTTTTGGCTCGGAGTACACTGTAAGTGTTTACGCTTTAGCATCCTTGCATGAGTGTGAGTGTTGCCATGTTAGCATGCTTGCCATGAGGCTATGTGCTTAAGTGTTTAATTGCATGAATGTCTGTGGATGAAGGCATTATTGCTTGAATTGGGATAATTCATCACATGTGAGTTTTAAGCCCGCTTTGCAAAGTGGCAAAATCATGTTGTTTTAAGCCCACTTGAGGGTGGCAAATCCGCGCTTTAGCTTACCTGCGAGTAGCACTTTCAAACCATTTCCAAAAGACAAACATGAGTTGTTTTGTTCCAACTCAAGTGATTTAGTCTATACTTGTATGCTGTGCGCATCGCATAGTAAGTTAGCTAATAATCAGAATAAGAACATATGTGTTTATAAAACAACATATCATGTTTAGTAGAGACCGATCTTTTGATCGGGCGAGCGGGGGTGCTCATTTGAGGACCTTCCCCTCTTGTACCCAAGTTCCCGAGCCGAGGCAACTTTGGCGATGACGGACACGTGGCCTTTGGCACGAGGCGGGGTTTCTAAATTTCCTAAAATAAAATATTTAGGTAGCGACTCAGAATCCGCAAAGCAGTCCATGTTTGGCGCTTTTGATTCGAAATTGATTTAACAAAACATATTGTCAGATTTGGACTCTTTGGTGATTTATCAGTCTTACGTTGCACTTTATGAGATTAGATTCGTAATCGTGGTAGGAGTCCGAAGTAGTAGTATGAACCCAATTCAGGCCTTCTCAGAGGGGCGCGGAGAGAGTTCAGGCGGTCTACACCATCCTCCATACACGTGTATGGAGGGATGGAAGCAAGCTTTGGCTTGCATTTCTATATAAGGAGGTCCTCTCCTATTTTGAGGGTTCAAATTTGAGAAGCAAATTTTCACTCTCTCTCAGAGAATTCTCTCTCTTCTGTTTTAGGCTTGAAAGTGAGTTTTCTTCACGCATTTGCATACAACGCCTTAACCAAATACTCTCATCTTTGAGCCGAGGTCCTTGGAGGTTCTATTTGAAGTCAAGAGCTTGGTTTTAGCTCAAAAAGTTATGTTTTCTTGTGCTTCAAGGGTAAGGATTTACCCCTTTTAAGTTTATTTTTGCACATTGGTTTGCCCACCTTTGCTTGCTATTTTTGGCCAAGTTGTCAACTACAAAACCCTCTATTTTTAAGTGTTAAAAATGGTAGTTTGAGGCACTTTTGGAGTTAGGGGTGGTCCACCCTCCTTTGTTGCTTATTTGCTAAGAGTTGTGCCATTTTTTAAAGCTTTGCAAACAACCTATTTTTGGCCTTTTAACCATTGAATTCCAGGGAAATTTCAGTGGTAAAAACTTGATTTTGAGGTCCAAAACAGGAGGGGGTGGCCTCCCCTCCTTGTATCTTGCTTGTAAGTGTTGATGGCCCGACATATGAGCATGTTCTTCTACCATCTCATGGCTTGATTTCAGCATGTTTTTTGTGACTTTTTTTATCTGCTTTAGGTCTATTTTTGGCCGGTTAAGTCACTTGTTGATTGCTTCTTACACTTGTAGTGCAATCATGCTCACTAGCCTAGTGTACTTGATGATTTAGCTTATCATTCTGGCTTGTGTTAGCTCGACTCTGGCATGTTTTTGGCTCTGATTTAGCATGCTCTAACTCTGTTTTGGTTGGTCTTGGTCACATGTGCTTTGCTTTGTATAGCTATAGTGTAAATGCCCTTTACTAACTTTGTATTTTAAGGCACTTAGCAGGCTTAATTTGAGTTGCCTGCATGATATGGCATCATTTGGCATGTGATTTCAGAGCATATACCTCTGTTACACTCTCACATATTTCACTTTTTCATTGCTTTTGAGAGTTGAGCTTTATGTCTTGCTTGTGAGCCAATTTGTGAGCATAATTTCCTTGCCTTTTAAGCTTCAACCTCAGCATGATTTAGCCTTTGTTTTGGCATGCTTTGACTCTGTTTTGAGTTGGCTTGGCCCTTTGAGGCTTGTGTTATAAGGTTGTGGTACAACCCCTTTCATTAGCTTAATGAGTTAAGCCTTTAAACATGCATTACATGGGTTGTTTGCATGAACTTAAGTCATTTAGCATGTTATTTCAGTGCTGAAATATATGTCATTGCACTCCATGGTTTCAATCTTCCATTTCGCTTTGGAAGTGGTCGTGAGCCCCTTGTTGGCTTGAGTATGAATTTGAGGTCCTCATGCCCAATGGTTTTAATCCTCCCTTGAGGATTTCTACTAACCAACAGCATGAGACCTCTTTCATGCTCAAAACACTTGTGGCTTAGACCACCTTTCCAATTAGAGAACTTTTCACATTGGACATAACTAGTTAAAGGACTAATTGGTAAGCTAAAATGTGTTAACAAGAATTGAACCAAGTAAAACTTATGCAAGATAAGCATGTGTGTTGCATTGCATGTGTTTGGATCGGACGTTAATCCAAACACAAGAAGTGTCAGACGTTTCATACTCAAAGTGATGAAACGTGTCACATTTCTTGGTTGCCAACTCCCTTGATCATGCATGATAGGGTAGAGGCTCTTTGTGTATTGTTTGTGCATTCACTAAGCTTGGACAAGCTTGGTTTTTTGGCCATCATGCATTGAGATGCTTGGTTAGTGGGCTGAGAGCCGAGTACCATACTCCTTTGAGCTTGAGACATGATGAGGAGAGTGGCAGTACACACATTCCCTTGCAAATACATTGTCTTGGCTCTGTTGTTCTTAGTTGCAGCAAAACCAGGAGTTTGGGAAAGGAGGTAGCCAACCGGCCACATGCAGTAGCTGACCAGCCACATGCACTAGCAGACCGGCCAACTGAAGTGGCTGGCAACCACTTTTTGTGGCCAACTGGCCACCAGTTCATTTTGGTGCAAAAATGTCCCTGTTTTGAGGCAAAGGCAGCCTGAAGTTGGCACAATTTTCAAAAAATAGAGGCGAATACTAACAGAGACAATCGACGGCAAGGCAATGGATTTTTGGGAGGATGCCAACCGAGCATGCATATCTCCCTCACCCACGAGGCCATTTCATTGCTTATGATTAGTTTGTGTAATTAAGCATTCAATTTGTTTTGTAATATTTAGCTAGCTTAGAATAGTTAGTTAATTTATTTCAATTGTTGTAATTAATTAACTAAGTTAGTTGATTAGTTGTTTTGTAATAAGTAGCTTAGTTTAACGTAGCTAGTTGGCTTATTCATTCATACCCTCCTTCGAGAGGGCGTAATGTTGTAAGAAGGGTGCGTGCAGGTGTGCATGTCTTCCAACCCCACGTCTTTCTCCCTTTTATTTAATCGCTTTGAATGATTAGATTATGGCATATTTTGATTAGCATACCTTATGCTCGCATGCATGCATCATTCATTTTGTATTGCATGCATCGAGCTTGGCACATCATTCAAACTGCATCGTATTTCAATACTTCTTTGAATACGTGTTTCAAAGCATGTTATCAAAGTGTTGCATTCATATGGCATCTTAGATAACCGAGCCTATTTAATTGCATTTTGCATGTGTTGCATTAGGCATTTTGTATAGCTAGGATCATGCATGATTTCTAACTAGCTTTTGTTTTGGCTCGGAGTACACTGTAAGTTTTATGCTTTAGCATACTTGCATGAGTATGAGTGTTGCCATGATAGCATGCTTGCCATTAGGCTATTTATTTAAGTGATTAACTACATGAATGCTTGTGGATGAAGGCTTTGTTGCTTGAATTGGGACAATTCATCAAATGTGAGTTTTAAGCCCACTTTGCGAAGTGGCAAATCATCATGTTTTAAGCCCACTTGAGGGTGGCAAATTCACACTTTAGCCCACTTGAGGGTGGCATTTTCAAACTATTTTCGAAAACAAACATGAGTTGTTTTGTTCCAATTCTTGCGATTTTAGTCTATACTTGTATGTTGTGCGCATCACATAGTAAAGTTAGATTAATAATCAAATAAGAACACATGAGGTTTATAAAACAATATATCATGATAGTAGAGGCCGATCTTTGATCGAGCAAGCGGGAGTGCTCATTTCAGGACCTTCCCCTCTCGTACCCAAGTTCCCGAGGCGAGGCAACTTTGGTGATGACGGACATGTGGCCTTTGGCATGAGTTAGGGTTTCCTAAATTTTCCAAAATAAAATATTTAGGTGGTAACTCTATAATCTGGCAAAACAGTCCAATTTTGGCATTATTTGATTTAAAATCTGATTTTCCAAAAAGATTTGTCAGATTGGACTCTTTGGTGTTTATCAGTCTCACATTGCACTTTGTGAGATTAGATTCAAAACCGTGACAGGAGTCTGAACTGTAGGAGACCAATTCGCGTATTCTCTGAAAGGGGGGGCCCGCCAAGAAAGTCGAGCCTACAATTTCTAGTGACTCAACTAGGGATTTAGAGAACTTGACTCGAACTCATGATATGTTGTTTTATCTACATTTATGTGTTTCTTTGTATTGCATTTGCATTGGTGTGCCTAAGTCACAGTGTTTTCTATCTGCTATTCCTGAATGGTTTGTTGGAGGCCTGCTTAGAAAAGCGTGCCATAAGGCTGACCAGTTGCGGGCTCTACCACGATAGGAACACAAACCTTGGATCTGGATCACCGCCGTACTGTTTGATCCACCCTTTCACTTCTCTGTGTTTAGTGCGAGAGGTATATTAGGTGGTCTGGCTGAGGCACCCTTTTTGGCCATTTGACCTAGTTGCATATTGGAAGCCATAAAGACTGTTCCACATTAGGATAGGTTGCTCACCCGAATGCAGGATTGTTTGAAACGGCATGAGTGCGTAGTGAAACCCTAGCTCCTAACAAAAATAGGACAAGGAAACCCTACCCCACTATAGGGGTGTTTTGGCTCTCACTTCCTTGATATGTGCTGTTAGGGTGTGTCTCTACAGGAATGTATGTATCAGTTGCAAGTTTGGATATCAGTCTGAGGACATCAGTGTTTGAGGGTATCAGTTTTGAGGAAGAATGTTTTGGGGGTAGAAATTAGTGTTTGATTACAGATTGTCCAGCTTATGATTTTAACTGTGCGTTGTCCTTATCTAAGATGAGATGCTGTTCGTTTTTTGATTGTTGTTTCCTTTTTTCGCTTTATTTTCCTTTTTGCAAGGTAGTGTTTCATCATTGCTTCCGATGAGGAAAATACCCCCCGAGCACTCTGGACCAGAGGTAGAAGGCCTCACAGATCTGAGGATCTTATTGACGGACAACCAGTGTTTGCTTCATTACCCCCGATTACAAGACGGAGGGCAACAGAATAGAGTATCAAGATAGCCATGCTAGTTCAATCGGTCATTGTCTACCCCACTTGGCGGTTGGAGATTGCTTCTACCTCAGAGAGAGAATATACACCTGTTCAGACAGATCAACACTTTACAAATAGCATAGAGGAAATGATGCGTCAACTCTAACAGACCATGGAGGCCATGCAGCGGGATGCTGCTCGCCAAACGGAGGTTACTGCTCGTCAGACAGAGGTTGTAGCCCAGTAGGCAGAACTAATTGCTAAGCTTCAACAACAGTAGTAACCGCAACATCCCGGAGCTTCTGCTTCGCACCCACCCCCACCTAGGGTTCCAATACTCGGGGATACAGCTAACATCTAGGAGAATATGGGCGTTCCAATAGGGCTAGTTCCACCACCAGTCCTAGCACAGACTTCAAAAGCATCGGCCTTCCCAACTGACATGCCGTTCAAATTTGAGGTTGATCCTACAGCTTTGAAAGTAAGTCAGCTTCAAAAGTTGTTCAAGCGAGCTCAGAGAGTTAACTCGATCCCGAACATAGAGGATGACTACACAGATTCGGCGGGGACATTGCCGGATAGATTCAAAATGCCTTAGATAGACCGCTTCGACGGCTTGGGCGATCCTATGGTTCATTTGAGGTTATTTTCGAATATTCTGCACCCGATGGGCTTGACTAGACTCGAGAAATTATCTCTCTTCTGTCGAACCCTGTCGAGTATTGCGGCCATCTGGTATGCCAAGCTGGAGGATTCAGTAAAAAGGAGCTGGGAGGAGATGGCCGAGGCCTTCATCGCCCAATATGCTTATAACACCCAAATTGAGGTCATGACTCTTGATCTCGAGGCAACCCAGCAGAAGCCGAAGGAAGGCTTCTCTGACTTTGTCACTCGATAGAGGGCCAAGGCCTCCATGATGACAACTCGGCCACCCGAAAAGGATCAAATAAGAATGGTTGTGCGCAACCTGCAACCCAAGCTGATGCAGAAGATGATTGTCTTACCCCTCCTCACCTTTGCTGATTTGCATGAGATAGGGGTACAGATAGAAGATCCTATGAAGCAAGGTCTGATTAACCAGGAAAAGGAGCAGCCTAAGAGGGCGTTTACACGCGGTTCGAATGCAGCTACAAGTAGCAATGCAGCCACATGAACTTCTGACGTTGGCATGGTCACCACCATGCTAAAAACAGCCACACCCTTTACTGGCACATCTGGAGCCACCATACAACCTGCAAAGTACCCACCTAGGGGCCAGAGGACCTTCACCCCTCTATACATGTCTCTGTCCAAAGCCTTGGGAGTTCTAATCAGGAAAGGGCACCTGAAGCCCTTGGAACCACGCCCACTGCCAAATCACCTCCCTCCTACACATAACCCGGCCAAGTATTGCGTCTTTCATCAGTAGCACGGTCATGACACCAACCTCTACTTTAGACTGCGTCATGAGATCTAGTATCTTGTTGACAACAAGGTGATTGCTCCTCTCGAGAAGCCAAATGTCACCACTAACCCTCTCCCACCACATAACAACCCTCCTCTTCCATCCAGGCAAGTAAACCTGATTCAAACAGTGGCCGTTCCATACGACCCTAGCATATACATCACTCCCTCCCACCTGCCTAAGCCGGCATTGTTTATCCCCGAAAGCACAGACTTGTGCATGATGAGCACGTCCCTACCCCAACTTGTACCCGTGGTGGTGGCTGTGGTAGAAGGCATGCCTGAGGACCCTATGAGCTTAATTGAGGAAGCATACAACCCGTGTTGTTATGACCTGAACCCACCCCTATAGATTAAGGTCATAACCGACCAGTAATCATGAGATTACCTACAGCCTCAAATCGAAACAAACATATAGCAATAGAGTGAAGGGGCCAAAATAGAAGCAAACTTAAAAATTTTGTCCAATGAGCTATGCTTACATGGTATGTCAAAACATTTCACATATACTTAATAATAACTCACACCACATATCAGTGGTTAACATCTTGTATACCTACGATCATTCAAACACATAGTCAGCCATGCCAAAAGTTTTTACACATAAATGGTCTATCATGACCGATAGGAGTAGCAAAAGAAATACAAAAGATCATAAACAAAGCCTCTTGCGTGAGGCACCTGGGCTGACTTCACAAAACTCAGGTTCCTTTCTTAAATTCCACTAAGGCTGGGGTTGAACGTCCCTTTGCTCACCTACATAGATATAAATAAGAGTGAGCTAACGCCCGTGAATAATATCAAAATAAAGAGGTTAATGAATGAGGTTCGTTCATAAATGAATCATACTTATAATGTACACATTTGAACCACTATTCTCATTCACACCAGATTTACAAATCTCAATGAAGCAAAATGACCTTGGGTCCAACACATCATATCCACATGCAAAACGACCTCAGGTCCAATTCTTATATAAAACAATACAACCTCGGGTCCATTTATACGAAACGACCTTTGGTCCAGCCAACTCTTTATTCAAAACGATCTTTGGTCCAATTCAAACATATCAAACGGCCTCGGGCCCAATTCGAATATATCAGGCGTATCAAACGGCCTCGGGCCCATTCTCTTTATATTCATATCCATGCGTATTTCATATTCATGATCATGATCCCTTTTATTCAAACAGCCTTTGGCCTATCACGGTATTCAAACATATCAAATGACATATTCAAATGGCCTTTGGCCCATCTTAGCATTCATGTCTAACGACTTTTGGCCCAATCGTTCATATCTGACGGCCTTTGGCCAAATCGTTCATGTCCAACGGCCTTTGGCCCAATCGTTCAATGTCCGACGGCCTTTGGCCCAATCATCCATGTCCAGCGGCCTTTGACCCAATCATTCATATCCGACGGCCTTTGGCCCAATCATTCATGTCCGACGGCCTTTGGCCCAATCAATCATGTCAAACGACCTTATACAAAATCAGGCATATAGAATACTCATTCATATTTCAAATCAACAAATCCATGATCCTTATACAGAGTTAGCATTCGAAAAGTAACATACTTTATAATATCTTTACTAATATATTACTCACAGTGTTCTGCTGGTGGATTTGCCCTTGAGCTCGAGCCTACACATTACATAACACATATAGGTCACAAACGATTCAATCCGTTCTTAATTTATACATTCCTCTTAGGCTCCTTTCTTTTCATTTTAACTCATTCACGATATTCGATGCATGCCTAAGAGTGCTTAGAAATGAAAGAGAACGGATACCAAATCATAAAACCACTTTTCGAAATATCTAAAACAGGGATCCCTGCTCGAGCGCAGCTTTCGCCGCTCGAGCGGACCCCTTTGGTGTGCAAAAGTAATGGTTACTTCATTTTCACGCTCAAGCGTGACTTCGGACGCTCGAGTTGAGAGTCAAACTACATGGCTCCCCGCTTGAGCGTGAATCTCCCCGCTCGAGCGGACGCTCATGTCTGCAAAAGTTCTGGGAACCAACATTCCACGCTCGAGCAAATTTTTCCGCCGAGCGAACATGCCAAATTTCGAATTTTAACCGGGTTTTGAAGTTCAAATTCGACGTTCAAAGGCCCAAAACTCATGTTCTTGGTTAAAAAACGTGGAAACACAATATATATCATTATAAGCAATATGAGGCCAATTGTTCAGAATCATCGTTTAATTCTCAAATAATTCAACATTATTCTTGACATGGTGAAAGCTCATGCATTCTAGCTTTATACAAAATCCACATCTTCATGAATTATACATGCATGTGAAGTATAAGCTTCATTTTCAACTTAAATAACACAATTGATGATCATCTTCATGAGATTCAACATTATCATGCTTGCAAGTGTAATTTGGTGCCAAATCCTTAATCTCTTTGGAGACCATCTTTCAATTTCTCATAAAATGCATGTTTGAACTCAAATTCCATTTCAAATAGTACAAATAATGTTCATACTCATGGAACTTAACAAAACCATGCTTGCATGTATGACTTAGCACTCAATTTATCACATTTAACTTGTTACATCTTTGATTATGCAAAATCATGACAATTCTATACATGCATATGCATATAAACTTCAAATTCCCCAAATTCAACATAATTCACATTCTTGATTACAATGTAACTTGAATTCATAGAATTACAAACTCAAATCCATGAACTCATGCCCAATTACTCACCTAGGAGCTTCAATCCTCACAAAGGTAGTTAAATCTTAAGTGTAGCTTGCCAAATTCACAACCTTTGAGCCAAATTACATAATTCTTCCTCTCCCTCTCTCTAGAACCGGCCCCTCTCTCTCTAGAGTGTGATTTTCAGCCAAAAGAGAAAATGAGCTCAAAACAATGCAAATAGGCCACTTATGTACCTTGGCCTAATCAAATTAATTAAGGCTAAGTAATTGAGCCTAATTTAATCGTTTTGAATCTAATTATTTTGATCCAAATCGATTTCTAATTAAATTTCACCGCAGGTTCTAAAAATTACACTAATCACAATGGCGTAGTCAATTTCGTCAGAGTCAGAAGGCCTTCAATTTTCGCCTGCCACGATTCTAACAGATTTTCCTACGGTGAACAAATAGAAATTCAAAACCATATATATTCATATAAATGGCACTCAAAATCATATCAAACACATAATCACAATCATAATCAAGATTAATTAGCTTAACACGGACCAGGGTTATCACACGTGTGGTTATATTATGTTAACAGATCAAGCCAAGCCAATGGTAGAGTTGCCAACTAGGGCAGAGATCAATGTAGTTCGGGAGGATGGGCCGAGTTAGGGGCTGGATGATCTTGCCGAGCTTCAGGAGGATATTAGTAACTTGCAGTTCTTTGATGAACGGGATTTGGGGTATGTGCATATCAGTTGGTTTCATTCGAACAGAGTAATAGATTATACAGCGTGGCTTAGTGTCGAGTCGGATATTGATGAGGGGTCTTAGCCAAGGCAAGGACAGTCAGAAACAGGAACATTTGCAACGGCCGGAATGGTCGAGAACAAGGAGGAGCTGTCGAAGAGCACCGGTACGGAGAATTTTGCTCGGGAATTGGGCAGTTTGAGGATAGCTGACATAGAACAGGAAGTCGCGCTGAAGTGGTTTGAGCAGGAGAGAATCGAGAATGATGACAGGGCTAGAAAAGCCAAGGGTCCTGCGGGGACAGAATATGTTGAGAACACGGAATAAATACTACGAAACCGCATAATTGTTTGTTTGCCATCGAGGGAATGTAGTGGGAAGACGATGATTTGCGTACTGCCCATACTGACGAGGACTGGGGGCAGAATCAACCAGAGGATACTTGGCACACCGAGGAGGTCGACCATATAACCCGGAGTGGGCGGTACTTCAAGCCCCCACATTTGGACCAGCCGGAGGCATCAGGAAAAGACAAGGAAGTAGAGAGGCAGAAAGATAAACTGCTGGAGGAGGAAGCTATACTGAAGCAGTTGAAGAAAATTGAAGCAAACATTTCCATCTGGGGACTGCTTATGGCCTCAAGGGTACATAGACAAGCCGTCCTTTCTGTAATGGAGAAGGCTAAGCTTTCGATTGATACAACGCCCGAGCAGTTGGTGGGGTTGGTTTTCCCGGGTGGAGCTTCACCGACTTTAACCTTCACAGACAAAGAACTACTGCCTGAGGGCTCTAAACACAACAAGCCATTGTGTATCTTTGTGGAGTGTAAAGAAAAATGGATACCGATTGTCCTGGTTGATACGGGATCTGCAATCAATTTATGTCCATCGCGAACGGCGTGTGCTATCGGGTTGAAGCCCGCAGATTTCACGCCAACAGCCCAGGTGATCTGGGCTTATGATAACACTAGTCGGGAAGTGATGGGGACAGTATGGATCAAGACTCAGGTTGGCCCGGCGCAACAGGACATCGAGTTTCATGTCTTGGATGTTCCAGCCACATTCAATCTACTCCTTGGACGGTCGTGGTTGCACCATGTGAGAGCTGTCTCTTCCACTTTACATAAGATATTGAAGTACCCCCACAAGAAGGGGGTAACAATTGTTTTTGGGAACTCTTCCATACATTCGCCGCCAGAGATTTCTACACCAGTTCTGGAAATTGAACATGGCGTGGAGGATGTCTTTTTGTCGGGATTTACCTTGGCTGAGGCTCGGGTAGTCCAGGATATGCTGGCAGTTGATGAGGGAGTGCATGTTAGTGCACAATCTGTTTACCTCATGAAGAAGCTTCAACACATGCCCGGAATGGGGATGGGACGGAGTGGCCGAAAGGGTGTCGCTACATTGGGCGAAGTGCCACACAACCCTTATTCCTTTGGTTTAGGTTACTCACCTACCAAGGGGATTGGGCAAGGAAATAAAGGGAAATGGCCGGAAGAGCACTACGAGCTGGTGCACAGACCTATTCAAGGAACCTTGAATGGACGCTTTGTCCGGGAGGGGGAAGATTTCTTGTTTTGTTGCTTTTCGGAGCCATGGCTGAATTCAGAGAAGCGACGTTTGCCCGGTTTCGAAATCTTTTTTGACTTACAGTTACAAGGGGATGAAGTTGCAGAAGAGCAACTGAAGCACCAGCTGAGGCTGAGCAGTGCAAAGAGGATGAGTCCAAGGGCACAAAACTTGAAATAGGAGCAGCGCTGGCTTATCTCCTCTCAGATCCTCAGATCACACCAGAGTGCTTGGGGGATGACTTCTCTGTTTCCATGATTGGAGATCAAACGGCCGTGGGCCCTTCTTCTGGCATTCTGGATGCGTCCATCGCACCCTCCCTCATTTGGCAATACGAGGAGGGCTTTTTGTCAATCAGTTCTGGGTCAGGTAGCGAACCAAAATCTGATTCCACAGAGTTTGTGGAGTCGGAATTAGATTCTAGTTCTTCTGAGTCAGAGTCCTGTATTCCTAGGGTTGATAACCAGGATGCCGTTGTCTTGTCTAGGTCATCTTTTTCATTTTCTTTTGAGTCAGTTGTAACAGAAGAATCAGACGAACTGGAAGTTATTAATGAGAATGGTACCGTTGTGGCTTCTGAGTACTTTTCTGTGCCTTTAGTTTGTTGCATTAATCAGGACTTTCAAAACTTTGTTAAAAACGACGAGGAAGAAATTCCTTCGATTTTGAAACATTTGATTGATCGAGAGCAGGAGAGGTTTGTGAAACCTTTGGTTGATGAAATCACTTCAATTAACGTTGGTATTGAGAAGGATCCGCGGTTGGTCCAGATCGGGTCCACGTTCTCTTCGAAGGAACGCGAGCGCTTAGTCGCTTTATTAAAAGATTTCAAAGATGTTTTCGCATGGTCCTACGAAGACATGCCTGGAATCAATCCTGAGATTGTATAGCATCGGATCCCTTTTGACCCAGAGGCCTAACCTATTAAGCAGAAGCTTCGAAGAATCTGCCCGGACTGGGCTCTGAAAATCAAAGAAGAGGTCACCAATCAGATTGATGCAGGGTTCCTATTAGTATCTTAGTATCCTACTTGGTTGGCCAACATAACTCCGATGCCGAAGAAAGATTGCAGAATTTGGGTATATGTGGACTTCAGAGATCTAAACAAAGCCAGTTCGAAGGACGATTTTCCTCTGCCGCATATCGACAAATTGGTGGACTTCACCGCTAGGCACACGCTGCTTTCGTTTATGGATGGGTTTTCAGGCTACAACCAGATTTTGATGGTAGCCGAAGATAGGGACAAAATTGCCTTCACCACCCCGTGGGTAACCTATTGCTATAGGATGATGCCGTTCGGTTTAAAGAATGCTGGGCTACTTATCAACGAACTGCAACCATGATCTTACATGATATGATCCACAAAGAGGTTGAAGTGTACGTGGACGGCATGATTGTCAAGTCCAAGGAAAGAGAGGGCCACTACACTGCCTTGAAGAAATTTTTGCAACGGATTAGAGAGTATCGATTACGACTGAAGTTGCGACTGAATCCTCAAAAATGTACTTTTGGTGTCACAGTAGGAAAAATGATGGGGTTGTTGATTATGCAAAGGGGCATCGAGGTCGATCCTTCCAAAATCAAGGTGATACTAGAAATGCCACCACCAAGGACTGAAAAGGGGGTGTGAGGCTTTCTGGGTAAAGTGCAATTCATAAGACAGTTTATTGCAAAATTAACCTTGACTTGTGAACCACTGTTTAGTCTCCTGAAGAATGGAAATAAGTTCTAATGGGATGACCAATGCCAAGTTGCTTTCAAGCAGATCAAACAATATCTACAGAACCCACCCGTGTTGTCACCGCCAGAGCCGGGAAAACTGTTGATTCTGTATCTATCAGTAACCGACGTGACAATGGGCTGCATGCTTGTGCAAGAATCTGAGGATAAAGAGGAGAAGGCTATCTACTACTTGAGCAAGAAAATGCTGGAATATGAGACCTGTTACACTCTGCTTAAGAAGGCTTGTTTGGCCTTGGTATGGGCTACTAGGAAGTTGAGGCACTACTTGTTAGCTCACTCTGTAATTCTGGTTTTGAGATTAGATCCCATCAAATATCTCTTCAAGAAACCAGCGCTTACGGGTATGCTAGCCCGTTGGTTGCTTCTTCTCTCCGAATTTGATCTGAAGTACATGACTCACAAGTCTGTGAAAGGGAGAGTGATAGCAGAGTTCCTAGCTGATCACCTAGTAGAGGGAGATGAAGCAGTAGAATATCTGTTCCCAGATGAGGCCATTCTGCATCTTGTAGAAGAGGTTTGGACTATGTACTTTGACGGAGCATCTAACCAGTACGGGTATGGGATAGGGGTGTTGCTGATAGCACCCGACAATTCCCACATACCCTTAACTTTCAAAATCCAGTTCAAAGTATCAAACAATGAAGCAGAGTATGAGGCATGTATCGCTGGCTTAGAAGCTGGCCTGGAGCTAGGGGCAAAAAGGTTGGATGTCATTGGAGACTCGAACCTGGTTGTGTCTCAAGCAAAAGGAGACTGGAAGGTCAAAGAAGAGAGGATAAAAATCTATCACCAAACCCTGGACATTCTGATTCCTAGGTTTGAGAAGTTAACCTTCACCCATTTGTTAAGAGAGAGCAACAGGTTCGCAGACGCTTTATCAACTCTATCTTCTATGATAGATATTCCTTTGGGAGTCCGGATGCGTCCAATCATCATTGAACAGAGGTATGCGCTGGCCTACGAGTTGATCGCCGCCATAGATGAAGTACAAGATCAGAACCCTTGGTATCATGACATCTGGAACTTCTTGGAAAAGGAGGCTTATCCACCAGAGGCAAATGCCAAAGATAAGAGGGCGATACGAAGAATGGCTGCTCAGTTTATCGTTTGTGGAGGTAAATTGTACAAACGGGGCCATCTTGGGATGCATAAACTGTGTGTTGACGCTGAAGAATCTAAGCGCCTGATGAAGGCCATCCACGGAGGAGAGTGCAGAGCACACATAAGCAAGGTGATGCTAGCTCCGAAGATCCTCAAACAGGGTTACTACTGGTTAACCATGGAGGAGGATTGTATTGGCTTTGTTCGGCGATGCCACAAATGCCAGATCCATGCAAACTGCATGAACATTCAGCCGTCGAAGTTGTACAACATGACTTCTCCATGGCCATTTTTAGTCTGGGGGATTGATGTTATTGGGGCAATGACTTCGAAGGGGTCGAACGGGCATGAGTATATCCTGGTGGCAATAGACTACTTTACAAAGTGGGTCGAGGCCCAATCCTACGCAGTGTTAAAAGCATCACACGTAGCTATGTTCATCAGGAACAACATTATCTGTCGCTATGGGGTCCCGAATGAGATTATTTCGGACAATGGTTCCCACTTCAAGAAGGAAGTGATCAACTTGTTGGAAAAATACAACGTGGCCTTTCGTAAGTCAACCACATATCGGCTGTAAACAAACGAAGCTGTGGAGGCCGCCAACAAGAACATCAAGCATATTCTACAGAAGATGGTGGAAACCTACAGGGATTGGCCAGATAAGCTGCCATTTGCTCTTTGGGGCTACCAGACGTCAATTCGAACTTCTACTAGGGCAACTCTGTATTCCTTTGTTTATGGGATGGAGGCTATTCTGCCAATCGAAGTTGAGGTTCCGTATTATGTAATGGCCGAAATGCCGAGAAGTTGAGGCAGATTGGCAACAGAGCAGGTTCGAGGAACTCATACTGTTTGACGAGAGAAGGCTGAAAGCACTGTATCACGTCAAAGGTTATCAACGCAGAATTGCCAGGGCTTTTAACAAGAAGGTTAAGTCTAGGAATTTGGAAGAAGGGGATTTGGCGCTCAAAGACAACTAAGCTCCCATCCATGACCTTACGGGCAAGTTCAAACCTAACTGGACTAGTCCCTACATCATCAAGTCAATTTGGTTGGGTGGAGCTATCGTTCTTATGGACCTAGATGGCCTTGACCCAGAAATGGCGGCTGTGGCAAAAGTTAAAGTGCAAAAGGAGAGTGTTAAAACCCGAGCGAACCCAAACCGAACTATGTAAGGCTTGATTCCCATCTTTGGGATACGTAGGCAACTTCATTCTGAAGTCCAGCCATAAACACTTCCAAATCAACTGTGTCCATGTGATCATGTTGGTCATCTTTGTCTCCTCTGCATCCAAGAGTTCGGTTGTGATCTCCAATGTAGTGCTATTCAGGCAAGGGGCAACTTTCTAGTTATTGCGCTTATGCTAGCATCTCAAAGATAGATCTCAAGCGTGTCCAGTTGTGATCCATATCGAAAATGGTTTTGAAAAGTCTTAATAAAAGTTGATTTTGTTCAAATTAATCTTTTTACAACTTAGACCATTTTTGGACCAAATAGAAAATTTTCAGTACCCACAACCTTCAATTTCGTTGATTTCAATGCAGAGTTCTTCGACTCCTGATACAAATTGAAGTTGCTTTTTATTACATTCAAAAAGAAAACTTGAAAGTACAGATTAAAGAATTAAACTTGGGGCATGGTCAGGTGTTCCTGCGTCCCCTCCCAGAGCTTATGGAAGCTTCAGATACCAAAGTAGTCCTAGTTTGTGCCTCATCTTCAAGCCAAGCTTTGCATTCGCCAGAAAGGGCATAATTGAAAATGGGAGCGGGGGTCAAGAGTTCTCTTGTTCTCCATGCTATGGAATACCGAGTTAGTTGTGCACCTCGAATTGGAAATGAAGCTGGGTACTCTATCCCCTCTTCAGTCCGGGTCTGGTCATGCCCGAACTGACATTAGAATTGAAATGGAAAGTAGAAGACAGTGTGTCACGCTAACCAACTGAATGTCAGGCTGTCAGGACATGCTGTAGCTCATCTTAGGTAGATCAAATTGAGTTCCCAGAAGTTTTGCAGACATGATGTTCGCTCGAGCGGGGAGATTCACGCTCGAGCGCCAAGCCACATAGCTAACTTTCAGCTCGAGCGTTCGAGGTCACGCTCGAGCGTAGAAATGAGGCAACCAGTACTTTTGCAGACCATGGGGGTCCGCTCGAGCAGCGAAACCCATGCTCGAGCGGGGAGCCCTGTTTCAAAAATTTTGTAAAGATGATTTTATGTCCTGTTTCCATTCTCTTTCATCCCTAAACACTCTTAGGCATACATTGAGCATTGTGAATGGACTAAGAAGATAAGAAAGAGACCTAAGAGGAATGTATGAGTTAAGAATGGATTGTATTATTTGTGACCCGATATGTGTTATGTATTGTGTAGGGTCAAGCACGAGAGCAAATCCACTGGTAAATCACTGTGAGTAATATCTTGGTAAAGATATTTTCAAGTATGTTACTTACCAAATGCTACTTTTGCATAAGCTTCATGGATTTGTTGATTTGAAATATGAATGAGTATTCTATGTGTCTAATTTTGTATAAGGTTGTTCGATACGTTTGATATGTTTGAATTGGGTCTAAGGTCGTTTGTCATTTGATACATTTGATATATTTAAATTGGGCCTAAGGCCGTTTACCGTGAGATACATTTGATACGTTTGAATATAATGATGATGGGCCAAAGGCCGTTTGAATACCATGGTGGGCCAAAGGCCGTTTGAACATGAGCGTAATGGGCCAAAGGCCGTTTGAATGAAAAGGGATCATGATCATGAATATGAAATACGCATAGATATGAATATAAAGAGAATGGGTTCGAGGCCGTTTGATACGCCTGATATTTTTGAATTGGGCCCAAGGCCGTTTCATATGTTCGAATTGGACCAAAGGTCGTTTTGAATAAAAAGTTGGTTGGACCAAAGGTCGTTTTTTATAGATTGACCCAAAGGTCGTTTTGTTTTATATA
This sequence comes from Camellia lanceoleosa, assembly GCA_025200525.1. Taxonomy (NCBI): domain Eukaryota; kingdom Viridiplantae; phylum Streptophyta; class Magnoliopsida; order Ericales; family Theaceae; genus Camellia; species Camellia lanceoleosa. The sequence goes on along the minus strand of CM045762.1, from coordinate 162,563,534 downwards.
ATAATTGGACCTAAGGTCGTTTTGCATATGGATATGATATGTTGGACCTGAGGTCATTTTGCTATGTTGAGAATTGTAAATCTGATGTGAATGAGAATAATGGTTCAAATGTGTACATTATAAGTATGACTCATTTATGAACGAATCTGATTCATTAACCTCTTTATTTTGATATTATTCACTAGGTGTTAGCTCACTCTTATTTATATGTATGTAGGTAAGAAAGGGACGCTCAACCCTACTTAGTGGAATTTTAAGAAAGGAACCTGTTTTAAGTCACCTGTGTGCCTCACGCAAGGGGCTTTGTTTATGATCTTTTGTATGCCTTTTTCTATTTCTATTGGTCATGATAGACCGCTTATGTGTATAAGCTTTTGGTTTAGCTGACTATCCGTTTGAATGATCTTGGGTATACAAGATGTTAACTACTGATATATGGTGTGAGTTATTATTATGTATATGTAAAATGTTTTGATATGGCATGTAAGCAAAGCTCACTGGACAAAATTCTTAAGTTTGCTTCTGCATCTGGCCCCATATTATTAATCATTAATTGATATCAGGTTTGAAGCCGTAGGTAATCTCATGAATACCAGCTGGTTATGACCTTAATCTATAGGGGCGGGTTTAGGTCATGACAGAGTGGTATCAGAACACGAGTTAATAACTCACACACTTGTCCATATGAGCCATAAGGTGTCTAGAAAAGACTTAAGATGCATCCATTTGATAAGTACATGATGTAAGCATTGAGAACATGTGATTAGATGAGATATGAATTTTTGCACTAATGTGTATAACAAGTTTTGTTTTGTTATAATGCCCATACATGAACATACGAATCATAAAGAGCTGTTTATGTCCATTCGACTCTGCAAATGGGTGTGTATGTGGAATATGAATATGGTTTAAGTGTATGATTACTTAGTAAGTGTTCAGCACGCGATATCTGATAAGTATGCAATCATCTGTTATGTATGTGATTAATTGTGTCTGGACGATACGTAAAATTAGAATATAACGATGTGCCTATGTGCGAATGTACCTACGTGTATCTGTGTTTATTTCTGTATTGGGCATTTCTGTATTTGGCATGGTTAAATAAGAGTTTGCGTAGATCATGGATAAAGTAAGGGCATACGAGTTGGCAGACTCTTCCACAGCCCGACTTGATAGACTAGAAAGAATAGTATAAGAAATGGTAGAGATGTTAAGACAACAACATCAGTTACCGCTAAGACAAGAACCTTCGCCACCACCAGCGCAAGAGCACCAAGTGAATGTGTTGGAAGTCACAAAATATGTTAAGGTGCTACACTGAACACTGATGACCGAAGCTAACATGAACCGATCTTCTGAATGGAAAAGCAAGAGACAAGGCTTTTTCTCAAAGAAAATATCATTTAAAAAGCAAAATACGGGATCATCGCGCACATCAAACTCTACAAGGAATACAGCACAACGTGTAATGAATGTGGTAAAAAACACCGAGGAGTTTGTTATCGAATTTCTAGGGCTTGTTGTAGGTGTGGTAAAATGGACCATATGGTAAGGAACTGTCCCCGGACTGAACAAAACGTGAATAGACCCATTGTCTTAGCTGGATTTGTACCAGTGGCAGGAATTGCTAATCAAGATAGAGTAATTGCACTCATCCTAGAAAGCACTCAAAATACTACGATCGTTATCCCAGGTATCTATACTATTCATAAACGAATGCCTCTATGTTGACTGATTCTGGACTGGTACGTGTGTGCATCTTTGCTTGGGATATTATTTGATTCAATTCGGCGCATTCTTTCATATCTGCTATATGTGTATCTAGATTCGCTGCATCCACGTGATCAATACCTTATTTATCGTATGTATCCGCCCCATTTAGGAAATTTGGGAAATACGATTGGATATTGATTGACTCAGACATGCACATATACGCCTAAACCTATGCTTAGGGTGATTTGTTATATCACTATCTTCAATGACTAAACCAATCGAATTATGACTCGTGATTGTGTGATCGAAGGCACCCCAAATAATGAACTCTATAAATTGCGAGACCATGTATTTTGATTAGTAGAAAATTGATTGAACTATGTGACTATACTAGGCTTGACTCATAAACCTATGCTTTTGTGACTGATTTAGAACTTTTGCGTAACAAATCTTATAGTATGTGCAACCGAGGAACTTTGTTTAATGTGTTACTGTGCACCATGTACTTGCATATGAAACTTATTTGGGAACTGCTATATTGATTATGATACATACCTCCTGATATGAACAACTACATGCATATGCAACTATACATGAACCTATGTGGACAATGCCATATTGTACATGACCTGAAATACTTTGATATGAACAATTGTGATGAATGACTCTAATATGACTTGAGAACTGACGAACTTAGGGCAATTGTGAAACTCTTGACTATGTACCTAAGCAAATGAAGTATGCCTTACAGAACCAAATGTATCCTATTTGAGGAAACTTTATCTGATTCGATCTGATAGAACTTTTGTTTGATTTGGCCTGATAAAACCCTCATTCAATATAATTTGATGGGACCTTTGTTTGATTTAATTTGACAAGACCTTTGCCTGGATTGATTTGATAAGACCCTCTATCTGATTCGAATTTGTTAAGGGGGATTACGAATTGTTCATAAATAAATAACCAGATTATTCTTGACGAGAAAATTGATAGACCCAAAACTTGAATCCGTTTGGAATACTTGACTTATCTAGTAGACCTTATGTGGGCTATCAAGAGACCGATCTGACCATGAACACCATTAAGAACCAACATTGTTGGAGACATACGTGCTATAAATGAATAGAATTGAGCAAATCTAGTGATTGGGTGTAGACACCCCATTTTTGACCGACCTTAAGACTCAGACGTCATCAATTGAGCGCTCGGTGATAGTGCATGTCGTGCTCGTTTCAAGGTTCCAGAGTTTTGGCTGAGAGCCTTGCCTTTGGGCCTCTGAACTCTTTGTGCTTTGGCTCAGTTTGTGGACCGAACCTTGTTTCTCTTCCCTGGAGGGAGGGAGTGGTCTTGTAGGCCATATCTTTGTGGTTGTAGACCACTTTTCGTGGTCGTAGACCACTTTTCCCGCTTGGAGACTAGTTTTCGGTTTTCGGAGCCTTCAGCTGCGCGCCTTGTCTCGGGACCTCTTAATGTTCTCCGTTTGGCGTGGTTTTTGAACCACACCTTGTTGCCTCTACCTAGAGGGACACTGTGGTCTGGGAGACCACTTTTGTGGTCGTAGACCACTTTTGATGCTTGTAGACTAATTTTTGAGGCTTTCGGCTGTGCGCTTTGCCTCCCGAACTTTCGTCTTGCATCCTTTTTGGTTTTTTTTTGGTACAAACCTTGTTTTCCTTGTTTGGAAGGTGGTACAAGGGTGGGAGACCAGTTCTTCCCCTTGGAGACCACTTTCCTCCCCGCCAGCCAGTTTTCTGGTTTGACAACTGGTTTTCTTGGCCTTTGGGCCACCTTTTCTGGTCGGCCACCACACCACTGCATTGTTTTCATGCTCTAGACTCTCTCCCACCATAGCCAACCACTTGTTGTCTTGGGAGACCACCTGTGGTGGTCGGCTGCTTTTTGTCACCTTTTTGGAGATATTTTCAGTCCAGCTGTGCCAGCTGGAAGGCACCAGAACCATTCTCTATGCACGTATATAGAGGGATGGCCTTGAACCCTAAGCTTGTCCAAAAGGCTTGAGCTTTGTTCTCTATAAAGGAGAGCCTCCCCCTTCCTCCTCCACGTTCAGTTCTTGGTGCTTGGAAGATATAGATACATTTTTATCTCTATCTTGCTCTTGTTCTTCATTTTGTGCTTCAAAAGTGTGGTTTTACCACACTTTAACACACAAACACACACTCAAACACCATACTCTTGGAGCTGAGGTCTGTTGAAGTTTTTGGACTGGTTTTGGTTCAGAAAGAGTGATGGAGTTGCAGCCTTGAAGGTGTTCATCAAGGGTGAGTTTCTAGCCCTTAAACCTTGCTTTTTGCTCAAGCTTTTAGACCTATTTGCATGCTGATTTAAGCTTAACTTCCTACTACAAAAAGTTCTATTTTTCAATCCTTAAAATGTTTGTTTAAGGTCACTTTTTTGTTGGGGGTGGTCTACCCCCTCTTAGGCCTTGTTAGGCTTTGTTTTGAGCCATCCCTTTTGGCCTTTGTTCTAGCCTTTGCATGACCTTTATACCACTGAAATCCAAAGGATTTTCAGTGGTGGAAAGGTAGTTTTGGGGTCCCAAATAGGAGAGGGTCATCCCTTCTCCTTATATTTTGAACACTTACCATATTTGCCTCATGTTTGAGCATGTTTGTTAAGCTTGTGTTGGCTTATTCTTAGCATGTATTTGGGGTTATTTCAGCATGCCTCAGATCTATTTTGACTTGGTTTGGTCATTCCATGCATGCCTTATACACTTGCAGTGTAAATCTTACAAACTAGCTTTGTGTGCCTCATGTTTGAGCATGTCTTTCTAGCTTGTTTTGGGGCCATCTCAATAGGTTTTTGGTGTTGTTTTAACATGCCTTAGATCTTTTTTGGGTTGGTTTGGTTGGCTCTTGCATGTCTTATACACTTGTAGTGTAAATTTCATAAACTAGTCATGTATGCTTCGTGAAGTAGCATGTCGTTCTAGCTTATGTTGACTCCATTTCAGCATATTTTTGGTGATATTTTGCCATGTCATACCTCTGTTAAGGTTTGGTTTGGTTGGTCTATGCATGCTCTATATGCCATGCTTTGTATAGCTATAGTGCATTCTAGCTTGTTAGGTTTGTGTATCAAGTCCATTAGCATGCATTGCTTGGCCTATTTGAATGATTTGGCATCATTTGTAATATGATTTCAGTCCATCTAATGTTGCCATGCACTTGCATCTTTAACTTATTCAATGCGTTGGAGGGTTTGCCCTTTATGCCTTAACATGAACCATTCCGTATGGCTTCATGCCTAAGATTGTGAGCTATCGTTTCAATGTGTTTTTGGGGTTATCTTTCCATGATATAACTCTAATTTTTGTTGGTTAAGTCATCTCATGCTTGGTCTTGGTAGGTGTAGTGTAATCCACCTCATTTGCCTTGCATATCCCATGCTTCATGCCCTTCATGCTAGCATATTTTGGCTTCCTTCCATGCATGCTCTAGTATCATTTTGACATGTTCTAGGACTGCTCTGGGTTGCTCTTGCCATATGCTTCATGTTTTGCATAGCTGTAGTGTAAATGCCTATGCTAGCTTCAAGTTTTGGGTACCATAGCACGCTTCCTTTGTGTTGTGTACATAATTTGGCATCCTTTAACATGAAATTTCAGAGCATATAGACTTGCCATGTTCCCACTTCATTCACTCTTTAAGTGCCTTTGAGTGTTGTGCATTGTTGCCTTGTTTATGGCCTAGCTTGTATGCTTGCATGCCTAGACACTTGAGACCTCATCTCAGCACATTTTGGTCTTTGTTTAGACCTATTTGAGCTCTGTCCATGGTTAGTTCATGCACTTGTGCCATGTATTGCATGCCCCCTTTGTAGTCCTCTTTGCTAGCTTTGATGCTTAAGGATCTTTGCATGTCAGATTTGTGTTGTTTGAATGATTTGGCATCATTTCATAATTATTTTAGTACATTTAATGTACTTGTGTTGTTTGAATGATTTGGCATCATTTCATACCTCATTTTAGTACATTTAATGTGGTTACACTCCCATGTTTATCACTCTTGAGCACTCTTGAGAGTTGTGTTCTTAGGTTGTTGATAGGCCAATGCATTGAGCATGCATTGTCTTGATTTTCATGGCTTCATTTTAGCATTAATGGCCACTGATTTGGGCATGGCTGAGGTCTATCCATTTTGGTTTAAGTCCATTCAGCATTGAGTATGCCATGTTACATTGCATTGAGTATGCTATTTTGTTATTTTGCATTGTGCATGCCATTTTGTTGCTTTGCATTGAGTATGCATGCCATTAGCATTGAGTATGCTATGTTACATTGCATTGCATGTTTGCATGTTTGTCCCTCGCATGTTGTTTGCATGCTTGAGTCACATTGCATATTTGCATGCTTGATATTGTATTGCATTGTGTTATGCATGTTATTAGTTGCATTTTGTTTGGAATAGGTGTTAGTCCAAACACGAGAAATGAGGGATGTTTCATACTTCAAGTAATGAAACGTACCTCAATTCTCGGTCGCCAACACTCTTGATCATACATGATAGAGCTTTAGACCTTATGTGTTTATTTGTGCATTCATTTCATATTGAATTTGGCTTCTCGGCCATCATGCGTTGAGATGCGTGATTGGTGGCCCAAGGGTCGAGAACCACACTCCCTTGAGCTTATGAAATGATGGGGAGGGTGGTTGTGCACACATATGTTTCAAATACATTGCCATGCCATTTCTTGCTCTCTCGCTAAGAACTGAGTCCGGCAAAGAATAACTTGTCGGCCAGCCAGAAAAACTAGCTGGCCGACCACTTTTTCTAGTCTACAACAAAGATAGGTGGTCGGCCACCTTTCCACAGGTTCCCCAGGTGTGTTAGAAGCTTTCTAGAGCTTGGTGCAAGGTTCTGAGAACAATTGCAAACAGAGGGAAGTTGGGGCATCGCGACAGATTTCCAAACGAGGCGACCGAGCATGCATGCACTCTTCTCCCTCTGAGGACATTGTTTTACTGCTTTACTTAGCTAATTTGCTTAGCTAGTTTATGCTTTGGTTTGTACTTAATTAGTTAATTCATTTAACTATTCAATTTGTGTTGTAATAGCTTAATTAGTTGGCTTGTTAGTTAGCTAGTTTTGTGATGTAATAATTAGTTTAATTAGCTTAGATTAGGTAGTTAGCTTCTTATTCGGACCCTCCGTCGAGAGGGCCAACTGTTATAATAAGCGTGCGTGTGTGTGATGCATGTCTTCCAACCCGCATTTCTTTCTCCCTTTCACTTAACCGCTTACGATGGTTAGTTTTAGGGCATATTTTGTTTAGCATACCTTATGCTTGCATGTGTGCATCATTCATTCAGATTGCATGCACTGCTCCAAGATCTACTAACTGCATTGTATTTCAATACCTATTTGAATACATGTATCAAGTTGCATTTCATATGCCATCTTAGAATAGCCGAGCCTATCTGAGTTGCATTTTCATATGTGTTGCATTAGCCATCTTAACATGAACTAGGATCATGCATGATTTCTAACTAGTTCTTTGTTTTGGCTTGGAGTACACTGTGAGTGTTTACGCTTTAGCAGACTGCATGAGATATGTATGTTGCCATGTTTAGCATGTTTTTCCATCAGGCTAACTGCTTATTTGATATAACTACCTGAATGCCTGTGGGTGAAGGTTGGATTGCTTGAATTGGATCAGTTTATCAAAATCTTCGTCTTAGCCTACTTGCGAGTAGCAAACTTCAAATCATTTTCAAAAGCAAACATGCAATGTTTTGTTCCAACTTAGGCGATCTAGTCTATACTTGTATGTTGTGCGCATCACATAGTAATTCTAGGTTAATAACCGGAATAAGAACACATGTGTTTTCAAAAATAAAATATCATGCTTAGTACAGGCCGATCTTTGATCGGGCGAGCAAGGGTGCTCATTGCATGACCTTCCCCTCACGTACTCAAGTTCCCGAGTCGAGACAACTTTGGCGATGACAAACACATGGCCTTAGGCAGGAGTCAGGGTTTCCTAAATTCCCCCAAAATAAAATATTTAGGTGGCAACTCTGTATCTGGCAAAGCAATCCATGTTTGGCACTTCTTTATTAAAATCAGTTTTCCAAAACGATTTGCCAGATTTGGACTCTTTGGTGATTTATCGATCTTGCATTGCACTTTGTGATATTAGATTCAGAACCGTGACACGATTCTGAACTTGTAATGGCTAGAGAACAAACGGAATTCGCGCCCTCGCAGCGTAGAGCCCATGGAGTTCTTGGGGCGGTCTACAGTGTTTAAGGAACAATGCTTGTATATTACCATATTCTTATTTATTTGACGCTATGGAAACCGATGACGGAAGATTGATTTGATTACAAACAGTACTGAACATTTATCTTTGACTGATCAGAATATGTTTTGTATGGAAGAATAGTTGCTTCAGTGTGATCAGATTTTGGGAAATCATGTTATGGTAACTGCTGACCGTGAGCTGTTTTGATTGTGAACACTATTGGAATTAGAAAACCTTGATTATCCGAAAGTGTGTGAATTCAGTACGCCTTGTAAATAACTGCTCAGTGCCATTGTATTCTATAATTGGGGCTTTGAGGATGTGTAAATTGTGTTTAACATGTGATTGACTACTTTGATATTTTCTTTGACGTCATGGGGGTTAATATATGAATTGCCATATGCTTTTGACGACTATCAGATGATGTGGAAAGACTCGATGGAACAGGGAATTGAATATTGAACTGAATTGTAAACTGTTGAATGAATTGAGAATACGTGTATTATGTTAGAAATTGACCACTTCGATATTATTGTACTTTACAATTGATACTATGGGGTATATGAGTTATATACATCGTGTGCTTGATTTCTTTGTTGTTACCTTTGTTGACTCAGGAATCAGTGTTTGGATCCACTTTATATTCTTGAAGACTTTTGATTGACCTTGGATAACTGTGATGAGCCAATAAACTAAATATCAAGTTTGAGATTGAACTGCGTAATTATTGAAGAATGAATTGAACTTCTGTGACAAGGGAATAGACCAAACCTCTATGGTAAAGTCAGCTGACATTTGAAGTAAATATGTTGGTGACCTATTATGAAGAAGGAAATTGTTGAATTGTGTCTAAATATTTTCGGTGCCAACGAGTCAAAGTCGAATATCAGATATAGACGGAACTACTTCAACCTCTCTTTATTTCGGAATGGAAATAAGTATATGTGACTACGAATTTCATTGTGGGGCTACCTTGGACACCCAATGTATGAGTCTCGTTTGAGTTATTGTATATAGAATTACTAAGTCTGCTCATTTCCTCCCTGTAAAATTTTCATATGATGCTTATAGACTAGTCACTGTTTACATTGATAAGATTGCTCATTTGCACATTTGCATGGGGCCCCAGTATTTATTATTTTAGACAGGGATCCTAAAATGTATCTGAATTCTGACAAGCCTTCAAGAGGCAATAGGAACTGAATTGTGATTCAACGCCGCTTTCCATCCACAAATCAATGTATAATCGAAAGAACTTTGTTTTTTTTTTTTTTTTAGATTTTGGATGAAATGCTCCCAATGTATGCATTAGATTTTCAGGGAAATTGGAAAAATCTATCAATCGTTGGCAGACCTTGCTTACAGCAGCAGCTTACACTCTAGTTTCAGTGTGGCACCGTACAAGGCCTTCTATGACGGAAAAGGTAAGTCTCTAACTGGTTGAGGATAGAGTGTCGCTAGATTTAGAGACTGAGCAAATGACTATCAAAAGGATCGGAACCGTTGAATAAAAGTATTCCAAATTGTTTTTGACTAAAAGAAAAATAAGTTTGGAGGACCAAACTTCCTAAAGTGGGGGAGATAGTAATAACCATGTTCTGTACTATGTTAATTAATCATGATTATGCTTGTAACTATGTACTTAATTTGAATTTGGGCGTTAGCTGCATGATTGTATGTGATTTTGGCTTTGTATCTGTTCACCGTAGGAAAATCTGTTAGAATCTGTGCTTTGAACTGAAAATTGAAGGCCTTACCGGCCACAGAAACCGAAATTGACTACGCCATTGTGATTGGCGTAATTTTTGGAGCCTACAGCGAAATTTAATTAGAAATTGATTTGGATCAAAATAATTAGATTAAACTGATTAAATTAGGCTCAATTACATAGCCTTAATCAAACTTGATTAGGCAAGCATATATAAGGTCCTTATTACACTTAAACTCACCATATTTGAGCTCAAAATCTGAAAATCACACTCTAGAGAGAGAGAGAGAGGGGCCTGTTCTAGAGAGAGAAAGAGGGAGAATTGTGCATTTGGCTCAAAGTTTGTGAGTTTGGAAGCTACACTCAAGATCTAACTACATTTGTGAAGATTGGAGCCTCTAGGTGAGCAATTTGATATGAATTCATGAGTTGAGTTTGTACTTATATGAATTCAAAGAGAATATGTAACCAAGAGCTAGAATTAAGTTGAATTTGAAGTATTTGAAGTCAACATGACCATGCATGTAGAGTATTGCCATGCTTTTGCATAACCAAGCATGTAACAAGTTAAATGTGATAAATTGAGTGCTAAGTCATATATGCAAGCATGGTTTTGTTAAGCTCCATAAGTGTAAACATCATTTGTACTATTTGAAATGGAATTTGAGTTCAAACATGCATTTTATGAAGAATTGGAAGATGGTCTCTAAAGAGATAAAGGATTTGGCACCAAATTGCACATGCAAGCATGATAATGTTGAATCTCATAAAGATAACCATCAATTGTGTTATTTAAGTTGAAAATGAAACTTATACTTCACATGCATGCATAATCCAAAGTGATATGGAAACTAGTTTACGTGAGCTTTAAAGTCATGAAGTGAGTTTGTTATGATTTGAGTTTATGAGATGGAATTATGTGAATTTGAGGTTCAAACCTAGGAAAATTGACCTTATATTCGTGATTAAGGTTGCATGGTAGAAATATGAGCTTTATGATATGAATTTCATTGACTGGAACCAAGTTTGAAGCTCAAACAGAGTTCTGGAAAACCCAGAATTCGACTTGTCTACTCGAGCGGAGGAAGTGGTGCTGGAGCGGAGAAATCGAGTTCCCAAAAGTTTTGCAGACATGATGTCCGCTTAAGCGGGGAGATTCACACTCGAGCATCCAAGGTTACGCTCGAGCATAGAAATGAGGCAACCAATACTTTTGTAGACCATGGGGGTCCGTTCGAGCGGCGAAACCCACGCTCGAGCGGGGAGCCTTGTTTTAGAAATTTTGTAAAGATGATTTTATGTTCTATTTCCATTTTCTTTCATCCCTAAACACTCTTATGCATACATTGAGCATTGTGAATGGACTAAGAAGATAAGAAAGAGACCTGAGAGGAATGTATTAGTTAAGAATGGATTGAATTATTTGTGACCCGATATGTGTTATCTATTGTGTAGGGTCAAGCACGAGACCAAATCCACCAGCAAATCACTATGAGTAATATCTTAGTAAAGATATTTTAAAGTATGTTACTTTCCAAATGCTACTTCTGCATAAGCTTCATGGATTTGTTGATTTGAAACATGAATGAGTATTCTATGTGCCTAATTTTGTATAAGGCTGTTCGATACGTTTGATATATTTGAATTGGGTCTAAGGTCGTTTGCCATTTGATGATATATTTAAATTGGGCCTAAGGCCATTTGCCATGAGATACATTTGATACATTTGAATATGATGATGATGGGCCAAAGGCCGTTTGAATACTGTGGTGGGCCAAAGGCCGTTTGAATGAAAAGTGATCATGATCATGAATATGAAATACGCATAGATATGAATATAAAGAGAATGGGCCCGAGGCCGTTTGATACGTCTGATATGTTTGAATTAGGCCCGAGGCCGTTTGATATGTTCGAATTGGACCAAAGGTCATTTTGAATAAAGAGTGGGTTGGACCAAAGCTCGTTTTGTATAGATGGACCCAAGGTTATTTTGTTTTATATAAGAATTGGACCTGAGGTCATTTTGCATATGGATATGATATGCTGGACCCGAGGTCGTTTTGCTTTGTTGAGAATTGTAAATTTGATGTGAATGAGACTAATGGTTCAAATGTGTACATTATAAGTATGACTCATTTATGAACGAATCTCATTCATTAACCTCTTTATTTTGATATTATTCAATGGGCGTTAGCTCACTCTTATTTATATGTATGTATGTGAGCAAAGGGACGTTCAATCCCAGCCTTAGTGGAATTTTAAGAAAGGAACCCAAGTTTTGTGAAGTCAGCCCAGGTGCCTCATGCAAGAGGCTTTGTTTATGATCTTTTGTATGCCTTTTTCTATTTCTATTGGTCATGATAGACCACTTATGTGTATAAGCTTTTGGTTTAGCTGACTATCCGTTTGAATGATCCTGGGTATACAAGATGTTAACTACTGATATATGGTGTGAGTTATTATTATGTATATGTGAAATGTTTTGATATGCCATGTAAGCATAGCTCATTGGACAAAATTCTTAAGTTTGCTTCCGCATCTGGCCCCATGTTATTAATCATTAATTGATATCAAGTTTGTGGCCTTAGGTAATCTTATGAATACTAGCCAGTTATAACCTTAATCTATAGGGGCGGGTTTGGGTCATGACATTTGGTTAGAAACCTTCGGGCACGCCCGGTGTTTACACCACTCTTTGCTTTGGTTAGAAATATTCGGGTACGCCCGGTGTTTACACCACTCCTTGCTTTGGTTAGAAACATTCGAGTACGCCCAGTGTTTACACCACTTCTTGCGTTGGTTAGAAACACTCGGGTACGCCCAGTGTTTACACCGATACCTCGTTCGTTAGAAACACTTGGGTATGCCTGGTGTTTACACTGACATCCTGTTGGTTAGAGACATTGGGTTGTGTGCACGATGTTTATACCACCTCCCCGATTAGAAGCATTTGGGACATGTGTCTGATGCTTATACCACCCTGTTGGTTAGAGACATTGGGTCGTGTGCCCGATGTTTATACCGGCCCTTTGGTTAGAAGTGTTTGGACCATGTGCCTGACACTTATACCACTCCCCGGTTAGAAGTGTTCGGACTGTGTGCCCGACACTTATACCACCCTGTTGGTTAGAGACATTGGGTAGGGTGCCCGATGTTTATACTGCCCCTTTGGTTAGAAGTGTTTGGACCGTGTGCCCGACACTTATACCACTCCACGGTTAAAAGCTTTTGGGACTTGTCTGTAGACAGCCCCGAGAACTCTCTAGGCTCCGTGCCTACGAGGGTGCGAATTTCATTTTGTTCTCTAGCTACTACAAGTTCAGACTCATGTCACGGTTTTGAATCTAATCTCACAAAGTGTAATGTGAGACTGATAAATCAACAGAGAGTCCAAATCCGGCAAATCGTTTGGAAAACTGATTTTTAGAAAGAAGTGCCAAACATGGACTGCTTTGCCAGATACAGAATCGCCACCTAAATATTTTATTTTGGGAGAATTTAGGAAACCCTGACTCATGCCTAAGGCCACGTGTTTGTCATCACCAAAGTTGCCTTGGCTCGGGAACTTAGGTATGAGAGGGGAAGGTCGTGCAATGAGCACCCCCGCTCACCCGATCAAAGATCGGCCTGTACTAAGCATGATATTTTGTTTTTGAAAAGACATGTGTTCTTATTCTAGTTATTAACCTAGAATTACTATGTGATGCACACAACATACAAGTATAGACTAGATCGCCTAAGTTGGAACAAAACATTGCATGTTTGCTGGTGAAAATGATTTGAAGTTTGCTAAAACTTTTATTAAAACTTTTCAAAACCATTTTCGATATGGATCACAACTGGACATGCCCGAGATCTATCACTGAGATGTACAACCCAGATCCTTAGTAACTGGAAAGTTGCCCCTAGTCTAAATAGCAATGCACTGGAGATCACAACCGAGCTCTTGAATGCAGAATAAACAAAGATGACCAACATGATCACATGGACAAAGTTGATCGGGGAAGTGTTTATGGCTGGACTTTGGAATGAAGTTGCCTACGTATCCCAAAAATGGGAATCAAGCCTTATGTAGTTTGGCTCGGGTTCACTCGTGTATTAACACTCTCCTTTTGTGCTCTAACTTTTGTCAAGGCCGCCCTTTTCTGGATTTTCAACCTTGCGAGCTCAGTTTTTATTATTTCAATTTTTCTGTGCTCTAACTTTTGCCTAGGTCGCCCTTTCTAATTTTCGGCCTAGCGAGCCACTCAGCGATAATATTTCTTCAACTTGTCCATGTTGATCGGTTGGGAGAACTCTAGGCCATCTAGGTCTATCAAAACGACAGCTCCACCCGACCAGATAGACTTGATGATGTAAGGGCCAGTCCAATTGGGTCTGAACTTGCCCCTAGGGTCGTGAATGGGAGTTCGGTTGTCTTTGAGCGCAAGATCCCCTTCTTTCAAATTCCTGGACTTAACCTTCTTGTTGAAAGCCCTGGAAATTCTTCGTTGATAACCCTGGACATGATACAATGCTTTCAGACTTCTCTCATCAAACAGCATGAGTTCTTCGAACCTGCTCTGTTGCCAATCTGCCTCAACTATCTGACACTCAACTAATACCCGTAATGACGGAACCTCAACTTCGACAAGCAGAACAGCCTTCATCCCATAAACCAAGGAGTACGGAGTCACCCTAGTAGAAGTTCGAATTGAAGTCCGGTAGCCCCATAGAGCAAATGGCAACTTATCTGGCCAATCCCGGTAGGTTTCCATCATATTCTGCAGTATATGCTTGATGTTCTTGTTGGTGGCCTCAACTGCTCCATTGGTCTACGGCCGATATGTAGATGACTTATGAAAAGCCACGTTGTACTTTTCCAACAAGTCGATCACCTCCTTCTTGAAGTGGGAACTATTATCTAAAATAATCTCATTCGAGACCCCATAGTGACAGATGATGTTGTTCTTGATGAACTTAGCAACATGCGATGCCTTCAACACCGCATATGTGATATCTCTGTTCCATAATATGTTAATTGGTCCTTAATATGAGTATGATTGTGTGCTTAATATGATTTTGTGTGCCATAATGTGAAAATATGTGGTTTTGAATTTCTATCTGTTCACCGTAGGAATATCTATTTGACCATCTGCTTTGGAAATTAAATTGAAGGCCTTATCGGCCACAGAAACTGATATTGGTCGCGCCATTGTGATTGGCATAATTTTTAGAACCTACGGTGAAGTTTAATTGAAGAATTGATTCGGATCAGATTAAGTTGATTAAATTGGTGAGTTAGTGCCCAATTATTTGTTATTATTAAATTGTGGCTAGTGGGAAACTTATGTAGGAAGGACACTATGCACTTAATCCATATACTTGAGTTCAAAATTTGATATTGTGCTCTAAAGAGAGGGGGGAGCCAAACCTAGAGAGGGAAGGAGCTCAAAATAGAGGTTTTGCTAGGAAACCTGGTGATCTTGGAGCTACACTCAAGAATCAACCATAATTTGTGAGAATTAAGGCTCCTTGGTGAGTAACCCACCCTTGATTCATGGACTTTGTTTGTAAATTGTAAATTCAAAGTTGAATGATGATAAAGAGCATGAAATGACTTGTATTTGTTGAATTTAAAGTCATAGAACACATGCATGTAAGGAATTGCTATAAATTTCCATGTTTGAGCACAATGTGTATGATCCATGTTGAACTTTTGGTTTAAATCCATGTAATTGATCTTCTCTCCACCAATTGAGTTAAGAATAGTGAGTATCTTCCACATGCAAGTGCAAATCATGGAGGTGTAAGTTTGAATATGTGAATTTAATGTGTTGGTGTTGAGTTTGGATCAATTTGGGACATGCATGTGTTTGATTCATGAAATTGAGCCTCATAATGTTGAATTTTTGGTGTTCATACCATGCTAGTATATATATATATATGTGAAGTTTGAGCTGAAATTTTGTGTTTGGAGCCTTTGGATGTGAAGTTGAAGCTCAAGAACACATTCTGGATGACCCAGGAAATTTGGTGCCCTCTCGAGTGTGAAAAATGAGCTCCCAGCATTTTCTACAGACATGATGTCCGCTCGAGCGGGGAAGTTGACACTCGAGCAGGAAGCCATGCAGAGAGGCCTTCCGCTCGAGCGCCAGAATGAACGCTCGAGCGTAAATTTGACATAACCAGTATTTTTGTAGGCCTCAAGGGTCTGCTCGAGCGGGGAAGTCCACGCTCGAGTGGGGACCCTGTTTTCTGAAATTTTGAAAATACATTCTGTGTTTCGTTTTCCGTTCTCTTTCACTTCTAAGTACTCTTAGGCATGCATTGAGCATTATAATTGAGTTAAAGAGATAAGAATAAAGCCTAAAGAGGAATATGTGAATTAAGGAACGGATTGAAATGTTAGTGACCCTTTTGTGTTCATGGAATGTGTAGGGTCGAGCTCTAGGGCAAACCAACCAACCGATCACTGTGAGTAATATCGATACTTGAAACTTGTCATCTGTCCAATTGCTTATTTCCTTATAAGCCTTATGAGTTTGATAGCTTGAATTATGGACAAATGTTTGATATGAATGAATGGATGGGCCGAAGGCCGTTTTGACATGAATGGATGGGCCAAAGGCCGTTTTGATATGAATGCATAGGCTGAAGGCCGTTTTGACATGAATGGATGGGCCGAAGGCCGTTTTGACATGAATGAATGGGCCGAAGGCCATTTTGACATGAATGAATGGGCCGAAGACCGTTTTGACATGAATGAATGGGCTGAAGGCTTGACACGAATGGATGGGCCGAAGGCCGTTTTGACACAAATGAAAGTTTGAATGGGCCAAAGGCCAGTTTGTTTGAAACCGTAGTCACTTGACTTAAATTGTGTATATATGTAAATGGAAATATGAATTGGGCCTAAGACCGTTTGAAGCATGTTGTTCTACATATCGTTTGTATAACTTCTGTATTTGATATTATTCAATGGGCTATCACTCACGCTCATTCATGTGTTTGTAGGTGAGCTAAGAGAGGTCCAAACCCAGCCCCAGTGAAGTCTTTGTGGAATAATAAAGATTTTTAGAGAGTCAGCCCTTGTGTCTCACGCACGAGGCCCGTCTTCGCCCTTTTGTTACGTACTTATATTATGTCATATTGGCGAAGACTTCGCATTTGTTGTATATAGTTTGATGAGTGGACTAGACTTATGTGATCCTGTATGTACAGAACATTATGTAGTACATATTTTGTTGTGAGTTATTAGCATATGTGTGAATGGGTTGTTATGATGTGCCATGTAAGCACAGCTCTATGGACAAAGTTTTAAATTGCTTCCGGTTGGCCCCCATTAACTCTGTTTAAAAATACGTTAGTTTTGGTTTGAGGCCGCAAGTAATCTCATGATTACTAGCCGGTTATGTCCTTAACCCATGGGGGCGGGTTCAGGTCATGACAGCATAAGATTGGGCCTCAACCCACTTCGTGAAGTAGTCTATCGCGACCAGAATGTACTCATGCCCGTTGGATTCTTTTGGAGTGACAGCTCCAATCACATCAATCCCCCAGACTGAAAATGGCCATGGCAAAGTCATGTTGTACAGCTTCGATGGCGGAATGTTCATGCGGTTTGCATGTATCTGACATTTGTGGCATCGCCGAACAAAGCCAATACAATCCTCCTCCATGGTGGACCAGTAATAACCCTGTCTACGGATCTTTCGGGCTAGCATCACCCCGTTCATGTGCGCTCTGCACTCTCTTCTATGGATGGCCTTCATCAGGCGCTTGGATTCTTTAGCATCAACACACAACTTATGCATCCCGAGATGACCTCTCTTATATAAGCCTGCTTGGTAGAGTCAGGAAAGTGCTTATAGCTTATGCCTAAATAGCTTATAGCTTATAACTTTCAAATTTGTCGATTTCCAGCTTATTCTTAAAGCATCTCCTGCCCCACTCAAAGAATAAGCTGATTTCTGACTTCCACAAAGCTATAAGCTATAAGCTATAAGCTAAACCAAACATATCAAAATAGCTTAAATTAAGTTGAAAGCTGAAATAAGCTATAAATAACCTCTGCCAAACAGGCACATAGTTTACCTCCGCAGACGATGAACTGAGCAACCATTCTCCGAATTGCCCTCTTATCTTTGGCATTTGCCCCTGGTGGATACGCTCCCTACTCCAAGAAGTTCCAAACGTCGTAATACCAAGGATTCTCATCTCATACCTCATCTATGGCAGCAATCAGCTCGTAGGCCAGCACAAATTTCAGTTCGATGATGATCGGACGCATCCAGACTCCGAAAGGGATGTCTATCATGGAAGATAGAGTTGCTAATGAATCAGCGAACCTGTTGTTCTCACTTAACAGATGAGCAAAATTTAGCTTCTCAAATCGAGGAATTAGCACATCCAAGGTCTGATGATAGATTCTCATCTTCTCTTCTTTAACTTTCCAATCTCCTTTAGCCTGAGATACAACAAGTTTCGAGTCCCTGATGACATCCAACCGTTTTGCCCCTAGTTCCAGGGCGGCTTGTAAACCGGCAATACATGCCTCATATTCTGCCTCATTGTTCGAGACTTTGAACTGGAGTTTGAATGCTAAAGGTATACGGGAATTGTCAGGTGCTATTAGTAACACCCCTATCCCATACCCATATTGGTTTGACGCTCCGTCAAAGTACATCGTCCAAGTCTCTTCTTCGACATGTAGAATGGCCTCATCTGGGAATAGGTACTCAACTGCTTCATCCCCTTCAACTGGGTGATCAGCTAGGAACTCTGCTACTGCTCTCCCTTTCACTGACTTGCGCATCACGTACTTCAGATCGAATTCGAAAAGCAGAAGCAACCAACGGGCTAGCCTACCCATAAGTGTCGGTTTCCCAAAGAGATATTTGATGGGATCTAATCTTAAAACCAGTATTACAGAGTGAGCTAACCAAGGTCAAGAACTTCCTGGTAGCCCATACCAAGGCCAAACAAGCCTTCTCCAGCAGAGTGTAGCGGGTCTCGTAATCCAGCATTTTCTTGCTCAGATAGTAGATAGCCTTCTCCACATTGTCCTCAGACTCCTCTGCAAGCATGCAGCCCATTGTAGTTTTAGTCACTGAAAGATACAGAATCAATGGTTTCCCCGGCTCAGGCGGTGACAACACAGATGGGTTTTGTAAATATTGTTTGATCTGTTCAAAAGCAGCTTGGCATCGGCCGTCCCATTGGAACTTCGTTCCTTTCTTCAGGAGACCAAAAAGTGGTTCACATGTCAAGGTTAATTTTGCAATAAACCATCTTATGAATTGCACTTTACCCAGAAAGTCTCGCACCTCCTTTTCTGTCCTTGGTGGTGGCATTTCTAAGATGGCCTTGATTCTGGAAGGGTCAACCTCGATACCTCTCTGTGTGATCAAGAACCCCAACATTTTTCCTGCTGTAACACCAAACGTACATTTCTGAGGATTCAGCCGCAGCCGATATTCCCTGATCCGTTGGAAGAATTTCTGCAAGGCGGTGTAGTGGCCCTCTCTTTCCTTGGACTTGACAATCATGTCATCCACGTGCACCTCAACCTCTTTGTGGATCATGTCATGCAGAATTGTGGTCGCAGCTCGTTGATACGTAGCCCCAGCATTCTTCAGCCCAAACGGCATCACTCTATAACAATAGGTTCCCCACGGGGTGGTAAAAGCGGTCTTCTCCCGGTCTTCGGGTGCTATCAATATTTGATTGTAGCTTGAAAACCCATCCATGAATGACAGCAAAGCATGCCCAGTAGTGAAATCCACTAATTCATCGATATGCAGCAGAGGAAAGTCATCCTTTGGACTGGCTTTATTCAAATCCCTGAAGTCCACACATACCCGAATTCTGCCATCTTTCTTTAGCACTAGAACTATATTGGCCAACCAAGTTGGGTATTCAGATACCAGCAGGAACCTTGCGTCAATTTGCATGGTGACCTCTTCTTTGATCTTGAGAGTCCAGTCGGGGTGGATCCCTCTGAGTTTCTACTTAACAGGTCGGGCCTCTGGGTCAAGAGGGATCCGGTGCTGTACAATCTCAGGATCGATTCCAGACATGTCTTCGTAGGACCACGTGAAAATGCCTTTGAAATCTTTTAACAAAGCGACTAAATGCTCACGCTCCTCCGAAGACAACGTGGACCCGATCTGGACCAGCCGCGGGTCCTTCTCAGTACCAACACTAATTTGGGTGATTTCATCAACCAAGGGTTTTACAAACCTCTCCTACTCTTGATCAAGCAAAAACTTCAAAACCGAATGAATTTCTTCCTCGTCGTTTTCATCAAAATTTTGAAAGTCCTGATTACTGCAATAAATTAAGGGTACAGAAAAGTACTCAGAAGCCACAACTATTCCATTCTCATTAATCACTTCCAAATCGCCTAATTCCTCTGTTACAACAGACTCAAAGGAAAAAGAAAGAGACGACCTAGACAGGACTGTGGCATCCAGGTTGTCACCCCCAAGAATACCGGACTCAGACTCAGACGAGCTGGAACCTGATTCTGACTCCACAGATTCAGTGGAATTAGATTCCGGCTCACTACCTGACCCGGTGCTACTCGATAAGAATCCCTCCTCGTATTGCCAGACGAGGGAGGGTGCGATGGATGCGTCCAGAATGTTTTAAAATGGGCTCACAGCCATTTCATTCCCGATCATGGACGCTGAGAGGTCATCTCCCAAGCACTCTTGTACGATCTGAGGATCTGGGAGCAGACAAGCCAGTGCTACCCCCATTTCAATCTCTGCACTCTCGGAATCCTCCTTAACCTGCTCAACCTCACCGGTGGGTCTGTTTGCTCCTCAACAACTTCATCCCCGGACAGTTGCAAGTCAAAGAAAATCTCAAACCCCGGCAACCGCCGCCTCTCTGCATTTAACCATGGCTCTAGGAAGCAGTAGAACGGAAAGTCCTCCCCCTTCCGGACAAAGCGTCCGTTTAGGGTACCCTGGATGGCCCGATGCACCAACTTATAAAGCTTCCCGGCCTGCTTTGCTCTGGCCCTTTCGGCCATTTCTCTCTCTTTCCTCACCCAGTCCTCTTTGGTAGGCAGATAACCTAAACCAAAGATATGTGGGTTATGCGGCACTTCGGCCGATGCTGCTACGCCTTTCTGGCCACTTCTACCTAATCCCATCCCGGGGATGTGCTGGAGCTTGTTTCATGAGGTACACTGACTGTGCACTGACATATAACCCCTCATCAATAGCCAGTATGTTCTGTACAACCCGAGCCTCGGCTAGGGTAAATCCTGACAGGAACACATCCTCTGCGCCGTGCTCGATCTCCAAAACTGGTGTAAACACCTCTGGCGGTGGATGGATTGAAGAATTCTCGAAAATAATGGCTACCCCATTCCCGTGGGGGTATTTCAATATTTGGTGCAGGGTGGAAGAGACTGCCTTTACCTGGTGCAGGCACAGCCGCCCTAGGAGTAGATTGAAGATTGCAGGAACGTCCAAGACATGAAAGTCAATATCGTGTTGTCCTGGACCAACCTGAGTCCGAATCTGCACAGTCCCTATCACTTCCCTGCTAGTGTTATCATATGCCTGTATCACCTGGGCAGTTGGCACAAAATCTGCGGGCTTCAACCCAATAGCATATGCCGTCCTCGACGGGCAGACATTGATAGCAGAT
Source organism: Camellia lanceoleosa (assembly GCA_025200525.1). Taxonomy (NCBI): domain Eukaryota; kingdom Viridiplantae; phylum Streptophyta; class Magnoliopsida; order Ericales; family Theaceae; genus Camellia; species Camellia lanceoleosa. Next base: position 162,542,197 of record CM045762.1, on the reverse strand, counting down.
CCTGTGTCAACAAGAACTACTAGTATCCATTTTTCTCTACATTCCACAGAGATGTAGAGTGGTTTGTTGTGATCTGAGCCCTCAGGCGGCAGTTCCATGTTAGTGAAGGCCAACGTTGGGAAAGCTCCTCTCGGAAAGACTAGCCCCACCAACTGTTCAGGCGTAGTATCGATTGATAGCTTGGCCCTGTCCATGGCAGAAAGGACAGCCTGTTTATGAACTCTTGAGGCCATAAGCATTCCGCAGATGGAGATGTTGCTTGTATCTTCTTAAGCTGTTTCAGCACAACCTCCTCATCGAGTAATTTTTCTTTCTACATCTCCGCCTCCTTGTCCTTCCCGGACGCCTCTGGTTGATCCAAGTGTGGGGCCTTAAAATACCGCCCACTCTTTTTCATGTGGTCCACCTCTCTCACATACCAGGTATCATCCGATTGGGTTTCACCCCAATCTTCGTCTGTGTGGGCAAGACATAGGTCGTCATCTTCCCACCACATACCGCCGGCCATTGACAAGCAACTATCTGGTTCCATTACAACTATTTCTCTGCGCACAGCACCTTCCATTCTTGTGTTCACAGCACATTTCGTCTATGTTGGGGCTTTGGCCTTTCTTGCCCTTTCTAGATCTTCGATCTTTTCCTGTTCAAACTGCATCAATGCAGCCTGTTGTTCAGAATCTTCCGTACTCAAACTACCCGTGTTCTGAGCAAAATTCTTAACACCGATGCTCTCCGGCGGTTCTCTCTGTTCCTCGACCATCCTGGCCACTGTTGATGCCCCCGTGTCTGATGGACCCTGTTCTGGCTGAGGCTGCTCAATAACATCTAGCTCATCGCTGAGCCACCCAGTAGCTTCTGCTGACCCTTCCAAATCAAACCAGTTGACAGTCACGTCTCTCGGATCCTGTTCATTGAAGAATTACAGATTGACGATATCCTCATCTGGTTTGGCTAGGTCATCTACCCCCTAATTAGGTCCATTCTCCCATACCACGCTGATCTCTGCCCTTACTGGAAATTCCACCCATTGGATTAGGCTGATCTGTTGGTGTGGTGTAACCGCTCGGGTTATACACAATACTTGCAGACCCCTCAGGCTCTGAATCCTTAATTCTCTCTAACCCCAAAGTTGACCCAATTCTATCTTCGATAGTCACCACCACCAGTTCTGGTTGGGTTTGATATCGAACATGCACAAGTCCGTGCTGTCAGGAATGAATACCTCCGGCTTGGGTAGGTGAGAAGGGGTGATATATATACTCGGATCATAAGGAATGACCGAAGTTTGGATTAGATTGATACGTTTGGGAGGTGGAGCTTGGTAATGTGGTGGAAGAGGGTTGGTTGTGACATTCGGTTTCTCCAGAGGCATGATCACCCTGTTGTCGATGAGATCCTGAATCTCATGACATAATCAAAAGCACTGGTCGGTTTCATGACCATGCTGTTGGTGATAGGCACAGTACTTTGCCGAGTTATGGGAGGGAGGAAGCTTTTCTGGTAAGGGTCGCGGCTCTAGGGGCTTCAAGTGCCCTTTCTTGATCAGAACCCCCAAAGCTTTGGACAAAGGCATGTATAGTGGGGTGAAGGTTCTTTCGCCTTATGGTGTGTATCTGGCTATTTCCGAGCTACTTCCGGACGCACCGGTAAAGAGTGTAGCTACTAGGGTTTTTGGAGTGGTGGTGGTGATGATTCTTACATCTGTTCTCGGTACCGCAAAGATCGCTTGTGCTGCATTAAATCATGCGGTTGAATGCCCTCTTGGGCTGCTCTCTTTCATGGTCAATCAGACCTTCTTTCATGGCGTCCTTGATCTGCACCCCTATCTCATGTAAATCTGCAAAGGTGGGTAGGGGGAGGGCGATCATCTTTTGCATGAGCTTAGGCTGGAGGTTGCACACAACCATCCGTGTCTGATCTTTGTTAACCGGCCTGATGGTCATCATCGAGGCCTTGGCCCTCCAACAGGTCACAAAATCGGAGAAGCTTTCCTTTGGCTCCTGCCTGGTTGTCTCGAGATCATGAGTTGTGACCTCGATCTGAGTGTTGTAGGAGTATTGAGCTATGAAGGCCTCAGCCATCTCCTCCCAGTTCCTCTTAACAGAATCCTCCAGTTTTGCATACCAAATAGTCGTTACACCCGACAGGGTCCGGCCAAATAGGGAAAGCTTCTATAATCTAGAGAGGCCATCGGCCTTAAGATATCCGAAAACAGCCGTAGGTGCACCATAAGATCCTCAGACCCATCAAAATGCTCTATGTGCGGCATTTTAAAACGGTCTGGCAGTGTCACGGCCGAGTTAATATATCCATCCTCTATATCCGAAATGGATTGCACGCCTTGAGCCTTCTTCAAAAGCTTTTCTAGCTTGATCATTTTTAGCGCTGTTAGATCCACCTCAAATTCACACTGTGAACCCACTAGATTGGTGGGCGCTTTGGATAGCTGGGGTAGGATTGGGGGCGGAGCTGGCTCTGTTGGAATGTCCGTATTTTCCTGGATGTTTGCTGTCTCCTCGGGTGTTGGAACTCCTGGTGGGAGAGGAGCTGGGTGTGAAGCAGATGCTCCGGTTTGCTGCTGTAGCCTGGCGATTAACTCTGCCTGTTGGGCCACTACTTCTGTTTGACGGGCAGCATCCCGCTGCATGTTTTGCATAGTCTCCTGGAGCTGACGCATCATCTCTTCCGTGCCTGCCATACTGTACTGATCTGTCTGAATAACTAGTATATCTATCTCTGCAGTGGACTCGGAAATCTCAACCCGACTACTCGAGGACCATTGATCTGGCAACCGCTATACTAATGCACTATGCCTCGCTAATCTCCGTCTAATAACTGGGGGTAATGAGTGGTACACTGGTTGTCCGTCTACCAAATCCTCAGATCGATGAAGTTTGCGACCTCTAACCCAGAGTGCTTGGGGAATATCTGCCTGGTCAGATGTAATCATGCTAAACTACCTTGCAAAAAGATAAATAAAGCATAATAAGGAAACAAACAACCCGAAAGTGCAATGTGCTATGCTATGAGCTGAATAAATTAAAGACAACACACAGTTGGCAAACACAAGCTAAAATAATTGTTCACAACCATTGATTACTATTCCCCAAATCACTGCCCCAAATCTGATACCCTCAGGTAAAACTGATTCTCTGAATACTGGTGCCCTCGGGCTGATACCTGCACTTGCAAACCGATACATGCATTCTCAGAGAGGCACACTCTAAAATCACATAGCAAGTAAATAAGAGCCAAAACACCCCTATGGAGGGGTAGGGTTTCCCTGTCCTATTTTGTTAGAAGCTAGGGTTTCACTGCGCACGCAGCGGTTTCAAATAACCTATAATCGGGTAAGCAACCTGTCCTAGTTTGGAATAGTCACTATGGATTCCGATATGCACTAGGTCGAATGGTCAAAAAGGGTACTTCGTAAAAACCGAGGTTAGTGTTCCGTTGTGGCGAAGCCACAACCGTCAAATTTTATGGCACACTTTTCCAAGTGAGCCTCTGGCAAACCGTTCAGGAATAGCATACGACAAATACGGTGTCCTAGGCACACCAATGCAAATGCAATGCAAAGAGACACATAAGTGTAAACAAAACAAGATATCATGAGTTTGAGTCAAGTTCTCAAAAATCCCCAATAGAGTCGCCAGAAACTGTAGACCACCCCGAGAACTCTCCGGGCTCCGCACCTTTGAGGGCGCGAATTTCGTTTTGTTCTCTAGCTACTACAAGTTCGGACTCATGTCACGGTTCTGAATCTAATCTCACAAAGTGCAATGTGAGACCGATAAATCACCAAAGAGTCCAAATTCGGCAAATCATTTTGGAAAACTGATTTTTATAAAGAAGTGCCAAACATGGACTGCTTTGCCAGATACAGAGTCGCCACCTAAATATTTTATTTTGGGGGAATTTAGGAAACCCTGACTCATGCCTAAGGCCATGTGTCCATGTAGACACCCCATTTTTGACCGACCTTAAGACTCAAACGTCATCGATTGAGTGCTCGGTGATAGTGCATATTGTGCTCGTTTTGAGGTTTCAGAGTTTTGGCTGAGAGCCTTGCCTCTGGGCCTCTGAACTCTTTGTGTTTCAGCTCAGTTTGCAGACCAAGCCTTGTTTTCCTTGCCTGAGGGAGGGGGAGGTCTTCTAGACCATCTCTTTGTGGTCGTAGACCACTTTTCCCATTTGGAGACTAGTTTCCAATTTTCGGAGCCTTCGGCTGTGTGCCTTGTCTCGGGACCACTTAACGTTCTCCGTTTGGCGTGGTTTTTGAACCACACCTTGTTTCCTTGGCCTAGAGGGCCACTGTGGTTTGCGAGACCACTTTTGTGGTCGTAAACCACTTTCGGTGCTTGTCAGCTAGTTTTCGAGGCTCCCGGCTGCGCGCTTTGCCTCCCGAAGTTTCGTTTTGCATCCGTTTTGGTTTGTTTTTGGTACAAACCTTGTTTTCCTTGTTTGGAAGGTGGTACAAGGGTGGGAGACCAGTATTTCTCCTTGGAGACCACTTTTCTTCCTGCCAGCCAGTTTTCTGATCCGACAACTGGTCTCCTTGGTCTTTGAGCCATCTTTTCTGGTCAGCCACCCCACCCCTGGCTCGTTTTCAGTGTGCTGATCATCTCCCACCATGGCCGACCACTTGTTGTCTTGGGAGACCACTTGTGGTGGTCGGCCGACCACTTGAAGTAGTTGGCCGACCACTTCAAGTGGTCGGCTGCTTTTTGCCACCTTTTTGGAAATATTTTCCTCCAGTTGTAGCTAGAGGGCACTGAAGGTATCCTCCATATGTGTATGAAGGGATTGCCTTGAACTTTAGCTTCTCCAAGAAGCTTTGCTTTTGGTTCTCTATAAGAGAAAACCATCTCCTCCCTTCTCTAGGTTCAGAATTTTGAGTCTTGAGAGATAGATATAGACTTGTATCTATTCTTCCTTGTTTGCTCTTATTTTGTGTTCAAAAGTGTAGATTTTTCATACTTTAACACACAAACACACACTCAAACACCTTACCCTTGGAGCTGAGGTCCCTTGTGGTTGTTCTTGAAGTTCTTGGACTGGTTTTGGTTCAAAAAGTGTGCTGGAGTTGCAGTTTTAAAGAAGGTCTTCAAGGGTGAGTCTTTAACCGTTAAATCCCCCATTCTTGCTTAAGCTTTTGGACCCTTTTGCATGTTGTTTTAAGACTAACTCTTAACTGGAAAAAAGTTCTATTTTTTTTGTCCTTAAAAAGTTTATTTAAGGTCATTTTTGTGTTTGGGGTTGTCTACCCCTTTTAGGCCTTGTTAGGCCTTGCTTTGAGCCATCCCTTTAGGCTCTTGTTATACCCTTTGCATGACCTTTCTACCATTGAAATCTAGAGAATTTTCAATGGTGGAAAAGTGGTTTTGAGGTCCTAAATAGGAGAGGGTCATCCCCTCTCCTTATATTTTGAATACTTGCCATATATGCCTCATGTTTGAGCATGTGTTTTAAGCTTGTGCTGGCTTGTTCTTAGCTTGTATTTGTGGTTATTTTGTTGTGGCATGCCACTATTTTTGCTTGGTTTTGTCAACCCATGCATTCATAATACACTTGTAGTGTAAATCTTGTAGACTAGTCTTGTATGCTTCATGAAGTAGCATGTCATTCTAGCTCATGTTGAGTCCATTTCAGCATGTTTTTGGGCTTGTTTTACCATGTCATGACTCTTTCAGGGTTTGCTTTGGTAAGCCTTTGCATGCTCCATGCACTTGTAGTGCAATTTCATGAAATAGCCATACATGCATCATGCTTTAACATGTCATTCTAGCATGCTTTTGGCTTAACTTCTAGAAGCTTTTGTCCATGTTTTAACATGGTTTAGCTCTGATTTGTGTTGTTTTGGCCGTGCATGGCTTGCTTTGTATAGCCTTGGTTCATTCTAGCTTGTTAGCTTTGTGCATCAAGTCCACTAGTATGCATTACTTGGACTATTTGAATGATTTGGCATCATTTGTAATGTGATTTCAGTCCATGTTTCATGGCCATGCACTAGCATTTATCGCTCATTCAATGCGTTGGAGGGTTTGCCCCTTTATGCCTTAACATGAGTCATTGCGCATGCCTTCATGCCTTAGCTTGCAAGCCATCATTTCAGTGTGTTTCTTGGGGTTATTATGCCATGATATAACTCTGATTTTTGTTGCTTAAGTCATCCCATGCTTGGTTCTAATAGGTGTAGTGTAATTCACCTTATTTGGCTTGTATGCGTCATGTCTTATGCCCCTCATGCTAGCATGTTTTGGCTTTCTTCCATGCATGTTTTAGACTCATTTTAACATGTTCTAGGACTGTTTTGGGTTGCCTTAGCCATATGCTTCATGTTTTGAATAGCTATAGTACAAGTGCTCTTACTGGCTTCAAGCTTTGAGCATCTTAGCATGCTTCATTTGTGTTGTGTACATGATTTAGCATCACTTAACATGACATTTCAGAGCATTTAGCATTGCCATGTTCCCACTTCATTCACTCTTTAAGTGCCTTTGAGTGTTGTGCATTATTGCCTAGTTTGTGTCTTAGCTTGTATGCTTGCATGCCTAGGTCTTTGAGCGTCTAACTTAGCATGTTTTGGTCCTTGTTTTCATCTACTTGAGCTCTGTCCATGGTTGGTTCATGCCTTTGTACCATGTATTGAATGTCTCTAGAGTAATCCTCTTTGTTAGCTGTCATGCTTTAGGATTCTTGCATGCTTTACTTGCTTTGTTTGAATGATTTAGCATCATATCTTACCGCATTTCAGTGCACTTAGTGTTGTCACACTTGCACATTTGTCACTCTTCGAGCCTTCTTGAGGGTTGCGCTCTTGGGCCTAGTTGAATGGCCAATGCATTGTGCATGTATACCTTGCCTTTTGTGTCTTAATTTCATCACCAATGGCCACTGATTTGGGCATGACTGAGGTCTACCCCTATTAGTTTAAGTCCATTGATTATGCCATGTATATTGCATTGAGTGTGCCATATTGTTTCATTGCATTGAGTATGCCATCTTACAATGCATTGTGCATGCTATGTAACCCTTTGCATTGTGTATGCCATGTTGTTCCTTTGCATTGAGTATGCATGTTCCTAACATTGCTAAGTTGCCCTTGTAGCATTGCATTGTGCAGGCATGCATTAGCATCATTCGCATGTCATTAGCTTTGTTAAGTTGATCATATCACATTGCATTGTGTATGCCATGTGGTTGCATGTTTGCATGCTTAAGTTACATTGCATGTTTGCCATGTTATGTGTTGCATTGTGTTTGGAATAGGTGTTAGACCAAACACGGGAAAAGAGTGACGTTTCATACTTGAAGTGATAAAACGTGCCTTAATTCCCGGTCACCGATGCTCTTGATCATACATGATAGAGTTTTAGGCCTTATCTGTTTACTTGTGCATTCATTTCATATTGAATTGTGCAACTTCGCCTCTCGGCCATCATGCATTGAAATGCGCGATTGGTGGCCCAAGGGTCGAGAACCGCACTCCCTTGAGTTCATAACATGATAAGGAGGGTGGTTGTGCACACATATCTTACAAATACATTGCCATGTCCTTTCTTGCTCTCTGTTGCAGCAAACTAGAATTCAGCAGCAACAACTGGTCGGCCAGCTAGAAAAACAAGCTGGCCGACCACTTTTTCTGGCTTTCAACAACGATAGGTGGTCGGCCATGGCTGCAGACACCAACAACTGGTCGACCACCCTTCCACAGGTCTCCAAGATGTGTTAGAAGCTTTCTGGAGCTTGGTGCAAGGTTCTGAGGACAATTGAAAACAGAGGCAAATCGGGGCATCGCATTGGATTTCTAAACGAGGAGACCGGGCATGCAGCCAGTCTTCTCCCTCTGAGAACCTCCTGCTTTTATTGCTTTCCTTAGTTGCCATGCTTAGATAGCTAGCTTATGCTTTGTTTTGTACTTTAATAGTTAATGCGTTTAGCTATTTCCATTTGTTTTGTAATAATTAGTTAACTAGGATTAGTTAATTAATTGTTTTGTAATAATTAGTTTAATTAGCTTAGATTAGCTAGTTAGCTTCTTATTCGGTCTCTCCCTCGATAGGGCCAATTGTTGTAATAAGCGTGCGTGTGTGTGATGCATGCCTTCCAACCCCCATTTCTTTCTCCCTTTTACTTAACCATTTATGATGGTTAGTTTTAGGGCATATTTCGATTAGCATACTTATGTTTCGCGTGCGTGCATCCATTCATCTGTATTGCATGCGTCGGGCTCGGCGCATCACACTAATTGCATTGTACTTTCAATACATTTACTTGAATACGTGTTCAATAGCATGTTACCAAGTTGCATTTCATATGCCATCCTAGGATAGCCGAGCCTATTTGTCGTTGCATTTTCGCCTGTGTTGTATTAGCCATTTTAACATGAACTAGGGTCATGCATGATTTCTAACTAGTTCTCTGTTTTGGCTCGGAGTACACTATGAGTGTTTACGCTTTAGCATACTGCATGTGTGTTATTGATTGCCATGAAAGCATGCTTGCCATGAGGCTAACTGCTTATGTGATTAACTACCTGAATGCCTGTAGACGCGTCCGCGAGGGACCTCGACTACAGTTCGGACTCCCTTTTGTTTGTCGGTTCTAAATCTGAACCAAAGAGTCCAAATCCGGCAAATCGTTTTGAGAAAACAGATTTTTGAAAAGTAGTGCCAAACATGGATGCTTTGCGATTCTGAGTCGCCACCTAAATATTTTAAAATGGGAAATTTAGGAAACCACTCGGTGCGAAGGCCACATGTCCGTCATCACCAAAGTGGTCTTGGCTCGGAGCTTGGGTACGATCGGGGAAGGTCGACTATGAGCACCCCTTTCGTCGTCCGAAGACCGCCTCTACTAACCGTGATATCCGTTTTGAAAACTTTATGCGTTCTTATTCGGTTATTTAGCCTAGATTTACTATGTTATGCATGACAAACAAGTATAGACCAAATCGCCTAAGTTGGAACAAAACATTACGTGTTTGTTTTGAAAAATGATTTGCTACTCATAAGTAGGCTAAAATGCAGGTTTTGCCACTCTCAAGCGGGCTTTTAGGAAAGACGGTTTTGCCACTATCTAGTGGGCTTTAAAACTCACAGTTTTAATGTGTTGTCCCAATTTAGGTAATTCAACCTCCGTCCACAGGCATTCATGCAGTTATATCACATAAGCACTTAGCCGCATGGTGATCCTACTGTCATGGTAACATTCACACGCATGCGATATGCTAAAGCATAAAACTTACATTGTACTCCGTGCCAAAACAAGAAACTGGTTAGCAAACATGCATGACCTAGTTCATGTTAAGTGGCTAATGCGGCACAGGCGGAAGTGCAATCTAGAGTAGGCTCGGCTAACCCTAAACATGGCATGTGAGATGCAACAACTATCACGTATTCAATTTGGAATTGTGATGCGATGCGGTTTGTATGATGTGCGAGCCGGTGCATGTAAACAAAATGCATGAATGCGCATGCATTGCATAAGGTATGCTAATATAGGCGTGCCCTAATCTACCATAAGCGAGGTAAATAAAAGGGTTAGAAAGAAATGGGGATTGGAAGACATACACCCACTGACACACACTTATTACAAATTAAGCCCTCACGGAGGGACCAAATAATAATGAGGCGAATAAATAAATGAATAAATAAATTATTACAAATTCTAATTACTAAAATTAAATTAAACAAATAAATAAATGCAATGGGGCCTCGGCCACACTTGGGATGTGCGAATGATGGATGCTCGACCCGACTTGCGGGAAACTGCGTCTTACCCTTCTTTGGTTCTGTTTTCCTCTTGCCTCTCCAAAAATTCCCAAAGTTTCGAATGCCTCCCGGATGATCTGAAATACCCCACCGGTGGAAGAATTGATCCGGCTCCTCCCATTGACCACCGGTGATGATGATGTTTATCGGCACAAATCTGATGCCGATCGGCACATTGTCTTGCCGCGTAAATTTCTGCAGAGGGCCGGTTGATGACGACAAGCAAAGCAGCAGGTATTGGTTTTTTGGACATATTTATGCATGGCCAATGCTCCCTATCATGAAGGAGACTCAAGGAAGCATGGCTCTTGGTTCTAAGGCTATCAATTGTGCACTTTGGTGCATGATAGCCTAAGAACCAAGGTTGCATTTTCAATGTAGAAATGCATGCAAACAAACAAATGGAACCAAAATCTTATCATCCTTAAGTCAAAGGCCTTGGTGACTTGGGGAATGGAGGTGTGTTTTGCCACTTGAAGTGCAAACACCCCTCACTTCCACACTTGGTTTGACACCCCAAACCAAGAAATGAAATGCATGTATGCAACGTGGTTCAATGATGCCATCTAATAATGCAACTATCATGTTAAGTTTGCAATGTCAATCATACAAGATGCAACATACAACGTTAACATGAACAAGTCAAGCAATAGGGCCAACCTTTCACAATACTTAGTTAATCAAACATGCAACAATCATAAAGCAAGCATGCTATGGATTTAAATACAAGGAGGCAGCCTTCAAAACCCCAAAAAGCGATGGCGAAGCAAGCCTAAAGTAGTGACCAATGAGCATGCCAATGTGCGAACCAAATAAGGCCAAGTTTAAGGCACCAAAATGGGCACACCTTGCTACCATTAACAAGACCAAACGTGGTATATACCAAGCAAGCAAGGACAGATTTCTAGCATGCAAAATGAGCCCAAATCCCCCCCCTCATGGCAACTCCAAAATGCAATGAACATGGAAGCACACACAATGCTCTTTTTATGGCATAAGAAACCGACAATTCCAAGCATGGATGGGATGATATATGGAGACATAGAGGCATGAAATAGGGACTGAAATGACACATGAAATGAGCTCAAATCATCTAAACATCCTATCCAATGCATATGTATGGGTCATATGTTCAAGGCCTACAAGCATCAATGTAAAACAACCATGTCAAGCACCTCAAATGTGACTAAATCAGTGGCTCACAGCCCTCTAACATAACAAAATAATGCTAGCCTCTTCATGAAACTAAGCCAAAACGTGCAAGGAAACATGACCTCAAAGCATGGCATCTTCTAGGCATAAGAAAACATTTCAAAGCAAACACAAGAGACATGTTAAGGACTATGAAACCAACCTAAAACAGAGGCATATCATGTCAAATGAACCACAAATATGCTCTGAAATGAGGCTCAAAACAACTATACAAATATGCTATTCTTTGGGCCTAAAACAAAGGCAAACAAAGAACCAAGGGGAGAGGGGTGTCCCTCCCCTACATGTGACTTAAAATCATCTTCCTCACCACTGAAAACCCACTGGTTTTCAGTGGTGAAAACCAAGAACACCAAGCAAAGGAGGTCTCAAGCAAAGGCACTATAAGTGGCCAAATGAAGCCTAATGGGATGAGGCTTTACTCAAACCATAAAATGACCTTAATGAAGGTTCAAGAACAAGTAAAAACAAGAGTTTTTTATGTTAAACACAAAGTCAAAAACACAAAGTAAAGAGGGTAGAAAATGGTTGCAAGAATGGGGAAACTAAAGTGAAAAGCTCACCCTTGAAGATCCAATGAAGAACGGGTGGTCCAGCCCTCCTCAAATGATCAAAACCAGTCCAAGATCACTCAAAACAAGCCTCCAAGTCTCCCAATCTCGGAGCTAGGTGTAATAGTGTGTGTAATGGTGCAAAAGTGAGGTAAAACACACTATTTGGACCCAAGAACACACACACAAGAGAGAGAGAGGAGATATAGATATATGGCGAATATATATATATGAGCTCTGGTTTTTGTCTCAAAAATTCTAACCCTAAGTCAAGAGGAGAAGCTCCTCTCTTATAGGCAAGAATGCTTACAAGCTAAGCAAACCAAAGCCTCATCCCTCCATACGTGTATGGAGGAGAGCAACTTCTACAGATTGTGAAAATATCTCATAAAGTAACTGCACAGTGCTCGGCCAGCAAAGAGTACCAAATGCCAAAATTTAGTGCCGGTCGGCACAAAATAGTGCCGGTTGGCACAATAAAGTGCCGATGGACAAAAAAACCAGCCGATGGCCTCCTGTCCCAGCCGGTGGTGTGTGGGGATACCTCAAAAGGCATTCCCTGCCCTCCCAAGGCAAAACACAAGTGTTTGGTGCAAAACCAAACACAAACGGTCGAGTTCGGAGGTCCTGAGGCAGGGCACGCGTAGCCGAGAACTCCGGGAACTCCAAACGAACACAAACATGGATAATCACCGAGTGTGCCAACGGTGACGTCCAAGTCTTGAGGACGGTCAAAAATGGGGTGTCTACAATGCCTGTGGGTGAAGGTTGGATTATTTGAATTGGAATAATTCATTGAAATCCTCGTTTTAGCATACTTGCAAGTAGCAAACTTCAAACCATTTTCAAACAAACGGATATGCAATGCTTTGTTCCAACTTAGGCGATCTAGTCTATACTTGTATGTTGTGCGCATAACATAGTAATTCTAGGTTAATTAAACGAAATAAGAACACATGTGTTTTCAAAAACAAAATATCATGTTTAGTACAGGTCGATCTTTGATCGGGCGAGTGGGGGTGCTCATTACATGACCTTCCCCTCTCGTACCCAAGTTCCTGAGCCGAGGCAACTTTGGTGATGACGGGCTCATGGCCTCAGGCACGAGTCAGGGTTTCCTAAATTCCCCTAAAATAAAATATTTAGGTGGCGACTCTGTATCTAGCAAAGCAATCCATGTTTGGCACTTCTTTATTAAAAATCAGTTTTCCAAAACGCTTTGCCGGATTTGGACTCTTTGGTGATTTATCAGTCTTACATCGTACATTGTAAGATTAGATTCAGAATCGTGACATTGAGTCCAAACTATAGTAGCTCAGAAAACAAGATGAGATTCACGCCACCCCATTGCAGCAAGGATGTTGGGGAGTTCCCGGGGGCGCGTCTATAGTCCATCTTCACCAAAGTTGCCTCGGCTCAGGAACTTCGGTACGAGAGGGGAAGGTCATGCAATGAGCACCCCCGCTCGTCCGATCAAAGATCAGCCTGTACTAAGCATGATATTTTGTTTTTGAAAACACATGTGTTCTTATTCCAGTTATTAACCTAGAATTACTATGTGATGCGCACAGCATACAAGTATAGACTAGATCGTCTAAGTTGGAACAAAACATTGCATGTTCGTTTGTTTGAAAACGGCTTAGAGGTGCTACTCGCAAGTAGGCTAAATCACAGATTTCAATGAATTGTTTCAATTCAAGTAATCCAGCCTTCATCCACAGGCATGCAAGCAGTTATATCAAATAAGCAGTTAGCCTCATGGCAAGCATGCCAACATGGCAATCAATAACACACGTGCAGTATGCTAAAGCGTAAACACTCGCAGTGTACTCCAAGCCAAAACAGAGAACTAATTAGAAATCATGCATGATCCTAGTTGATGTTAAGCTGGCTAATGCAACACAAGAGAAAATGCAACTCAGATAGGCTCGGCTATTCTTAGATGGCATATGAAATGCAACTTGATACATGTATTCAAATAGGTATTGAAATACAATATAGTTAGTATGATGCGCTGAGCCCGGTGCATGCAATACAGATGAATGATGCACACATGCGAAGCATAAGAATGCTAATTGAAATATGCCCTAAAACTAACCATCGTAAGCGGTTAAGTAAAAGGGAGAAAGAAATGGGGGTTGGAAGACATGCATCACACATACGCACGCTTATTACAACAGTTGCCCCTCTCGACGGAGGGTCCGAATAAGAAGCTAACTAGCTAATCTAAGCTAATTAAACTAATTATTACATCACAAAACTAATTAACTAACAAGCTAATTAATTAAGCTATTACAGCACAAATCGAATAGCTAAGCTCATTAACTAATTAAATACAAACCAAAGCATAAACTAGCTAAGCCAATTAGCTAAGTAAAATAATAAAGCAATGGTCCTCAGGATGAGAAGAGTGTATGCATGCCCGGTCGCCTCGTTTAGAAATCCGTCGCGATGCCCCAACTTGCCTCTGTTTGCAACTATTCTCAAAACTTTGCACCAAGCTCCAGAAAGCTTCAAATTCACCTTGGGGACCTGTGGGAGGGCTGCCGACCACCTAGGGGTGTCACCAGCCACTGGCCGACCACCTATCATTGTTGCAGACCAGAAAAAGTGGTCGGCCAGCTAGTTTTTCTGGCTGGCTGGCCAGTTGTTGCTGCTAGACTCCAGAATACTGCAACAGAGAGCAAGAAAGGGCATGGCAATGTATTTCCAAGATATGTGTGCACAACCACCCTCCCTATCATTTCATAAGCTCAAGGGAGTGTGGTTCTCGACCCTCGGGCCACCAATCACGCATCTCGATGCATGATAGCCGAGAAGCCAAATTGCACAATTCAATATAAAATGAGTGCACAAATAAACACATAAAGCCTTGACCTCTATCATGCTTGATCGAGAGGATCGGCGACCTAGAATTGAGGTACGTTTCATCACTTCAAGTATGAAACGTCCCTCGTTTCTCGTGCTCAGATTAACACTTAATCCAAACAAATGCAACAAATAACATGGCATATACAATGCAATGCAACATCAAGCATGCAAACATGCAATGCAATGTAACATAGCATACTCAATGCTAAATGGACTTAAACTGAATGTGGACAGACCTCAGCCATGCCCAAAACAATGGCCATAATGCTAAAATAAAGGCATGAAGATCAAGACAAGCAAGCTCAATGCAATGGCCCATTGGCTAGGTATAAGCGCACAACTCTCAAGGGTGCTCAAAGAGTGATAAACATGGGAGTGTAACAACACTATAAGCTCTGAAATTAAGCAAGAAATGATGCCGAATCATTCAAACAACACAAATATGGCATGCAACGGTCCTCAAAGCATAAGGCTAGTAAAGAGGATTACAAAGGGGGCATGCAATACATGGCACAAATGCATGAACCAACCATGGACGGAGCTTAAATAGGTCAAGACAAAGACCAAAATATGCTGAGATGGGGGCTCAAAGGCCTAGGCATGCATGCATACAAGCAAGGCCATAAACAAGGCAACAATGCATAACACTCAAGGGCATTGAAAGCATGAAAGAAGTGGGAACATGGCAGTCATATATGCTCTAAAATGTCATGGTAAATGATGCCAAATCATGTACACAACACAAATGAAGCATGCTATGGTGCTTAAAGCTTGAAGCTAGCATAGGCACTTGCACTACAACTATGCAAAACATGAAGCATATGGAAAAGGCAACCCAAAATAGTCCTAGAACATGTAAAAATGATACTAAAACATATAAGGAAGGAAGCCAAAACAAGCTAGCATGAAGGGCATAAGGCATGAAATATGCAAGGCAAATAAGGTGGATTACACTACCTATCAAGACCAAGCATGAGATGGCTACGCCAACAAAAATCAAAGTTATATCATGGCAAAATATCCCCAAAAATACATTGAAATGATAGCTCGCAAGCTTAGGCATGAAGGCATACGCAATGGTTCATGTTAAGGCATAAAGGGCAAACCCTCCAACGCATTGAATAAGTGAAAGATCCAAGTGCATGGCAACATTATATGGACTGAAATCATATTAAAAATGATGCCAAATCATTCAAATAGGCCAAACAATGCATGCTAGTGGACTTGATACACAAAGCTAACAAGCTAGAATGCACTATAGCTATACAAAGCATGGCATGCATGACCAAAACAACACAAATCAGAGTTTAAGCATGCTAAAACATGGACAAAAGCTCCTTGAAGTTAAGCCAAAAACATGCTAGAATGACATGTTAAAGCATGGTACACATTAGGCTAGTTCATGGAATTGCACTACAAGTGCATGGAGCATGCATAGACCAACCAAACCAAATCTTAACAGAGGTATGACAAGGCAAAACATCACCAAAAACATGCTGAAATGGAGTGAACATAAGCTAGAAAGACATGCTACTTCATGAAGCATACAAGACTAGTTTATAAAATTTACACTACAAGTGTATAAGGCATGCAAGAGCCAACCAAACCAACCCAAAACAGATCTAAGGCATGTTAAAACAACACCAAAAACCTACTGAGATGGCCCCAAAACAAGCTAGAAAGACATGCTCAAACATGAGGCACACAAAGCTAGTTTGTAAGATTTACACTACAAGTGTATACGGCATGCATGGAATGACCAAACCAAGTCAAAAAAGATCTGAGGCATGCTGAAATAACCCCAAATACATGCTAAGAACAAGCCAACACAAGCTTAACAAACATGCTCAAACATGAGGCAAATATGACAAGTATTCAAAATACAAGAAGAGGGGATGACCCTCTTCTATTTAGGACCGCAAAACCACCTTTCCACCATTGAAAATCCTCTGGATTTCAGTGGTGGAAAGGTCATGCAAAGGCTAGAACAAGAGCCAAAAGGGATGGCTGAAAACAAGGCCTAAGAGCGGGTAGACCACCCCCAACAAAAAAGTGACCTTAAACAAACATTTTAAGCATGCAAAAATAGAACTTTTTGTAGTAGGAAGTTAAGCTTAAATCATCATGCAAACAAGTCTAAAAGCTTAAGTAAAAATAGGGGTTTAAGGGGTTAGAAGCTCACCCTTGTAGAACCTCTTCAAGGCTGCAACTCCAGCAGCTTTCTTGGATCAAAACCAGTCCAAAAGCACCAAAAACAACCTCAAGAAGCCTCAGCAACAAAAGGATGGTGTTTGAGTGTGTGTTTGTGTGTTAAAGTGTGGTAAAACTACACTTTTAAGGCACAAAATAAAGAACAAGAGCAAGATAGATACAAGTATGTATGTATAACTCTCAAGCCTCAAGAACTGAACCAAGAGGAGGTAGGAGGAGGTTCTCTTATATAGAGAACCAAGGTCAAGCTTGTTGGACAAGCATTGGCCTCAAAGCCATCCCTCCATAGCTTCTGTGCCTTCCGGCTGGCACAGCTGGCCTAAAAATATCTCCGAAAAGGTGACAAAAAGCAGCCGACCACTTAAAGTGGTCGGCCAGCTACTTGAAGTGGTCGGCCGACCACCACAAGTGGTCTCCCAAGACAACAAGTGGTCGGCCATGGCGGGAGAGAGTCTAGAGTATGAAAACAATGCAGTGGTGTGGTGGCCAACCAGAAAGGTTGGCCCAAAGACCAAGAAAACCAGTTGGCTGACCAGAAAACTGGCTGGCGGGGAGGAAAGTGGTCTCCAAGTGAAAGAACTGATCTCCCACCCTTGTACCACCTTCAAAACAAGGAAAACAAGGTTTGTACCAAAAACAAACCAAAACGGATGCAAGATGAAAGTTTGGGAGGCAAAGCACGCAGTCGAAAGCCTCGAAAACTAGTCTACCGGCACCGAAAGTGGTCTCCCGGACCACAGTGTCCCTCTAGGTAGAGGCAACAAGGTGTGGTTCAAAAACCACGCCAAACGGAGGACATTAAGTAGTCCCAAGTCAAGGCGCGCGGCCGAAGGCTCTGAAAATCGAAAACTGGTCTCAAAATGAGAAAAGTGGTCTACAACCACGAAAAGTGGTCTACGACCACAAAAGGTGGTCTACAAGACCTCTGCCTCCCTCCAGGGAAGAGAAACAAGGTTCGGTCCACAAACCGAGCCAAAGCACAAAGAGTTCAGAGGCCCGAAGGCAAGGCTCTCAGCCAAAACTCCAAAACCTCGAAACGAGCATGACATGCACTATCACCGAGCGCTCAATCGATGACGTCTGAGTCTTAAGGTTGGTCAAAAATGGGGTGTCTACAGTGTGTCTGACGCTTATACTACCCCTTTAGTTAGAAACATTAGAACATGCTCTGATGTTTATACCACCTTCTGGTGTTTGCACTGTTCTCTTTTCCCTCTCGTGTGTAGTGCGTTAGGACGCTTTGGTTAAATGCATCTAGACGAATCCCGATGCTTATACCGCTCCTTGCTTTGATTGCATAATATTTGGATGTGTTTCAATTGCTATTATGTGTTCTTTTTGGTTCGAGGCCTTGGGGTGTGGCGCTGGGTTCACAACATTTCTTTCCTCGCATGTGCCATGCATTGGAATCTTGTTTGCCGTCTCGGGTGCACCCGACGGTTGCGATTCTTTATCCTTTCCTGCATGAAGCACAGTTAAGATTGTATAATTTTCTTACATCCTTTCTGCATGAAATGTAGTTCGGTTTGTAATTCTCGCGCGTGGCATGTTTGCTTCCCTTTGTGTACGAGTTTGTTGTAGCATTGCTTTGCATAGCATTTGCATCTAAAATGTTTCATTACAGCTCTCATTGCATGATCATAAGTTATGTTTTGCATTGTGCATATCATTTGCATTTTGCCCCAGCCTGCAGGCGCATCTATCTTGTTATCTTGCTTGTTTGTCTGAGTCTTCGGCCTTGTAAAAAATGGGTCGTCTTTAGGCTTTGACATTCACTCCCTTCATTTCATGATTTCTGAGTTCTGTCAAAGAAGGGCAACTGTAGACACCCATTTTTGACCGTCCTCAAGACCTAGACGTCATCTCTTGCGCATGCGATGATTGTGCATGTTTGTGCTCGTTTTGAGTGCCCGAAGGTCTCGGCCGAGCACCTTTTCTTTGAGCCTCTAAACTCTCTATGTTTTGGCCTTGTTTTTGGGCCAAACCTTGGTGCCCCTTGCTTGGAGGGAGGAAAGGCCCTATCGGCCACTTTTGGCCTTTGTTGGCCACTTTTTCCTCTTGTCGGCCAACTAGGGTGGCTGGTCGGGCACCTAGAGTGGCCGACGGCCATTTTTCTCCTTTTTCAGATATTTTGTGTGCCAGCTGTACCAGCTGTTGGTCACTGAAGCCATCCTCTATATACGTGTATGGAGGGATGGAAGCAAGCTTTTGGCTTGCATTTCCATATAAGGGGAGGTCCCTCCCCCATTTTGAGGGTTCAGAAATTTGAGAAGCAAATTTTCACTCTCTCTCTAGAATTCTCTCTCTCTCTCTCTCTCTCTCTCTCTCTCTCTCTCTCTCTCTCTCTCTCTCTCTCTCTTCCTATTTTAGGCTTGAAAGTGAGTTTTCTTCACATATTTGCATACAACCCCTTAACCAAATACCTTCATCTTGGAGCTGAGGTCCTTGGAGGTCCTATTTGAAGTCAAGAGCTTGGTTTTAGCTCAAAAAAGTTGTTGTTTTGCTGCTGTGCTTCAAGGGTAAGGATTTACCCCTTTTAAGCTTATTTTTGCACATTGGTTTGGCCACCTTTGCATGCTGTTTTTGGCCAAGTTGTCAACTAAAAAAACCTCTATTTTTAAGTGTTAAAAATGGTAGTTTGAGGCACTTTTGGAGTTAGGGGTGGTCCACCCTCTTTTGTTGCTTATTTGCTAAGAGTTGTGCCATTTTTTTAAAGCTTTTCAAACAACCTATCTTTGGCCTTTTAACCACTAAATTATAGGGGAATTTCAGTGGTAAAAACTTGGTTTTGTGGTCCAAAATAGGAGGGGCTAGCCTCCCCTCCTTGTGTTTTGCTTGCATATGTTGATGGCCCAACATATGAGCATGTTCTTCTACCATCTCATGGCTTGATTCCAACATGTTTTTTGTGACTTTTTTAATCTAATTTAGGTCTATTTTTGGTTGGTTAAGTCACTTGTTGCATGTTTCTTACACTTGTAGTGCAATCATGCTCACTAGCCTAGTGTACTTGATGATTTAGCCTATCATTCTAGCTTGTGTTAGCTTGACTCTGGCATGTTTTCGGCTCTAATTTAGCATGCTTGAACTCTGTTTTGGTTGGTCTTGGTCACATGTGCTTCGCTTTGTATAGCTATAGTGTAAATGGCCTTTACTAACTTTGTGTTTTAAGGCTCTTAGCATGCTTTATTTGAGTTGTTTGCATGATATGGCATCATTTGGCATGTGATTTGAGTGCGTATACCTCTGTTACACTCTCACATAATTCACTTTTTCATTGCTTTTGAGAGTTGAGCTTTATGCCTTACTTGTGAGCCAATTTGTGAGCATAATTTCCTTGCCTTTTAAGCTTCAACATCAGCATGATTTAGCCTTTGTTTTGGCATGCTTTGACTTTGTTTTGAGTTGGCTTGGCCCTTTGAGGCTTGTGTTGTAAGGTTATGGTACAACCCCTTTCATTAGCTTAATGAGTTAAGCCTTTAAACATGCATTACATTGGTTGTTTGCATGATCTTAAGTCATTTAGCATGTTATTTCAGTGCTAAAATATATGTCATTGCACTCCATGGTTTCAATCTTCCATTTCGCTTTGGAAGTGGTCTTGATCCCCTTGTTGGCTTGAGTATGAATTTGACGTCCTCATGCCCAATGGTTTTAATCCTCCTTTGAGGGTTTCTACTAACCAACAGCATGAGACCTCTTTCATGCTCAAAACACTTGTGGCTTAGACCACCTTTCCAATTAGAGGACTTTTCACATTGGACATAACCGGTTAAAAGACTAATTGGTAAGCAAAAATGTGTAAACAAGAATTGAACCAAGTAAAACTTATGCAAGATAAGAATGTGTGTTGCATTGCATGTGTTTAGATTGGACGTTAATCCAAACACAAGAAATGTGAGACGTTTCATACTCAAAGTGATGAAACGTGTCACATTTGTTGGTCGCCAACTCCCTTGATCATGCATGATAGGGTGGAGGCTCTTTGTGTATTGTTTGTGCATTCACTAAGCTTGTACAAGCTTGGTTTTTGGGCCATCATGCGTTGAGATGCTTGGTTGATGGCTTAAGAGCCGAGTGTCCTACTCCTTTGAGCTTGAGACATGATGAGGAGAGTGGCAGTACACACATTTCCTTGCAAATACATTGTCTTGGCTCTGTTGTTCTCTGTTGCAGCAAAACCAGGAGTTTGGGAAAGGAGGTAGCCGACTGGCCACATCACGATGGTGACCGGTCATCACGATGGCCGACCAATTGAAGTGGCTGGCAGCCACTTTTGTGGCCGATCGGCCACCAGTCCATTTTGGTGCAAAAATGTCTTTGTTTTGAGGCAAAGGTAGTCTGAAGTTGGCACAATTTTTAGAAAACAAAGGCGAATGCAAATCGAGACAACTGACGGCAAGGCAATGGATTTTCGGTAGGACACCAACCGAGCATGCATATCTCTCTCGCATGCGAGGCCATTTCATTGCTTATGATTAGTTTATGCAATTAATCATTCAATTTGTTTTTGTAATTTTTAGCTAGCTTAGAATATTTAGTTAATTTATTTCAATTGTTGTAATTAATTAGCTAAGTTAGTTGATTAGTTGTTTTGTAATAAGTAGCTTAGCTTAACGTAGCTAGTTAGCTTATTCATTCAGACCCTCAATCGAGAGGGGATAATGTTGTAATAAGGGTGTGTGCGTATGTGCATGTCTTCCAACCCCACGTCTTTCTCCCTTTTTATTTAACTGCTTTCGATGATTAGATTAGGGCATATTTTGATTAGCATACCTTATGCTCGCATGCGTGCATTGTTCATTTTGTATTGCATGCACCGGGCTTGGCGCATTATTCAAACTGCATTGTATTTCAATACTTCTTTGAATACGTGTTTCAAAGCATGTTATCAAAGTGTTGCATTCATATGCCTTCTCAAATAGCCGAGCCTATTTAATTGCATTTCGCATGTGTTGCATTAGGCATTTTGTATGGCTAGGATCATGCATGATTTCTAACTAGCTTTTGTTTTGGCTTGGAGTACACTGTAAGTTTTACGCTTTAGCATACTTGCATGAGTATGAGTGTTTGCCATGATAGTATGCTTGCCATGAGGCTATTTGCTTAAGTGATTAACTGCATGAATGCCTGTGGACAAAGGCTTTGTTACTTGAATTTGGACAATTCATCAAATGTGAGTTTTAAACCCACTTTGCGAAGTGGCAAATCATCATGTTTTAAGCCCACTTAAGGGTGGCAAATCCGCACTTTAGCCCACTTGAGGGTGGCATTTTCAAACTAGTTTCGAAAATAAACATGAGTTGTTTTATTCTAATTCTTGCAATTTTAGTCTGTACTTGTATGCTATGCGCATCACATAGTAAAGTTAGATTAAAAACCGGATAAGAACACATGAGGTTTATAAAATAACATATCATGATAGTAGAGGCCGATCTTTGATCAGGCGAGCGGGGGTGCTCATTTCAGGACCTTCCCCTCTCGTACCCAAGTTCCCGAGTCGAGGCAATTTTGGTGATGACAGACACGTGGCCTTTGGCATGAGTTAGGGTTTCTTAAATTTCTCAAAATAAAATATTTAGGTGGCGACTCTGTAATTTGGCAAAGTAGTCCAATTTTGGCATTATTTGATTTAAAATATGATTTTTCAAAAAGATTTGCCGGATTGGACTCTTTGGTGTTTATCAGTCTCGCATTGCACTTTGTGAGATTAGATTCAAAACCGTGACAGGAGTCCAAACTGTAGGAGACCAATTTGCGCCTTCTCCGAAAGGGGGGGGCGCGCGAAAAAAGTCGAGTCTACACTGTTGCTTTCAGTGAATAAATAATTTGTCAAAGTACTCTCTTAGAAATTGTCCCAAACTGCCGATTTGTGGCACTGCAAAATATAACATAGAGCCAACAACACTTGTGCTAGACTTATTTATTTTGATGATTTATTTAATTATGTTTTAATTTATTTGAAAGACAAAAATGGAATCAAAATTTATTTTGTCCCATTATTTCTCACATAAACCTTTATCCTAAATGTTGTTAGAATGTATTTAATATTTGATTAAATCAGGAGTTCAAATAGCCCAAAACAGAGGTTCAACCAACCCAGCACAGTAGCATGCCAAAAGGTTCAACATTGACAACAAAGACAGGCCAAAAGGTTCAAACAAACAACACAATGACAGCCAAAAGGTTCACATAGCCCGGCAAAGACAAAGAAGCCAAAAGGTTCAAGTGGAAAATATTCAAATTAGTAATGATAGAGTGGAAGATATTTAAATGAATACAACGGCTAGAAACGGCTATAAATTCAAATGAATACAACGGCTATAAATGGCTATAAGTCTCATTATATATACCAAAACCTCTAATGTAAACAAGTTACGCAAAAAACTAGAAAATATTCTTTGATCTATAATCACTCACATCTATTCTTTGAAAAATTCTCCGAGAAGTGTTCTTCAATTTTTGTTTACATCCTCTTCGTAAATTATCTATTTGAGACATATAGCTTTAAGCCCATCTTTCCTTTGTGAGGTTTACAGAAAAACCAGAGCTTCATTTTTATATCTATCTTTGAGAGATAATTCTTGTAGCTTTCTGTGAAAACAAAAACGCCTTCTTTTCAACCTTGTAAGAGCGTAGTACACTTAGTGTTCTTGAATTAGAAAGTCTGTGTAAAATCCGTGGAGGATTGCTCCATTTGTAAAGAGGTTGCTAGCACCCCCGTAAAGCTAGAGCATAGTGGAAAATCTCAAGTGAAGCTTGAGGAGTGGACGTAGGCCGCGTTGACGCTGAACCACTATAAACTTGTTTGCCTCTCTCTCCCTTATCTCTTTATTTTATTTAAATTGCTGTGGCTATATTTCATATTTTCACTGTGCTAAAATGATTAACTAGCATAGTTGTTAGAGCACTTCTTTTAATTATTTTTATTTCATTAACTATATTTATCTATTGTGCTAGTCATAATTTTTATTTGGGTATTATTAATTTTTAATTGTAAAAACCTAATTCACCCTCCCCCCCCTCTTAGGTTGTCTTTTGGGTAACAACTTGGTTTAAGGCAACCAACATAATTGAATAAAATAATCCAAATGGAATCAAAATAGAATATAATCTAACAAAACTATCAACATAATAGAATATAATCTAACTACACTTATTCAACAAAAGTGCAACCTGGTTGAGGCATCTACTAAGGCTTAAAATCTGATAATCTTACGTAGATAATCTAGTGAAAAAAAAGCCCCAAAAGAAAACGAAGACTCTAACCTATAATCCTTGCAAGATAAGAAGAATATAAGAGACATTAATTTTCATAATAGCTGGAAAAGAAATCTGCAAATTAAAGAGAGGTCGACATTGATCTATTTCCAATAAATTACTTTTCAATATACTTCTAAATCATGAATCTAGAACTAGAGTGAAATGGATAAACGGGGAAGTCTTGATTTTGGCTAAAAAAAACCCCAATAAATTAAATGTTCCTTCAATCATTTTATAGAAACCCATTTCAATCATTGGTTCATTGATTTCACATAAATCAAAACCTACACCATAAAAAAAACCACGGATCTGAGTCAAATGGGAAATAGAGAACATCGGAGGCGAAAAAAGAGTCCAATAGAGAGAGAGAGAAACCTTAATGTTGAAGCAAGGCGAGGAGCTGTGAGGCGAGCAAGCGGGCAACAGTGGCGGTGGTGATGTACAACGGTGGAAGATCGACGGTGAGCGATGATGGAAAATCGATGGTGAGTGATGAGAGCAAGAGTTGTTCTTGTTTGGGTTATAGAGATTGATAAAAACAAATATGAAAAAAAGTAATAAATGAATTGCCGCCAAATCTGAAAACTTCCCACCAAAAAATTTGCTATATATGCCGACCAATCTAGCTTTTAGTCGCCTATAACACTTTTCATGACTAAAGACATTTTGATTGCCAAACAGAAATATTCACCGACTAAATTTTTGGTCACCAAAGATAAAAGTAAAATTTATACTTTTTATTTTGCTACTAAACTATTTTAGTAGGCAAAAATTATTTTACAGCGACTAAAAATTTTTTGGTCACCCAAAGTGTATATTTGCCCACCAAACTTTGGTCGCCAAAGATTAATAGCAAACCTTATGCTAGTTTTTTGGCAACTAAATTTATTTTAGTAGGCAAAAATTGATATACCGCGACTAAAACAAACTTTGGTAGCCTAAAACATGAACTAATGCCAACTAAAGCAATTTTTAGTCGCCTATTGTTACATATTTAGCAACTAATTTGTTTTTAGTCGCCAATAATAAATATACAACTACTAAAAAGATTTAGTAGCTAAAACCATTTTCAACGTTGACCAATGTAATTTTTAGTCACCTTTTCTGCAACTTTTGGCAACTAAATTTCCTTTAGTCTCCAAATTTGGTCGCCAAAAGTGTAAATTGTTGTTGTGATTTGTTGTTAATTGTCAAATGTATGTCGATAACACCATGTTTTGTTCCTAATCTTATTAGGTATATGACGAACATTTCTGTTAAAAATCTTTAGGATCCGTTTGATTATGGAAATTGAAAAATATAGGAAAGTGAAATCACTTGATTAAGATGAAAAAATGAAAATTATATTGAGAATGTCGTAAGAAAATTGAGGAGAAAGGTAACAATTGGCTATTTTCATGAGAAAAAAATTGTTTCTATATATATATTTTTGTAAGAAATTGGTAATTAAGTTGCCGTGTTGATATGAATTCTATAAAAGAATTAGCTTCTTACACTTTTTTTTATCAGTCAAAAAAGGAGAATTATATTGACTTTAATAAAAACAAGAAATTAAAGGGTTTGCATGAGACACTTCGAGATCGCAACAAAGTTGAGTTTTTTCACCGGCCTAGCCTCTCGGTGGCTAAGCTTCAAGCAAAACAAAGCTTCCAATTAAATATGGAGGTTGACATGGACATTTAGTGCAATGCAAGCTCAAATAATCAAAGTGAGGTTGCCCACGAACCCACCTTAGAGTTTTGTTTTGATGGTAAGTCGGCTGAAGCCCTTTGTCCAGAAGTCAGTTCAGATGATAAAAATTTTCAAGTTCAAGTTGATGTCCCAAAGCCAGATCAATTTTTCTCATGTTCTACTACACAAGTTCAAGAGTTGTCCAAATGATTTGTGAAGAGGGTGGAATTTTATCGTGGGAGTCGGTCTAAGAGAATTCAAGCCATTCAACCCAATGTTAATATCAACCATGCCAATGCAATGGAAATTATTCAATCCTCTCAAAGCAACGATCACATTAAGCAAAAAAGAGAGCATTGCATAGAAGCCAATCAGGATGACAAGTTTTTTTCGCGTTCCTCTAAGGAGGTGCTCATCATTAGTGACCTAATCTACGAGGTATGATATGTTCCTTTGTTTTTTCCAAGCATATTGCAGGTTCTTGTAGACATTGCTGAGAGAAGTTTTCTCCATAGTGGTAATACGTGGGCTGTGCAATATTTAGAGTAAATCTATGTAGTGTTATTTGTAATGTTGTAAGCACAGTTTGATGTACTTTGCTTTCTTTATTAATATATTGATGCATTTCATGTTTTCCTCAAAAGGATGAGGGAGGGCGGGGGGGGGGGAGGGGGGATTGCTAAGAAAAAAAAATTATATAAAAATTTCATGTAAATTATCCATCTTATTTATATCGATTCATGGTAAGTCAACGAAGACAAATGCCAATATCACATAGAAATTTTATATATTTAATATTTCTCAAATAACAATGTGACTCCTCACTACAAGAAATTGCACTTTTGGCGACTAAATTTTTAGTCGCCAAAAAGTCATATTGTAGTCGCCAAAAGGTTTTCCCGACTAAATAGTTTCGCCGCCGACTTGGTCACGAAAAAGGCGATTAGTCGCAAAAGGTATTACGATGAAAAAATTTTAGTGGGGGAAAGTCCTAAATTGGCAACTAAATAAGTAGTTGCCAAAAGTAAAGGTATTGGCGACAAAAAAAACTTTAGTTGTTGATAGGCTAAATTGGCGACCAATCTTTTAGTCGCCAAAAGCTTTCAAAAAAAAATTAATATCGCATTTTCAGTGACTAAAACATTTAGTCGCCAAAACTAAATTTATTTTCCACGACTAATTTATTAGTATCCAAAAAGATTTTTTTTTTTTTTTGTTCATCTTATTTTATAGCTACTAAATGATTTAGTCACCTAAAGTGTAATTTTTTTTTAGCTACTAAAAATTTAGTCACCTAAAGTCTATTTTTTTATTTGGCTACTAAAATTTTAGTCACCAAAAGTTTTTTTATTTTTTTTAATTTTTTTATTTTTAGCTACTAACTATTTAGTCGTTAAAAATGTTTACATTCTTTTTGGCTACCAATTATTTAGTGGCTAAAAACATGAGTAATGTATTACGTGCAACTTATAACATGTATATAAACAAAACATGTATATATTATCAATCATTTCGCAATTTGCATCCATGTCACTTCCAACAATCCAAAAATGAATAACTTTTAATGTCAAATCCCATACAAACTAAGTATAGTGAACTTTCGACATTAAAAGTTTATACAAAGATTATATTCCATACAAACTAAGTTTATACAAAGAGGATGATAGTGAACTTTTGAAAAGTTTGTCCAATATTGAACCTCATTTTCTAGAGCTTCAACTATATCCTTATCTTGAATGTCACTATGAAAAGCATGCTTCCTGCTGTTGTTACCATTTGTCATATGTGATTTCTCTTGCTCCTCTTTGTATAAACTTGGCAAAAACAAGTTTTTCTTGCGAAGTTCAGATACATGAGTGGAGAGATCAACAGTCATGCATGTTGGCAAAGGGAATGTTAGGTCCTAGTCATTAAAACTCAACTCTTACAGATCCAAGTAACTTCGAACTTGCTGTCATCATGGAAAAATAGCAAGATATCCATTCCTCTTATCTGAATGTTATCGATTAAGGATAAGTGTAGCTAGCATCCATTGATTTCTTATAAACTCACTCAATAAATAAAAACTAAGCTAAGAAATGGTGCCTTATACAATGGGGATCTCATACACTTGTGGATCATTGTTTGTATTGAAAACAATATTCTTATAAAAAGAAAAAGTCATTGAACTCAAAACACAACAAAAAAATTGAGGTAAAAACCACACTGCAAATGTTGGTACGTAACACAGTAGTTCATGACATAAGGTTAGCTAATGCAGTGCTGATATCAGGACCCATATATATATTTACAAATTCAAACTTATCATGCATTTAATTAACAAAAAAGGATTATCATCCATTAAATGCCCCATGCTTGGATCATACAATAACAGATCCCCATAAACTACCCAATGATTTTGATAACTGATGAATAACTCAATTAAATTTTATTTATTTTTAAATCAACAACACAAGAAAAGAAATAGAATACTATTGAAATCTTGGCAATCAACTACTACAATTACACAAACCAAAGTATATTATTCTAAGGAAAGCGAACACAACAAGACCAATTAACTTCATAGTAGCAAAATCAGAAAATTATGCACAATCACAAAATGACATAGCATAATACAAGAGCAGTTATGAAATAAACGAGAGGCCTACGTATCCATTGGATTCTCTTTCCAGTAACAGGACATTTGGGTCCACTGGCCCTCTTCTTGGTGTTCTGATACACCAACCTCCCTCCTAAATTCACACAAAATTTAGCTCAAATGAGAAAATTTAACTATCATTTTCCACAATTCCCATAGCAAACTCGTAACTTATTTTACATAGTAGTACTATTTTAAGTTTTTTTTTTTTTTTGGTTGCAATTTCAAGTTTATTGTACATATAAAAATAAGTATAGAAGTCAATAACCCCATTGGGTTTCACATCAAAAACACCTAATGAACGAACAAATTCGGAAGGTATACTCTTTTATTTTTATTGAGGATATGAGACTCCTGTTAAAGTAAGTTTTAATACGTATACTCTTTTATTTTTATTTTTTTAGAAAAGATTGTTTTTGTGACTCAAAGGTACACAACACCAAAAACACAAACCCAATTTTAGATAGAGGTTTTTCTTTTTTTCTTTTTTTTTGGGGGGGGGGGTGGGGGGGACAATTACATGTAAGTGCGTTTCAAGAAAAAATTATAAAAAAAAAAAATAACAAACATTATGAATATTAATAATTAAAATCATAATTTTTTTTTAATAATTTTTGAAAATACCCTCTGAATAGTATTTTTCTTTCTTTCTTTCTTTCTTTTTTTTGGGGGGGGGGGGGGGTGGGAGGGGCATACAACAATATGTTAGTAATCAAGTTAAATTATTATAGTAGCTTATTGTTCATTATTAGAATATGTGCAAAAGTAGACACTACAAGAAAAAACACCTTTAGTGACCACCTATTTTTAGTTGGTCACAGAAAGTATAGTAATCTGCCACCAAAATTTATTTTGGTCACAGATGATGGTGTTTTAGTGACCAACATTTTTTTGGTGGCCAATAATTAAGTATTTGTGACCAAAAACAAAATGTGGTCGCCAAAAGTGATGGCGGGAGCGCGAAAAAATAAGGCGGGACATCAGATCTTTTGGCTACCAACAGATTTTGGTCACAAAAAGGAAAAAATACACACAGCTACGTCGTTTTGAATTCTTAAATAAAAAATATGTTTCCTTAGCCTTTATCTTCCCTCATTGTTGCCCTCTTCCTTGAGCTTCCGATCGGTTCATCACACCCTACCCACCATCTCCTCACTTCGTCCCCTGGGTTTGTCGCTCTTCATCTTCGCCTCCGCGTCGTACTTACCAGGTTAGTGTCTCTCTCTCTCTCTCTCAATCTCTCTATCTGTTCATGTATATATATATATATAATCGATCGATTGACCATCCTTTTTCATCGTTGCAACTTCTCACTTCCGATCGGTTCATCAAACCCTTTTGGCTCTGCCATTGTGCTTTCCAGGTCAGTCTCTCTCTCTCTCTCTCTCTCTCTCTCTCATAGTATACAACGATTTTTTTTTTTTTGGATCCCTTTAATGTGATAGATTTTTTTGTACCGAACTAACAAATCCTATAAAATAGCTTGTCAAAAGCTGTTTTCTTTCTTTCAAATAATAGATTTCTTTGATTTCCTATAAAAGAAAATCTATCAAAGCATGGAGGACAAAGAAATTTCTTGATTTATATAGGATTTGTTTGAGGAAATCTATCATTGCGTAAAAAAAATTCTTTGATTTTTATAGGATTTGTTTGAGGAAATCTATAAAATAGCTTGTCAGAATAATAGATTTTTATAAATTTCTTGATTTTTATAGGAAATCTATCATTGCGTAAAAAAAATCCCTTTAATGTGATAAATTTCTTTGATATTTCATTGCGTAAAATCAAAAGCTGTTTTCTAGATTTTTTTTCTCTCTCTCTCTCACAGTATACAAAAATCTATCACACTTTTAAAAAACTTATTTGTTTAACTAACAAATCCTATAAAATAGCTTGTCTATTTTTGTATATTTTGTGTTTGATTCTATGAACGGTTTTGTGTTTCTTGAATTTTATATCTTATTGATTTTCTGATCTGTGTCACTGAACGGTTTTGTAAAGGAAAAACATATAACCATTATGATATTTAGATTCAATTGTTTCGTATCATTTGAATTCCTGAATTGTTGATAGCTGAGTTTTTGAACTGTGGTTGCTGACTTCTTGGTTTTGGGTTTTGCTGATTACAATTCCCTTGTGAGATTCTTACAACAAAATTAAATCTTGCAATTCACTATTTTGACAGAACCAATGATAATTCCATTTGTTATTTGACAACACTGTTTTAAAACACTCGTTAAGAATTTAAAATATACATATATTATTTATAAACATGCGTAGTGAACAATGCTTATTTATTTTAAACTTTGTTAACCAATCTTTTTTTGGGTAATTAGTATATGCATTATTTTCCTTGTACTTCCATAATTCATGAAAGTTGCAGGTCCAACAAATGAGAGAGAGAGAGAGAGAGGAATGAAGCTTCATGAAAATTGAAATTTTCGTAACTAGGGAGAGATTGGTGGTTAGATGTATATTATTTCGCGTTTAGAGAGATTATTTAACTTTACCATTGCGCCAAACTCACCCTAATACGATGCTCAAATAAATGGATTCCTTTTTCCATATCTAGTGTAGAATATCGGTAAGAGTTGACTTCTTTTCTTAATTGGCTACGTGCTTTTAACAACTCAAGTAAACTAATCTCAATAAACAAAGCTAGAATACTTAGAAATCATCTCCAAGAAACTTAAAAGACTCTTAAATCATTAGAAAATAGAAACCTATGGTCTCTGATCTCTAGATCTTCCAATCTCCAGTTCTTCTAACATTTTTTAAATTAAAATAGATTGCCCAAATCAAGTTCACCCACCCTTCTTCTCTCTCCTCTCTTCCAGTTGCAGTTTTCAACTTCAAGCCGCAGGTACTCTCTATACCTTCTTTCCTTTTATTCTTATGCTCAATTTCTGATACAAAACCCCTTGGTTGTCATTTTCCATCGGACCGTTCACTCACTTACCTTAACATGTATCAGATTGCCCCCTTCATAGTTTGAATTGCAAAACCGCGCATATCCAATCCCATACTTGATGTGGTAGTTGTGGTAGTTGGTTATGATACAAACCAAGTACAACTTACCATTGAAAATCAGCTTGCAAGATAAGGGTAACCAAGAGGCTTATATTCACTTGGTCAATCCTATTTGTGTTTTGATGTGAGATTGTAATCTTTGTGTTTCCGTGTGAGATTGTAAAATTTCATACTTACAGCTTGACAAGATAAAGTGTCAATGAATTTATTTCAGAAGGTCAAAGGGTTTTTGTACCAATCAATGATCTTAGATTTGAATTATTATTGAGAATATCATATTTTTGGTTCACAGAGATCAGTTCTTCCATCTGCAACTATTGTTAGAAATGCAAATCGTAATGTTATGGCAAAGATAGGAACATGTAGAGGAATACACATGTTTTTTGATAAAGAAAAGGGTTCTTGTTAGCAGTTGCATTTACACAATGTTAGTCATCCCAACACATGGGCTACAAAAACTCATAAATATGATTTTAAGATGAAAGTTGCAAATTGGATTGGACTATTTGGGGTGGAAAAAAGAGAGGAGAAGATCACTCATTTGGTGGATTGGCTGGTTGAACTTTTTCCATGTTTAATGGAGGTCATGTTATTTAGGAATTTTTTTTTTTTTTTAAGATTTGATTTGATATATGTTCCATATCTTTATTCAGATACAATTGTGAATGTTTTGTGGAACAATTCGATTATTCTGTATTCCTTTTCTTGATTGTTTGAACTACAAATATTGACTTATCATTTATGTTGTGCTTGAATCTTGGATTTGCTAAGAGGGGGAAAAAATAAAAATTTATCCATTTTTTAGTTCATTGAAGCATTCCCACCATTCCTTTCTTATGTATATATTGGATATTCTCTTTTCTCTCTCCCTATTGGATATCCATAGTGTTGGTCCTAGGTGATTTTTTTGCACTATATCAGTGGCGCACTAACTCAGATGTGCAATGAAATTTACGCACGCACTTGTTTCACCTATTAATCTTGAAATTTTGGATTTAAATTTAAGAAGTCATTATGTTTCACCTAAAGTGTATAAATATAACTTTTTCACCTTATAACAAAATTAGCCTCCAAAATAGGAATAAAATTCATATTTAGTTAATTTGTTTTTGCTTTATTCACCTAACATAATCTTCACTTTGTAGGTCACCAAATATGGACAAGAGTTGGATGTCAATTAGGAATAGATTGAGTTCGGAGTATAGAGAAGGGGTTAAGTCATTTCTCCAATTTGCAATGACAAATGTTGGCGTAGATAATAGAATTCGTTGTCCGTGTATGGATTGCCTAAATTTTGAACATCATACCTTTAAGGATGTGGAATATCATTTGATCCGAAAAGGATATCACTTTCATACAAGACTTGGGTGCACCATGGGGAAGCTGCTTCGTCAATCAACCTCGTGTGTGGAATAATGACAATGACAGTGAAGGTGTTGGTGATGAAGGGACAACCAATGAATGCCTTCACGTTGAAGATGAATTGTATGATATGTTAGAAGACCGTCGATGGCGATATATTTTGATGATGATGAAGAGGGTGAGCGAGATGATAATGAGCAAAGAGAGGATGCACGAAACTTTGATAAATTGTTAGAGGATGCTAACGTCCATTATACCTTGGTCAGGAAGTTTACTTTGTTATCATTTGTCGTTAAGATGCTTCATATAAAAGTGTTAAACAAGTGGAGCAATAAGTCTTTTGACATGTTGTTGGGTGTATTGAAAGACCTTTTACTGAAAGTGATCAAAAGGTTCCATGGACCCTTTATGAAGCGAAGAAATTTTTACGTGATTTGGGTTTAGGATATGTGCCTATTCATGCATGTAAGTATGATTGTGCTCTTTTTGGAAGGAAAATGCAAATTTAGAAAATTGTCCGATTTGTAAGGAGCCTAGATACAAACTGAATGATGGCAAAGGGAAGAAGATACCTCATAAAATTTTGAGATATTTTCCGTTGACACCAAGGTTGCAAAGATTATACATGTCGAGAAAATACCGGAGATATGCGATGGCATAAAGAAAAACGTGTTGATGATGGCATCTTAAGGCATCCAGCCGATGGTGAGGCGTGGAAGGATTTTGATAGGCAACATGCTGTGTTTGCCCAAGAACCACGTAATGTGAGGTTAGGGTTGGCCACCGATGGTTTTAACCCTTTTGGAAATTTGAGCAACTCATATAGTATGTGGCCTGTGGTAGTTATGCCTTATAACCTACCACCGTGGAAGTGTATGAAGCAACCATTTTCCATGATGTCATTGCTTATTCCTGGACCGCAAGCACCGGGGAGAGACATTGATATTTACTTGAGACCATTAATTGACGAGTTGAAGGAGTTATGGGAAGATGGTGTAGTTACTTATGATGCCTCAACTGGGGCAACTTTCCGAATGCATGCAACTGTTATGTGGACTATTAATGACTTTCCTGCATATGGTAATTTGTCAGGGTGGAGTACAAAAGGATATTTGGCTTGTCCCAATTGTAATGAGAATGCATCATCACAACGGTTAAGAAGTAAGATAGGATACACTGGTGCTCGCCGATACTTACCTGAAGACCATCCTTGGCGAAAAAGTAAGCTCTTTAATGGTAAGGCAGATGATCGAGCAAGACCTTTGGAGTTGACAGGGGAACAAATTTTAAATCAATTAGATTCAGGAACATTTAAACCATTTGGGAAGCATCCAAGCAACCAAAAAAGAAAAAGGGATGAAAATACCGTCCTGAATTGGACAAAGAAAAGCATATTTTTCGAATTGCCTTACTGGAAGACACTCAAGTTACGACATAACCTCAATGTCATGCACATAGAGAAGAACATATGTGATAATTTAATTGGGACTTTGTTGAGCATTGATGGAAAGAAGAAGGATACGGAAAAAGCACGCATGGATTTAGAGGATATGAAAATTAGGAAAGATTTGCACTTAAAGAGGCGCGCGGATGGGTCCTTTGAAAAGCCCATTGCATTGTTCACATTGTCCCTAAAGGAAAGACAAGGTTTTTGTGAGTTCTTAAAATCGATTAGGTATCCTGATGGATATGCAGCAAACATCTCTATGTGTGTGACCACAAAGGGCGACAAGTTATCCGGTTTGAAAAGCCATGATTGCCATGTCCTTATACAACGACTTCTTCCTATTGGAATGCGTGGGTATCTTAACAAGGACATTTCTATTGCATTGTTTGAGTTGGGAAATTACTTTCAACAGTTATGTTCAAAAATAGTGAGGGTGAATGATTTGGAGAAATTACAAGAGAGTATAGTACTCATACTTTGCAAGCTAGAAAAAATTTTTCCACCTGCATTCTTTGATGTGATGGTTCACTTAGCTATTCACTTGCCTCACGAAGCCATTCTTGGAGGACCAGTGCAATATCGATGGATGTACCCTATCGAAAGGTATTTTTATGCGTTTTTTGTGAAATTATATATTTTTTTTAATATTATAGTATACCTATATATATGGTTTATATAATAATTTCCTGTTATTTGTTGAAGATTACTCAGGATTTTGAAAGGGTATGTAGCAAATCGAGCTCACCCAGAAGGTTCAATTGTAGAAGCTTATATTGTCAAAGAATGCCTAACTTTTTGCTCTATGTATCTTGGTGGGATTGAAACCGTATTTAACAGAGAGGAAAGAAATGAAGATGGTGGTGATGTTGGCTCAGGGCATTCCATTTTTTCACAAAAAGTCCGTACTTTCGGGCTAACTCAAAGGGCAGTTGACGTGTCTGAGAATGAAAGAAAAGTGGCTCATTGGTTTATCTTGTACAATAGTCCTGAAATTGATGAATATCTAGAGTATGTTCTCATTTAGTTAAGTATATGCAAAATGCTTTTCATTATGATCACACTCAAGTACTAATTATTCACATTTGATTTTTCAAGTAGAGAACACAAGAATCAGTTACAAAATGCAAATGTACGTGACATTACAAGACGACAACAAGAAGAATTTCCTAGGTGGTTCAAAGAGCGGGTAATATATAAGATACATAGATAATATGTAACCTCCCATCATAAACATAATTCACTGTTCGTAGATTGATATTAACATCATGCATCCTTGTCACATGTTCATGTAGATAAATCAATTACGAGCTGAAGGATCATCGGAAGCAACTGATGAGTTGTGGTCATTAGCTAATGGTCCTAGTCCAATAGTGAATATTTATTCGGGTTGTATTTGTAATGGCATTCGATTCCACACGAAAGAGCGAGACAACCGTCGTAAAAGTCAAAACAGTGGGTTGGTTGTTCAAGGGGATCATCATGGTATGTCAATTGATTTCTATGGTCAGTTGACTAAAGTTTGGGAAATGACATACATGTTCGCATCGAGTTGTGTTGTTTCAATGCGAATGGTTTAACACCGGTAGCAATGTAACATTTCGCGAAAACACATTTGACAACCATTGATGTAAGAAGCCGTTGGTATCAAAATGACCCATTTGTCTTGCCAAGTCAGGTGCAACAAGTTTTTTATGTCAATGATACCAAATTAGGTGAACATTGGAAAGTCGTAGAGCGATTTCAACGTCGAGGAATATGGAATGTGCCGGAGCTTGAGGATGTAGATCCCAATGATAATGAATTGCCTATTCCGAATGATGTGTTCCAGCAGGACGAGACCACTGAAATTGTCCAAATTAGCATTGCAGATTCCATTAGCAACACTTTACGTAGGACTGATATTGCACTTGATATTATTCAAAGTCAAGTGGTTCTGCAATCTGGTACAAGTGTACATGTAGAGGGTCCAAACAGAGATGATTTTATCTGTGATGATAATGATCAACATTCAAATGGTCCTAGTGATGATGAAGATGAATTTCCTTGTCATAGTAACTCGGATACAGATCATGATATAGAGCCTTGATTGTAATATCCTTTATTTTTTGCATTATCAAGTCATTTTCATTGTAATGTTCTTGATTGTAATGGCATGCACTTGTTAATGAAGACATGTTTAGTTACAACAAATCTGGAATGTTGTACCTATTGCTGAAGTGCTCTCTATTTTTTTTTTTCTCTTCTATTTGGTGATGTCTTTGAATCATGCGAATTTGTTCATTAATCAATCTGTTTTGAATCATTGTGTACGTCAAATGTGGTCCGCTTGAATCTGTTTTTTATGCTTCTTGCTGGTTCAAATTGAATCTGTCTGAATCTATTCTTTAAAAAATGAAGACATGTTTAGTTATGATTCAAATTGTAATGAATTTTGTTGTTGATAATTTCATGACTTGTAATGTGGTTCTAATATTACACTAGTAGGTTATCTTATAATTTCATAAATTGTCATGCATTTTAAATTTTTGCTTCTCATTGCTTACAATTCATTTGTTAGATACAAAGACTACACAGATGCCACCTGGGCAAGCCAACAAGAGGAGGCCGACGACTTCAATGTCAGAGGCAAACCTGGTTGAGGTCCCAGCTCCATCTCCTATGGATGCATCTGCAAGTCTATCTCCTGTGGATGCATCTCCATCTCTGCAAACAGTTGATATTGGTAAGTGTTTCATCCTTTGAATTTGTTTGCAAACAAGTTTTTACATTTTGTGTATATGAATCTAATTTTTTCTTGAGTCTGTTGATCAGAAGGAAGAAAATTATGTGGAAACAAGAGGGGCTTTAACTTAGAGGAGCTTTGAGGACATGCCAATCTTTCTTAACATTCTGGTTTAGGTCTTACAAAGTAAGTGAGAAAGACTGTTGGAAGGCAGTAGAGGGCAACATTGGTTGGTGGTTGTACAACACACTGAATGTGAGTTCTAAATTCACACTGGTTAGGAGATATAGGTATGACAACATTTGTAGCAACAAAGTAAGAAATCAAGTTTACTATTGTTATCTAAGGGCTAGAGCAGGGCTTTCAAATTCTAGGTGAGTGGTTTAGTAGATTTGATCACTTCCAAACTTGGTAGAAGTGGTTGTGGATGGAAAATTCATCCACGATTTAAGTAATTTGCCAGGAGATATGATGTTAAGGCATATTCATGTAATTAATGTTGAAGGATGCTTTAGTACCTTTTGCTCAAACTTTTAAAACCCAAGTTTTGTTTCCCTTCCTAGGAACATGTGTTGTGCAGAGGTTCTGAGCATCCATGTATATATACTTGCATGTGTATTCACTGAAACTGTTTATGGAACTTAAAGTTAGTATGCATGCTGAAAATAACATATAAAGGATAATAGTTAATATTTCACAAGGAAATTCGTGGGATGATAGGCTACCTAGCGAAAAAGAAACAAAGAAAGAAAGACCACGGATTAATTAGTTACCAGTGTACCCCAGTGTTTCCAGTTTTTCTAATTTTTAGACAGATCATTGTTCTCTTTATCATCAATACTAGAATTCTACTAGCTAGCTCATGGACAGATTTTTGGGCTGAGATAGATTATGTGATTCTAGATGAATCATGCAGAATGCCTTCTGCAGTTTCATTTTCTCCCCCTCTTTTTCCTTTTTCTTCAATTTTTTGTTTTGTGGTTACTTGTAGTGGAATTGCACTTTTGCCTCTGTTTGATGGGTCCATCTTTTGTGCTTTATTGTTATTATGCTGAGAAAAAGGCAGTTTAGGAAACAGAAATGGTATCTTGTACTTTAAACTTTCTAAAATGGTAAATGGAAAAGGTTTTGTATGTGCGAAACTTGAAATGGTATCTTGTAGATTTGAAGTTGATATACTCGTGTAAATGAAATGGTATCTTGTAGATTTGAAGTTGATATACTCGTGTAAATAAAGAAATATTCCACAGCTTTTGTATGTGCGAAACTTGCTTTTCCTATCTTTGTGGATGGTGGTGGGAGCCATAGGCCAAATGGTGCAACCCTCTTTTCTTTTTTGTGTCGTCAAATGCCACCTAAAAAACATGCCTTGCACTATCTTAGTTTCTTCTTTCTATACTTATCTTCAATTTATGTTATTCGTACCATTTCACAAATATATTCATTTCTAAATTATGACATTCAGATAAGAAGATTAGGCTTATAAAAAAGATAAAATTAGTGGATTAGGTTACATTAAAACCAACAGGCCCCCAAGCGAGAGGGAGTAGTAAGTGTATAATAGAGTGAGGACAGTGAGGGGTTCTTCAATTCTCATATTTTGTTGAATCTTATTCTCCACAAGGAGTTATGACTTCTTTAAAAAAAAAAAAAAAAAATTAATCATATTATCCTAGACATAGTAATCTTATAATCATGAACATGACATAATTGCAAGCTTGAATAAAGGCATATACATTCCATGATGCTTTAAACTTGAGAGTTCTTAAAGTCTAAAGCAACCTATATAGCAGCAGCAGCAGCAACCTATATAGCAGCAGCAGCAGCAACCTATATACATTATATGATACATAGTAATCTTCATTCACATATGCCATTCAAACAAAGTTCTTAAAATCGCTCAGATATACAAAGAAGAAGAACCTATTTAGCAGCAGCAGCCTATAATAGTGTTTCATTTTGTGTTTATAATATAGGTCCATCTGTAAAGCGAGTACGAGGTCCAACTAGGGGTAAGAACAGTAGTAGACTCATCAGCCAACATGGTGGGAAGAAGCTTTTTGTTGGAGTCTCTATTGAGCGAAGGACATTTGTGGGGCTTAATGCCACCAAGGCCGCTAACGAATTGGGGGCACAAATTCGATTGCAAGCCCTATTGCAAGGAACAAAGAATTGGGAGGACGTTCCACCAGTCATTCGAGCAGCTATCGTACAATCCTTGCGAGTAATTTAATTTTTATAGTTGTTGAGATTGAAGTAATTAATATACAAGATGTTTAATTTTCATTTTGTGTTTAATTGGGACAGGATAAGTTTGAGATTGAAGGATATGATGAGAGCCCACTTCCACAAGAAATTATT
This sequence comes from Camellia lanceoleosa, assembly GCA_025200525.1. Taxonomy (NCBI): domain Eukaryota; kingdom Viridiplantae; phylum Streptophyta; class Magnoliopsida; order Ericales; family Theaceae; genus Camellia; species Camellia lanceoleosa. The sequence goes on along the minus strand of CM045762.1, from coordinate 162,503,082 downwards.
GACACAAAGTCCACACATTTGTTCAAAGGCTGGCGATATCATATGCATGAACATTACAAAAAGTTGGTGAAAGAAGGTACAGATCCTTATAGTAAACCATTTGTTGGGGTGAGCGAAGAAGATTGGCGATACATGATTGATGAAGTATTTCTTGGTGACACACACCAGGTAATTAACTTAACAGTCATGGATGTTTCTTTTAATTGCACTACAATGAATAACTCAAAGATCCCAAGTTTCTTTGAAATTCAAATAATATACAATTATATATGAGACAGAGTAAGGAAATTGCAGAGATGGAGGGAAAGACATAGGAACCATGCTTGGATATTGATTTTTAAGTTAATATTTCTATTGCATTGTAGGAACGGTCAACAAGAAATATAGCCAACAGGAAAAAGTTACCCTATAATCACACCATGGGTTCAAGGTCATTTTCAGCAGCAATCTCAATTGAGGTAACATATTTTTTGTTTTAAAACTTTTAGTTAATGCTGCAATTTTTTTATTAATAATATTACTAAGCTTGCATTTTTTATGTTTCATGTAGGAATTGAAACGGAAGGAGCCTCACATTGTAGATTTTTTCAAGACCTCACATTGGAGTAAAAAAAAAAAAGATTGGATTGAACCAGTTTGTCAGGAGTTATATGTAAGTATACCTTCATTATATTTGTTATTCATATTCCTATATAATGCTTAACTAGTTAGTGTACTTGTAAAATAGGATAACTTTTGATCTTTTTTTTTTCTTCTCTTTTTTTAACGCTAACAGGAAAAGATGGACCAACTTCGTGAGGAAGCTTCACAGCCTGGAGCAACCCCGCTAACACAGGAGGAAATTACTGTTCAAGTCCTTGGGAAGCGTTCAGGGTATTTGAGAGGTTTCGGGGTTGGTCCAAAGCCGTCTTCTGCATTCAATTCTACAACTAGGTCACAAGCACGTGATGAAGAGGTTAAGGGCCTTAAAGAAGAGGTAGCATCACTGAAAGGGATAATTCAATCATATGAAGGACGCTTTGAGCAGTTTGAACACTTTATGAGACAAATGCAGGGCAATTGTAGTGGATACGACTCTTTTGATGAGTAAGTACTTTAAATTTTATTACATATACGAGTGTTTTTCAAATAGTACTATTGCTTTTGATGGTTTGTGAATACTTCTGGGATTTGCTTCAATTTATCAGCTCATAGATCTGATTTTGACAGTTGATCTATGACTGTCGTGTTGGCATCCATTCATATGATGGTCTAATATTGATTTGATTGGTTTCATAGGTTGATTTCATTCGGATTTAGATACATAGTTAGATGGTTGGGGGACATAGGTTGAGGTGCCTTATTTTCAGTACATGACTTGGTATTAAATTATTGGATTTAGGTACGTAGTTAAATTTCTATGATTGTCTTGTTAGCTTGTTTGGTTCAAGAGGTATAAAGGAGTAGGTGGTGTTTGCATATTATGGTGGGTTTTTCTAATATTAGTTAACTTGCACATAGATAGATACGGACCTGAAGGGTGCATGAATATATAATTCAATTGCACCAACAACAACACAAGTAAATAACACTAGAACTCAAATTCTCCAGGAAGAATTCAAGGAGCAGTTTCAGCAACTTCCGATGATTGACCCATGACCAACTTCATTTATTTTTCCATTTTTGGTGAGGGAATAGAATCATTTAAATAAGGAGAAATGTCATGTGGAACCTGAAAATCAAGAAAAATAAATAGTTATGTGTATTTTATAATATTATCTGATCACATGTCTTTCCCTCCCAACATGAAGGGCTAAGTAGCGCCTTTTCTTTTTGAATAACCTCTCTGTGTGTGTGTGTGTGTGTGTGTCTGTGTGTGTCCGTGTGTGTGAGAGAGAGAGAGAGAGAGGGAGAGAGAGAGAATTTGGTAATTATTGAGACAACATATTATGAAAACAACATTAATCAAGCACCTTCAACATTTGAAGCCGCATCACAAGGTCAGCTCTTGTAAAACCTTTCCCACTGTTTGCCCTGACATAGGCATTGAAGACCTGACTATGAGATCCATTTCATGTCCGTATCTATCTTTGAGAAATTATAATTTACTCTCAATGTTTGGCAAAATTACACCATGTTTCCTTAATATTTTGATTCACATTACAGTTGTCCCCACAATGTTGGCTTAACAGAATATTCTAGTTACAGATTGTCTGAGAGTGAATTTTGCACTGTCATGCACCTCTTTATATACCTCTTTATATAGTTGCACTACAAAAAATAATTCTATTTACACACTACATATACCTCTAAGAATAATTCTATTTTGCACTGTCATATACCTCTCAGAATAATTTTATTTACACACTGCAAAAAATCTCAATGTCATATACCTCTTTATATAGTTGCACTGCTTTGCTCTCCAAGGTGGAGGTGACAGCTTGTGTGCCTCTTAGTTATGGTTAGCATACCTCAGGTAGGGGACCTCAAGTTGATTATACATGGTTGCACATGCCACTTGAACCATATCTCATTATTTGAATATTCCTTCCCTAACTGTTTCAGCACCCGGGGACTATGATGAGGTGTCTTGTGCACATGTGGCCTTCACTTAGACGTCAGGCTCACATCCTGGTCCTCACTGCTTACCCTATTATTTGATCATTGCCCCTAATCTTGCCCCCTCTCACTCCATTGTCTGGTGAAAGCTTGTTGCCTTATTCCTCTCTCTCTACACCCCAACCCATCCCACTGTTTAGTGTCTCAAGGGAAAATGAAGCATTTGGCTGAGAGAGAGAATTTGATGGGGTGAAGTAATGTAGAGATGGTGGGGTCCATGGTTGGCAGTGACAAAGAAAGAGGCATATTTCACTAGTGGGTGAAGACAATAGGTAGTGTGTGTATGTGAGAGAACTCTTGACTTCCATGTTACGCCCTATTGAAAACCCCAACAGAGACCCTCTCCATCATAACCTTTTCAAAAATCTTAGCGATAGAAGCAACAATGACGACTACGATTATAGCCTCCCACCACATTTATATCACCCTTTCTTTTTGTCCCTTTTTGTTTATATCACCTTACCTCAATCAATTTTTGAATTTTGTTTATTGTTGAGTTTGATATTGTATGTTGATGAATTTGGAGAAGACTTTCTAGCAATAGTAGGTGTATGGTGGCTGCATTTGGTGGCAGTGGTGGTAATTATTTGTGGTGTGCATGTGAGCTAGGGCAGTGGCATGGTGTTAGGGATTGAACTAGTGATGGAGGAGATAATACACGAACTACAAGGATGGTAATAATATGTGGTGGTGTTGTGATTTTTATTTTATTTTATATAGAAATGTAAACAAAAATATTATTATTAACAACGCTTTCTTCAATATTTTTTTTTTAATTGCAGGTAGCTAGAGGCTTAGTCATGCACGTTTATGGATCTGAGTTTGCCGATGCATTAATTCTAAGTTGTGCATATATATGTGGAGTTTTTGAGATACTTCGCATCGGACAAATATGACATGCATTTGAAATCTTTAATGTTTTGTTAAATATTTTTTGATGTGGTGAATTCGTTGTAAGGATGTATGGTTATAGTTTGATGTGGTGAATTTATTGTAAGGATGGATGGTTATTTTGGGCGTGTAATGTGTTGATATTGACAGGTGGTTGTAAATATATTAATTATTATTTTGACTTTATAATTGATGGTTTTTTTTATTTTAGATTGGATTGTTGATGGATTGGTGTATTAAAATTGATTGGATGGACATGAATTATGTATTAATTGTAAATGTATTATAGGTATTACAAAAAATTTAGCATTATATTTAAAAGAATTAATTTTGAAATATAAAGTTTTTTTTGCGACCAATATGTTTTTAGTCGCAATAAGGTTCTAAGAATTGTTAAAACACACCCTTTCTGCGACCAACAGTATTCTGGTCGCCAAAAGTTACCTTCCGCGACCAACAGTTCGTCGCCAATTCTCACTTTCTGCGACCAACATTATTCTGGTCGCCAAAAGTTACCTTCCGCGACCAATATCTTCGTCGCAAATTCTCACTTTCTGCGACCAGAATTATTCTGGTAGCCAAAAGTCTACTTTCCGCGACCAATATTTTCGTCGCAAATGGTCATTGAACAAAGTGAAATCCTTTTAGTGACCAAATAAGTTGGTCACTAATGTTATCTTTCAGCGACCAAAATAGATGGTCACGAAAAGCTAACTTTTAGCGACCAAATTCTTAGTCGCAATAGGATCAACTTTTGACAAATTCAAGTCTCTTCAGCGACCAAAATATGTTGTCGCAAATGATGTTTTTCCGCGACCAACTTCACTTTTGGTCACCAAAAACCTTCTGTGACGGGCTTTTGGCGACCAAATTGCGACCAACTTTTTTTGGTCGCTAAAAACTATTAACGACCAGATTTGATCTTTCTGCGACCAGAAATGTTGGTCACGAAAAGTGTTTTTTCCTGTAGTGAGAGTCTCACATCGAATAAAAAATAAAATAGATTTATTTTAATATACATTAGATGAACTCTCCACTTATAGGCTTAAGCTTTTAAGTGAGTATGAATCTAAATAATGTATGTTAGGTCTTGATATGATGGACTCTCCTAGAGCATTGATGTTGGTGGACTTGGGCTTGCATAGAAAACTCTTGATGGAGAAAAAAATAAATAAATAAATCCATGGTGACACTTGATAGAGCAAAATTCCTAGTGTATGTGGAGGTTGGATCGTGGCAAGGTGACTCCCAATGGAGTATGGTGGCTCACGATGTAGTGCGTACCAAAGACAAGTTAGACAATGTTAGAGAGTTATAGATCAAAATTATGGGAAATGCATATGATCTATGATAAACCTGCTAATGATAGATCAGACTTGTGGAGGAGATCAGATTGGGTCAGTGTTGCTGTGCTTGTATGGGCTCCCTAATTCCCTAACATTCACTCCATTGATTCGAACTTGAGACTTCACCACACTGAGACTTAAGTGTCCCTCCCTAACATTCACTTTGTTGATTCAAATTTGAGACTTCATTACACTGACACTAAAATTTCCTTCATGACTACTTAAAATATAATTTAGAGAGAGAGATTAGAATATCCTGTAGTCTACATTTGCTTCTTCTTTTATTTTTTCTTCCTTTCTTTCTTTTTATCTCGTCAAACACAAATGAGAATTGTGTGTAGCAGGGATGCCAAAGGGTCCATGTCCAGGGGCGGAGGGAGCATGTGACCAGGGAGTCACGTGCCCCTCTAAATTTTGGGATTTTTTTTTTTTTTTTTGCAAACATAAAAAAAAATTTAAATAAAAAATTACAAAAATATTATTAGAATGAAATGTCAATGACATTTTAAAAATTATGAAAACAATAATGGTTGTTTTGATTGAAAATGAAGAGACTATTATAAATAAACCATATTAGCTATGAAAATTTTTGAATATAGCGACGATGTCATTATTAGTGATGTACAAGTATAAGTAATCTCACTATAAAGATATGAAATTTATTAGATTATTAGTTACATTTAACATGTAAGGTTCACTATTTATGCGTTTATTTACCATGAGTGGGTGATATTACATACCACTGATGACGTGGTATTACCCTTATATTGAATTTTTAATCAAATTTTGTATCAAAAAATAATTTATCATTATTTAATTTATTTTAAAACTTATATCCATATTTTTTTATTTTTTTTTTTTTTGTATTGTCCATAATACACTAGTTACAAATAATATATATATTTTTTTGATATTTCTTGAAATCAATCGTAAAAAATTTACGTGAAATATTTTTATAAAAATTATTATAATTAGTAAGTACACCCTCTAAATTAATTTTCTGGCTCCGCCACTGTCCATGGCACACACCACATATGTATACACAGTCAAGTCTTACCTTGCCGACATTGCCAGCCTAGCAAGTCCATTGATGAGTCATATCCAACCCCTGAATTTTTTAGTGGACGAGAGACAAATGGGACTTCAACCTTATCTTTTCATTGTTGCCCATCGCTGTCTTCTCTGCTTTAATTTGAATGAATGAAGCAAATAGCCAAGCTCTTCTTGGCTCTCTCTCTCTCTCTCTCTCAAACACCACCACCACATGCATGATCTCTCATTCACTCACATCACAGCTGTCACTGCCATGCATGGCCTTTGATTGGCTTGGCTCATAATCATACACGCACCACTGGTTTTAGCTAACTGCTTGCTGAGATTTTTCATAGTGATTTGTTTGTCTAAACAGTAATGACAAAAAAAAAAAGAAAAAAAAAAAAAGGTGATTGAAACAGAGCCATGCATGGACAGCAAAACAAGTCGTAAACATGAAATGGTGGTTTGCTCATTAGAGCCCAAACCATTTAAATTTTTAAATTCCAAAACCCAGGACAAAAAAATCTAAAATTGTAACTAATGTGGTGTATGTTAGGTTCACTTGAATCAAATATAATGGAATGAAAGGGTAATTCTGTCATTTTTGTATAGAATAATTATTCCTTTATAATAATAAAGAGGGCTACTATTAGCACATACCTCTTTACTTTCGACGTCCCACTCATTTATTTATTTTTAATTCTAATTTTGTCCAAACATGAAGTTTCATTTTTACCCTCATTCCTAACTTTTAACCCTAACCATAATCCTTCATCACCTCTGGCCACCGTCACCACCCACTCTTGCTGCCGGTGAACATGCTTCTCTCTCCTCTCTCTCTCTCTCTCTCTCTCTCTCTCTCTCTCTCTCTCTCTCTGTGTTTGTTGCAATGTCTCTGCGAGCTTTGCAGGTTTGTTTCTCACTCAACTCGAAATCGAAGATCATCAAAATCACACTTTCGATTCCATTACGACAACAGATCAAATAGATGGCATGCATGGATACCTTAACCCTGACCCTAGACCTAGGGTTTTCAAAATCAAAGCACAGATACGGAGAAAGAAGCAGATTCAAGATCTAGGGTTTTCAAAACCCAGATCGCGACGTCGTCAGTTGTTCGTCAATAGTAGTGATTGCAAAAGGAGTGAGGACATCATGGTGAGGGTTTGCACAGGGTGGGGAGATGAAGGGAAGATGGAAAGGGGTAGGGGAGAGGCGAAGCAATCGGGAGACCCACCGTCGTCGGGGACGAATTGGGTTAGGGTTCGCGATTGGATCAAGCAGAAAAAGAAGAGGCAGAGATAGAGAAGAGGTTTCGGGAGGGGGTGGCAAATGAAGATAAGGTAGCTGACGCAAAAGCCGGCTTGGGAAAAGATGATCATGGAGTTGACAGCAAGGCAATTGATGAGATCACAGATGGCGAAGCCAAGGTCATTGAATGAGAGATTTTTCTCATCCTCTTCTCTACTGTAATTGATATATATATAGAGAGAGAGAAGATGAAACATATGATGATGATGGGTTTTGGGGTTTGCAATTGTGATGTTGTCGAAAGGGAGGTCATCGACAAACAGTGAAAGGCTGCCGGTGGTAGGAAAAGGTTATCAGAAGTTGAATTAGGGGTTCAAAAGAAGAGGTATAGTTGGGATTAAGGTGGGCGTTCAAAGAAAAAATGGGTGGGACTCAATTAAATGGATAGGGGTTTAAAGAAGTGGGGGTCCAAAGAAATTAAATAGGTACTAATAAGAGCCCTCATAATGAATGATACTTATATTTATAATATATTTTCATCATTTTTTTTATGTGAACCAAACAAAAATTAACTCCAATGAACTACTATTTGAGTTCTCATAACTACATTATAATAGTTCAGTACTCTATTAAATACGTTATTGAAGTTATCCAATTTTAACATTACTATCCGTTTATAGAGGTTAACATTGGAAAAAGTTATTAGAAAATTCAAAATGTTAAGAATGCCAAACTTATTAATTTTTTTTACTATTAATTTTTTGAACTTATTTTTAACTAATAAATTAATTTTTGTGAAAATATCAATTCAATGCTAGTTTTAAAAAATAATTACATATTAATGATAAATTTTATAAATATTAAGTCATAAATTTCTTCATGAATGTATAAATACTTTTTAAAACCACCACTGATATTTAATTATCCCTTATTTTTTTAAGTAAATAGTTGGACAACATTTCTGAAAAATAATAGGACAATTACATGTACTTTCAATAAAGTTTATGTTATATATGGCTTTCTCATCAATAAAGTTTCTTGATTTGCTAATATAAAAAAAACATTACATGTACTTTCAAAAAATAATTACTGATTAGTGAAAAAAAATTATGATTTTATATTTTAATGTATATAAAAATTTATAAGTCCATACTCAACCCATGGACCAATTGACCCATTTATTACATTAGTAAATACATAGCTCTTACTTTTTACAATAAAATAAGAAATATGTACACATTTATACGTATTGATTAAAATTTATAAATTTATATATTTGTGGTTAAAACTATTATAGGAATAGTTTGATATATTTATATATAAAACAACTATTTGATAAGATAGTTGGCCCAAACTATGGGCCATGTTCTAATCCAAGCCTTACGCCTAATCTAAAAAATTGAATGGTTAATTAGTTGAAATATTTGGTAATAATAAATTTAAAATTTATATTTAAATTATATCATAATTTCTCAAGTTGTGATAGACATAAGCTAGAGAGAAAATGCAAATATTGGATTAAACACTAAAAGTAATCTAAAAATTGAGTTTGAGTCAATTTTTATGCCAATAATCCTTGGCTCAAGTTCAATTCTTAAACTGAATTTGTTTAGGATGAAAGTGTTAAAATGTGATGGAAAGATAAAAATATATATGTAATATTTTATGAGTTTATTTAGCATGAAAGTGGTAAATATAGTTAAAAGATAGTGTTAAAATAAAATCTAATTTTAAGCACGATACATATATATATTTAGATGTTGCATAAAAATATACACAACACATTAAATTTTCTCTAACATGTATATGTGAAATTTCCTTTTTAATTAATAAACTGACTGTAAATATTTAGTCAACTAAATTTTTGAAATTTTTTCACATGATACATGTAATTTTTAGTTTTAAAAAATAAAAAAATAAAATTTTTGATTTATATTTTGAAATTATACAAGACTAAAGTTACATTTAAACAATTCTCTTACAATTTTTAAATTTTAAATTAAATACGAGTTATATATGGCTAATTTTTTTTTTTTTTGACTTTTTATATAAAGATTTTTAAATTCTAAAATTATAGATATGGTTAGATGTGCCAATATTTTTATGTTAGATATACTTCTTAACTTTCAAAAAAAAAAAAATTTTAAAAAGTTTAGATTAATACTTTAAAGTTTATAGAGCCTTATGCTCTTATAATATATAGATATAGATAGATAGATATAGATATAAATTATGTAGTAAATTTTGAGGACGATTTATTAATTGGGCTCAGTTTTGACATAGTTATTGAGACTTTTGCCTAGTCTGATTATTAATATTGATATATAATATGTAAGTTATACTATGTAGTGTGTATCCCTAATAGGGATATCAAATAAATTATTAAAATTGACATAAATCAATATATACATAAATAATATATTATAACATATTAGGTTAGAGAGCATAGATTGGAGAGAAGATATAATTTGAATATTTCCAATTTAAAAGCCATAAATTATGCATTTTGAAATCCACAAATCAAGGGATAATTACCTTTTAAATAATTAATTAAATAGATTGGGCAAAATGCTTTTTTTGTAATCTATTTAGTAAAGTAAAAATTGAACAATTTTAGGATGGAACTTTGAAACTCTCATGGGCCTCCTCATTAAAAACCTTCTTTTACTTATATAATATACTAGTATTACACCGGTGCTATACACGCGTTGAGTTTACAATTATTTGTATATGTGTGAATTGCGATTTTTAAATGTCTTTTTTTTTCTTATTCTTTTTTTTTCTTTTTTTACACATAGAAAAAGGAATATAACAAATGTAACATATTTTCAATCGATTATTTTATGTTTTCTTTTATTCAAAATTTAAAAATAATGTATGGGAAAAATTTATGACTAAATTAAGGAAAAATTTATTTCTAACAACATTTTTTTACTTCTATAGAAATACTTAAAAAAATAATAAAATATTATACATTAAGTAAAAAAATGTGGTTAGCAATTATGCTTACATAAAGGTTGGAATTAAAGCTTAAATTCTATCTTTCTACTAACAATTTGTGAGACAGCATATTCTAATTTTCAACATCGGATGTTTAAAAGAAAGCATCCAAATCTTAGGACCGGTCAAAATGAAGTGTCTACACACTACGCCGAATTTAAATTTAAGTCATTTTTTATTCTCAAGTGCTTTTCAAATTATTTTTCAAAAATGTGTGTACACATACATATCACATATGCCCTTCAATTCAATCCAATTTTGACATTAATTAACTTTTTCTGCATAACCATAGATATGTGTGGTTAAGTTCTGTAAACTATAGTTAAGCCCTAAGGTTTGATATTTTCTACATTTCTTAATATATCAAGTTGTGAAGAATCAATGTATAAATACTTGATGTTTTGCTGCTGAAAAATCTACTTCTATTCTTCTTGCCAAAGTCTGGTTAAAGTTCTTGTTGTTTTGTTCCAATTTGAATGACACAACTTCCACCCACTAGTACTCAGAGAGATATATCAACTAAGTAAGTAGTTGCATGGTAAGATACTTAGACATAGTAAGAAAATTATATACAGACAGGATGTTGAAGCATAAACACTCATCTTTGGCATCCTGCAGAAAGCTACAAAACATATTTAGCAAAATATGCATGATTTTATATGCAAAATCCTAATGCAATACATCCATAAGAATGCGACTAAAGATTCGACTACTAGTACATGTCATGTGAATCATCTCAAGACATAGGGTAGCGCACAAAAAAAATGGGCAAAAAGTATAAGCTTAGTCAACAGATGGAACAATAGATATGTCTGTGTAGACACCCCATTTTTTACCGCTCTTAAGACTTGGGCGCCACTGATTGCTTACTTGGTGATGAAAGTTGTGCAGTGCAAAGCTTCGATTTCTTCAGCAAGGAGAGCGTCAAATCCCAACATCGCATCCCATTTTTGGACCGAAAAGATTTTTAGACCTTAAAACCCTCTCTTTCAAAATATTTTGAAAAAAAAAGTATCTACGATGTTCCGATGCTCACATTTCGTTAAAAAAAAAGTATCTACAATGTTCCAAGGTTTACCAAGCAAGGACAAAGTGGAATAAATGAAGAAGAGGTGAAATTTTTTAAAAATCTTTCAAAACACCTTACTTAGAGGTTTGGAGTTAAAGAAAATTGGAGGAGAGGGAAGAAACCCAGTTAGGGAAGAAGTTGGGCATGAATCGTTAAGAGAGAGTCCAGCGACCCTCGGTAAATTAGGCCTATCCTTTCGTACACTTGGATTTCAGCTATGAGGCCACCACCATTGGAAAGTGGACCTCCAGAGCTTCATTTTACATTCAAGAATCTCCTCAAGCCAAGGCCAGATGAGGGAGATATGGCTAGTTGAAGTTAGGCATCAATCCGGTTGGACCGAAACTTAGCAGTCTTCACTACAAGAGGGATATCTCTCAGCAAACTTGGAATTTTAATGTGAGGCTGCAACCATTAGAAATAAAACTTTCAAGGCTTCAATTTAGGCACAAGAATGTCCTGCAAATGAGTCCAAATGAAGGAGATATGCCCATTTGAAGTTGGGCCTGGAGAGTAGGTTTTTGTTGTTGGCCACCAGGGGTGCCCGATCGGCCAGAAAAGTGGGTTGTCGGCCACTTTAAATGGCTAGTCGGCCACTAATGTCCCAAACTCAGATTTGTGGCAGATATTTCCCCTCCAGCTATTTTCACATTACTCCAGCTGTCGTAATTCAGATATTTCGACTTGAAGCTCATATATTGCTATATATAGAGGCCATATCTCTCATATTGCAAGGTTAGCAAATTTTTGTAGCCTCTCTCTCTAAAAATCCTCTCTCCCTAGAATTCCCTCTCTCTAGATTTATCTCTCTCTCTCGCCCTTTTGTGCATACAAGTAGAGATACACCTCTCATTTGCCAAGACATCCTTGATCAAAGTGGTTCATCCTCGGGCTGAGGTTGCTTCAAGCTCTGTTGGAGCCTCCTTTGAGCTCTAGAAGGTGGTTTAAGCTCAGAGTTGTGCCTATTTTGTGCTTTGGCTCCAAGAGGTAAATTACTTGCTTTGCTAGCTTGCTTTCATACTTGTTTTTGCCATCTTTTTGTACTGTTTTTAGCCTGGTTTTCAACTACAAAACCCTCTATTTTTTAGGCTTAAAAATGGTGGTTTGAGGCCTTTTTGAGTTAGGGGGTTGTCTCTCCCTTTTGTTCTTTAGCTTGTGAAACTTTTTGTGCCATCTTTCATCACCTTTAAATCAAACTTTTTAGGCCTTTTAACCACTGAAAATTAGAGTTATTTCAGTGGTAAAAAGCATGTTTTGAAGTCCAAAATAGAAGCAGTTAGCCTCCCCTCCTTGTGTCTTGCTTCTATGCCTAGGTTGCTTCACATGTTAGCTTGATTTTCCAGCTTAACTTAGCTTAATTCAAGCATGTTTTAGGCTCTGTTTTGCGTTGGTTGAAGCACTTGAGGCTTGCTTTGTGTGTTGGTAGTGCAATTGTGCTAGTTAGCCTAACTTGTGCTATGTTTTAGCCTCTTATCCTAGCTATCTTTAGCCTAATTCAAGCATGTTTTAGAACTCATTTTAGGCTATCTTAGGATTGTTTTAAAGCGTTTGTGACTTTTGAGCTTTGTATTGCATGCCCATTGTGTAATGGTTTTCACTAGCTCATTGTTTGCTTTAAGCATGAAATGCTTAGGTTGTTTGCATGTTGTAGTGTTATTTTGCATATAATCTCAGCATCATACTCTCTCTCACATTCTCATTTGTCTCACTTTCAATCGCTTTCAAGAGTTGTTTCAAGTTTGGAATCCTTTAAGCTTGAGATAGAGTTCATGCTTAATGGTTTTAATCCCCTTTTGAGGGTTTTTACTAACCAACGGCATGACCTCTCTTTTGCCTTAAATCATTCCTCGATTGATGTTTCTTTCTCTTTAGAAGACTCTCACCTTGGACTTAATCAATTAAAGGACTAATCAGTAATGTAAAATGAGTAAACAAAATGAACAAAGTAAAAGAGGCAAGAATAAAGCATCTTCGTGTTGCATTGCATGTGTTCGGATCAGACGTTAATCCGAACACGAGAAAAATGGGACGTTCCATACTTAAAGTGATGAAACGTGTCACTTTTCTTAGTCACCATCACCCTTGATCATGCATGATAGGGTAGTGGTTGTTTTGGTATTGTTTGTGCATTCATTGACCTTGTACAAGCTTCGTTCTCTAGCCATCATGCATTGAAAATGCTTGGTTGACGACTTGAGAGCCAAGAGCTACACTCCTTTGAGCATGAGAGATGATAAAGAGAGTAGCAGTACATATATTTCTGGAAAATGCATTGTTTTGCCTCTGTTTGCTCTCTGTTGCAGCAAAAGAAAAAGTCCAGAAAAAGGGTGCCCGATCGGCCACTTGAAGAAGCCAATTGGCCACTTGAGCTAGCCGATTGGCCAGTTAAGGTGGCCAACAGCCACTTTTTGTGGCCGACCGGCCACCAGTGAATTTCTGTGCAAATGTGTTCCTGTGTTAGAGTAGAGGCATTCTGGAAGTAGGTATAGTTTTCAAAGATCAAACGAGTGGAAACAAAGGCATCCGATGGCAAGGCAAGGGCATTTTCAGGCGGAGCAATTAAGCATGCATGCGTCCCTCGCCTTCGAGGCCATTTACTTGCTTTGTTCAAATCGCTATATTAGTTAGTTGTAGCAAATTAATACAAGTGTTGTAATTAATTAAGTTTAATTCATTTTGTAATATTTTAGCTAGCTTAGAATAGTTAGTTAATTTATTTCAATTGTGTTGTAATAATTAGCTAGAATAGTTAATTAGTTTTGGCTTGTAACAATTAGTTTAGCTTAGTATAGCTTAGCTTATTCATTCAGACCCTCCTTCGCGAGTGCATAAAGTTGTAATAAGCATGCGTGTGTGTGCATGTCTTCCAACCTCACGTTTTTCTCCGTTTTACTTAACTATTTTCGATGGTTAGTTTAGAGACATTTTCAATTAGCATACCCTATGCTCGCATGTTTGCATTCTTTCATTTGTCTTGCATGCACCAAGGCTCGGCTCATCATTCAAACTACATCGTTATTTCAATACCTTTTGAATAAGTGTTTCAAAACATACTATCGAATTGTATCGTATGCCATGTTTAGTAGTCGGGCCTATTAATTGCATTATCGCATGTGTTGCATTAGCCATTTTGTATAATTAGAATCATGCATATTTCTAACTAGCTTTCGTTTTGGTTTGGAGTACTCGGTGAGTTTTATGCTTTAGCATACTTGCATGAGTGTGATTACCATGTTGCCATGATAGCATCCTTGCCATGAGGCTATGTGCTTAAAGGCTAAACTGCATGAATGCCTGTAGATGAAGGCTTTGTTGCTTGAATTGGAACAATTCGATAAATGTGAGTTTTAAGCCCACTTTGCAAAGTGGCAAATCCTATTTTAAGCCCATCATGTTTGATGGCAAGTCCGCATTTTAGCCCACTTGAGGGTGGCAAATTCAAACCATTTTCGAAAACAAATATGAGTTGATTTGTTCCAAGTCTTCCAACTTAGTTTATATTTGATTGTATCTATGTCACATAGTAAAGTTAGCTAACAACCGGAATAAGAACACATGTTTATAAAACAACATATCATGCTTAGTAAAGGCCGATCTTTGATCGGGCAATCGGGGGTGCTCATTTCAGAACCTTCCCCTCTCGTACCCAAGTTCTTGAGCCAAGGCAACTTTGGTGATGACAGACACATGGCCTTTGGCATGAGTCAGGGTTTCCTAAATTTTTCCAAAATAAAATATTTAGGTAACGACTCTGTAATCTGGCAAAGCAGTCCAATTTTGGCATTATTCGATTCAAATCGATTTTCCAAAATGATTTGCCAGATTGGACTCTTTGGTGTTTATTAGTTTCACATTGCACTTGTGAGACTAGATTTAGAACCATGACAGGAGTCCAAATTATAGGACCAATTCAAGCTCTCCAAAAGGGAGTGCGAAAAAGTCAAGCTACAGTTTCTGGCGACTCTACTGGGGATTTAGAGAACTTGACTTGAACTCATGATATGTTGTTTTATCTACACTTATGTGTTTCTTTGCATTTGCATTTGCATTTGCATCGGTGCACCTAAGTCACAGTGTTTGCCATCTGTTATTCCTGAACGGTTTGTCAGAGGCTTGCTTGCTTGGAAAAGTGCCATATAAGGACCGGTTCATGAGCTCTGCCACGATGGGAACATAAGCCTTGGATCTGGACTACCGCTGTACCGTTTGATCCTCCTTTCACTTCTCAGTTTTAGGTGTGAGAGTTATATTATGTAATCTTGCTAAGGTATCCTTTTCGACCAATCGACCTAGTTACATATCGGAAGCCATAGAGACTGTTCCAAACTAGGACAGGATGCTTACCCGAATGCATGATTATGTGAAGCCACTTGTTGTGCATAGTGAACCCTAGCTCATGACAAAACTAGGACAGAGTAACCCTACCCCCTCATAGGGGTGTTTTGGCTTTCACTTAACTGGTATGTGCTTTACAATGAAACTGTACAAGGATGTGCATATCAGTTGCCAAGTTGGTATTTGTTTTGGGGCAGAATTCAGCAGAGAGCACAGTCATTCAGCTATGCTCATATATGTTCTAGTGAAAACAAGCTGAGATGCTGTCTGTTTTCTCTTTTGCAAGGTAGTCCTCGAACCAGCGCTTTAGAAGGCTCCGATATCCCCCGGGTACATTGGACTTGTGTTGATAGACTTTGTCAGGTTGGAGATTTAGTTCAGAGACAACCAGTGTTTCCTTCGCCGGTGGCAGGCCAAAGAAGGGCTAGATAGGGCTCATTAGTTCAATTGATCTGACAGTCACCAGTTCGATCACCTTTGCTCAACTCCACAGACCCGTGATGGCACAAAGTTCGGAAGAAGTTGTGGCCATGATAGCAATGTTAAATTAGGGAATCGCCATGCAAGATGAAACCAATGTTGAAATACAACGCCCATCTGGGACACCTACCACACATACAGCCTCGGGACCCCAGCCGAACTTTGACCCACTTCCGCCAACTGAAAATTTACAAGGTCCAGATCCTCAAGAAGGGTTGTCTTAAGCTCGAGTTTTCAAACCCCCAGTGCAGCCTAATGAGAGGCTTTATCCCCTTGATGCTAATGATCTTGATCCGACCATGGTGAAAATTGCAAACCTTGAGAAGCAATTCAAAAAGGCACAAGGCCTTAACTCCATTCCCGACATTGAGGATGGGTATACCGAGGCTGCCGTAAGGCTCCCAGACAGATTCAAAATGCCACACATTAACCGTTTCAACGGGTTTGGAGATCCTATGGCACATATCCGGCTTTTCTTGGACGTCTTGAAACCAATGGGTCTGATTAAGTCGCAGAAACTCTCTGTATGAAAGAACCCTGTCCGGCATAGTAGCCACTTGGTACACCAAGTTAGAGGATACAATGAAACAGAACTAGGAAGAGTTGGCTGAGGCCTTTGTTAATTAGTACTCTTACAATACCTAAGTTGAAATGACCACTCAAGAGCATGAAGCAACCCACGAAAACCCTACAGAATCTTTTGTGGAATTCGTTGCAAGGTGGAGAGCAAAGGCAGAACAGATGAAGGATCGTCTTTCTAAGAAGGATCAAGTGCGGATAATGGTGCAGAACCTTGAGCCTGATATGTTACAGAACTTAATAGTGGCTCCACTGTTCACTTTCAAAAGTTTGCAAGAATTGGGGGTTCAGATCGAGAATGCATTGAACCGAGAGATTATTCCCAGAACAAGCGAATCAATAAGGAGGGTGTTTTCCAGGAGTACCAATGCTGGCGGTAACACCAATCCCAAACCCACTGAAATTAATACAGTCGACACAACCGACCATTTTTCCAAAACAAGCCTACAAACAGCTGGCCCAACCCGAGCTTAGGGCAGAACTTTCACCCCTCTCTATATAAGCCTAACCAGTGCACTAAAAGTCATGATGGAAGGAGGGAATCTCAAACCCCTTGATCCTCAACCTTTGCCTAACCCACCCCCTATCAAATATAACCCCACCAAGTACTATGTGTTTCATTAACAGCGCGGTCATGGCACTGATCGTTGATACCGCATTCGTCATGAGGTTTAGAATTTCATCGACAACCAGACGATAGCTCCACCTCAAGACCCCAATGATCAAGTACCTCATCTACACCTCAATCTAATCCATACATTGCCATCTGCTTACAACCCCAGCATATACATTACCCCAGTTTATTTACCCAAGCCTGAGGTTTTCATTCCAGAAAGCATGGACTTATGCATGATGGATGCACTCGAGCCCCAATCATCTCAAACCCGTCAACCCACTACTTCTGAGCTGATGAGAATGATTGAAGATCTTCAGAGAACTGTGGCAAATCTGGCCTTTGGGATATTGGCTGCGTCATCACCTACATCACATGCTAGAAATTTCATGCCAAAAGGCTGTCCAATCTTGGGGCAAGTTGTGACTGAAAATGGCCAACCTAAAGCTATCTCAGGCCTGGACAATGACGTGTTGACAACAACTAGGCTCCGCTCTGATATAGCGACCCAATCCCTTGGCAAAGTGGAGGCAAGTGGCAAAAACAAGGTAGGGGCAGGCATTGGTCCCTATGAACACTTTCAATGGGCTGTTGAGGCTTTGAAGGCTGAGGGACTGAACAAATAGCAAGTGCTTGCAGTTGTTGTAAAGACTGTAGATGACACTTTTACCACTCAGGAAGAGATCATTCTGAATTAGAGGGCAATCAATGGAAAGGGATGCTTTACCAAAAATACCCATCCTAATTCTAGTCCCAAGCCTATGGATACCCGACCAACACCCGCTACTCCATTTGCCGATGTTTTTAAACCTGGTGCTTCCTCTTCTCCCAAACGAACCTTCACCCAACTCCACATGACCCTAACCTGTGCATTGAAGGTATTGATGGAGAAAGGGTATCTCAAACCGCTCAATCCTCGGCCTCTCCCGAATCCCCTTCCAGCTAAGCATGATGCTGCCAAGTGTTGCGTCTTCCATCAACAAACCGGCCACGACACTGATAGTTGTTTTCGTCTTTGCCACGAAATACAAGATCTGATTGATAAAGAGGTCATCGCCGCACTAGGTCCTACAAAGTCTATCAGCGCCGGATCGATGAACTTAGGGGATAATATGACTATGTGATCGAGGGGATGAACCACCTGCTGATGGCGCACATTTTTACTCTAGATGTGGTGGATGGCACGCACTATTTTGAGCAATGTGCAAATGCTGTTTATTGTACTTTCTGATTTGGGTATTGAGTCAATTCCATTGTGTTCTTTTTAGTATGTCTTGCTATATCGAGTTAGTCCTGTTGTGTTAGAGTCGGGTGATTTCGGGCATGTTATCTCGGACATCACTATCTTGTTTGTGTTCGTCTTTTACACCCTTTCTTTTGCGTCTATTTCTGCCATTGAGCCAGTTGTGCCAGAAGATCTGAATGAAATGGCAGTGCTTTCCACCTACTTTTCTATTCCTTGAAATCATTGCATTGAACTAAGTTTTTCAAAACCTTTTGAACACTGTGATGAAAACAAAGAGGAAGAAATTCCTCGGGATTTGCAAAAATTTGATCAACTGAGAGGAAGAGAGACATGCTAAGCCCTTAATAAATGAGATCATGCTTGTTAATGTGAGCACTGAGAAGGATCTTGGCTTGATCCAGATTGGTTCTACATTGTCTTCAGCACAAGTGACTAGTCGCTTTCCTAAAAGATTTCAAAAAATGTTTTGCGTGGTCCTGCGAAGACATGCGTAGAATTGATCTTGAGATTGTACAGCATAGGATCACTTTCAGCCTCGAGACTCAACCCCTTTTGCTTTCAAACCTTGAACTTTGATTCAGAATGTTCAACCATCAAATAACAATATGAGGCTTGTATGGCCGAATCAAATGCAACCCGTGAACTAGGGGCAAGAAGGTCAGATCAAGAAGGTCAGATGTCATCAAAGGAAGCTTGCAAAGCTAGATCAGAAGTAGCCTTTGAACTAGTGGCAAAAATGTCAGATGTGCTCAAAGAGTCAAAGATGAGTTATTTCGCAAACCAATGAACATTGGCAAGAAAGCCAAATTCGAGAAACAGAGAGAAGAAAGTTTATTGGTGAAGGACAATCGAGTTCCTATCCGTAACACTAGAGGCAAATTCAGACCTGATTGGATGGACTCCTACATCATCAGTGAACAGCAGCCATTCTTCTGGATTCAAATGGCTTCGAGATCTCAAAACCATTCAACATTGACAAGTTAAATTTTTCTATCCTTGGGAGGCTCGCTGGGTTGAAAACCCAAAAGGGCGACCCAGGCAAAAGTCAGAGCAGAAAATAAGAAAAAGAACAAAAATGAAGAAAATGAAAAAAGGAAAAGAAGAAATGAAATGAAAAGAAAAAAAGAAATGAAAAGAAAAAAAAAACAGAGCTCGCAAGGTTGAAAACCCGGAAGGGCAGCCTTGGCAAAAGTTAGAGTTCAAAAGGAGAGCGTCAACACCCGAGTGAACCTCAACCCGGAACTACGTATGGCTTGATTCCCATCTTTAGGATACGTAGGCAACTTCATCCTGAGTCCAGCCCCAATCATTTTCAGACTGCTTGGCTCACCCATGTTGATTGGTTTACCCTTGTTCATACTCGGCTATCTTATCCAGGTGCAAATTGGCTTGTCTTCGTTCAAATTTGGATTGTCCTGTTCCGTTACAAGAATCAGTTGCGAGACAATTCAAGTTCAGATCTGAGGTTGTGCATCTCAAGAGTAGATTCTATGTTGGTCAAGCAGTGGCTATTTGCAAAAATAGTTTTTGAGAATTTTTAATGAGGTTGACTAATTCTCTCAAAAATTATTCCATTTTTCCAAAACTAGACCATTTCTTGGACCCAAAAAAGGAAAATTTTCAGTGTGCACAACCTAACTTGCATGATTTCAAATCAGAAAGTTGAACAAGCATGTTAATCAAACTCTCATATTGGTCAAAATTATTTTTGTAGAAAGCCAAAACAAAAAATGGTCAAAATGATGAACTAGGGGCACAGTTGAGTTAGGTTTCTTGTCTGTTCCCCATTATCAATGTATTCGCCAGAAAGGGCACAACTGAAGCTAACAACAAAGGGCCGAAAGCTCTCTCATCCTCCAAGCAGCAAGGTATCAAGCCAAGTGCGAAGCACAAACTGGAGCGGGATGTTCGGTTCCTTCACCCGGATGATTGCACCCAAATTGGGGTCTGACCCAGAATGGGGACGTAGAAAACGCAATGTGTGAGACCAATCAATTGTATGCCTGGCCGGTGGGACATGTTGTAATTCATCTTGGTCAAGCTAAGCCTAGGGCATCGTCAACCGATGTCAGTTGCAGTGCTACGCATCCAGTTGCACCACAACCCCCTCTATGGGAAAGCTCACTAGCTGTGAGCGAAAGAAGGAGCATCTAGTAGAATACTAGAGGCAAGAGCCCATAACTTCCTGTTTATCCATCAACCACCCAGGCGAGGGATTAAAAATATGAGAGATTGAAGAATAGAGAGATGTGCGTTGAGAGAAAAAGTGAGAAAAGGCCTTTTTCAAAGAAAAAGAGATTGAGTGCCAGAGTGATGTGAGAATCATAAATGAGAGAATGTGGGAAACAATATCTGGAGAAACAGGCCCCTCATGGATCGAGAGGCCTCCCACCGATGGATAGCAGAATGTCCGAGTGTTGCGTTTGTCGTTTGCCTCGATTCTTGTTTTGAGTGTCAATAGATGTGTTTTGGTTGTTTTACCTTTGTTTTTCCTTTGTTGAGTCGTTTTGACTGTGGTCAGTCATAGGCTCAATACCCGGTTAAGAACTCATTTCTCAATTTTAATTTCAAAAATAAATCGTTTTGTGCTCAGAGTGCTATGCTGCTCTCCATATTTGTGCAAAACAGGATTTGTTCTTTTATAAAACTGCAGGGTTCAACCCAGGTCATGTGAGAGCACTAAAACCAGGACCTATCTGAAGCTACATAGGTTCCAGACTGCAAAGCAAAAGAAAAGAGGGAAAATTTGGAGCATCTGAGTGTGTTTCGACTTCAGCAAATTCCGAGACTGCATTCCAGGTGCATCTTCTCAGGCCTCGCCATTTATCTGGAGTATGAGTGTACCTTGACCCCAAGTTCAAGCCTGCTTTAGGTCAGAATGGCAAGTAAGCGAGATGCAAATACGCCTCGCCAATATGAACAGGGTGTGTCCTTTTTGAGTTAAGCATGTTGAAAAGTCCTTTGAGAGGTAAATTCGAGGCACCAAAGTACATATTTGCCTCCCTTCTTGCATAGAATGTGCATTTTCATATACACTTCTATTTCATGTGTGATGCGCATTGTTTATGATTCTTGCATAGAATATGCCTATCTCTTGCATAGAATATGCTTTTGGTGTTGCATAGAATTTGGTTTTGTCTCTTGCATAGAATATGCTTGTTTCATGCATAGAAATGCCTTCAATTAACATCATGCATCTATCACACAATAATCTCACTCAGTGCATCTATTTCACAATTTCATATCACTCGCACTGTCTTGTGCACTTTGTGGTAGTGTATCACTCACACTGTCATGTGCACCTTGTGGTTGTGTATCACTCGCACTGTCTTGTGCACTTTGTGGTTGTGTATCACTCGCACTGTCTTCTGCACTTTGTGGTTGTGTATCACTTGCACTGTCTTGTGCACCTTGTGGTTGTGTCTCACTTGTACTGTCTTGTGCATTCTTTAGTCTAGGAGATGTTAAAATATTGCAGTTTACACTCGCGTTTTCCTGCGCATCACACTTTTTCGTGCAATTTACACTTGCGCATTCCTACGCATCGCACTTTTTTGTGCAGTTTACACTCGTGCTTTCTTGTTCATCGTACTTTTTTTGTGCAGTTTACACTCGCGCTTTCTTGCGCATTGCACTTTTTTTGTGCAGTTTACACTTGCGCTTTCTTGCGCATCGCACTTTTTTGTACAGTTTACACTCGCGCTTTCTTGCGCATCGCACTTTCTTGTGCAACTTACATTCGTGCTTTCTTGCGCACTTATTCCCTCTTTCTCCAATCGCATAAGATGCATGTGGACGCATTCGCTCTTTTTTGTGCAATTTACACTCGCGCTTTCTTGCACGTCGCACTTTCTTGTGCAAATTACACTCGTGCTTCTCTTGCGTATTTATTCACTCTTTCTCCACTCGCGTGAAGCGCATTTAGACGTATTTGCACGTTTTTGTGCATTACACTCGCACTTTCTTGTGCATCGCACTGTCTTGTGCACCTGCATCGCATTGTTTTGTGCACCTTGTATTGCACTATTTTGTGCACTTTGCATATTGCACTGTCTTGTGCATTCACATCTGTTTCGTGCATTCACTTGTATCGCACTGTTTTGTGCATTCACTCTCACTCGTACTGTCTTGTGCACATTGTATTTTTGTATTATTCGCACTATCTTGTGCATTCATCTAGTCTAGGAGACCTTAAATCCTCTAAAGTTGCAATTCCTTTGGTGTTTGTAGTGCTCGAATGACTTCCGGCGGTCTGGTATAGCCACCTGACTATGTTTGCGGTAAGTTCCTAGGAGATCAACTGAGACTGTGGAAACTAGAGTTCTAATGCACGATGCCTAGAATGCAAAGGTTTCGGAATTTCTGAGAGTAAAGTCTGGTTTAAATACCCAGGGGTGTATCCTTAGCTTGAAATCTATATGGCAGCCCCATAGGTTGAGGTAGCGTATATGCACCTCAATTTTGGATACTGAACCAATCTAGTCTGTCACCCTGTTGGAGAATAGGGAAAGCTGTGATCATAGCCAGGGAGAAAAGTGGTACCTATGGTTCGGAAACACAAGATGTAGAAGAGGGAGACCCACATCAGCATAAGGTGAGTCATCACCAATTGCCCCTATAAGGTACTTTCACTTCCCAGCTACGTCGCATTTCATTATCTAGTACTTCTATCACGTTGCATATAGAATTTATTGCATACCTCTATTGCATCATATATGTTTTATCGCCTGCATCATTTCCATGTTAAGCTTAGTTCGGCATGTGCTCATACTTTTTCCTCGTTGAAGCATGGTTATGTGATAATGTGTACGTGCCTATTCCATTAAGAGAATTGTGGTCTGAGCATTTCGGCACATTTTCTGTGTTAGACGTTGTCTAGTTTGTGTCCATGCCTTTTCTAGGCAAAATGTGGAGCATCTTAGTGTGTTTTAACTCCAGCAAATTCCAAGACTGCATTCCAGGTGCACCTTCTCAGGCCTCGCCATTTCTCTGGAGTATGAGTGTATCTCGACCCCAAGTGTAAGCTTGCTTCAAGTCAGAATGGCAGTTCAGGCAGCACCTGAGGGTTTCACATGTAGATGTTACCTCTCGCCAATATGAACAGGGTATAAACTTTTGAGCTGAGCGTGTTGCCAAGTCCTCCGAGAGGTAAATCAAAGGTTGCGTTTGAATTGATCTCGTTAAGGCATGTATTTCCTTATTCAGTAGTTTACTTCAAACATGATGTTGATGTTACACTGAAAATGCATTGTTATGCACCGTTCTCTTTGCATTGTTATGCACACTCTGCCTGCACTGTTATGCACCCTTTTAGTTGCATTGTTATGCATACTCCACCTGCATTGTTATGCACATTCCAGTGCACATTCCAGTTGCATTGTTATGCACCTTTTCACTTGCATTGTTATGTACTTTTCCCTTGCATTGTTATGCACCCTCCCACCTACATTGTCATGCACTGTTATTTGCATTGTCATGCACATCTATCTTGCGCTGTCACGCACTATACTTGCATTGTTTTGCACATCTATCTTGCGATGTCACGCACTATACCTGCATTGTTATGCACACCTTTTCACTTGCGTTGTCACGCACTTTCCACTTGCATTGTTTTGCACGCTCCTTTTCCGAAACACCAAGATACATCCCTATGTTTCTCTCTCTTTCCGAAACACCGGGATACGTCCCTATGTTTCTCCCTCTTTTTCCGAAACACCGGGATACGTCCCTATGTTTCTCCCTCTTTCTGAAAAACCGGGATACGTCCCTATGTTTCTCCTTCTTTCCGAAACACCGGGATACGTCCCTCTGTTTCTCTCCTTCTTTTCGAAACACAAGGATATGTCCCTATGTTTCTCTTATTCCGAAACACGGGGATATATCCCTATGTTTCTCCTTCTTTCCGAAACACGAGGATATGTCCCTATGTTTCTCCCTCTCTTTCCGAAACAACGGGATACGCCCCTATGTTTCTTCTTCTTTCCAAAACACTGGGATATGTCCCTATGTTTCTCTCTCTTTTCGAAACACCGGGATATGTCCCTATGTTTCTCCTTCTTTCCGAAACACCAGGATACGTCCCTATGTTTCTCTCTCTTTTCGAAACACCGGGATACGTCCCTATGTTTCTCCTTCTTTTCGAACCACTGGGATACGTCCCTATGTTTCTCTCTCTTTTCGAAACACAGGGATACATCCCTATGTTTCTCCTTCTTTACAAAACATCGGGATACATCCCTATGTTTCTCCTTCTTTCTGAAACATCAGGATACGTCCCTATGTTTCTCTCTCTTTCCGAAACACCGGGATACGTCCCTATATTTTCTTTTTTTTGACACAGGGATACATCCCTATGTTTCTCCTTCTTTACAAAACATCGGGATACGTCCCTATGTTTCTCCTTCTTTCTGAAACACCAGGATACGTCCCTATGTTTCTCCCTCTTTTTCCGAAACACCGGGATACGTCCCTATGTTTCTCCCTCTTTCCGAAACACCAGGATACGTCCCCATGTTTCTCCTTCTTTCCGAAACACTGGGGCACGTCCCTACTTTTCTCCCTCTTTCCGAAACACTGGGATACGTCCCTATGTTTCTCCTTCTTTCTGAAACACCGGGATATGTCCCTATGTTTCTCCCTCTTTCTGAAAAATCGGGATACGTCCCTATGTTTCTCCTCCTTTCCAAAACACCGGGATACATCCCTGTGTTTCTCCCTCTTTGGTTAACAGCAGTTGGAATACGTTCCAATGCTTATACCTTTCTGAAGCACCAGGATATGTCCCTGTGTTTCTCCCTCTTTGGTTAATAGTATTTGGAATACGTTCCAATACTTATACCTTTCTGAAACACTGAGATATGTCCCTGTGTTTCTCCATTTTTGGTTAAGAGCATTTGGAATACGTTCCAATGCTTATACCTTTCCGAAGCACCGGGATATGTCCCTGTGTTTCTCCCTCGTTAGTTAAGAGCATTTGGAACATGTTCCAATGCTTGAGCCATTCCAAAACACCGGGATACGTCCCTATGTTTCTCCCTCCCTGGTTAAGAGCATTTGGAACATGTTCCAATGCTTAAGCCATTCCGAAACACCGGGACATGTCCCTATGTTTCTCCTTCTCTCCGAAACACCGGGATACGTCCCTATGTTTCTCCCTCCATGGTTAAGAGCATTTGGAACATGTTCCAATGCTTGAGCCATTCAGAAACACCAGGATACGTCCCTATGTTTCTCCCTCTCTGGTTAAGAGCATTTGGAACATGTTCTAATGCTTGAGCCATTCCGAAACACTGGGATACGTCCCTTTGTTTCTCCCTCTCTGGTTAAGAGCATTTGGAACATGTTCCAATGCTTGAGCCATTCTGAAACACCGGGATACATCCTTATGTTTCTCCCTCTTTAGGTAAGAGCATTCGGAACGTGTTCCAATGCTTATACCACCCCTTCTCCATTCGCGTGCAACGCACTGGCATCTTGTCTGAGACTTTGGGTGTTCCCGATAGTCGCTTTTTTTATATCGTCCCAGCGTGAGCCGTAGTTAAGATTGCTTAATTTTCTTATATCCTTTCTGCATGAGATGTAGTTTGGTTCGTGTTTACTTGCTTGCGTAGCATTTGCTTAAAATGTCGCATTTATTTTGCATAATTGCTTCATTACAGCTCTCTTTGCATAATCATAAGTTATGCTCTTGCATTATGCATGTCATTTGCATTTTGCCCCAGCCTGCGGGTGCATCTATATTGTATTTTGTTTGTTTGTCCAAGTCTTCGGCTTTGTCAAAAATGGGTCGTCTCTGGGCTTTGACATTCACTCCCGTCACTTTGTGAGTTTCGAGTTCTGTCAAAGAGGGGCAACTGTAGAAACCCCATTTTTGACCGCCCTTAAGACTTGGGCACTACTGATAGTTTACTTGGTGGTCAATGGTG
Organism: Camellia lanceoleosa; assembly: GCA_025200525.1. NCBI lineage: Eukaryota > Viridiplantae > Streptophyta > Magnoliopsida > Ericales > Theaceae > Camellia > Camellia lanceoleosa. The sequence continues at coordinate 162,476,714 of CM045762.1, read as the reverse complement.
TGCAGGGCAAAGGTTCAATTTCTTTGGCAATGAGAGAGAGTCAAATCCCCAACTTTATACCCGATTTTTGGACTAAAACTATTTTGAATGGTTTTTAGACCTTAAAACCCTCCATTTCCTCTGTTTTGTGCTCTGTTGCAGCTTGGTGTCATAGCACACCAGTGGCCGAAAGCCTTTCATCCTTGGCCGGCACCCCCTTATCCTTGGCCGGCAGGGTGGTCGGCAGTAGCTCCTCATGGTCGGTAGGCCACTGGTGCACTTCCCAGCATGTTTTTTGTAAGATCCAGCAGTTAGTTCTCAAGGACACCTTGTAAACAGAGCCTCAAGAGAGCATTCGGAGAGCTTTCGGGATGGGAACCGAGCATGCATCTCCAACTTCTTCAAGGCAAAGCTGAGGCGGCCTAGCAATCTTATTTTTAAATGCTTACTTATTAGTTAGCTTTAATTTGTAATTTAATTAATTAATGTGTTAATTAATTAAGTTTTGTAATAATTAGTTGTAGCTAGTTATTCATTTGGTTATGTAATAATTAATTAGCTTGTTAGTTAGTTAATTAGTTGGCATGTATTATTCATTCGAACCCTTCGTCAAGAGGGCGAATTTTGTAATAAGTGTGCATGAGTGCGTGCATGTCTTCCAACCCCACGTCTTTCTCCCCTTTTACTTACCCGCTTACAGTGGTTAGTTTTAGGGCATGTTTCAATTAGCATCCTTATGCTTTGCATACGTGCATTCATTCATCTATATTGCATGCACCGGGCTCGGCGCATCATACTAACTGCATTGTATTTCAATTCTAATTTGAATACATGTATCAATTATAGCATTTCACATGACATCTTAGAATAGCCGAGCCTATTTTAGATGCATTTTTGCATGTGTTGCATTAGCCATCTTAACATGAACTAGGATCATGCATTGATTTCTAACTAGTTCTTTATTTTGGCTCGGAGTACACTGTGAGTGTTTACGCTTTAGCATACTGCATGTGTTGAGTGTTTCCATGATAGCATGCTTGCCATGAGGCTATTTGCTTAATTGATATAACTGCCTAAATGCTTGTGGGTGAAGGTTGGATTACTTGAATTAGAACAATTCACCAAATCCGCATTTTAGCCTACTTACAAGTAGCAAACTTCAAACCATTTTCCAAACAAATGGATATGCAATGTTTTGTTCCAAATTAGGCGATCTAGTCTATACTTGTGTGTTGTGCGCATCACATAGTAAGATTAGCTAATTAACCGGAATAAGAACACATGTGTTTTCAAAAACAAGATACCATGCTTAGTACAGGCCGATCTTTGATCGGACGAGCGAGGGTGCTCATAGATGACCTTCCCCAATCGTACATAAGTTCTCGAGCCGAGGCAACTTTGGTGATGACGGACACGTGGCCTTAGGCAACAAGTCAAGGTTTCCTAAATTCCCCCAAAATAAATATTTAGGTGGCGACTCTGTATCTGGCAAAGCAGTCCATGTTTGGCAGTTCTTTCTTAAAAATCAGTTTTCCAAAATGATTTGCCGAATTTGGACTCTTTGGTGATTTATCGATCTTGCATTGCACTTTGTGAGACTAGATTCAGAACCATGACATTTGAGTCCGAACTGTAGTAGCATGAAGCCCGAGGGCGCGTCTACAAGGAGGAACCCCCCTATATATAGAAAAACAACTCTTAAGCTTAGAAACATCCTACCATACACATGTTGGGAGATACAGCTCAATGTGGTAACGGTTGGCACAGCTGTCAACAAATATTTCGAAAAAGTGACTAGCGGGCGACCAGCCACACCAATGGCCGACAACCAAAGGCCATGGCCAACAGCCTCTGGTGGTGGCCGACAGGTCACCACAAGTTCCAAGCACCAAGTCTTGATCCAAAACAAGGCACAGAAAGGACAAGGTCCAAAGGCTCAAAGACAGGGTGTTCCGCCGAGGATTTCGAGTACTCAAAACAAACACATGCAACCATAATCATCAAATGCACAAGTGATGACGTCCAAGTCTTAAGGAAGGTCAAAAATGGGGTATCTACAGTTGCCCCTCTTTGACAAAACTCGAAAGTCATGAAGTGATAGGAGTGAATGTCAAAGCCCAAAGATGACTCATTTTGACAAGGCCGAAGACTTAGACAAACAAACAATCAAGCACGACAAAAACGGTTGCGCCCGCAAGCTACCTACGTATCCCTTTGTAAGGAATCAAACAAGCGTAGTTCCGGTGCAAGATGCAAGTGATACACAATGCGACAAAACAATGTAAATGATATACAATGTGACAAAATCATCAAACCACAAGCAGTGCAAAACACACAAATGTCATAAAGGATTGGCGATGCAAGTCAAACTGTGTTTTACATAGAAAATGTACCGGAGCACTCTAACCACAATTCTTGCAGAATAAGCGTATGCATATGCAGAACTATGTTTTCCGTAGAAAGAGAAAGAGTACAAGTAATTGGATGATATAATATAAGTGAGGAATGATCTGCTCGGGAAAGATGATGATCCTAAATGCTGAATGCAACAAGACAAGGTACAATGTAGTGGATGCAGTGAATAAGGCGTAAGCCAAACTAGATTTTACCTAGAAAAGGTATGGGCACAAAACAAACCACATCTAACACATAAAAGGTTCTAAAACCCTCAGTCCACAATTCTTGCAGAATAGGCACATACACATGCAGAGCTATGTTTTAATGAGAAAAGTGTGGGCACATACCAAACTATGCTTAACATGGAAAGGATACAGGTAATAAAACAAATAATGCAGTAGATGAATAGGGTGACATACTCCAACCATGTTGGAATCGTAAGAGGAGGAAGAACAAATCCCAAACATGCTGAAATCATGTGAGGAAAGGAACACTCAAACCACGTTGGAATCGTGAGAAGAGGTCCTAAGAAAAGCCAATCAGGGGCGCATTCCATGCATCCTGAGATAAATTCCAAACACACTAAAATTGTGTGAGGAAAGGGACAATCTAACCACGCTAAAATCGTGAGAAGAGGTCCAAAGAAAAGCCGTCAGGAGCGCGTTCCACACATCCGGAGATAAATTCCAAACATGCTGAAATCGTGTAAGGAAAGGGACACTCTAACCTCGCAAAAATCATGAGAAGATGTCCAAAGAAAAGCCGTCAGGAGCGCGTTCCATGCATCCTGAGATAAATTCCAAACATGCTGAAATCGTGTGAGGAAATGGACACTCTAACTACACTGTAATCGTGAGAAGAGGTCCAAAAAAAAGCTGTTAGGAGCGCATTCCACACATCTTGAGATATATTCCAAACACGCTGAAATCGTGTGAAGAAAGGGACACTCTAACCACACTGAAATCGTGAGAAAAGGTCTAAAGAAAAGCCATCAGGAATGCATTCCACGCATCCTAAGATAGCCCCGGGGGACAAAGATCCTAAACAATGCTCAGTGTAAAAGGATAAATGATACAAGATAACACAAGATGCAAATAAATGCAATAAGTGAGATTATATGATACATGTTGCAAGCAATGTAGTGCATGATGCTTAGGGAATGCAATAAACAAGCAAAGCCGCGCTTTAGAAAGCATCTCATGGGGTGGGTAGCGATGAACCGCTCTACTCTGACAGGGATCTCCCCTAGTGTTCTTTGAACTCTTACCTTCAACTCGCAATTCAAATGCCCTCAAATGCTGATAAGGGTTCTTCATGTAGAAGCCATGGATGCCGCTTTTCTTCCTGATCATATTCACAACTTCCCTATTCTCCAACAGGGTAACAGACTAGGTTGGTTTAGTATCCAGAATTGAGGCGCACACATGTTATCTCAATCTATGGGGCTGCCATACAGATTTAAAGCTGGGGATACACCCCTGGGTATTTAAACTAGACTTTAGTTTCAGAAATTCCAAACCTTTGTGTTCTAGGCATCGCCATTCAAACTCTAGTTTCCATCGTCGCAGTTGGTCTCCTAGGAACTCGTTACAAACACAGCCAAGATGTCTTTGGTAGGGAATGGTACTCAGGGAAAGCACATCTGATCGCCATTCTGGCTTGAAGTAGGCTTGAGCTTGAGTTTGAGGTTGAGGTACACTCATACTCCAGAGAAAAGACAAGGCCTAAGAAGGTGCATCTGGAATGTAATCTCGGAAATTACTGAAGTTGAAACACACTAAGATGCTCCAAATTTTCCCCCTTTTCTTTTGCTTTGTAGTCTGGAACCTATGTAGCTTTAGATAGGTCCTTGTTCTATTGTTCTCACATGACCTGGATTAAACCCTACAGTTTATAAAAGAAAGAATTATATTTTGCAGATCATGTTGAGAATGGCATAGCACTCTGAGCACAAAACAATTTATCTTGGAAATTTGTTAACCGAGTATTGAGCCTACGACTGACCACAGTCAAAACGACTTAACAAAGGAAAAACAAAGGTAGAACAACCGAAACACATCTATTTACACTCAAAACGACTCAAAACAAGAATTGAGACAAACAAAAACAACAAACACAATACTTGGATGTTTTCCACTGGTGGGAGACCTCTCAGTTCACGGGAAGCCCACTGCTTCTTCAGGTATTGTTTCCTACCCTTTCTCATTTGTGATTCTCACATCACTTTGGCACTCAATCTCTTTTTCTCTAAAAAGCTTTTTCCTCACTTTTTCTCTCAATGTACATCTCTCTATTCTTTAATCTCTCTTATTTTTTTATCCCTTCCTTGAGTGGTTTGATGGGTAAGTAGAAAGTAATGGGTTCTTGCCCCTGGTATTCTACTAGATTCTTCTTCTTTTGGTCACAACTTATGAGCTTTCCCACAGAGGGGTTGTGGTGCGATTGGATGTGCAACAGATTTGCATCTGACATCAGTTGACGATGCCCTTGGCCAGCTTGGATGTGATTAGACCTGTCCAGATGAAGAGTGGAATATCCTGCTCCATTCTAGTTTATGCTTCACACTTGGCTTGATACCTCACTATTTGGAGGATGAGAAAGTGCTTGCCTCCCTACTGCTAACTTCAGTTGTGCCCTTTCTGGCGAGTGCGTTGATAATGGGAAAAAGATAGAAAACTTGACTCAACTGTGCCCCTAATTCATCATTTTGACCATTTTTTGTTTTGGCTTTCTACTAAAACAAATTTTAACCAATATGAGAGTTAGATTAACACGCTTATTCGATTTTCTGATTTGAAATCATGCAAGTTAGGTTGTGAGCACTGAAAATTTTCCTTTTTGGGTCCAAGAAATGGTCCAGCTTTGGAAAAATGGAATAATTTTCAAGAAAACTAGTCAACCTCACTAAAAATCTTCAAACTATTTTTGCAATTGGCCATTGCTCAACCAATGCGGAATCTACTCTCGAGATGCACAATCTCATATCTGAATTTGATTTGTCTTGCAGCTGAATCTTGTAACGGTATAAGACACCCAAATTTGAACGAAGACAAGCCAATTTGCACATAGATAAGATAGCCGAGTTGGAACAAGGACAAGCCAATCAACATGGATGAGCCAAGCAGGCTGAAAATGATTGGGGTCGGACTTCAGGATGAAGTTGCCTACGTATCCCAAAGACGGGAATCAGGCCGTACGTAGTTCTGGGTTAAGGTACACTCGGGTGTTGACACTCTTTTTACACTCTAACTTTTGCCAAAGCCGCCCTTTCGGGTTTTCAACCTTGCGAGCTATTTTTTTTTCTTTTCTCTTCATTTTTCTCTATTTTTCTCTTTTCCCTTTTCTTTTTTTTTTGCTTTGTTTCCATTTTTTTTCATTTTTATTCTTTTTCTCTTTTTCTTACTCTAAGTTTTGCCTGGGTTGCCCTTTCGAGCTTTCGACCTAGTGAGCCTCTCAGGGATAGAAAAGTTTAACTTGTCCATGTTGATTGGTCATAGGATCTCTAAGCTATCTGAATCCAGGAGAATGGGTGATGTTCGCTAATGATGTAGTCTTGATGATGTAAGAGCCCATCCAATTGGGTCTGAATTTGCCCCTAATGTTGTGGATAGGAACTCGATTGTTCTTCAGCAACACTTTTCTTCTCTCAAATTTTGGGATTTGGCTTTCTTGCCAATCTCCATTGGCTTCAGAAATGACCCCGTTTTGAATCTTCGAGAACATCTGACATTTTTGCCCCTAGTTCAAGGGCTACTTCTTATCTAACTTTGCAAGCTTCTTGTGATCACATCTGACCTTATTGCCCCTAGTTCAAGGGCTACTTCTGATCCAGCTTTGCAAGCTTTATGTTTTGGTTGATCGTTGAACACTCTGAATCAAAGTTTGAGATTTGAAAGCAAAGGGTCGAGTCTTGAGGTCGAGAGTGATCCTATCGCACATTCTCAAAATCAATTCCACGCATGTCTTTGTAGGACCACGCAAAACATTTTTTGAAATCTTTTAATAAAGCGACTAGTCGCTTAGGCTCTTCTGAAGACAATGTAGAACCAATCTGGATCAAGCCAGGATCCTTCTCAGTACTCACATTAACAAACATGATCTCATTCATTAAGGGCTTAGCATGCCTCTCTTCCTCACAGTTGATCAATTTTTTACAAATCCCGAGAAATTTCTTCTTCCTTGTTTTCAACACAGTGTTAGAAAAGTTTTGAAAAACTTAGGTCAATGCAATGATTTAAAGGCACAGAAAAAGTAGGTGAAAATGTACTATCGTTTCATTCAGATCTTCTGGCGCAACTAGCTCAATGGCAGAAACAGACACAAAAGAAAGAGTGTAAAAGACAAACACAAAACAAGATAGTGATGTCTGAGATAACACCCCCAAAATCACCCGACTCTAACACAACAGGACTGACCCAATACAATAAGACAGAATCAATACAACACACTAAAACTGACTCAATACCCAAGTCAGAAAGTATAATAAACAGTATTTTCAAATTGCTCAAAGCTATGTGTGCTATCCACCACATCTGGACTAAAATGAGCGCCATTAGCATATGGTTCATCCCCCGACCACATAGTCACATTATCCCCCAAGTTCATTGATCTGGTGTCAATAGACTTTGTAGGACCTAGTGCGGCAATGACCTCGTTGTCAATCAGATCTTGTATTTCATGGCGAAGAAGAAAACAACTGTCAGTGTCATGACCAGTTTGTTGATGGAAGGCATAGTACTTGGCAGCATTATGCCTGGTTGGAAGGGGATCCGAGAGAGGCCTGGGCTCAAGGGGTTTGAGATGGCCTTGTCCTATAATGATTTGGAGAGCTTTGGATAAGGTCATGTAGAGGGGATTATAGGTGCAGTTACCAATCCTGAAGGGAATGACAGAGGGGTTGGCAGGTGTTGACTAGGTTTGATGATCTCTTCTGAGTATAGGATTGGAGCTGAAAGGGGTGTTTCTAGTACGACAGCCTTTTTTATGGCTTGCCCCGTGATTTGAAATGCCCTGAACCTGAGTGACAAAAGTGCCATCCACAGTCTTTGCAACAACTGTAAGCACTTATTGTTTGTTCAGTCCTTCGACCATGAAAGCCTCAATAGCCCATTGAAGATGTTCGTAAGGATCGATACTTGCCCCCGGCCTTGTTCTTGCCCCTTGCCTCCACTTTGCCAAGGGATTCGATCGTTGTACTGGAGTGGAGCCCAGTTGTTGTTGACATGTCATCACCCAACCTTGAGATGGCTCTAGGTTGGCCATTTTCGATTGGGGAGCCTTTTGGCCTGAAATTTCTAGCATGTGATGTGGTAGATGATGGAGCCAAAATCCCAAAGGCTAAATCTACCACAGTTCTCTGCAAATCTTCAATCATGCTCATTAGCTCAGAAGTAGTAGGTTCATGGGTTTGAGATGATTGGGGTTCAAGTGTATCCATCATACACAAGTCCATGCTTTCTGGAATGAATACCTCAGGCTTGGGTAAATGGGTCAGGGTGATGTATATGCTGGGGTTACAGGTAGATGGTAGTGTGTGGATTAGATTGAGATGTGGAGGTAACAAGTTAGGGGTAGCTGTCACGCCCCAATCCCGCCCCTAAAAGATTTGGGCATGACCTATTCGAAGGCAGACACTTAACCTGTTATGTATATCATATGGGGCCTGAACGGAAGCATTAAATATTAAAATTTGACAATAGAAACAAACTCCATTGAGCTACCACTATCATGCCAGGATCATAAACTCTTAAGAGACAAATAAAATTTAAAACATACACCTGAACATTGGTTATATACAAACATATATACAGACCCAGCCCGGTAATTGGGCGTATATCAAAAACAACATTAGAATTTACAGCATGTTATGGACAATCAGAATAGCTCCACCAAAAGGGTAGGCTTCACTCAATGCTTGGATATAGAAAAGTTGACCCAAAGAGGACAAGCGTCAAGGCTTAGAACTGACCATTTGGGTGGTTTCCTACAAGAAAAAACATAACATAGGGTGAGTCAAGCTCAGTGAATAGTAGTACATGAATAATGTAATGATCAACTTGCATAATAAAGTACAAAACTGTAAAGCATATGATTGATTACATTCTGTAATTATTGCTAATATAGTCATGGGTCCAGTTTTCTTAACAGAGTGACTTTAAGCCCAATATGTACAGAACAGCCATAGGTCTACTCACACAAATCGATCAAAGGCCCAGAAACATATACATATGAATCAGCATAAATAATATAAGTTTAACCGAACGTTGCTGTTAATTGATAGACATAGGTGAGTACATTTCACAGATTGAACGCTTCTAGAAATACATAGATACCATAGTTTCCTACCATAAATCAGTAGTTCTTGGGACAACCCACAAAGCAAAATAACTTCAGATATTATCAAGATTGACTAATCTTAAGGTTATACAGAGGCACACAAATCCTTTCCATCATTTACATGAGTTAACGTAGTCAGTTTCGACAATGGTTAACAATCAATATAGCATACTCCACAGACCGTATATGTGCCATCACAATACTATTTGTAGGGACAGAATAATTTACCTCACAATGGTCTTGAAACATTAGTGACAAAGCAATATGATTCAGAATGCCCAAGCATCATTATTCCATTTGGTTATCATGCATTCTCATTCCGCTTGAATGCGCTAATACTCAATAAAACTTGTAACATATATAATAGTGTAAGTAATACAGAGATCATATATTAATTCATTGGCAGAACGACTTTGTTGGTTCACAACTTCCCAATTTGGCCCTAGGCCTGATGGGTTCACATATTCATAAATTAGCCTTTGGCTTCTTGGATGCATAACTTAGATTCTTAGTTTCACAAGTTGGCCCTCGGCCTCTTAGCTTCAGATTCACAAGTTGGCTTTCAGCCTCATAGATTCACATTTCATAATTTCACAAGTCGGCCCTTGACCTCCTGGCTTTATGTTTCACAAATGACTTTCGGTCACAGAGGTTCACGTCTCACAAAATGGCCCTCGGCCACATGTGATACCCCTGTTCTGTATTGTGTTAAACTGGTCCTTAATGTGTTTATGGTTATGTGTTTGGCATGATTTTGTGTGCTATTATGTGATTTTGAATTCATATCTGTTCGCCGTAGGAATATCTGTTTGAATAGTCCGCTTCGGAAATTAAATTGAGGGCCTTATCGGCCACAGAACCCGGACTCGACTACGCCGTTATGATTGGCCTAATTTTTAGAGCCTACGGTAAAGTTTGATTGGAAATTTATTCTGGTCAATGTAAACTGATTAAAATGATGGATTAAGAGCCCAAATATTTTATATTAAATATTGTGTTAGTGGGACTAGTTGTTTAATTGCATTGCACTCTCCTTTAGCTCTCTTAGAACTCAAAACCTGAGTTAGACAAGTGAGAGAGAGGGAGAGGCCGGATATAGAGAGAGAAGAGGGAGACTTGGGCAATTTTGGCTCTAGCTTGGGAAATTGAAGGTTTAACTCAAGAATTGACTAGAGTTTGGGAGATTAAAGCTCCTAGGTAAGTAACCAACCCCTAACTCATGAATTTGAGTTGTGATTTCATGAATTGAAGATGAATTTATAATCTAGAACATGAAAGGAGTTGGTTTTGATGAATTTGAAGACTATGTATGCATGCATGTAGGTATTGTTTTGAAATTTCATATTTGAGCTTGGATTACTTGACTCATGTTGTAATTTTGATTGAAATCCATGTATTTGACCATCTCTTCATCATATGAGATGAGAATAAAGGCTATATGTCACATGCATGTGTAATCCATGGAAGTAGAAGCTTTGAATGCATGAAATAGTTACATTGGTAGTGAGTTGGTGGAAAATGGGCCATGCATGTAGATAAATTATGAAATTGAGCTTCCTAATGTTGTAATCTTGCATTGGTATCATGTTAGCATGATTAAATTTGAGATTTAGGCCATTGCATGCAAGTAGTGTGGCTGGGAATTCGAATTGAAGCTCAAGAACATCATCCGAATTTCGAAACTTCGCTTCCGCCGAAGGGAAGTGCCGCCGAGGGGAAATCGAGCCTCAAAGATTTTTTCAGAGACATGATTCCCGCCGAAGGGAAATTGACGCCGAAGGGAGCTATGTAGTAGAAGTCCGCCGGCGGAAGAATTCACGCCGGCGGAGTTGGAGGCAACCAAGATTACAGACCTAAGGGTCCGCCGGCGGAATCCTACGCCGAGGGACCCTATTTCCGTAAAATCTGTTTGCATCTTATGCTCGGTTTTCCGTTCTCCTTCACTTGCAAGCACTCTTAGGCATATGTTAAACATTACAAACGAGTTAATGGGATGTGAATAAAGCCTAAGGAGGAATATGTGAATTAAAGAAACGAATTGAACTGTTAATGACCCTTTTGTGTTTATGAAATGTGTAGGGTCAAGCTCCAGGCCAAATCCACGAGCCGATCACTGTGAGTAATATCGACATTTGAATGTTTGTGAATGTCCAATTGGTTATTCCCTTATAAGCTTGATTAATTGCTAATCGGGATTGTGGACGTAAGTCTGACATTAATAAATGAATGGGCCAAAGGCCGTTTTGATATAAATGAATGGGCCAAAGGCCGTTGTGACAAATGAATGGGCCAAAGGCCGTTTTGATACAAATGAATGGGCCAAAGGCCGTTTTGATACAAATGAATGGGCCAAAGGCTGTTGTGACAAATGAATGGGCCAAAGGCCGTTTTGGGAATAAGTGAATGGGCCGAAGGCCGCTTTGACATAATTGAATGGGCCGAAGGCCGTTTTGACGAGAATGGAAGTCTGAATGGGCCAAGGGCCCGAATGTTTGGAATCATGACTACTTGATCGTATTTCGTACGTTTATATATATATATATACATATATCTAGCTGTTAAATGGAATTACGAATTGGGCCCAAGGCCGTTCGGAATATGTTGTGCTACAATGTTGTATAAATTCTGCATTTGATATTATTCACTGGGCATTCGCTCACGCTCATTCATGTAATTGTAGGTGAGCCAAGTGAGGTCCAACCCCCGCCCCAGTGAAGTCAGCCAGGGACAGCAGGAGTTTTGGGAGAGTCAGCCTTGGGTCTCACGCACGAGACCAAACCTTGCCCCTTTTTGTTACTCGTTTACTTCCTGTCTTGTCGGCAAGGATCTTGTGCATATTGTATATAGTCTGCTTTGGGTTGACTCAGTTTAGATGACCCTGTCTGTAAAGAAGTTTATGCGACTGTACTTTTGATGTGGGTTATTAACGTATATGCGCATGGATTGTTTTAAAGTGCATATAAGCACGGCTCTATGGACAAAGTTTTTAATTATTGCTTCCTTTTGGCCCCTTTTACTCTGTGGAGTTATGCCTGATTTGTATGGAGGCCGTAAGTAATCTCAGGATTACTGGCCGGTTATGGCCTTAACCCTTAGGGGCGGGTTCGGGTCATGACACCACATAAGTTCACATTTCACAAAATGGCTCTCGGCCACATAAGTTCATAGTTCACAAATTCACAAGTTGAGATTCATACTTCACAATTTCATATAAACATATTCTTGAACCACGGTATTATTACCCCCGGGCAAGGGCCACAAACCACGGTATTATTACCCCCGGGCAAGGGCCACATCATTTCGTAATTCACAAATTGAAAATTCATACTTCACAAATTCTTTTGATGCTTTCATAATTTCACACTGTTTCTCACATGGCATACATATCTTCTCAAACTCTTTTGATGTTTCCATAATTTCACAATATTTCTTACATAGCATACATAACATACATGTCAACATAATTTTACAACAAGGGATACAACGTCAATAATGTTAATTATTAACGATTAAAGATACATCAAGTATTATTACTCACAGTGTTTAGGTGCTTGGTCCGCCCCTGTAGCTGATCCTACACAATTCACGTAAGTCAAACATAATTCATCATAGTCTATTAAATTCAATAGTAGTCAACACAACACAGTCCAACAAAATCAACACCATTTAATTCATTAACACCATTTACAATACAACATAAGTCAAAATAAACCCTTGAATCTCATTTCAACATTCCAAAACCGAATTCATATCATCCATGTCAATCATAGATTATTTTCCCAATTTTCTTTTCACATATAGCATGAATTACAATATTCGTACCGTAGTTCATTCGCAAATTTTAAACATAATTCTCAAACATTTCTAAATCCCAATTAAACTTGTACATATCTAATTCAATATCTCAATTTCATTATGCTACTTTCAATTTGGGTCAAATAATTGATTATCACCATTACTCAACCTAGGGTTTTAAAGAAAATTGGGGGTTTTTCCTCTTTTCTTAGTTACATCTTTAAATCAACAATTACTATATATCAATATGCTAAAAACACTCAACATCCTTTGAAAATTGGAGTGGAAGCCCCCTTTTTGTGAATAAACAACAAGCCATTAATGTTTCCAACCCATAATCAACTCAAACTTCCAAAATGTCAACAAAATCCCAAAGTGACAACAAAATTACTTCAAAACATAAACATTCAAGGCCAAGAGAACCCCCTACCTCAAGATTGGAAGCTAAGAGGCTAGATCAAAAGTGCCATCTCCAAAATCTCAAAATCCAATCGGTTGGAAAAGTTGATCTTCACTCCTTCTTCATCCTTGATGCACGATCCATGGTGGTTTGTTGGTGAGAATGACTAAAATCAAAGGTTTGAGGGTTAGGGTTTCGAACCTAGGAAGGGAGGAAGGAAGAGGAAAGAAGAAAAATAATGAAATGATCCAAGAATCCCGTTTTTAACGCTGCTGTCCCGTAATTTCCGCTCGAGCGGAGGAATTCCCGCTCGAGCGTACCTGTTTTCAGCACAGATTACGAAACTTCGAACAGGTATAACTCTCCCATCCGGACTCCGTTTTAGGTCATTCTTGTGTCCAAATTGAAGCCCCGGAAATAAGCTTTCCAATGGTTCTAACCTCACATCCAAATTCAAAGTGTGAAAAAAGAAAAGGGCAAAAGAGTGGCGGCTGGTCGCAGACAAATTATTCTAATTAAAGCTTTTGGTCCAATCTTACTTTACCATCATATTACCACCTCAACCAATACTCCAAAATAAAATAAGAAAGTTCCAAATACACTAATAAAATTGTCCAAAAACAAACCCACGTGCCTCAGAAATACAACTCAACCAAGAGACCCGCTCGAGCGCCCAACCTTGCGCTCGAGCGTGCAGACTAACAAAGCCGTCCACTCGAGCGTAAACTCCCCCGCTCGAGCGGAGGATCACAACTCCCAGAATCTCAGGCCGTCTGCAGAATTGCTGGAAACCCCAAAAGTCCGCTCGAGCGTTAACTCTTCCGCTCGAGCGGAGGGAAAAGTTCTGGGTCGTCACAGTAGCCTAAGGTCCTTTTGGTGGAGCCATGATCTTTTCGTCAATAAGATCCTGAATCTTATGATGGAGGTGGATGCAACGGTTTGTATCATGACCGTGCTATTGATGATAGGCACAGTATTTAGCTGAGTCACATCTTGGTGGAAGAGGATTTATAAGGGGACGGGGTTCTAGGAGTTCCAGGTACCCTTTTTCTCGTAGCATTTTCAAAGCTTGAGAGAGACTCACGTAAAGAGGATGGAAGTTTCGGGCTTGGGGCTGATTTGAAGTGGTTGGTTTTTGGCCATTGAGAGGAGTGGTGACCGTGTTTACTTCTGAGCATTTCGTAGCTGCGCTACCATTAGTAGTAGCATTGGAACTATGAATGACATTCTTCTTCAAAAGCTCATTATCTTCTACCAAGATCCCTTGTCTAATGGCATCCTCGATTTGAACCCCCATTTCATGAAGCTCTGGAAAGGTAAACAGAGGTAGAACAATCATCTTTTGCAGCAACTTGCCATGCAAATTCTAAACAATCATCCTAATCTGATCTTTTTCGGAAGGCCTTTAAATCATCATCGAGGCCTTCGCTCTCCATCTCGTCATGAACTCTGATAAACCCTCCTTTAGTTCTCAGCGGGTGGCTTCGAGATCACGAATTGTGACCTCGATCTGTGTGTTGTAGGAGTATTAAGCAATAAAGGCCTCAGCCATCTCTTCCCAGTTCTATTTCACAAAGCCCTCTAATTTCGCATACCAGATTGCAGCTAGCCCAGACATGGTTCGACCAAAGAGAGACAACTTCTGGGCTGGGGTCAAACCCATTGGCCTCAGGATATTAGAAAACAGGCGGAGGTACACCATTGGGCCTCCAAAACCGTCAAAGCGGTCAATATGCGGCATCTTTAACTGCTCCGGTAAAGTAACTGCAGATCCAATATATCCGTCCTCTAAATCCGGGATGAAGGTCACTCATTGTGCTCATTTGAATAACTTCTCCAGTTTATTGACCTTGAGTGCAATTGGGTCAACCTCAAATTCAAACGGAGCTTTAATTTGATAAACAGGAGCTTTAGAGGCCTGTGCTGGGATTGGCTCTATCGGATTACCCTAAGTCTCTTAGACATTAGCAATATGGGCAGTGGCTCCGGGTGTCAGGTTACCTGTGGGAGGTGTACGAGATATAGAAGCAGCAGCCAGCTATGGGTATTGTTGTTGTAGCCGGGTTATCACTTCAGCCTAACGAGCCGTGACTTCAACCTAACAAACTGCCTCCTACTGTAGTGCCTCGATTGTCTGTTACAGGTGCTGTATTAATTCTTCCACACTAGATGGGGGATATTATGCCATTTACAATCGACGCTTGAACTCGTACTGAGCGAGAAGCAGATGACCATTCCTGGACCTAACTAGACACTGGTGAACCAAAGGGTGACTGCTATAGACATTGCACTGGTGAATCCTGCCTAACTCTCCTCCATCTTGTACCCGGGAAGGGGAGTGAGGTAAACTCTGGTTGCCTCTGAACAAATTCCGACCTGACAAAGTCTATCAATACAAGTCTAGAGTATCCGGCGGATATTGGAGCCTTTTGAAGTTATGGTTCCAAGACTATCTAGCAAAAGAGAAAACAAACAGCATCTCAGCCCAATTTCACTAGAACGGATATGATCACAGCTGAATGACTGTGCTCTCTACTGAATTCTGCCCCAAAACAGATACCAACTTGGCAACTAATATGCACATCCATGTACAGTTTCACTACAAAGCACATACCAGTTAAGTGATAGCCAAAACACCCCTATGAGTGGATAAGGTTACCCTGTCCTAGTTTCGTCAGGAGCTAGGGTTCACTATTCAAACAAAGTGGTTTCACCACAATCCTACATTCAGATAAGCATCTTGTCCTAGTTTGGAATAGTCTCTATGGTGTTTCGATATGCGATTAGGTCGATTGGTCAAAAAGGGTACCTCAGCAAAACTACCTAATATACCTTTCACACCTAACATCGAGAAGTGAAAAGAGGATCAAACGGTACGGTGGTAGTGCAGATCCAAGGGTTGTGTTCCTATCATGGCAGAGCCCGCAACCGGTCAGCCTTTTGGTAAGCTTTTCCAAGCAAGCCTCCGGCAAACCGCTCAGGAATAGCAGATGGAAAACACGGTGACTTAGGCGCACCAATGCAAATACAAATGCTAAGAAACACATAAGTGTAGATAAAATATCATATCATGAGTTCGAGTCAAGTCCTCTAAATCCCCAGCAGAGTCGCCAGAAATTGTTGCTCACTTTTTTTGCGCCCCCTTTCAGAAGGTTTGTACGAAAGCCCTACAGTTCGAACTCTTACGTTTCTGAATCTAATCTCACAAGTGCAATGTGAAACTGATAAACACCAAAGAGTCCAAATTCGGCAAATCATTTTGGAAAATCGATTTTAGAATCAAAAATGCAAAAATTGGACTGATTTGCCAGATACAGAGTCGCCACCTAAATATTTTTTTGTTTTAGAGAAATTTAGTAAACCCTGACTAGTGCCAAAAGCCACGTGTCTGTAATCACCAAAGTTGTCACGGCTTGGGAACTTAGGTACGAGAGGGGAAGGTCATGAATTGAGCACCCCCGCTCGCCCGATCAAAGATCGGCTTCTAGTAATCATGATATGATTTTTATAAACATTATGTACTCTTGTTCCAGTTATTAAGCTAACCTGACTATGTGATGTGCACAAGAAAGTATAGATTAGTTTGCTCAAGTTGGAACAATTCAACTCATGTTTGTTTACGAAAAATGGTTTGAATTTGCCACCTCAAGGGGGCTTAAAATTTGCGGATTTGCCACCAAACATAGTGGGCTTAAAACATGATTTGCCACTCAACAAAGTGAGCTTAAAATGCACATTTGTTGAATCGTTCCAATTCAAACAACAAGCCTTCATCCACAAGCATTCAAGCAGTTTAGCATTTAAGCATATAGCCTCATGGCAAGCATGCTAATCATGGCAACATTCACACTTATGCGAGTATGCTAAAGCATAAAAACTCACCTAGTACTCCGAGCCAAAATAGAAATTAGTTAGAAAGATACATGATCCTAACTATACAAGATGTCTAATGCAACACACGCAATATGCAATTAATAAGCTTGGCTACTAATATGGCATATGGATCGATTTGAACAACATGCGATTAAACACGTATTCAAAGATTTTTAAATAACAATGCAGTTTGAATGATGCGCTGAGCCTCGGTGCATGCAATACGAATGAATGGATGCGAGCATAAGGTATGCTAATTTGAAACATGTCCCTAATCTAACCATCAAAAGCGGGTAAATAAAATGGAGAAAGACGTGGGGTTGGAAAACATACACATACGCAAGCACACTTATTACAACATTACGCCCTCACGAAGAAAGGTCCAAATGAATAAAAGCTAACTAGCTAACTAAGCTAACTAATTATTACAAAACTCGAATTAATTAACTATTCTAGTTAACTAATTACAAAACGAAATCGAATAATTAGTTAAACTAACTAATTAATTAAAACACTTAATTAGCTACAACTAATTAATTACAACACATATTTGAACTAGATATTTAAATGTTAAATAAGCTTGGAATGAAAGGGAGGCTCATGCACGTGCTTGATTTCCACCCGAAAAGCCACCGTTTTGCTGCTGTAAGCCTCTGTTCGCACATTGAACACCAACAATTTTGCCCACTTCCAGAATACCTCTGCTTCACCTTACCAACACATTGCTCAATTTTCATGGATGGCCGACAGGGGGCCGGTCGAATACCAATGGTGGCCGGTCGGCTGCCACTGGTGGCCGGTCGGCTACTGGTGGTGGCTGTCGGCCACTAATTACCTAGACCTCCTTGCTGCAACAGAGAGCAAAACAGAGCAAAATAGTGTATTTCTCAGGGGTTGTCTGCACACTTTGCCTCTCCTTTTTATGGGGAAATCAAAGGAGGGACAAGCTTTGGTTCACAAACCATCAATCAAGCAAATTCATTGCATGATGGCTTGTGAAACAAATTGTGCAAGTTCAATAAATGCAAAATGAGACCAAAGAGACCATCACCTTATCATGCATGATCAAGGGCGATAGAGACCAAGGAAAGTGGCACATTTCATCACTTTTGAGTACGAAATGTCCCATTTTCCTTGTGTTCAAACTAACGCCCGATTTGAACACATGCAATGCAACACAAAGAATGCTTATCTTACCTCTTTTACTTACTAATTTTGTTTACTCATTTTAAATACCAAGTCATCCTTTAATCCATTAAGTCCATTGGTGAGTGTCCTCTAATGGAAGGAGGGTTCAAACCACAAGTTGCTTTGGGCATGAAAGAGGCATTACACTGTTGGTAATGAACCCCCTAAGGGATTAAACCATTAGGTGTAGCACCTTCATTTCACACTTAGGCAAACAAGTGGTTTGAAACCACTTTCAAAGAAAAACCAAAAGGTGAAGAAATGAGGGAGATTGCATAGATTATAAGTGCTGAAATGAAGTAGAAAAAGCACTAAAACATGCAATCAACTCACACCAATGATAGTTAAATCCTTAAAACACTAAGCTAGTGAAAGGGGTTACACTACAACTATGCAAAACAAGACTCAAATGAACTAATCAGCCCAAAACAGAGCTAGAACAGGTTATGTTAGAGGCTAAAACATGCTAGACTTGAATTGAGTTAAGCTAGAAAAATATGCTAATATGTGAAGCTAACTAGGCATGCAAACAAGACACAAGAAGGGGAGGCTAACCCCTCCAAATTTGGACCTCAAAATAAGTCTTTTGCCACTGGAAAACCTCTGAAATTCAGTGGTTAAAAGGCCCAAAAAAGTGATGAATAAAGGCACAAAAGCTTTACAAACTAATAAGCAAGAAGGGTGAACCACTCCCTAATTAAAAAAGGGCTCAAGCCAGCACTTTTAGGCCACAAAAATAGAGTTTTTCTCATTTCAAAACTAGCCCCAAAACAGCAAGAAAAGATGGTAAAACAAGCTTGCAAAACAAAGTAAACAAAGAAAGTAAACTACCTCTTGAAGCAAAGGGCAATTCTAGGCACAAAACCAAGCTAAAACCACCTTCAAGAGCTCGAATAAGACCCTAAGTAACCTCAGCTCAAAGGTAAGAGAATTTGATTTAGGATGTGTATGCAAAAGTGTAGAGAAAATAAGCAATTAGGCACAAAATTGTAAGAGAGAGAGAGAGAGAGAGAGACAGAGAGAGATCTAGAGAGGGAGAGAGAGATTTTTGCTCTAAATTTTCTAACCTCTAAAAATGGGGGAGGAACCCCCCTATATATAGAAAAACAAGTCTTGAGCTTAGAAACATCCTACCATACACATGTTGGGAGATGCATCTCAATATGCTAACAGCTAGCACAGTTGTCAACAAATATTTGGAAAAAGAAACTAGTAGTCAGACCCACACCAATGGCCGACAACCAAGGGCCATGGCCAACAGTCTCTGGTGGTGGCCGACAGATCACCACAAGTTCCAAACAGCAAGTTTTGATCCAAAACAAGGCATAGAAAGGATAAGGTCCAAAGGCTCAAAGACAAGGCATTCCGCCAAGGACTTCGGGCACTCAAAACGAACACATGTAACCATAATCATCAAATGCACAAGTGATGACGTCCAAGTCTTGAGGACAGTTAAAAATTGGGTGTCTATAGCAACACACCGTCTTTCTTTTTAGCAAAGAGAGCCGGTGCTCCCCAAGGTGAAGTACTAAGGCAAATAAAACCCTTATCTAACAGCTCTTGGAGTTGAATCTTCAACTCACTCAACTTAGCAGGTGCAAATCTATATGATGTCATAGAAATCGGTGTCGTACCAGGCACTAAATCAATTGAGAACTCAATCTCACGGTGAGGTGGTAAACTGATAAGATCCTCAAGAAAAACGTCCGGGTATTCACAAACTACCCTTGGCAACTCGACTTGGACTTCATCACATACATTACCCAAGAAGTTGGCAAGAAGACAACTAAGTTCACTTTGCCCACGTAGATCATACACAAGCGATAAGACTCTATCAACCCGGTCTCCCAAGAAATAAAAACAATCACCACTCAAGGTACATACAGTAACTCTTTGATAGTAACAATCTATGATAGCCCGATACGACGATAACCAGTTTATACCTAATATTGCATCAAAACCAAACATGTCAATCAATACAAATGCAAAAGGAAGTCAGCGACCGGCCACCTCTATGTCACAACCCCGACACCCTTGCTCCAAAACGATTTCACCACTAAAAGGTGACTTCACACTGAGGGGAGATGCTAACCAAGCCAACTCTAACCCCGAAGCCGATGCAAATGCAGATGAGATAAATGAATCAACACATTAGCAATGGAATTGTATAACAAGAAAGTACCTCTCACTAGCGAAGGCACTGGTACTAGGTCTGGCGCGGTAACAACATACACAAGCCCTGATGGTCTTTGCTCCACCTGCTCACCCCTCGAAGCATAAGCCTGATGCACTGACTGAGTAGAAGAGGTTCCCTAATTGGCCCTCGAGACCTGTGCTGACTGTGCAGGCTAGTGACTATGTGTTTGCTTCAAACCAGACGCACCAGGTATACCACCCAACTGTGGGCAAAACCTCTTCATGTGCCCCGCCTGCCCACACTGATAGTAAGCAAATTAGTTGTCCTCTCCCTTGACTCTGGCTCTAAGAACGAGCCGAAGACGATATAGACCACTGCCCTCATCCCCTCTACAAGCAAGCTAAAGACTTGTGGCCCAACTGGCTACACTTGAAACAAGTGATATCTCCCTGACCACCCCTCCTAGAACCCGAACTCGGTACTAGAAAAGTGGACCTCGACTGTGCTCCCTAGGACTCTTGTAGGTTAGAACTCCTCTACCTCTTACTGTCTCCCCTGAACATCTTGACTCCTCCTGGAGCCTCTTATCCGTTCCTCCTCCATCTGCATTACAGTCTCAAGATGAGTCACCGCCTCCACAAGGCATCCATAATCTCTAATCATGGACCTAGCCACTTTGAACAAAAGCTCGATCCTCAACCACTTCTCAAACTCTAAACAACGGTGCTTCTCACTTGCCACGAGTTCCGGTGAATATCTCGACCAGCTAGTAAATGTGGCCTCAAACTTGGCCACCGGAGTGTTTAACTGTACAAGCTTGGAGAACTAATCTCTCAACTTCTCCCTAACTGTGGACGACAAGTACTTATCCTAGAAGGCGTCGACGAAAGTCTCCCAAGTCACTTCAATGCGCCCTCGCACATACTTTCACCATTGACCCACGTCTCCATTCAACTGGAATGATGCCAAGGTCACTCTCAAGCCACCGTCTTCAATGCCGAGCATCTCAAACATTTTCACCATCTGCTCTAGCCACTCATCCGCCTTTCAATGGCTCCATGGAATCACCTACAAACTCGTCTGGATTGGACTGGAAGAACTCTCGCTTCAAGAATGACTGTCCTACCTCAGCTACTTGGGTATGGACTTGATTATCAGCCCTGAGAATGTCCATGGTTTCTCACAATGCTCCGGCCATTTCCCGGGCTAAGGCACAGCGGGCTCAGCCACATTCTCTTGACCAACTCCCTCCTCTTGAGTCGGAATCTCATCCGGTAAAGGCACCTCATGCCTCGTAGGCCTACCACTACTACGTCCACGTCCGAACATCCTAATAAAGGTAACAAAAGAGATTAGCACATTTACAAATGTGTCGAAGCTAACTCACTCGCATCCTAATACGATGGACAACAATAATTCACTCCACGTAAGCACGTAGTCACATAAACACATACAAATTTCTTTTCTAGATAATGACCGTCCTGCAGCATTGCTACAATTCCAATTAGAAACAGCAGTAATCAAGTGCTCTTCTAATAGGACTCCTAGAAACCCGTGGACCCATTCAATATCTTGGAAATTAAATCCTATACCCATATAATTACGTAAGCAGTTATCACATAAGCACATTACACATACTAACATCTCTGCTAAGCAAGACAAACCCATTGTTGCAATAACCACTTCTCACGTACCCAAAGTATTCAAACTCGATACGCTCTGATACCAAGTTGTAACACCCCAAAATAAACACAATATACTCGTCTCATACAACTACCCAATAATAGCATAAATAAAAAGATAAGCTTTCATTAATCAGAGTTTGATGTACAAAAGGTGACACATGCGATATACATTCATAAACAGGACAACCTGAATCTATAGCATGTGTTACATATCGTGATAAGAAATGAAACTAAACAGTTAATCATATGACCTAAAGGCTTACATCTTCCCAAGTCAATGCTTGGTTACAACAAAAATGAGTCTTAAGCTCTATACAAATAAAGCACTAGGCTTGCACAAAATGAATACAAAACAAATAAAACTGAGTCTTCAGCTCCACAGTCCTCCCAAGCTACATCCTTGGCGGAGGCATATCACTAGTTGAACATGTTTTTCCAAAGTAGAGTGAGCCAAAGCCCAGTAGAAACAATCTAACACAATACATGAATCTTAACAAAGATATAAGTATGATATGCATAACCAATGCCAGTGATAAAATCATTTATAACCCTTTTTCCAAACCATACTATGCCAAGTATTATATCCCAATCCATTTTATCTCAATTCATGAATCATCTCCATTTCATTCAGACAACCAAACTGAAGGTACAAATCAATGGATCGCTAACCAACACATCCATTATACAAACACTTTTACTTGCCATTTTACAGATATTTTGTCCGCGGGAATCAACACCCATGTATACATACAGTTTTTGAGACTTTCACATTGGACACACAGGCTAACCTAATTCAATCGAGTACTTCCCCTTTTTTCTCCCAGACATGGAGTACATCCCATTTCTTCACCCAAACATCATACATTTACAATGTATTAAAGACATAGTCATGTTCAATGACCACGGATGAGATATTTGTTTCAATTCACCTGATTCTCATGCAATTTCTACAACAATTATAGCTATCCTTCACCGATAACCCAAAACAGATATTTCTAAATAGATATACAATCTCCAAGACAAAATAACTATCTAAATTTCCATTGGTGAGAGATAATACATATCTAACTCCACATTTATATAAACATCCATTCAATTTCACATTTTCAATACCAATCCCATCTATTTGTACAAGAACAAATAATTGAGACATTTTAGGGCAACTCCTCTTCCTTCTAAAATCTAACCCAAGTATCAAAATCAACAATTTTATCATAACACAACCTCATACTTACTCCCATAACCATTTCCCATACATTCATTTGAAAACCCCTCTTTTGATTTTAAACCAAAACCTTAGGTTTGTTCAAAATCCTCCAAAACCCCAATATTGTTTGCATAATAACAAATAGCTAAGTTAAAATCCATAGAAGAGTGTAGGATATCCCTACCTCAAAGCTAGAAGATGAGCAAAGCAAGGAAGCAACTCGAATGAAGCCGAAACCTAACTCTATTCGGATGAAAACATATCCCTTGAGATGCTCTACCTCTTTAACAAAGGCCCATGGTAGAGAAACCACTAAATCAAGGTGAAAATGTAGAGAGAGAGAGTGAGTTCTAGAGAGAGAAGCTCTAGATCTAGGGTTTTTAGAAAGTTTAGAAAGGAAGAGAGATGAAAAAGTAATGCAAAATGGCCTGATCATGATCTGATATACACACGGTCCACTCGAGCGCAAGAAGTGACGCTCGACCATCAAACACAATAAGTTGTTCCGCTCGAGCACAGAATACACACTCTCAGTAGTTTTGCAGACAGCAGACCAATGCTCGAGTGCAATAAAGGCCGTTCGAGCCGAGACCACTTGAGTGCAAAAAGCACCACTCGAGCGCAAAATACACTCTCCCAATACTTTTGTAAACCTACAAAAGTACTGAGAGTTCACAAATCCCGCTTGAGCACAATAAGTGATGCTCGAGCAGAAGAGTAAAATTCTGGACAACAAAAGTTTGAAAACCAAGCAACCAACATTTTCCTAACGCCACCAATACAACCCAAAAGCCAAACTCAAGGAAATATAAGGAAAGTAAGACATGAATAACAATACGAAATCATGAAACTCGAGTCTAGAATACAAAATAGGTTGGGTCTAAATCAAAATCGCTATACGAAAGGACTTACAACAACACAAATATGATATTTAAAGCATAATAAGTAAGAGCACAAGTAGTAGGGTGGGGACTAGGACCCTTTTGTAAGCCTATATTCAATTCATATCACCCACAAACAACCCAAAAATAGTGCTAAAAAAGGTATTGAAATTTACCAAATAAAGTGAAAAGAAAGAAGAAAAAAAATGAAAGAAAACAAAGGAGTGCACAACAAGTGAACTAGGCAATGAAAGGGTGGCTAACTCACTCACTTTTAACAAAGCTTTTATCACATTTTAAGCTTAAAATAGCTCTGAAATAGCTCTGTAAAGACAACAAGAGAGAGAGAGAGAGAGAGAGAGAGAAAAGATGGTGAAAAAGCTCAAAGTTTACCTCTTGAAAGAGAGGAAGAGCTTCCTAGTTCACAAATCACAAACTAAGCACTCTCAAGAAGCTGAAATTGTGTTCAAGAATCTCAGCCAAAAGCTTCAAGTTTTAGCTTGTAAGGTGTATATATTGTATATTTATATTACAAGAGGATAGAGAAGATGGTTGCTCAGGCTTTGGGCTCTTGGGGAATTTTTTCTAATCTCAAACCATGAGGGGGTTGTTGTATTTATAGAAAAACAAATTCTCACATCGGAAATATCTTCAAAGGGATAGCTGGTCCAAAGCATGTGCATGGGAGCAACTGGCAGCTATCAAAATATCTATTGCGCCAACCATGGCCAGCCGGCCATAAGGATGTATGATCGACCCAAAAAAGTGGCCTACCAGTCCAATTTTGGTCTTGTTGCCTTAGAGATCTAGCCGGGTCCAAATTTTGAAAAAAGGATTTTTAACAGTCTAAAATGTTTTGGTCAAAAATGGGGTGTAAGGTTTGGGTTTGAAGCTCAAAACTGAATTCTTTTGTTGAAGTTTGGAATGATTATGCAGTATAATATTTAATCATCGAGTGTTTGGAATGAGGCGCCCAAGTCTTAGGGGCGGTCACAAAGGTGTGTCTACACCCGCAAAAAGCTGGAAAACAAATTTAGCAAAATATGCTTGTTTTATATACAAAATCCTAATTCAATACATACATAAGAATGCGACTACAGATTCGGCTACTAGTACGTAACATGTGAATTATCTCAAGACATGGTGTAGCACACAAAAAAATTCGGCAAAAATATAAGCTTGGTCAATAGCTGTAACCGTAGATATGTGTGGTTAAGTTATGTAGACTATCATTAATCTCTATGGTTTGATATTTTGTACACTTCTTAAGACATCAAGTAGTGAAGAATCTCTTGGGTCGTTTGGATTTGGACTGTAGTGTGGCTCTGAACCTCTTGGTTTTCTGATTTTCTTTTCTTTTTTACTTGTGTTGGTTCCTCTCTAACTTTGTGGTTGTGCTAGCTCATGGTTAAGCTGTCTGCTCGGTATCAACCTAGTTGCGATTGGGATAGTTCGCTGCATTGCTTTATGCAATTCTCTGCTTTATTAATGTAAACTCGTATGATATGTATGTTGTAGGCATCAATAAAGTTTCCTTTCTTGCTGAAATACTTGAGGTTTTGTTTTGTTGCTGAAAAATCTACTTCTAATCTTCTTGCCAAAATCTAGTCAAGTTCTTGTTGTTTTGTTCCAATTTGAATGGCACAACTTCCATCCACTTGTACTCAGAGAGATATATCAATTAAGCAAGTCGTCACATGGTACAATGCTTAGACATAGTAAGAAAATTATGTAAAGACGAGATGCTAAAGCACAAACACTCATATTTGGCGTCTTCCAGAAAGTTGCAAAATAAATTTAGCAACAGATGCATGATTTTATATGCAAAATCCTAATGTAATACATACATAGGAATGCGACTAGAGAGTTGGCTACTAGTACATGACATGTGAATCATCTCAAGGCATTCGGTAACGCACAAAAAAAAAATCAACAAAAAGTATAAGCTTGGTCAACTGTTGTAACCATCGATATGTGTGGTTAAATTATGTAAACTATAGTTAATCTCTATGGTTATATATTTGTAACACTTCTTAAGACATCAAGTTGTGAAGAATCACTTGGGTGGTTTTGATTAGGATTGCAAGGTAGCTCTGAACCTCTTGGTTTTCTGTTTTTCTTTTCTTTTTTGCTTGTGTTGGTTCCTCTCTAACTCCGTGGTTGTGCTAGCTCATGGTTGAGCCATCTGCTCGGTATCAACCTAGTTGGGATTGAGATAGTTCGCTGTGTTGTTTTATGCACTTCCTTCTTTATTGATGTAAACTCATATGATATGTATGCTCTATTCATCAATAAAGTTTCCTTTTTTGCTTATCAAAAAAAAAAATTTGTGAAGAATCAATGTATAAATACTTGAGGTTTTGCTACTGAAAAATCTACTTCTATTCTTTTTGCCAAAGTCTGGTCAATTTCTTGTTGTTTTGTTCCAATTTGAATAGCACAATTGCCATCCACTAGTACACAGAGATATATATCAACTAAGCAAGTAGTCGCATGGTAAGATGCTTAGACACAGTAAGAAAATTATATACAGAGAGGATGCTGAAGCATACACACTCAGCTTTGGCGTCCCACAGAAAGCTACAAAACAAATTTAACAAAATATGCTTGATTTTATATACAAAATCCTAATGCAATACATACATAAAAAGGTGACTAGGGATTCAGCTACTAGTATATGACATGTGAATCACCTGAAGACATGGGGTAGTGCACAAAATCACATAAGAATTGATTAAACCCACAGATGCAAATGAGCCAAATCTTGATGCATGAAACATGGATGCAAAACATACATATGATGAAAAAAAAAATATGATGCTATTTACAGATAATAGAAAGCGAGTAAATATAAGGGATAGAAAGAAATGGGGAATGAAAGACATACATAGAAAGTGGTAGAATGAAGCGGCGGTTGGGAATTATTACAACACAAACTGAATCTAACAAATCATATGAATAAAATTAAAAAAAAAAAATAAATAAAAGTTACTATTCATTTACCGGTTACTATTCATCCACCGAAAATTGTTCTACTCGCTGTTGGGTGACTGCTCTGTTTTCCCCAAGAAAGCATATTTGGTTAGAGCACTATTCATCTGGCGAGCTATTCACCCGACAGATACTATTCATCCATTGGTCACTATTATGGTGGTAACTATTCCGGCGGAGTCACATGTCTTACAAATTAGGTGATTCAACCAACCATATAAAGTAGTAAATTCTAACAATTTATGTAAGTGGCGAAACGCCGACCATTTAAAGCAGTAACTTATAACCGTTTATGTAGGTAGTGAAACACTGACCATTTAAAATGGTAAATTACAACAGCTTATGTAGGTGGTTTGAAACCGACCATTCAATACAGCAAAACAATTTATCACAGTTGATATCACATTTTATTAAGTGAAAGTTTGTAAAAATTCACTTTTTGATAAAGTGATGAATTTTTTTATTTTAATCACCCTCAAAATTGTGAAATATGTTTTTAATTCTCAGTTTGAAATTTGAAATTTCAATTTTAATAATATTTTTTGTACGGTATATTAGTGAAAAGGTAATGGAGAGAGTGGAAAGAAAGGTTGGGTAAATATATATATATATAAATATATTTAAGACTTTTTTTTCCTCTATTAAAACTGATTTTCTTCCTTGATTTTTTCTCCTATCCGAAAACAAATTTTTTTTCTATCTGATTCTCCTCCCCAGTTTCCTCTCCCCGTCCGCCTTTTCAAAAAATAAAAATAAAAATAAAAAATAAAAAGAGAGAGGCCAAAACATGTTATTTGGTGGAGAGGAAACGATTTGAAAAGATCCAACTGTGCACCGTAAAATTATTATGTATTTTATAATATAATAATATATAAAAGATATTATTTGTGCAAATATATATATAAATATTCAAAAAATATATAAAATTACATTAAAATATGTAAATATAAATAAATAGATTAATAAAATATATTTTAACTAGTCAAATATGTAAAATTTAAGTTAAAATTGGTTTAAAACATTTTGATCAAAATAGGTAAAAATTGGGATTAAAACTTAAATTTCATCTTTCTACTAAAAATTTTGTGAGATAATATATTCTTATTTTCATCATCGAATGTTCGAAAGAAAGCATTCAAATTTTAAGACCGGTCAAAATGGAGTGTTTACACTCTCCACCAAATTTAAATATGAGTCATTTTTTATTCTAAAGTGCTATTCAAATTATTTTTCAAAAAGGGATTGACTTTGGTTCAGTCCAAGATCGAACTGGACCGGGTTGTTGGACTCATGGGGGGCCAACCACGGGTTCTTTTTTGATAATTCGAACCGTTCAATGTATAGAACTCACGTTGATCAGATATTGATAGCTATGTGATCAAATTAGTTTTGTATAAAAAAAAAAAATGGATGGTGAACAAATTAATGGTTGACAAAAAACTATTTTGATCACATAGTTATTGATATCCGATAAACTTGATTTTTTACAAGTATATAGTAGTCGACAAGTTCTACATATTAAACGGTGCGGATTATCAAAATGTGACCTACAGTGGACCCCTACAGGCAGTGGCGGAGTCAAGAAATTAAATCAGAGGGGACACTTATGAATTACGATATTAAAATTTTTTATAAAAATATTTCACATAAATTTTTACCATTAACTTCAAGAAAGATAAAAAAAAAATAATAATAATCAGTGTGTTTGGTTTTAGTTTTCTGAAAACTAAGTTTTTTATTCTTCGTATTTTTTTTTTGGTTTTAGTGAATATTTTTTAAATTTTAAACAATTTTTTAATTTTTTTTAGATGCACATTACTTAGATATGTATCCAAATAGTAAAATATTTGTGAAAAAATATTTAAAAAATTAATAAATACACAAAAATACAGAAAAATGTACTGAATTTTCATATTATTTTTATATTTTTTGATATTTAGTATATTTTTTAAAGATTTTTTTCATAAATATTATACTTTTTAGGTATATTTATGTTAGGTGTGTCTAAAAATTAAAAAAATTTGCTTAAAATATTAAAAAAAAAATTATTGAAAACATTAAAATACGAAAAATAAAAATGTATAATTTTTTTAAAACTGTTTTCTAAAACTAGAACCAAATAAGCTAAATATTATTTGTAATTAGTGTATCATGGACAATATTAAAAAAAGTCATGGATATAAAGTTTTAAAATAAATTATATAATGATAAAGTAATTTTTTATACCAAATATGTGTAAAAATTCAATATAATAGTTATACCATGTCATTATTAATATGTGATATCACAAATTAATAGTAAAAAACATATGGAGAATGAACGCTACATGTCAAATATAACTAATAATTTAATAATTTCTACAGTAAATTGGACTAGACCCTTATTAACTCTGCACCTGCCTAGAGGCCCAACAACACAGTAGATTGGACTGGACCAAAACCAAACCCTTACAAAAATGTGTGTACATATACATGTCACATCTGCCCTTCAATTTCAATCTGATTTTGACATTAATTAACATTTTCTGCATGATAGCTGTAACCATAGATATGTGTGGTTAAGTTTTGTAAACTATAGTTAATCTCTATGGTTTGTACACTTCTTAACTATTGTTTGGAAAGTGCGTTTGGATGAGTTTGGGATTAAAATAGTTACAAAAAAAAGTAGATTTTTTAATTTAATAAGACAAAATATCATATCTAATTAATAATTCTTACATTCTTTCTTTCACAAAAAAATCAAAACAGCCAAACATCCTTTCAAAATTAGACTTTTAAACCCTAAGCTAAAATAATCATAAAAGCTAAAAAACAATCTACTTCCCAAACCAAACCTTAGGACATCAAGTTGCGAAGAATGAATGTATAAATACTTGACGTTTTGCTGCCGAAAGATTTACTTCAACTCTTCTTGCCAAAGTCTGGTCAAGTTGTTGTTGTTTTGTTCAATTCTAATACTGAAACAACAAAAGGCTGCCATCTGGTATCAGAGTTGTTGGTTTGTAGAAGCAATATCAGGTGCAAGGTGAAGAAAGAAAATCCTTAAAACTCCATGGCGGCCACAATTCCAATTTTTGATGGTGAGAACTACGAGTTTTGGAATGTAAAGATGAGAACTCTATTTCAATCTATGGATTTGTGGGATACGGTAGAGAATGGGTACAATGATGATGAGACCGACAAGGAGAAACAACAGAGGAATGCTGCAGCTCTTTCTCAAATCCATCAAGGCGTCTCAGACTGGATCTTTGAAAAAATCAGGGAAGCTTCAAAAGCGAAACAAGCTTGGGACATTCTTGAAAAAGAATCTAAAGAAAAAGAGACGGTAATTTGAGTAGTCAAACTTCAAACACTAGCATTTACCATTTTGTTACGTCTATAATTTAGTTTTTGTTTTTGTTCTTACAGAGAACTCGATTTAGTCGTAATAGACTCCAAAGACTCCGAAGACTCCGAGTACCCCCAAACATCTCAAAATCGAAGGATAACCATTTGATAGTGGCTGCACTGATAGCAACGGTGACCTTCACAGCAGGTATCACCATGCCCGGTGGCTACATTAATGACAACAAAGACCCGAACCAAGGAATGGCAATTCTAACAAGAAAAGCAGCTTTCGTAGCTTTTGTGATAACAGATACCGTTGCCCTGACATTATCCGTTTTTGCAGTGCTTACCTACTTCTATGCTATGGTTGACAACCCGACTGTACTAAAGAAGCAACTTACTTTAGCTTTTTGTCAGACTGCTTATGCTTTGATTGCAATGTTGTTGGCATTCATTACGGGGACATATGCTGTGTTAGCACCTTCAAGGCTTTCTATTTCAGTTTGTGTAATCCCTTCCATCCTTTTGTTCATTTACCTGTATTACCAATGCTACTACCTACCTCGAGCGAACACCGAAGACATCCGAGTCTAGCTCTCTCTCTCTCTCTCTCTCTCTCTCCCGAGCCAGCGAGCGAAATCACTCTATCTATATTTTATGATTTGGGATTTGCCGATTTGAGCTCTGATGAGTGCACCCAATCTGTATCAGTTTCAGTAATTATGTAAATAAAATCTATGCTTATTGTTCCTTTGGCTTGCAAGTAAAATAAAGATACCAAAAGTCCTGACTAAAATTAAAAATAATTATAATAATTGTGAGACTCTCACTGGCACTTTGACATCAAAGAGAATTTTGAACACAATGGCTTTGCTTGGGAAGGTGGATATTTTAGTTGGTTATTTCGTTTTTTAGTTATTTTAACTTGGTTAAAATACTTGTGTTTGAAAAATTAGTTAGCTTTTTTGTACTTGATTTTATGGTTATAAGAAAAAAAGTGAAATAATTATGAGTTTAATAACATTTTGTCTTATTAACTATTTTAATATATTTTGTCTTTAGCGAGTTATTTTAGCTCACCCCCTTTCTAAAAATGTCAATACAATATTTTGTTAATTTAGTGACACTTGAAAGTGTCACAAAACTACTCCTCTAGTGACATTTTTTAGTCTTATGGCATTTTGAACAAATGTCATTTATACCCATGCCACGGTAGATACTACTTGCACTTTAGTGACACTTGCAAGTGCCACTACACCATCAAGGTTAGAGACTTTCAATGGCACTTTGATGTAATGGTATACACTAATCGTGACACTATCAAGCGCCATTAAAGAAGACTTACAACTTAAAAAATGTCACTGTATACTTTTTTAATGACGTTTCTTATGCCATAATTGATATTTTTAATAACTCTTATAAATGTCACTAGGTCTAGCTTTTAGTGACAGCTCAAAGTGTTAGTGTATTACTATTCATTTATGTCGTAAATGGAGATAAATTGAAAAACAAAACAAAAATAAAATAAATAATTATTTTACAACATTCACGCCATTGATATTTTGGTTTGCAAGATAAACAAATAAAATTTCATTTATTAAATGTAATTACAATTAATACAAATACAATAATATTGTTCTTAACTAATAAAATAAGATCAAAACGTTGTTTCTATTTTGACAAAGTCAACATCATTATCATAATATCATAAACAAAATTAAACGAATACAATATTTACATCTCCAAAAAAAAGGTAATATCCACATCCATGAAAAGCATGTATCGCTATATTGCTTCAATAATATTTGTGGAAGTCAATGCCCAAAGTGAGTTCTTATGAGCTCCTTATAATTGCTAGAATCGGTCTCATAGAAGTATCTATGCAAATTAGAATGGTGCCTCATAAATATGCTTCTCAAATGCTTTGATGGTGACGCACTGCAATACAAGCAAAAATCAACAAGTAAGAAGAAAAATACACTATCTAAAAAGCAAAATTAGAAACAAATAGAAAGAGCTCAACATATCACAAGTAAATCCATTCTATTGAATTCAAAGTAATCATTAGTAGATACTATAGAAGATACTTTATAGTAGCTCACCAATAATAGTAATATAAGATATTTTTCAATTATTCTGCAAATTAATAAATGGTAAAACAATGAAATGAAAGAAGCTAATAGCACCACCACAAAATGAATAGTACATAAAGAAAAAAGAAAAATGAATTATACTACTGTGCTTTTGATTTTTCATGTTCTTCCCATGCTATGCTTTAATGAAAGCAATTTTTTTTTTTTCCTTCATAATATGAAGCAAAAAAATGAAATATCTAAATCTAATAATCACTTTAGTAGTAGCCTAATACTTAAAAAGTAATCCCCTATGTTTTAACTCTCTTAGTTGCATTTGTTGATTTCTTTTAAGCACAGGATTTGAAACCCCTGTCACAAATTCAAAAAAATTATATATTTATAAACAATGATATAATTTGCCATTTCACATTTTAAAGATGATGCTATATATTTATTTATAAAAAAAAAGTTAAAGGCCTTGGAGTGAATCAAAGTTAGCTGATATAGCATGGTATATAATATGATCCCTTTAACTTTTAGAAAAAATTACCTAAATCAAGGATCAATAGAACATGAAGGCTTCAACATATATATATAGAGAGAGAGAGAGAGAGAGAGTTGGTTCATACATTTTAAGATCTTCAATAGTGCTTTGAACTGACAACTGTTAGATTACTCAAGCAATTAAACACAAAAAGTTTTCAAAAATAAAAAATAAAAAACATAACCATCTGACACATACAAAGACTCAAGGTTTGTAATCATTGCTCTTCTTCTACACATATATATAGATTCAAAAGTTTCATTCCAATTTATTAGTACAAAAAAAAAAAAAAAAAAAAAAAATTGATAAAAAAGAAAAAAATGAAGATAAAGATCAATTTACATTATAATCAAACATATGATATACACCTTTTAAAAAGTATGTGTCATATAATTGGCGATCATGCATATGGTAAGATTATTTTAAATCATAACCAAACAAATAATGAAGACTTTAAAGTTAAAGTTTCTAGTCTCTTTCTTTATTGTATGCCTGTATCATATTTATGTTGTAGACTAAAACAAAGAGAAAGATTAAATTCAATCATCCCCATGCACACATACTCTATATAGTCCTCATTTCTGCAAATTGCTTTTCAATCTGTGAAGTGGGTATCTCATCTCTATGTTAATTGGGTGAACCATCCAATACTATCCACTGTTATTTGTAGTCTTCTTTGTTTGGCTGTGAAGTCAACATTTATCATGTTCACAAAATTACTGGATAAATCAGAGACCCTCGGTAACCATAGCATGGAGAAATCTATTGTCAAAGATCATTTGGATTCCTAGTAGAAGCATAAGTTACCTTCACTTCCAGCAACTACAAACGGGGGAGAACTAAAAACAAGCCTTTTGCAATACTAGCCAATGTTTGATTTCAATTAAATGAAATCTCAAATTGACCCATTGAAAGTTCCAAAATTTTAGCAAAGGAACTCAAATCAATGCCCTTTCATTGGGGTATTTTATCAAACAGGTAATATGCACACACAAAAAAGGTTCATAAAACCTCCTATTTAGGCCTCATAGTCAGAAAGACTTGGCTTTATTCACAAGTAGAGTACAAAATTGTTCCAAATTAACCAAAGACAGTATGCTAAGAGAAAGCATTGTGAGAAGAGAAGGGTAGATAGAGATATGAGAAATTGAGACTGCATTGTATTACTCACAAATGCTAGAAAAGATGGTGGATGTTTGTCAGTTGATAAGATGGTCGCAATGGCCAGTGTGCAGTGATAGTCATGGATAGCTTCGGTGATATTTATCAATGACGAACGAGATATGAAGAAATAAACTAGAGATTTTAAAAAGACGGTGTTGTTCTCTCTCTCCCTTTTGTTTCATTTTTCAGATTTTAATTCCAAATCATATTGTCACAACTCACAACAACAAATGGGTGGCATTTAAGGACTCCACTAAGGGGCAACATTGGTTCAATGACCCTTTTTAGTGACATCTTATAAAAAATGTCATTATTACTAAAGTTTAGTGGCATCTTTTAATAAATGTCATGAAAATAATTTTTTTTTTTAATTTTTTTATTATAAAATGCCATAAAATTGATGCTATAAAATCACATTCTTGTTGTAGTGATGTGACACTTCTTTATTGAAATACCATTAGAGACTTTAATGTTTGTGACTTTGTGACATTTTTCTAAAACGTGCCACCAAATATTATTTTTGTAACATTTTCTAAAAATATGCCATTAGTATAGTGCCAATAAAATGTGTGTGTGTGTTTTTTTTTTTTTTTTTTGTAGTGTGTAATGATGAATCTAATCAGTTTTTGTCAATGCAATGTGTAACAAAATGAGAACGTCAAAAATCAACAATTTTTACCATCATAAAGAAGATTCATAAAATCATCTACTGGTGGAAATAGTGTAGCAATAGCCTAACTTTAATCGTAATAGATCATAACTTTCACTAATTTAATTAGGTCACAATTAAAACACAATTGATTTTGGTTATATATTGACATGCTTTTTTTTTTTTTTTTTTTTTGATCAACAAAAAATAAACTTTATTGATGATTAAAAGAGATCCACCAATAATACATCAATAAAGAAAAGGCAAGTGCAAGAAGTATCATAGCTAAACATACTAATCCCAACTAAGTTGGCACCAATATGAAAACCCAATCATATGCTAGCAACAAGCCAAGTTTGGTGAGGAACCAAACAAAAACAGAGACAAGAGGAGAGGAAAAAAACAACCCAACCTAAAACAAAAACACACCGAAGCCTGATTCCACCAAGAACAGACCACCCAAAAAGCACACCACACATTGCTTAATGTACAATGACAGATGAGCAAAGTACTAAGAGGTCTCCACACTGGTAACCAAAACCAACAAAAAAGGAGCAACTACCACCAGCAATCAGCAACACAAACCAACTGCCAATGTGATGGTTCTTTATCCAGAGCCACTCTGACTTTGATTACTTCACATAAAGCCTTCAAATTTGGTTGAGCTCCCCTAAATAAGCAATCATTTCATCAGCAGTGCAAAACAGAAACACTAGCAGCAGTAGCTACAATCACATAGCAGCAGTGCTAAGATGAAATCCTTTCAGCACCAAACCATACAACAACAGTAGCTGCAACCATATAGCAACAACAACACCTCTTCATCAACATCAAAACAAGCAGCTATATAGAATAAAAAGCCCCCAAGAAAGTCAAAACCATTCTGCCAGGAAAAATACCGCACAAATAACTCCCCCAGCAACAGCCTTAAACCATACAAAATCAACCCCTTATACATAATCTAACCTACTTCAAGTTATACATAATATCATTAACTGAGTAAATAAAAGAAGGGTTAGAAGTTTTGACCCAAAAAGAAACCCTGACCTTGATAGAATCACATAGCCCTTCAAAATCCACCGACGAGCCCTTAAAAATGCTTTCATTCCTCTGCTTCCAAATAGACCAAAGCACTGCCAATGGTATAGCTTTCCAAATGGCTAACTCCTTTTTTTTTTTAGTTTAAACCTAGCCCACCACTACAACAAACCAGACATGAATCCAGGCATTACCCAAGATACACCCCACCAACTGATAATATTGAACCAAATTCTCCAAATAAATGGGCAAACCAACAGCACATGATTTTTATCTTCCACTTTATTCCTGCAGAAAATACAGTTTACATCTGAAGTATCACTAAGGATACCTAGTCTTTGAAGATAGCTAGCTGTCTTGATTCTCTCTTTCCATGCTAACCACCCAAAAAACTGCACCTTAGGTGGAGCCACATTCTTCCATATAAACCCTGCTAAGTTGCTACCAGCTTCAACAGATGATGCACTCCACTTATAGGCAGAAGCAACAGTAAAAACACCAGAATTTTCTGCATTCCATTTTAATCTGTCCACCATTCCATCTCGAAGAGCAGGTGTATTAAGTATAGCATTACTCTCAGTCTCCTCAATTCTTCTAGTTCCCACTGAAACAAGGCTCTCTTGAAAACCAATTCCCACTCTTCATTTCCATTTCTCCTACTGCTTACCATTTTCACTGATTCAGCTTTTTCAAGGGACACAGAATATAATCTTGGAAATTCATCTTTGTGACATACATTGCCAACCCAATTATGAAGCCAGAACTTGATATTCCTTCCATCACCAACAATAAGGAGATATTATTTTTGAAAAATTCCACCAACTGAGGCCAACATCTAGCAATCCCCTAAATATTTCTCCAAACTAGAGATAACCTTGGACCTTCAACAGGTAGAGGCCACCATCTCCCTCAAACCTCTCCATATTTGTTGCAAATCACTTGTTTCCAAAGAGCGTCATTTTCTGTCCCAAATCTCCACCACCACTTCAAAAGAAGACAAGCATTCATAAGTCTCACTTTTCTTATACCTAAACCCCTACTACTTTTGCTTTGTGTTACTTTCCCTATTTAACTAGATGAATTTTTATTCTTAGTGTATCACCTCTCCATAAAAATCTAGACTGGATTTTATCAATCACCTTTGCAACCCCTTCAAGCATCTTGAACAAAGATAGATAATAAATTGGTAAGGATGATAACACAGAGTTTATCATTGTCATCCTACCAGCAAAAGATAAGAACCTCATTTTCCAAGAAGCCAACTTCTGTTTAAATTTATCAATTATTGGTTTCCAAGTCCGTCTTCTCCTTGGGTAATCTCCCAAGGGAATACCCAAATATTTCAATGGCAAACTTTGATGTAAACAATTCAAAATGGAAGCATATTCTTTAGATAGCTCATCGTTAAGCCCAATCCCACAAACCACACTCTTATGAAAATTAATCTTCAGCCCAGACACTATTTCAAATCACCTCAAAATCCTTTTAACAATAAATACCTCCTCTCTTTCTACTTCACAAAATATTATTGTGTCATCCGCAAACTACAAATGCGTAATGTTGAGATCATTTGAACCAACAACTGCACCTTTAATCAAACCCATCAGCCTAGCTCTGGTAAGCAAAATGTTCAAGCCCTCTACCATAATATTAAATAGAAAAGGTGATAATGGATCACCTTGCCTAAGCCCCATTTGGGGACTGAATTCAAATGTCAGTGATCCATTAACCAAAATGGAGATTTTAGCTGATGAGACACATTCTTACATCCACTTAATCCATTTAGAACCAAACCCAAAATTTGAAAGCATAGAGAAGAGAAACCCTCAATTAATTGAATCATATGATTTCTCAAAATCCAGCTTTAAAACAATACCTTTATTCTGATTCTTCTTCCAACCATCAATAATTTCATTAGCAATCAACACTCCATTCAAGATACTTCTACCTCCTATAAAAGCTGATTGAGATTTACTAATAATCCTTGGCAATATATGTTTGATTCTATTCGATAATACTTTTGCAAGCACTTTGTAAAGCGAACCTATGAAACTAATAGGCCTATATTCACTGAGGCAAGAAGGATTATCATTTTTAGGAATCAAAGCAACAAAGGAGCTATTAATTCCATGCACCAATTTAGAGTTTTGATGAAACTCCCTCATAAACTGCATCACATCTCCTTTTATTGACTGCCATCACTTCTTAAACAACATCAAGTTAAAACCATCAGGACCTGGAGCCTTATTTCCATCACAGGTTTTAACTGCTGCTGCCACTTTTGATTTTGAAAACTCAGCTTCTAATACAGCTCTAACCTCTTCTCCTCCAATGGATTTAAAATGTCCAAATAAACTTGGTCTGCTGAACCAGGTTTCAGAAAAATGCTTCCTGTAATGTTGCAAGACTTCAGCCCTTATTTCAGCTAGATTTTCCTTTATAACCCCATTAACAGTAAGTGAGCACGATGCATTCTTATTATTTCTAGATGCAACCATCACACGGAAGAATTTTGTGTTTTTATCTTATTTCAATACCCAGTTAACTCTAGACTTCTGTAACCATACCCATTCCACCATTTTACTCAGTTTCCATGCTTCCTCTTTTGCCTTCCTTCTTCTATTTAACTCTGCCTCAGACAGTGGCCTTTCTTCAGCTGGCAAATCAAGCACATGTAATTCCTTCTCCAAAAGCTTGAGTTTATAATCCACATTTCCAAAAAATTCATGATTCCATTATTTCAGTGCTATTATAAGTGATTCAAGTTTCCTTAGACACTGAAAGCCAGCCCAGCCTTCTACATGAGTTTCCTTCCAAATTTTCTCCACAAAGGTTTTGAAATAAGGATAAAGGGTCTAGGCATTTAGGAATCTGAAAGGCTTTGGACCCTAATCCCTCTTATCTTCCATGAGTAAGATAGGGCAATGATTAGATAGCCTTCTTAGCAATCCCCATAATTTGAAATTGAACTTCTGCAACCATTATGGACTAAGCAAAAACCTATCAAGCCTACTCCATTTTTCTCCTTCTTGAGAGTTGCACCAAGTAAATTTCCTTCCCAACATTGGTATATCGCACACTTCTAGATTTTCAATTAGTTCATTGAAATCACTCATATCTCTGTCCCTTCTAGAACAACTTTTCCTTTCAAATATACTTCTAAATTCATTGAAGTCACCCCTCAAACACCAAGGTTTTTCATCTCCTGACTTCAGCCTATTCAATATACCCCATACCCTTCGTCTGCTGGTATTATCATTTGGACCATATATGTCAACAATCACACATTCAAAACTACAATAAAGAGTACCTATCATAAGGATGAAATTCCTGTTACAGCAGCAGTCCATAAGTTGAAAAACATCTGGGTTCCAGATGCAAAGCAATCCACCAGTTGCTCCATCTGAATCTACTGCAATGAACTCCATCTTCTCTCCCGGCCAACATTGTCTGACAAACTCTTCATCAATTGATGTCCTCTTTGTTTCTTGAAGCAGCGCCATTTTTACCTTTCTCTCAACGAATATTTTTTTGACTTTTCTTTTTTTAATAGGCTTACCAAGCCCTCTAATATTCCATGACAATAACTTCATTAAAGACAAGTTTTCCTCCAGTTTACCAAGTCATCCAAATCAGTAGGCATGACCACCCCTTTTACCATTTTTTCCTTATCATTAGACTCCAGCTGCATCAACTTGCTAATCACTTCTTCCTCATTACCTTTACATTTCAACCCAAGAACATGCCCTAATTGGAGTGATGCCTCTGCCTCATTGAGTAAAAGTTGTCCACTACTGGCTTTGCTTGCCATTGATAAGGAGATAGCTGCAATAGCTAACCGAAACACAGCTCCTTTCTTCAAATTCAAAGATGATCCACCCCTAAAGTGGAGGGTTCCTTTTTTTCTTTCCTTGAAATTTCAGAGTCCCTTTTGCTTTTTCCTTTTGGAGCTATCATTACAGACTTGTTCTTGACCACACTATTCTTATCCTTTTCTATTCTTAATTGGGCTTCCATCTCTCCTTCGTTATGAGAAAAGTTCTCCTTTGTGGGCTGAGTCTCTAAGATACTTACCCCAGACAATCCCTGGCCCAAAAAGTTTCCCCCCTCATCTTGGGCCTTACCTAATAATACTTTTATATTAAGCCCAGATCTATTTCTCTTAGACCCACTTAGGCTTCT
This sequence comes from Camellia lanceoleosa, assembly GCA_025200525.1. Taxonomy (NCBI): domain Eukaryota; kingdom Viridiplantae; phylum Streptophyta; class Magnoliopsida; order Ericales; family Theaceae; genus Camellia; species Camellia lanceoleosa. Next base: position 162,436,867 of record CM045762.1, on the reverse strand, counting down.
CATGAAGCCTGGAGTAACAACTTAATCATCCTCAACGATTCGTTTGCCTACATTTTGAAATTGCATAGAGTTCTGCACTGGTACAGCTGACCTTCCCTTGCATGCGCGCCTACTGTTTGTCTTTCCCAAGTTGATGTCAGTTTCTTCATCCATAGACATGCTCCTTCACCTATTTTGTCCAGCTGTACCATTACAACCTTCATGCCTTGTCACAGACCCTGCTACCTCCATGTCACCTCCTCTGTCCAACTCACCTCCTATCTGACCTTCCACATCAACCATCTTGCTCTCCACTTCTGACCTCCGATCCTTTCCGTCAATATTGGAGCTGTGATTATCCCCTTTATTCTGTAGATTGTAACACTTGCACTGTTGGTATATCACCTCCAATATAACCACCTGTTCTTCACATACTGTTACTGGGTAATTTGTCCCCTTGCAGCTTAAGTTGATTGTTTTATTAATGGACTTCACACATTTTGTAGCTATCCTTACCTTTCCACTATGAAATGAGTGCATTCTAAATGTATCATCATCCATGCCAATGACTTCCCCCCACAACCTCTCAATATTAGTGAAAGTTTTACTATTCCATAGATTGAGAGGCACACCATAACATGTAAGTCAAACAAGCCTTTCCTGTTTAATAGCAATCCCTTGTTTCCATTCCTTGACTGACTCACTCGACTCATGAAGCCATCCCTCCATTAGTTTTGCTTTCTTTTTCATGCTTTCTACTGATTCGAAAGTCAACACTATATCTCTGCCTCCTCCACCTCTAACCTGAATGTCACCCGTTCCTCTAATCTGCAGCTCCTCTTTAAACTCTGCCACACAACTTAATCGGTTAAGTCTAACAATCACACTATTATAAAGCCAACCATTGTCTTCCTCAGAAGTATTTATAGTAATGCTAGTATTGGTCACTATCCCTTTTCCACTAACAGCTTGTACGTATGACTTCCCCATTTGTACCATAACTGGAGTTCTACTAGTATTACCAATCGCACTCCATTCAACTGGTGCTCTACAAGTGTTACCAATCTCCCTCCATCCAACTGGCGCTTTTAATAACCTCTGTTGTTTTTCTTTGTCTTCGACAAAATCTGCAACTTTTACTTTCAATGCTTTGTTATCACACCAGAGTCCATGTGCTTTCTGGATTGCCATCTTTGCTGCCACTGGACATGCATAACGTACAAACCCAAATCTGGATCGCGTCATCTTCCATCTTTTGTTTAGGATGTACACATCCTTTACAATCCCAAAGTTCGTAAATACTTTATACAATCCTTTTGGATCCATTGATTCTGGCAAATTATCCACAAAAATCGTGTCTCCATGCTTTCTCAACACCGGCTTCCATCTTTCTTCCATCCTCCTTCATCCGATGCTTTTGTTAGCAGTATAGGTTGCTATATGTCACGGGATGAATTTCCACCACATTCAAGTTCAGCATTTTTGTTAACATAAAAAGTTGGACATGACCATATTGACATGCTAAATGGGGCTGGTAATTCATGTAATGTTTTATGAGGTGACACATTATCAATCACATATTTGATGCATGCCATGCTATACACTCTATTTGTAGGATGTGTCCCGTTAAAAGACTCATTATGAAATTATCCTGAGGGTGCAACATATTTATTTCCCTTTTCCCCCTCCCTTCACCCAAAAAAGAAAAATAATAAGGGTAAATTATATTGGTAGTTTCTGCATTTTGACATTTATGTCGTTTTGGTCCATGTAATTTTAATTAATCCGATTGTGATCATTAATTTTAGATTTTGTATCAATTTAGTACAATTGATAACTTTGATTAGGGTTTTTGGGAAAAAAAAAATTCACTAAATTGGTTGAGATTAACTCATTAAGTTAAACAAATTTACAATTTTTCTTATAACATCATAACATATCACATATATGCACATTTTTCATAAAAAAAAATATAACTCATTGTAATTAATTAGACTAAATTGAGATAAAATCATAAATTAAGGACCAAAATTGAGTTAATTAAAATTAGAGGAATTAAAATAACACAAAGAAAAAAATATAGGAACTATTCGTGTAATTTATCTGACAAAACAAATTTAACAAAAGACGGGAATTGTCATTTTCAAAATATACTCAGCTGCATATATTAGGCCCTTGATACTATTTATTTAATCAAATTCTCACTAAAACTTTGAAATCAAATACAATTTTAAGTACTACACATAATGATCAATTTCTAAAAGCAATGTAAGAACATAAAGAGGCCAAAAATCAACAATTAACCATGCTATGTATCTTTGACTTGATGCTGTGGCTAACAAGTTTAAAGATCATTTATCTATCTCAAATGAATAACAGTACCTATGCCATCAAGAAGATTCATAACATGATGTACTGGCAGAAATAGTGTATCTCATTCGAGCATTTTGGAATTTGGTTTTATTACCCTGTTTGGTTTGAATTTTTTTTAAGGAAAAAGATCCAGACTCCCACGACCCCCACTGGCTTTTGATTGGCTAGTTTTTTTTTTTTTTTTTTTTTATCTTTTCTTCTCCTCTAATCACCAACCCCCACATGCGTGTGGAGGTGGTGGCGGTGGGGGCTTGAGGAGGTCTCAATTACTTCCATTTTTTTAAATAGTTTTTGTAGTTTTCAACTTGTATTTTATTAATTTTAGTGAAATTTTTCAATATTTTAATTATTATTTTTAAATTTTTTTAAATATACTTAATTTAGATACACTTAAAAAGTATAAGATTTGTGAATGTTTTTCAAAAAAAAAAAAAAAAAAAGATTACTAAATACAAAAAAAAGAAAAGAAAAAGAGAGAGAGAGAGAGAGTACATTTTCATTTTTTATATATACACTACAAGAAAAAACACATTCGGCGACCAAATTTCCCGACTAAAAGAATTTGGTCGCTGAAAGTATAGCTTTCGGCGACTAAAAAAGCATTAGTAGCCAATTGTGAAGCATTTTGGCGACTAAACAAATTTAGTAGCCAAAAGTCCACAATTGGCGACTAAAAATAAGTTTGGTCGCCAATTATATGGGTTTTACCGACTAAAACATTTTTAGTAGCCAAAAGTATAGTTTTCGCCGGCTAAAAAAAATTTAGCAGCCAAAAAGTCAACAATTGCCGACTAATTATAATTTTGGTCGCCAATTATGTGGGTTTTACCGACTAAAACATTTTTAGTAGCCAAAAGTACAGTTTTTGCCGACTAAAAAAAATTTAGTAGCCAAAAAGTCTACAATTGGCGACTAATTCTAAGTTTGGTCGCCAATTATGTGGGTTTTACCGACTAAAACATTTTTTAGTAGCCAAAAGTAAGTTTTTTGGCGACTAAAAAAAATTTAGTGGCCAAAAAGTCTACAATTGGCGACTAAAAATATGTTTAGTAGCGAAAAGTGGTCTTTTTTAGCGCGAAAGTCTCTTTGCCGACCAAAATTATTTTGGTCGCTAAAAGTTAAATTTTTATTTTTATTTTGCTACTAAATAATTTATTTTTACATAAATTATGTCAATAAAAATAATTATGTATATTACATATATATAAATAATATATATTACATATATAACCATGTGGTGTTACGTTGGCATAGTGGGAAGTGTGTGGTGCATAAGGCTTATGCTTCCTATGGGAGGTCAGTGGTTCGAGTCTTTATAAGAGTGGATGCAAAGCTTAACAATGAATTATTTTTTTTTCACGGATGAAGCTTTTGGCGACTAAAAATGTTGGTCGCCGTTTGGTTGGCGATTCCTTGACTATTGGCGACTAAAACATTGGTTGGTGAATGTATGATTTTAAAGAAATATAATTGACTATTGGCGACCAAAATTTTGGTCGGTAAAGACTTACTTTTTGCCGACCAAAGGTTTTTTAGTCGGCAAAACCTTTCCCGACAGGTTTTTGGCGACAAATGTAGCGACCAAAATTTTTTGTCACAGAATGGCTTTGGCGACCAAAAATAGACAATTGGCAACCAATATTTTAGCAGCTAAAAGTGACTTTTTTTGTAGTGATATTTTTTACTGTTTAGATCCATTTAATTTAGACACACTTAAAAAGTACAAGATTCATGAAAAGATCTTTAAAAAATTTACTAAATATAATAAAAAAGAAAGTACACTCTTTTTTTTGTGTTTATTGGATTTTTTTTTTTAATTTCACAAATTTTGTACTTTCAAGTATATATAAGTGGATCTTAAAGGAATGATTAAAATATTAAAAAAGTTCACTAAAAGTAATAAAATTTTAAAAATTTTAAAAACTGTTTTTAAAAATTCAAAATCAATCAATGACGATTTTTTTTCTTATGCTAAAAAAAACACTAAAATATACTAAACTTCAAACAAGGCCTTAGCATGACGAAGAAGGTACTTCATGTCCAAGTTCAAGTCTCACCATTGTTTCTCTTTTCCCATTCCAACTGTTAACGGGCATTGGATCACTTCAACCAATTTGTCACATTTTAATAGTATTTGGTTCATTGAAATGAATCGGAATGAAATGATTATTTTATTAAAATATTTATTCACATGTTTAATTAGACTAAAAATATAATGACAAATGCATTATTAATGGAATCATCTTTCACTATATTAAGGGAATGATCATTCTATAAAAATGTTAAAGGAATCACCATTCCATCCTATTTCATCTCATTCGAACGAATCATTAGTACTAAATTTTTATTACATCTACTAATAACTTTTGAGATCTTGTGCAAAAATTTAAAGTGCTTTTTATTATATTTATTTTTTTAACATTTAAAATGGATTTTTTTATAAAAAAAAATACATATAATTCTCATATTGAAGTTCGGTGATCTGTTTAGTCCTAAAAATTTTCTTATAGACCAATTAGTCCCATTGATTTTGAAAAGATAGATTTAATATATCATTTTAAAATTAGATTTACAGTTATACCCTTATTTCTATTATGTTGCTTCTCTTTTTTTCTTTTGTACTAGAAAGGTAAGATACAATATATGAGAATCAAATTTGGTATGAATTTTCATATAAAATCTTTTTTATTTGGAAAATATTTCAAAATGAATACAAAAATGACTTAAAATGTGGGATTCTTCAAACACTGCAAAAAGATGTAATATTTTTCAAACATTTCAAAATGAGTACAAAAATTGCTTGGTAAGTTTTGACCAAATATATAATTTCAAACTGTAATACTCCAATATAACACTCAAATATAACATTCTAATGTAATACTCAAAAAAAAAAAAAAAAAAAAAAAATCCCTTAGTATAATACCCTAATATAACGCATAAAAAAACTCCTTACTGTATTTTTCTTAAACGTAACACTCTAAAAAAACTTTTTAGTGTAACACTCTGTAACACACAAAAAAAAAATTATTGTAACACTCTAATGTAGCACACAAAAAAAACTCCTTGTATTTTTTTTTAAAAGTAACACTCTAACATAACAATTAAAAAAAAAAAAAAAAACTCCTTAGTGTAACACTCTAATATAACTCACAAAAAAAAAAAAAAAAAAAACTTGTTAGTGTACTTTTCCCAAATGTAACGCTATAATATAATACTCTAAAAACACTCCTTAGGGTAACACTCTAATGTAATATACAAAAACTCCTTGGTGTAATATTCTAATGTAATATATATAAAAACTCTTTAGTATACTTTTTTCAAACGTAACACTTCAATATAACACTCCAAAAAAATTCCTTAGTGTAACATTTTAATGTAATACACACACAAAAACCCTCTTTGGTGCACTTTTCCTAAACGTAACGCTCCAATATAACATTAAAAAAAAAAAAAAACTTTTTAGTGTACTTTTCCTAAACGTAACACTTCAATATGACACAAACAAAAAGAATGAGATTCTTCAAACCATTCCAAAAGGAGTACAAATATTCCTTAGTAAGTTTTGGGCAAATGTATAATTTCAAACTGTGAGTGTTATGTTTGGAAAAAGTATATTAAGGAATTTTTTTTAGTGTTTTTGTGTGTTACATTAGAATATGTTACATTGGAGTGTTACGTTTGGAAAAAAAAAAACACGTTAAGGATTTTTTTTTTTTTTTTTTTTTTTTTTTGGTGTTACATTGGAGCATAATGTTTGAGAAAAATACACCAAAGAGTTTTTTATTTTAGTATTACGTTGTTACGTTTGAGAAAACTACACTAAGGAGTTTTTTAGTGTGTTACATTATGTTATTGGAGTATTACATTAGAGTGTTAGGTTTTTGTTCATAATGTAGGATTTGTTCTACAATGAGGAAATTTTCAAAACTTCTATAGTGCAAATTGCCTAAATGTATACTTTTACATTTTGAAAAACTCACTTTTATTCCTAAAAAATTAAACCCAAACATATAAGTGACTATCATTTTATGTAATTTCCATTTTAATAGGACATTTGGGTTCGTAAGAAAAAAAGGAAGATTAAATAGTTCACAAGATCACATCTTGAGATTTATTGGTGCTTCACTTTTTTATAGATAGAATAGAAATTGAGGCATTTTTTTATAAATCTTATTTAGCTTGTTTGGTTTCACTTTTCAAAAAATTGAAATTTTTTATTTTCTGTGCTTTATTGGTTTCACTGAATTTTTTAATATTTTAAGCAATTTTTTAAATTTATAAATATACGTAATATAAATACACTTAAAATGTATAATTATCGCGATTTTGGTTTAAACCCGACCCATTTTGTATTCTGGACTCGGGTTTCATGATTTCATATTGTTGCCCATATCTTGCTTCCCTTATACTTCCTTAAATTTGGTTATTGGATTGTAGTGATTATGTTTGAAACAGGTTGGTTTCTTAGTTTTCAAACTTTTGTTACCCAGAATTTTACTCCTCCGCTCGAGCGGCACTTCTTGCACTTGAGCGGGCTTTGTGAACTCTCAGTACTTTTACAGGTTTGCAAAACTACTAAGAGAGTGTATTCTACACTCAAGCGGTTCTTTCTGCGCTCGAGCGTTGGTCTGTTGTCTACAAAACTACTGGGAGTGTGCATTATGCGCTCAAGCGGAACAACTTATTGTGTCTGACACTCGAGCGTCACTTCTTGCGCTCTAGCGGACTGTGCGTATATCAGTTCGTAAAAGTCGATTTTTACATCACTTTTTCATCTCATTCTCTATCTAAACATTTCAAAAATCCTAGATCTAAAGTTTCTCTCTCTAAAAGTCATCTTCTCTTTTCTAAAACACCTAGATCCGTTGGGTTTTCGACTCTAGTGTCTTTGGAAAAAAAGATAGAGCATCTCAAGAGCTCCATTTTGGTCCAAACAAAACTTGGTTTCGGCGTCTTTGAAGTTCCTCCATTACTTCCTTCATCTCTAGCTTCGAGGTTGGGACTTTCTACACTCTTCTATGAGTTTTAACTTTGCTATTTGTTGATATGTAAGAAATGTTGGAATGTGGGATGATTTTGAACAAACCTAGGGTTTTGATTTAAAATCAAAATAGAGGTTTTCAAATGAATGAATTGGAAATGATTATGGGGGTAGATATGAGGTTGTGGCGTGATTAATTTGTTGATTTTGATACGTGCGATGGATTTGGAAAAAAAAATAAAGTTTTGCCCTAAAATGTCTCAATTAATTGTTTTATATAAATAATTGGAATTAGTATTGAAATTGTGAAATTGAGTGAATGTTTACATAAATGGTGGAGTTGGATAAGTATTGCCTCTCATCTATGGAAATTTGGATAATTCATCCATTTTGGATAATGTTTATCTGTTTAGAAATATATGTTTTAGGCTATCGATGGAGGATAGTTATGATTGTTGTAGAAATTACATGAGGATTAGGTGAATTGAAACTAATCTCTTAGCCGTTGTCATCAAATATGACTGTGTCTTTAATACATTGTAAATGTATGATATTTTGGAAGAAGAAAGGGGATATACTCCATGTTTGGGAGAAGAAAATGGATGGATTCCATTGAATTAAGTTGACCTGTATGTCTACGGTAAAAGTCCCGAAAATCATGCATATACATGGGTGCCAATTCCCGCGGACGAAATATCCGTAAAATGACAAAATAGAAGTATTTGTATAATGGTTGTGTTGGTTAGAGACCCACTGAATTGCACCCTCAGTTTGGTTGTTTAAATGAAATGGTAAATGACTTATGAATTGACATATAAAGCTCGACATAGCATCGTTTTGTAAAAGAGTTATAAATAATTTTATCATGGACATTGGATATACATATCATACTTATATCTTTGTTAATATTCATATATTGTGTTAGATTGTTTCTACTGGACTTTGGCTCACCCTATTTGGGAAAAACCATTTTTAGATGCTGGTGATATACCTCTGCTAAGGACTTAGCTTGGGAGGACTGTGGAGCTGAAGGCCCAATTTTATTATTTGTATTCATTTTTGTACAAGCCTAAGATTGTATTTGTATTGAGCTTATGACTCACTTTTGATATACCCAAGCCTTGACTTGGAAATATGTAAGCTTTTAAGGCATATAAATATTTGTTTAGCCTTCGTTCCTTTCTATTACCTGCAACACATGCTGTAAATTCAGGATGAACTATTTATGAATGTATATCACATGTGTCACATGTTGTTTATTAACTCTGATTAATGGAAGTTTATCATTTCATTTGTGCTACCTTGTATTAGTGTCATGGGTTGGATTGTTGTAACTATTTCAAAACGTTACAATACTATTTGTGAAAAATATCTTTAAAAAATTCAATTACCAAAAATACAAAATATAGTATATTTTTGTATTCTTGTATATTTATTGATTTTTGAAAATATGTTTTTACAAATATTTTACTTTTTAGATACATCTTTATAAGGTGCATCTAAAATAGTAAAAAAAAAAAAAAATTGTTTAAAATTTTAAGGCTAAATTATACTGACACCCCCTGAGGTATTTAATTTCTGTTAAATACAGATCTCCCATCACATTTGAAAAATTCCATTCTTCTCCCTATGGTTTGTAATCTTATTATAAATTGCACCATGAATTGCTGATATCATGTCCTAAAATTTTCTAAATGGCCACGTTGCCCTTTTTTTTTTTTTTTTTTTCCTACCATTTCTTCTTCCTATCATCACAACTATATTTTACAACTTTTTATTATTAAATTATACCTTAACATACTTTTATTAAATGATGATATACAAACATAAATTTTATATAAAATTTTCAAACACAATTGATATGACTTAATAGTGACTTTTTACTTTAAAACAAAACACTCACAAACATGATTTATTTTTATAATAATATCACTATCACAACATTTTTATGATATTTTTTGTATAAATTTTTATATATGAATATAATTTTTCATTTTTATTTTCACCATTATATTTAGATTTGATCAATTTAATCTAGATATATTTAAAAAGTATAAAATTTGTACAAAAACTTTAAAAAGTCCATTGAATACAACAAAATAAGATAATGTATTGAATTTTTGTATTTTTTGTATTTGGTGAATTAAAAAAAAAAAAATCAGAAAGTATTATACTTCTTAAGTATATCTAGATTAGGTGTATCTAAAAAATAAAAAAATTACTTCAAATATTTTTAAAAAATTCATTAAATTTTTTTTAAAAAAACATGAAAAATAAAAAAATTTTAAAAACTCAAATTTTTGTGTGAGTTTAACCAAAGAAGATGATTATTATTTCTCTTGAAATGACATGAACAAAATATATGTATTATTTTGTGGGTGTTTGGGAAGTGAGTTTTTATGTAGGTTTTTTTAGTTATAGGATATTATTGAAGGAATTTTTTTTTATGTTTGGGAAGATAATTTGGTTTTTTTGTGGTTGGATGTGATGTTTGTGAGAAAAAAAGTGAAATGATTATGGGGTTGGATGTGATATTTTGTTTGGATTTGTTTTTTTTATTTTGCAAAAACTGTCTTTTAGTGGAAAAAATAAAATAAAATAAAACCCAATTTTTTTTTTAATCTGACAGGGAGGTAAGTGTAATTTTAAAGACTAAGAGAGAATATGTCATTTTAATCTGACAGGGACATAAGTGTAATTTTTCAAATGTGATGGGGGTCTATATTAAACAAAAACCTCAAGAAGTGTCAATGTAGTTTATCTAAATTTTAAAAATATTCATTAAAAAAAAATTCAAAACATAAAAAATTTAATTTTCAAAAACTTAAAACTAAACACAGTAATTAATGTTATTACTTATGTTCCAATCAGTTGCAATGTGGCCCCCTCCTTGGCTAGTTAATCGCTTGCTAGGGGATATTATCCCGTTTCTGAATGATGCTTATCATAATTAAATAAATATAATTTTATCTTTTATTTTTATTTTTTTTAAGTGAATATTTTAATTGATTTTAATAATAGCATGGCTTCCAATAATCATGGCAGGAATGTTCACATTGGCTTCGTTTGGAAAGTTGCTATTTTAGTAGGCTATTTTAGTTTTTGGCTATTTTAGTAGGCTAAAATTTTTGTGTTTGGGAAGATGATTGGATTTTTTTATGGTTGGATGTGATGTTTGTGAGAGAAAAAGTGAAATGATTATGGGTTTGATGTGATATTTTGTCTTATTAGCTATTTTAACCTATTTTGTTTTTTTGTGAATTTTAGCCTAAACTAGGCTACTTTTTTTCTTCCCAAACACCCCCAATAGCCTAAACTATGAATTATAAATTTGATTATATATGATATGTGAACATTGACAATAACAAATATACTTTGAATTGGATAGTTATGTTAATATTCAGACAGTTAAAACTGATTTTTGGTATATATTTACATTGTTAAATATGAATTATGAATATTCACAGTGGAAATTTTAATTGATTTCAATAATAACTTAGCTTCTAATAATCATGACATGAATGTTCACATTATGAATTCGAAAATATATGGTATGTGAAAATTGACTGCGATAGATATTATTTGAATTGGATAGTTACGTTAATGTTTGCACTGTTAAAAATGATTTTTTTTATGTGTGTTCACATTGTTAAATATGAATTATAAATATTTATAGTGAATATTGGTATGGACGTTCCTAATATGTAATTTGCAAATCATACTACTGAATCTTTATGATGTGGGTATTATGATTGGTTTGCAAGAAATTAACTTCAAACAATCGTGGCATAAATGTTTACATTGTAAATTTGAAAATTTTGTTCTATGTGAAATTGATAATGACAATTTTATGTGATTTGGATAGTTGAGTGAATATTCACACTGTTGAGCATTCATACTATTTACATAATTACATATTCAAGTGGAAAATAGGTTTTAAAAATATAAATTTCATCAAAAATAAATATGCATAAAAAAAAGTTATGAATTTTTTAAAGTTAATATACAAGAAGTCAAAAAATAGTCTAAATTAGAACACACCATAGCACATATCAAGTTGCTAAGGATTAGAAAATATCTATAAGGGTAAAATTGTCTATAAAAATCTCAAATATAAGAACTAGGATCTAGTGGATCAAATTCCAAAAAAATAAGACTTATTGGAATACAAGAATATCTTATGGACTAATCAGAATAAAATAATATCTTATGAACTAATTAAAATATAAACACATGAACTAGGAATTTTCATTAAATTTTTCATAGGAGGTTAATATTTTTTTGTAATAAAATCTTAACTAGTTAGAATTTTTTGCTAATTTATAATACTTATGAATTTATATTTATTTTTATAAACAATTAAATGCGGTTGAATTAAATATTTTAAAAACTTAATAAATTCAATTGATAATTCAGAACCAAAGCAAATTTTGATTTTTATATTTAAAAAAGTTAGTAGATTCAATCGATAATTCAATGATAATTTGATAATAGTTCAAAATAGAAAGTAAAATTAATCTAAAATTTAAATAAAATAAAATAAAATAAAAAAGACGAAAAAAAAAAGCTACTAATAGAAAGTTAGAATGTCAAATTATGGAATTTTCCAATTATAGGACGGTTCTCCATTTCTAAACTTTGACAGGGAACAGCAAAAGCTGTGTATGAGGATTCTTTTGTCAAAGTATATTCTTTCTTCACCACCGTTATGTACTAAAAAAAAATTAAAAATTTAAAAAAAAAAAGTTGTTCAAAATTTAAAATTGATAAATACAAAATTTAAAATTTAAATCATACACTTAAATTGTAAAATATTTTCTAAATACATTTTTTTTTCTCAATACATATATTATATGTGCTTTTTTGTTTTATCCATCAGTCCTAAAAACTTTAACCATTTCGACCCAAATTCTAAACAATGTATGTTTAGAGTGTTGCTGTAGACACCTTATTTTTTACCATCCTTAAGACTTGGGCGCTATTGATTGATCACTTGATGATGAAAGTTGTGCTATGCAAATGTTCGATTTCTTCAGTAAGGAGAGCTCTAAATCCAAACCTTATACCCCATTTTGGACCAAAACTTTTTTTAGACCTCAAAACCCTCTCTTTCAAAATATTTTTTGAAAAGTTTCTACGATGTTCCGAGGCTTGTATTTCATTTAAAAGTTGCACTTTTCAGTAAACCGAGCAAGGACAAAGTGAAAATAAATGGAAGAGAGATAAACTCTTTGAAAAATCTTTTTAAACCTCTTATTTATAGGTTTGGAGTTGAAAAAAATAGGAGGAGAGGGAAGAAAACTAGTTGGGGAGAAGTTAGGCATCCAATCGTTAAGACAGAACCGAGCAGCCTTCGCTAAATCAGTCCTATCTCTTTTTGCACCTAGACTTTAGTTATGAGGCTACCACCATTGGAAAATGGACTTCCGAGGCTTCATTTTAGACCCAAGAATCTCCTAAAGCTAAGTCCGGAAGAGGGAGATATGACAGTTTGAAGTTTGGCATCAATCCGATTAAGCCAAAACTGAGTAACCTTCACAAAAATGGGCATATCTCTTTGCACACTTAGAATTTAGATTTGAAGCTGCCACCATTAGAAAGTAGACTTCCGGGGCTTCAATTTAGATTCAAGAATGACCTAAAACTAAGTCCAGATGAGTGATATATATCCATTTGAAATCAGGCCTGGAGGCATGGCCGATAGGTGGCCGGCAGCCACCATTTGTGGCCAACAAACCACCATTTTTTGCCTGACGGCCATCAGTGATGCCCGGCCGGCCACCACTGCAAGCTTGTCGGCCATCAGTGTAAAAACCAAATATTTTCCCTCCAACTGTTCCACACTGTTCCAACTGTCCATTTTTAGATATTTTTGACCAAAACTCATATATTTCTATATATAGAGGACCTCCTTCTCATCTTTGAAGGTTAGAAAACATTAGGAGTGAAGAAATATTTTGGAAAATATCCTCTTTCTATAATCCTCTCTCTTTTGCAACTTGCATAGCCTATGCCCAAACATACCAAACCAAACCAAACCAAACCAAACCTAACCTAGAGAGCTTCTTGATGAGGTGATTTGAGCTTGGATTTCAACTCTTGAAGCACTTGAGAGTGTGAAATTGGTTGGTTATGACTTAAAGGTTCATTCCTCTCTAAGAGGTATACTTCTCTTGCTTTTGCACCATCTCTACGACACTTGTTTTCCATGTTTTCTTGTTGTTTTTGGGCTCTTTAAAACCTATTTTTATGGGCTGAAGCTTGTGGCTTAAGGCTATTAAAGGTAGAGGGGTTAATCACCCTTCTTTGAACCTTATTCTCTAAGCCTTTTCACTTGTGTTTCCCATTTTTTCATCAACTTTTTTTGAGCTTTTTACCACTGATTTTTAGAGGTTTCCAGAGGCTAAAAAAGTGGTTTTGAAGTTCCAAAAATAGAGGGGTTAGCCACTCCTCATTTGGCTTGTTTACTAGCTTAAATTGTTCCATGTTTTAGCTTTCATTCCAACACATTTTTGTACTATTTTTGGGCTGTTTTTTGGACTGTAACAACTCTACATTTTTGGGTTGAAACTTGGGTTTTAAGGCCATTAAAGGTTGAGGGGGTGGTTCATCATTTTTTGTACCTTGTTTTGGAGGTCATTGCCCTTGTGTTTCCCATCCTTTTACTATTTGTTTTTGAGCTTTTAAATACTGAATTTCAGAGTTATTTCAGTGGCTAAAAACACTTTTTGAAGTCCAAAATTGGAGGGGGTAGTCTCCCCTCCTTGTGTTTTGTTTACTAGCCTAGCATGCTCTATGTTTTAGCCTATTATTCTAGCTTTTGTTAGTCTAATTCCAGTAGCCTTTGTTTTAGACTACTTTGGCTCTCTTTTGGGCTATTTAGATCAATTGAGTCTTGTTTTGCATGGTTGTTATGTAAAGGTCCTCACAAGCTTGGTGTTTTAGGCCATTAGGCACCTCTTGTTTGAGTTGATTGCATGTTTTGGTATTGTTTTGCATTTCATTTCAACACTAATCACCTCTGCAACCTCCCTCATTTCTTGGTTTTTCTTTTTTCTTTGAAAGTTGTTTCAAGTCATTTGTTTGCCTAAGTGTGGAATTGAGGTTTCATACTTAATGGTTTAATCCCTTTGGGGGTTCATTACCAACGGTATGAGACTTTTTTCATACCCAAAACAACTTGTGTTTTGAGTCTTCTTTCTATTAGAGGACTCTAACTCACCTTTTGGACTTAATTGGATTAAAGAATGGTTGGTAAGTTAAAATGAGTAACTAACAACGTGGGACTAAAATTGAGTAAGATAATGACTTGTGTGTTGTGTGTTCAATCGAATGTTAGTTGAACACAAGAAAAATTGGGACATTTCATACTCAAAGTGATAAAACGTCTCAAGTTTCCTAGGTCTCCATTGCCCTTAATCATGCATGATAAGGTGATGGTTATTAGGTGTCTTGTTGTGCATTTATTGAGCTTGCATGTCTTGGGTCACAAGCCATCATGCAATGAAATTCCTTGGATTGGTGGTTTGTGGCTTAAGGTCACAACTCCTTGGATTTGTCCATGAAAATGAGAGGTGAATTGTGCAGACAATTCTTGGAAAAACCCTTTTTTTGCTCTGTTTGAACTCTGTTGCAGCATGGTGATCTAGTGCATCAATGGCCGACAGGCCACCATCCATGGCCGGTAGTGCACTATAGATGGCTGGCACGCCACCTTCATGGTGGCGATGGTCAAGATTCATCTATGGTGGCGTCACGATGTAAACTTCAGCAGAATGTTGGTAAGGTGGAGCAGAATGTTTCTGGAAACGTTCAACTCCGCAAACAGAGGCTTTCGAGAGCAAAACGAAGGTCTTTTTGAGCAGAAACTGAGCATGTGCATTTTCCATTTCCCAAGGCGGAGTAGTGGTAGCATAGTTAGAAATGTTAATTGCTTAGTTTACTTATATTTGTGTTGTAAATTAATTAGTTAGCTTACTAGTTAATTCATCCAAGTGTTGTAAAAATTAGTTAATTAGTTTAACTTTTTTTTTTTTTATTTCATTTGGTTTGTAATCATTAGCTTAATTAGATTAGATTAGATTAGCTTAGCTCTAATTAGTTGCTAGTCATTTAGCTTTTTATTCATTTGGACTCTCTTTCGTGAGAGCATAATGTTGCAATAACGTGTATGTCTTCCAACCCCATGTCTTTCTCCATTTTACTTAACCGCTTTTGATGGTTAGTTTAGGAGCAACATATTTCAATTAGCATACCTCATACTTTCATACATTCATCTCATATTGCATGCACCGAGGCTCGGCGCATCATTCAAACTACATTGCTATTTCAATAATTCTTTGAATACATGCTTAGACCACATGTTGTTTAATTGAATCATATGCCATATTCATAGCCGAGCCTAGTAATTGCATTCTTCGCATGTGTTGCATTAGACATCTTGCATGGTTAGGAATCATACATATTTTTCTAACTCATTTCTTCTTAGCTTGGAGTACGAGGTGAGTTTTTAGTACTTTAGCATATTTGCATGAATGTGAGTGTTGCCATGTCTAGCATGCTTACCATGGGGTTAAATGCTTACTTGTTAAAATGCTTGAATGCTTGTGGATGAAAGCTTGTTGCTTAAATTGGAACGATTCAACAAATTCACAGTTTTAAACCCACTTTGTTGAGTGACAAATCCACAAACTTTAAGCCCACTTGAAGTGGAAAATTCAAACTATTTTCGCAAATAAACATGAAATTGAATTGTTCTAACTTGAGCAAACTAGTCTATACTTGCGTATGCGCATCACGTAGTAAAGCTAGTCTAATAACCAAAACAATAGCACATAATGTTGATAAAAAATCATATTATGATTAGTAGAGGCTGATCTTTGATTGGGCGAGCGGGGGTGCTTAATTCATGACCTTCCCCTCTCGTACCTAAGTTCCCGAGCCGAGGCAACTTTGGTGATGACGGACACGTGGCCTTTGGCACGAGTCATAGGTTTCCTAAATTTCTCCAAAATAAAATCTTTAAGTGGCGACTCTGTATCTGGCAAAGTAGTCCAATTTTGGAATTTTTTTTTATTTAAAATTGATTTTCTAAAAGATTTGCCGGATTTGAACTCTTTGGTGTTTATCAATTTTACATTGCACTTGTGAGGGTAGATTTAGAACTGAGGGAGTTTGAACTGTAGGGCTTTCTTTCAAACTTCCGAAAGGGGGCGTGAAAAAGTCGAGCTACAGTTGCACATATAAATTCTGAGTTGAAATTTCATGGCAAAGGCAAGAGACTTAGGTAATATTGTGCATTTTGAGTGTTTTTTTTTATCTCACATTATATTCTTTATTATGATATATACGATTTATCTCTCTTATAAATGTAGGTAATTTATGCAAAATCACATAAATCTCTGTGTGCTTTCTTTAAGGTGTGTTCATTGCAATTTGACAAATTAGATTGACTTCCCCTTTAGCAATTCTTTGTGGCGTGTGCATAGATGTACTTCTGTACACATTTAGGCCTGGGGACTTAAGATTTTAGTCAAAAAATCAAAAATTTACTATAAGTTATCACATCACTTTCTCTATTTTTTTGCACATCTTTTCATAAAAAACTAAAAAGTCAACTAAAATAGTCAATTACCAAACTTTCTCATTCATACAACTAACTAATTATTTATGGAAATAAAATTAAGTATTATGTGAATTAGAGTTTTCAAAACTCAATTTCTTTGAATGGTTTTGAATTTTTCAAAAATAGTTTTTGAGTTTTCACGTTTTGGTTTTTAGTGAATTTTTAAAAACATTTTAATTCAATTTTTTTTTAAAACTTTTTAAATCTACTAAATTTACATACACTTAAAAAGTATAAAATTTTGTAGAAAAATCTTTAAAAAATTCACTAAATACAAAAAAAAAAAAAAATTTCAATAATTTATTTATTTATTTATTTATTTTTGTATTTATAAAGTTCCTTTTAGATTTCTTCACAAATATTTTATTTTTTAAATACATTTAGATTAGGTTCATATAAAAAGAAAATTAACTAAAATATAATAAATAAATAAATAAAAAGTTCACTAACAACAACAAAGCACATAAAACAAAACTTGTAAGCTCATTATATTATTTTCCAAAATTCAAGAAACATTATTGTAATTTATGTTATTATTAAATCTCATATGTTTGTGAACATGTGCCTCCTCGTCTCTGCAATTATATTTGGTCATTTTTCTCAAGGGAGTAAATCACAAGCAAATAAGATGATAAACAATGATAAAAACATAAGATATCATACAAAATATGATAAGTAAATGTGATTAATCTCAAATGCAAACCAACATTAATCACGTTTTGCATCAATTCGTTTCTTTTTGAGTATCATAAACACAATTACTTATTTATGTTTATCCCCATGATGCTATGAGTCTCCATATAAATCAACCCACAAAATGAAACCATTTCAAATTCAAAATAGGACAGAAACATTTACATTGTTTTGTGAAGCATTTCCACACAAATTCAATCTCTCCACAATAGGTCAGTTTGACAAATACACTCTCTCTGTATATATATATATATATATATATGCATGTGGGTTGTGAATTACTTACAAGAAATTTAATAAGCTGCAAATTTAGTATATACTTGAGGAACTTGAAGCTTTGAAGTTTGGTTTCGACCTATGTATGCCTAAGTTTTTGTGTCTTTAAATTTGTAAACTTTCAATCCATGATCTGATTTTTTTTTTTTTTTTTCATTCCCTCTAATTATCTTCGACTCTATGAGTAGTAGACATTTGTTGACATCCGTTGTTATATATTCTGTGGGTGTTGATTTCCAACCACACAACCAAAAGGGGGAACTCAGCTGGAGAGCACTGGCAGAATAGATTAAGCCAGAACAACCTGTCATAGAAATATAAGAATGCCGTGGTGGTTCGTCCACCCAGAGGCACTCCAACGATCAAGTCAGTAAAATATCTCTAAAAAATAACCAATAGTGCTTAACTCACTAGACAGAGCATAAAAGGCATACCTTAGACCCATGAGGGTACCTCCTTTTTATAGCCAACACAAACCTAGTCCCAATAGAAGCCTGGCTCCAATGGACTCTAGATTACTGCTAATCTTGGACTCCCAGTAGGATTGGGATAAACTCTCCAAGAGTCTTATCTTTATCAAACTGAAGTCTTCTCTCATTCTAGAACTCTTATCCCTTATCTGCTTATCCCGGACACCGGTATGTTTAGAGATAACCTCGGCCTAGCTGAGATTACCTCGGCATCGCCGAGATTACCTCTGTGAAGCCCCTCAAATATGTATTCACTTTAAAGACCCAAATGTTTGAATTATTTTCTTAAAGGCCCTCGGTTACTTGAATTAATTTGAATCTTGTCGGCTAGCATTACTATTTTTATTTTTGTCAAAATAGGAATTTCCCTAACCGGATTAGGATCCCTAACCTAATTTAATTCTACATAAGTTACATGTATTTAACTCCAAGCCCTCACCCTTTAATTAAATTCAAAACTTGCCCCAAAAACTAGTACTTGTACCTTGTACTTTGAAGTACCATCAATCATGTAATATATATATATATATGTATACATCTTGAAGAGTGTACCCTAGGACATAAAATAATAAAGAATTTTCCCTCCACACTTCTCTATGGCTGGTCCTTCCTTGGAGAATGTGAGAAATCAAATTCCAAGAAACACCATCATGAGATTCTAGGAAAATACACAACCTAGTGACCTAGACCTAGGTTGCTAATTTCAAAACTAGTTCCATTTTAACTATGTGTGGCCTAAATCAATGAACAAGCCTCCCAAAACCCTTCTATTTCCTTCGAATTTAAACAAATCCTAGCCTTTCCATCCATTTCCAACTAAGGGGCTTTTAGGACTTTTGCCTCCAAAGTTTGTTTATAAATACCAACACACCCCCTAGCTTGCAAACACACATAACACACTCACCCACACACACATTCGGTTAGAGAGAGGGAGGAGAGCAAGAGAGAGAGGAATCTGGAGGAGAAGAAGGAGGAAGAAAAGAGAGTTTCTTGTGCAAAGCTTGGAGGGTAAGCCACAAACACAACCTTCTCTTTTATTTTCCTTCTTTCAATACATGTTTCTAAATAATGTGTTTCAGATCTGTTATTAAAGAGTTCTTATGTTAAAAATGCTAAGATTTGAGTATTGGTTCCATCTCTCTTGTATTTTCCCCATTTTGGTCCAAAACCATTTTTTTGTACCAATCTCTCAACTTTGCAAAGGCACTCCTTCAAACAAATTTTCTGAGTTAAATATATGATAGTTAGCATATTTTATTCACAAAAGAAATGAAAACTTTCCCTTGGTGGAAGCCTTTTCTCACAAATCTTAATGTTTTGGACAGTCTACCTTAGAATCTGTTTTTGCAGCCCACTTTCAAAAATTCCAGAAAAATGTACAAAAATATTCTGGAACTCTATTTTATGTCAAAACCTTACTTAAGGAGTTATATTTCAACTAAAATTGGTTTCATCGAAAAAACATTAAGCGGTTTGAAAGAAAATCAAGTTTTCGTGACGGTCGACGGATCTGGACAGATTCTGGACAGCACTGGACTATTTTCTAAATAACTTAAAATCTGGAAAAGCAAACCCGTTGCCGAAAAATGTTCTAGAAACTAGATCAAATTCTCTACGAACCATAGGAAGACCGAGTTCGGTGGATGATCTAAAGTATTCCTTTCATATTAATCTTCATGTGATGTTGAATTTGGAAATTTGTTATGTATGGATGTTTTGTGCCCTTGTATTCATGAAAATGTTTAATGGCTTATGATCATATCTTGGCAAGACGTTGTATGTGCATGTTATGTTATTTATCTTTCTTATATTGAGGATGCATGCTTATGTGGATATTATTATATTGTTTAGTTGGACTAACCTTGACTTAAAACACTTAATTCAACGGGAAACCTAATTGGGTGGGTATTGGGTTTTCGAGCACTTGAATAATGAAAAGATGAGAATATGTGATATATGGTTTGTTGGGATGCGTTCCCTATTTTGAAGTTAAAGTCTTGCGCAAGTGATTTTCGGAACCCTTGAATGGAGCGGTTGTATTCGGACCCTAAGTGGTTTGGTGTGAGGAGGGATTCGGGCAAGGCCTTATTTTACCGTCTCTTTTGAGGCCCTGCGGTTGGCGCTACGCGGTATATAACCGTTGGTAGGCATCCGAGGTTAGTTCTGCAACAAAGTAGCAAAAGAGGGGGCATACCGAATAATCCACGTCCGATTCTTGTGGTTGGGAGGACGAAATCTCTTTGGGGGATTTCTAGATTACTGACATCTAACCTAACCATTTATTTATTTATCCATTTATTTGAGTAAAATGCTTTACTACTTGGTGCTATAATTTTGATTGTGTATTGAACTGAGAAAAAGGGGTGGGGTGTGTGTGTGTATTTACTGGGCATTCAAAGCTCACGGCGTATCATGCCAGGTGACGAAGCGGAATTTATTGCTAGAGACGACGAGCCCGAAACCTTCGAAGACTTTTGGCTATCTTAGGAAAGCTAGAAATTTCCTTTGTTATTTTGTAAGAACTCATGTGAAGTTTTAAACCTTCTTTTGGGATGTAATGTAATGGAACAATCTTTTGAATTAAGTATAATTGTGGTTGTTATGTATTTATAATCCATGTATGAACCTTATCGTTGCTTATGAGACCTTGTGTCAATACCTTTTATGATCTGTCAAAAGGGTAGTGCGCTGCCTAAGAAAGCTGGACTTAGAAGGGAGGCTGTTTTGACTTCTTCGGCGATCTGGGATCTTACTTGGTTATTGACCATAGGACTCATTAGTGACTCTCCCTTGACTATAACCAATGGTGTAGAATCGGGGTGTCACAATATGGTATCAGAGCCTAGGTTCAACCCTTACCCATGCGTTTCGACCTGCGATTAGAGACTACCTTGCCTTGACTATGTTAGAATCTTTCTTGACCTATCTTAGGGAATTTCTTCGAATTTCGGGCACACCAACATCAACTTGTGACGACCTACTTCTGGATCGTGAAATGATTTTAACTTTGAGTGAGGCCTCAAATCGCGTAGTAAGGGGTACTATTAGCTCTACGCGTCTTCTATCGATTGTCGTACCCTCATCTTGTATTCATAACCTTTATTCATTGTCATCCTTTTCCAAGATTAAGTCTTGTCCATCTGGTCCTGTGTTTATATACTACTATTTGTAAATTCGACCTCCTTTGAGCCTTGATTATTTTATTTAGCCCAAGACTTCTTGTAAATAATTTCATTTTCCTTACTCGGTGATGAATCTTGGATATTCAGTTTGAAACACGGATGGCCAACGCAGTTTCAAGTTAAATATCTAGTTTAGTCACTACATCTATAACCTTGATCACATTGAAGTTCGAGACCATAACATCATACCATTCATCCATATTTCAGTTAATCCTGATGTCATCACCATAACTGCTTCATATTCTTCGTCTCCACTTCAATCCAATTTTAGGAATCTCGTAATTATTATTTTGTATATGAAGTTGTGTTGTGCGAACACCCTAGGATAATTAAACTCTAAATTAGGAATTGCCTTTGTAGTTAGAATTTGACTTACGCCTCACCCCATTCAAAGGACAGCAAATGGTGGACCATACTTCGAGACAAGTAATAATATGAGCTTGCAAGCAATAATAGAAATGCATGCAGAAATCGAAACCTTAAGAATGGACTAATGTAAGTGGCTAAAATCTCGAACCCTATCAAGAATCAAATTTTGGAAGAGTCTTACCATCTTTGTGGAAATAATCGGCACAACATTGACCTCAGAATGAGAGGAGGTAGAATCCAAGAGGATTTGGAGCTTGTGGAAAGGAGACCCAACTTCATGAGGGATCAGAAAGGAGCAACCGGCAGGATCTTCGCCTTGCAAGAGGAAGAAGCGGACCCGTCTGCAATTTAGTACTACACAATTCTTGGGTGCATGTTTTATTTGATACTGGTGCATCACATTCTTTCATATCCTCTGCTTGTGCTAAGTCATTAGAACTTGAATGTGAACCTTTAGAAACGACCTTAAGTGTAATGTCACCTATGGGAGGATGCATTCGGGTAGGATTGATCTGTAAAGATTGTAAAATAGGAATGTCGAACCTACGCTTAACTAGCGACCTTCGTGTCATGGAAATGTCGGACTTCGATATCATCTTGGGCATGGACTGGTTGTCCGCCCACCGAGCGGTGATCGATTGTCGTCAGAAGAAAGTGGTAGCTCACACACGAGATGGAACACGTTTCCAGTTTAAGGGGGATAGACAAGACCCCATCGTTTCAACAAAACGTCGGACGCAGTGGCGCGATCAACTTGCGGGTAGAATAGCAAGTCTGATTCTAAATGAGGAAGGCCAAGAGGAAGTAGAACTCCCACGCGTAGTATGCGATTATGCAGATGTATTTCCTATGGAGTTACTAGGATTGCCACCAACCCAGGAAGTAGACTTTGGCATCGAGCTACAACCTGGAACTACCCCAATATCCATGGCTACGTATCGTATGGCACCAGCAGAACTACGAGAATTGAAGAACCAACTACAAGAATTGCTCGAGAAAGGATGCATTAGGCCAAGTACTTCGCCATGGGGAGCACTCGTGTTGTTTGCTAAGAGAAAGATGGGTCGTTAAGGCTATGCATCGATTATTGTCAACTCAATCGAGTCACGATTAAGAACCGATACCCACTCCCGAGGATTGATGACCTTTTTGACCAACTTAGAGGCTCAAGGTGCTATTCAAAGATTAATCTCAAGTCAGGTTACCATCAACTATGAGTCAAAGAGGAGGATATACCAAAGACTGCCTTTCGTACTAGATATGGCCACTATGAGTTTGTAATAAAGCTCTTCGGACTAACTAACGCACCGGCAGTATTCATGAGTTTGATGAATAAGATTGTTAGACCATACCTTGACTAGTTTGTAGTAGTATTCATTGATGACATCTTGGTATATTCAAGGTCTGAAGAAGAGCATAAGCAACATTTAAGGACTGTCCTCCAAGTTCTTAGGGATATTCGACTATATGCCAAGGCGAGTAAATGTGAATCCTGGTTAAGTGAAGTAAAATTCTTAGGACACGTGGTATCAGTGAATGGGATTGCGGTAGATCCAACCAAGGTGGAGGTAGTATTAGATTGGAGACAACTAAAAACCGTGTCAATCCATGACTTCTTAGGATTGGCCAGTTATTACCGGAGGTTCATCCAAGATTTCTCTAAACTAGCTAAATCAATGACTCGTTTGATGCAAAAAAGAGTAAAGTATGAGTGGGATGAAGCTTGCGAAAAATCCTTCCAAGAGCTAAAGAAGAGGTTAACTAGTGCGCCAATTTTGACCATCCCAGAACGAGAAAAATGGGTACACTGTGTATTGCGATGCATCTAAAGAAGGGTTAGGTTGCGTGCTCATGCAGAATGGAAAGGTAGTCGCATATGGATCCAGGCAATTGAAACCTCATGAGCGCAACTACCCCACACATGACTTGGAGTTAGCAACCGTAGTTTTTGCCCTAAAGCAATGGCGACATTACCTGTATGGGGAACAATTTGAGATTACAAGAGTCTGAAGTATCTATTCACACAGAAGGACCTTAACTTGAGACAGAGATGATGGATGGAGTATCTTGAGGATTTCCAGTTCACTCTCTCATGTCACCGGTAAAAGCCAATGTAGTAGCAGATGCTCTAAGTCGCAAGAGCAGAGGAATGATGGCTAAGATCTCCATCAAAGAATGGGATATGGTTAAGACACTCAATGAGTTCAGGATCCAAGTAGAATCTCAAGATACAAAAGCATATCTTAGTGCACAGAAGGTGATGCCTAAGTTGATGAATGAGGTCATGGAGGCCCAGAAGCACGATCAAGAGGTAGCCTATATTAAGGGACGTTTGGAAATAGGAGAGCCCATGCCCGATTAGGTAATTCACCCCGATGGGAGTTTAAGATACCAAGGCAGATTGTTTGTACCAAGTGACGAGTTACTTAGAGAAAAGGTACTGAAAGAATGTCATCATTCTGCATTTGCAATACATCCAGGAGGGACTAAAATGTACCAAGATTTGAAGAGGCAATATTGGTGGAATGGATGAAGATGGAAATGGCTAAATTTGTAGCATGATGTCTGACATGCCAACAAATAAAGGCGGAACATCAGAAAGCAGGAGGAATGTTGCAACCTCTACCAATAGCCGAATGGAAGTGGGAATACGTGACGATGGATTTTGTGACAGGGTTGCCTAAGTCACCTAGAGGGCACGATGCTATATGGGTAATAGTCGACTGCTTCACCAAGTCAGCACATTTCTTACCTTATAAGATGACCGACACTCTAGAGTCTATGTGCAAACTCTACATTGGGGAGATCATTCGACTACATGGAATTCCGGTATCTATTGTGTCAGATCGAGATCCATGATTCACCTCTCGATTTTGGGAGCCTACAGGAAGCTCTTGGTACTGAGTTATGTTTTAGCACCGCCTTTCACCCGCAGACGGATGGATAATCTGAACGCACAATCCAGACACTCGAAGACATGTTGAGAGCTTGTGCGATGGATTTTCAAGGAAGTTGGGAATGACACCTACCCCTAATCGGATTTGCCTACAACAACAGCTTTCAAGCTAGCATCGGCGTGGCACCCTTTGAAGCATTACATGGACGACCTTGTAGATCGCCGATTTGTTGGACGGAAGTGGGTGATGCAAATCTGATAGGAACTGAACTTGTTCTATAGACTATTGAAAAGGTCAAATTGATCCGAATAGTTAAAGGCGCCCAAGGTCAAAAAGAATTATCTTGGAGGAGAAGACCATTGATGTTTGAAGTAGTCAGCCACGTGTTCCTAAAGGTGTAATCCAGGCATGGAGTCATACATTTTGGGAGAAAGGGGAAGCTGTCACCACGATATATTGGGCCTTTTGAGGTATTGGAAAGAGTGGACGAAGTAGCATATAGACTAGCTCTACCCTCGTAGTTAGTAGGGATACATAACGTCTTCCATGTATCCATGTTGAGAAAATACATCGCTGACCCGACACACGTCCTCAAATGGGAAGAGATCAGTCTTGACAAAGATGTTACGTTTAAAGAAGGACTGGTACCAATACAAGATCGCCGAGAGAAGAACCTTAGAGGCAAGACGGTTCACTTAGTGAAAGTGCTATGGCATCATCGAGGAATTGAGGAATCTACTTGGGAACGCCAGGATTGGTGAAGGCAAATTACCCCGAGCTTCTCGAAGGCAGTATGTAGTTGAATTTTGAGGACGAAATTGTTTTAAGGGGGAAAGGTTGTGAAGCCCCTGAAATATGTATTCACTTTAAAGACCCAAATGTTTGAATTATTTTCTTAAAGCCCCTCGGTTACTTGAATTAATTTGAATCTTGTCGGCTAGCATTACTATTTTTATTTTTATCAAAATAGGAATTTCCCTAACCGGATTAGGATCCCTAACCTAATTTAATTCTACATAAGTTACATGTATTTAACTCCAAGCCCTCACCCTTTAATTAAATTCAAAACTTGCCCCAAAAACTAGTACTTGTACCTTGTGCCTTGAAGTACCATCAATCATGTAATATATATATATATATGTATACATCTTGAAGAGTGTACCCTAGGACATAAAATAATAAAGAATTTTCCCTCCACACTTCCCTATGGCTGGTCCTTCCTTGGAGAATGTGAGAAATCAAATTCCAAGAAACACCATCATGAGATTCTAGGAAAATACACAACCTAGTGACCTAGACCTAGGTTGCTAATTTCAAAACTAGTTCCATTTTAACTATGTGTGGCCTAAATCAATGAACAAGCCTCCCAAAACCCTTCTATTTCCTTCGAATTTAAACAAATCCTAGCCTTTCCATCCATTTCCAACTAAGGGGCTTTTAGGACTTTTGCCTCCAAAGTTTGTCTATAAATACCAACACACCCCCTAGCTTGCAAACACACATAACACACTCACCCACACACACATTCAGTTAGAGAGAGGGAGGAGAGCAAGAGAGAGAGGAATCTAGAGGAGAAGAAGGAGGAAGAAAAGAGAGTTTCTTGTGCAAAGCTTGGAGGGTAAGCCACAAACACAACCTTCTCTTTTATTTTCCTTCTTTCAATACATGTTTCTAAATAACGTGTTTCAGATCTGTTATCAACGAGTTCTTATGTTAAAAATGCTAAGATTTGTGTATTGGTTCCATCTCTCTTGTGTTTTTCCCATTTTGGTCCAAAACCATTTTTTTGTACCAATCTCTCAACTTTGCAAAGGCACTCCTTCAAACAAATTTTCTGAGTTAAATATATGATAGTTAGCATATTTTATTCACAAAAGAAATGAAAACTTTCCCATCGTGGAACCCTTTTCTCACAAATCTTCATGTTTTGGATAGTCTACCTTAGAATCTATTTTTGCAGCCAACTTTCAAACATTCCAGAAAAATGTACAAAATTATTCTGGAACTCTTTTTTATGTCAAAACCTTCCTTAAGGAGTTAGATTTCAACTAAAATTGGTTTCATCGAAAATCATTAAGCGGTTTGAAAGAAAATCAAGTTTTCGTAACGGTCGACGGATCTGGACAGATTCTGGACAGCACTGGACTATTTTCTAAATAACTTAAAATCTGGAAAAGCAAACCCATTTCTGAAAAATGTTCTAGAAACTAGATCAAATTCTCTACGAACCATAGGAAGACCGAGTTTGGTGGATGATCTAAAGTAGTCCTTTCGTATTAATCTTCACGTGATGTTGAATTTGGAAATTTGTTATGTATGGATGTTTTGTGCCCTTGTATTGATGAAAATGTTTAATGGCTTATGATCATATCTTGGCAAGACGTTGTATGTGCATGTTATGTTATTTATCTTTCTTATCTTGTGGATGCATGCTTATGTGGATATTATTATATTGTTTAGTTGGACTAACCTTGACTTAAAACACTTAATTCAACGGGAAACCTAATTGGGTGGGTATTGGGTTTTCGAGCACTTGAATAATGAAAAGATGAGAATATGTGATATATGGTTTGTTGGGATGCGTTCCCTATTTTGAAGTTAACGCCTTGCGCAAGTGGTTTTCGGAACCCTTGAACAGAGCGGCTATATTCGGACCCTAGGTGGTTTGGTCTGAGGAGGGATTCGAGCAAGGCCCTATTTTACCGTCTCTTTTGAGGCCCTGCGGTTGGCACTACGCGGTATATAACCGTTGGTAGGCATCCGAGGTTAGTTCTGCAACAAAGTAGCAAAAGAGGGGGCATACCGAATAATCCGCGTCCGATTCTTGTGGTTGGGAGGACGAAATCTCTTTGGGGGATTTCTAGATTACTGACATCTTACCTAACCATTTATTTATTTATTTATCCATTTATTTGAGTAACATGCTTTACTACTTGGTGCTATAATTGTGATTGTGTATTGGACTGGGAAAAAGCGGTGGGGTGTGTGTGTATTTACTGGACATTCAAAGCTCACGGCGTATCATGCCAGGTGACGAAGCGGAATTTATTGCTAGAGACGACGAGCCCGAAACCTTCGAAGACTTTTGGCTATCTTAGGAAAGCTAGAAATTTCCTTTGTTATTTTGTAAGAACTCATGTGAAGTTTTAAACCTTCTCTTGGGATGTAATGTAATGGAACAATCTTTTGAATTAAGTATAATTATGGTTGTTATGTATTTATAATCCATGTATGAACCTTATCGTTGCTTATGAGACCTTGTGTCAATACCTCTTAAGATCTCAAAAAGGGTAGTCTTGTTGCCTAAGAAAGCTGGACTTAGAAGGGAGGCTATTTTGACTTCTTTGGCGATCTGGGATCTTACTTGGTTATTGAACATAGGACTCATTAGTGACTCTCCCTTGACTGCAACCAATGGTGTAGAATCGGGACGTCACAACCTTGGCATCATGACTAGGACACGTGGCACCTCGGCTGACACTTCGGTGCCACTTCGGCCACGTGCTGTCATTCAAAAATTATGTCTCCACAACTGCCTACTAGGTTCTATTACCTCGGCATACTGAGGTGATGGAACCTATGCATGTACTCTTCTAACCGAGATCGTAACTTGTCGACGCCAAGAAATAAGGACTCATATGTCCACTTGTTAAGAATCAAGAATCAAGAACCAAGAACCATCATGTTCTATCTCATCCAGGTCCAACATCTGAACAGAGATCACACTACTAGCAGTGATCATGACTTGCTAGTTCAAGAACATCAAGATCCTTGTATCATCTCATAAGAAACCAAGAATAAACAAGTTCTTCTCCCATCCAAATTCAACATCTCAACCGAGATCAACATCTCAACTGAAATTATCGTGTCAACCGAGATCATCTCGACTGAGATCACACTTCTCAATCAAGATAATCATCAGATTGGAGCATACTAATCACGTCTCCATCGTGTCGCATTAGTTTTGCCCCCGGCCGTCTAACATCAGCACGAACACGTCGCCTAAGGACTTGAAATCATAACTTTTTGCCATCTTTTTTATTTTGCCTTTATCTGTGTCCCCAGACTCTCTCTTTTTGCCTCTACAAACCATCATCGTTGTTCTTGAAGCATTCATTGCCATGAATAATCCATTTGTGCCCCATGTTCAAACTCTATTAGCTGAACTAGACTAGTAGCCAAGCACTTCATCAACTGCTCCACGTATCAACCCACCATTTCAATGGCAGTGCAAACACCGACATAGCGACAATCTTGCAGCTAGAACCAAGAACAGGAAACACTAGGGTCCTAAGCTTCCAGCCTTAGACCTTGATAATTTTTCAATCGCCTTATCTGTGAGTAACCATCGTCGTAACCAATGACGACATGTCTCGCCGTAACCAATGACGACATGTCTCGCCGAACTCTTGTCATAGAAGACCTTCTTGTTGACATCCCTAATGTCATAACTGTGCAATCCACTCTATCTCTTTATAGTCAATCTGACATGCTCATGCCTCCAGCAACTCAATATCTCGAAAGAGAAGCACATGAGGCAAGTGGACCAAGTTATTGTTGCCAAAGCCGAGGCCATTGCTAAGGTTGAAAAAACAAGTCAACATGGCTTGCAACAAAGGCTACTATCTTGACTGGATGACATCCCTCAAAAAGATGTTTGTCCCCGAGGACTCTCCCCTCCGTGATATGGGTCAACTCAATGTCCCTTTCCCTTCCTCTCCCAATCAATTTGAGGATGAGGCCAAGGAAGTAGAAGAGGCCAACGACGAGGAGGCTGGAGACAATGAAGAGGCCGAGGCTGAGGTTACCGAGAAAGAATCTGAAGCTGCTGCTGGGGCCAAGTCCTCTACTCTAAATGATCAAGTCCTAGACTTGATTGAGGAGAACGAGGATGAGGTCTCCAAGAGCACCTCACCAAAGAAGGCCGACACTTCTGAAACCGAGATCACTGTTGCTGCAAAAAGCCTGGACCAGACTCTTCTAGAAATCAATGCCAAAATCATGGCCGAGAAGTCTGCCCAGCTGTCTGTCGAGACCGAAACAATGCCAATAGCCGAGGTTGAATAGTCTGAGATCAATGCACAAGATCCTAGTACTTAGGAATTTTTCTTTCCATTGTACCTTTTTCTTTGTAATTTTCTTCTCTGTTTTGAACAGTATCTGTTTTGTTAGACCGATGTGTCTGTTTATGTACTTGAACAACCTGTCCCTTTTCACTGCAAGCCTTCTATTTTCTTGTAAGTGTTGAATATTGCTTTCATCATGTATGCTTACCTCTTTTCTTCTACGCTTTGCATGTTTTCGTACTTAGAATATTTTGCATGTCTTCAACGTACACCTTGACTATCTAATCTTCTTAGTGCGGAATACTTCGGCTATACCGACTAGCAGTTTTATCTCAGTTTTGACCTAACACTTGAAAATATTTATCATAATATTTTCACAAGTGTTATTTACAACTTGCCACTTCACTCTTTACTTATCAGGACCTCTGGATTAACTTCAACTTGTAAACTTTTCTTAAACTTTCAACAAGTGTTAAACCAACTTCCTTTAACATAACCTCAGCTTAATTTCAACTTGTAAATTTTTCTTAAAATTTTAACAAGTGTTAAACCAATCTTAGCTTGTAAATTCTAACTCTCAAGCATCATTCTCCAGCCCTCTACCCCCTAATGTGAACTTAAGTTCTACTTGTATTCTCATTAAGCATGTGGCTTTGACCTTGTCACCGAGGTCAGATTCAAACAAAGACTGGCCGAGGTTACCAACCTTGGTCTCTTTGTTAATCTGACTGATATGCACTTAGTTCCAATTTGTGTCTAATTCTGCCGATATGACAGGTCCATGTTAATCCAACTTAGTTCAACTCTATTATATGCAAGTATAATTCAACTCTGCCATATAATAAGTCTAAGTTATTCATCATGTTTCGCTTAGAAATATCGCGAACTTAGTTCAACTCTATTGTATACAAGTATAATTCAACTCTGCTATATAACAAGTCTAAGTTATTCGTCATGTTTCGCTTAGAAATATCGCCAACTTAGTTCAACTCTATTATATGCAAGTATAATTCAACTCTGCCATATAATAAGTCTAAGTTATTCATCATGTTTCGCTTAGAAACATCGTCAAGTACTGGAATCCGGGATTCGAGATCTAGAATCCGGGATTCGAGATTTGGAATTCGGGATCTGTTCATTTAAGCTGAGCTCTTGTTTTCTCGGACTTAATCTTCTAGGCTGAGATCTTGTCTTCTAGGATCTGAGATCTGGGATTCGGGATCTGGAATCTGGGATCTGCTCACTTAGGCTGAGCTCTTGTCTCCTTGGACCTACTCATCTGGGCCGAGATCTTGTCTTCTAGGATCTGGGATCCGGGATCTGGAATCCGGGATCTGCTTACTTAGGCTGAGCTCTTCTCTTCTCGGACCTACTTATCTAGGCCGAGATCTTATTTCTTGGGCACCAGTTTTGGTTGCTGGTGTCGGCATGTCTTGTAATAGGGATATCGGCTGCATTACGTTGTTCTGCATCATGAGGTTAACCACTGTTTGTAGATATGTCAACATATTTGCCATGTCTTTCAGTTTTCTCATCTTTTCTCCGGCATTTGTCCCTCCATACCCGAAGGTTGGTTTTCCGGTAGTACTTATCTCGGCCTGATTTCTTCGGTGCGTCTCTCTTTTGGCCGATGTTATTCTCCCCGAGATTCTGATCCCGTGCTCCTTCATTACGGTTTTCTTCTTCCACGTTTAGATTGGCAAGTTTACCACTCCCACTAAGGATATCGTCCCCAATCTTTTCTCCCTGCTCGTTGTTGGCCATCTATTCTCCTTAAGTTCAAACAGACGGCGCCAAATTGTGGGTGTTGATTTCCGAC
This sequence comes from Camellia lanceoleosa, assembly GCA_025200525.1. NCBI lineage: Eukaryota > Viridiplantae > Streptophyta > Magnoliopsida > Ericales > Theaceae > Camellia > Camellia lanceoleosa. Next base: position 162,405,137 of record CM045762.1, on the reverse strand, counting down.
CACACAACCAAAAGGAGAAACTCAGCTGGAGAGCACTGGCAGAATAGATTAAGCCCGAACAACCTGTCACATAAATATAAGAATCCCGCGATGGTTCGTCCACCCGGGGGCACTCCGACGATCAAGTCAGTAAAATATCTCTCAAAGATAACCAATAGTGCTTAACTCACTAGACAGAGCATAAAAAGCATACCTTAGACCCATAAAGGTACCTCCCTTTTATAGCCAACATAAACCTAGTCCTAATAGAAGCCTAGCTCTAATGGACTCTGGATTACTGCTAATCTTGGACTCCCAGTAGGATTGGGATAAACTCTCCAAGAGTCTTATCTTTATCCAAACTGAAGTCTTCTCTCATTCTAGGACTCTTGCCTCTTATCCGCTTATCCCGGACTCCGGTATCTTCAGAGATAACCTCAGCCTAGCCGAGATTACCTCGGCAGCATGACCAGGACACGTGGCACCTCGGCTGACACTTCGGTGCCACCATGGCCACGTCCTGTCATTCAAAAATTATGTCCCCACATATTCTCATTCTCCAATCTATTGTGTGTAAGAGCAATTAATGGCTTGGACCAGATTTACTCTGTCTGTAAACTAGCTATCCAAGATGCTAACAAATACCGAATATTTTGGGTTTTCACTAGGGCTGGACGAAACCAAACACATTCTAAAATCTAAAATTATATTCAACCCATAAACCATAGCTTTGCGGGCCAAGATTAAGTCAGGCCATGCTTTGAGATCATTAAGCTAATTTTTCACATTTTTTCTGTTTATAGTTCCATTAGTTTTATTTAATTTTTGGAGAAATTATTTATAAAAAAAAAAAAAAAATCCAAAGGTTTGACTCTTATAACAAAATAAATCCTATTTTTTAATTTTATTAATTTAAATTCTAAATTTTTTTTATATGTTCATTAGGTAAAATTAATCAAAAAAGGTGTATTTCAGTCATTAAACTGAATAAAAAAAGATATTTTAGACATTTTATATATATATATATATTTACATTGAGTTTAATAACTAAAATACTATTTTTTTGTCGATTTTACTTAACAAAAATAAGCCAATGGTTTAGATTGACAACAAATTAAAAGATTACGGTTTAAATTGGCAAAATTAAAAACTCAAGATTTATTTTGTTGTAATTATGCCTTCATGTTATTTATTTATTTATTTTGGCATTCTCGTGTATTTTTTCAGCTTTGAGCTTTGAGCTTTTTGAAAATCTCTTCACCTTTTGTATATTGATTAATTACAAAATATTGAGAATGGTTCAAAACATTGTTACTCTTTATTTTTATTTTTTACCAAAAAAAAATGTGTATTTTTTGTAAATAGAAAACCAAAACTGAGGACTTTATCAAATGACACCTTGCGCATGATCTGCAAAAGCAAAATCACAAAACTCTAGAAAAGAAAAAAGGACTTTGACGCGGTTGAAGAAAAGAATCTCTCAAATCAAAGGAAAAATCATTGTATACAGGCCAAAAACAAGTGAGATAGGGCATGTAATCCTTGGTTATGAAGTCCTTCTATCTTAATACACTTTCAATCATTGGATCATAATTTGAAATTCTTGAACAATTCTATTGATACAGAAGAAAGAGAATCCAAAGATAAAAGCAAACTGTAAAAGTAAAATCATGTAACTCTAAAAAAGACAAAAAGGACTTTGATGTGGTTGATGCAAAAGAATCACTCAAATCAAAGGAAAAACCATTGTACACGCCCAAAAAAAAAAAAGTGTGATAGGGCATGGAGCCCTTGATTATGAAAACCTTCTATCTTAATACACTTTCAATTGTTGGATCAAATTTTGAAATTCTCACACAATTCTATTGATACAGAAGAAAGACAATTCAAAGATAAAAGAATCTCTAACCGTGAGACAATAGTTAGAATGAAGAGAACAATTGAGGTGACATACGTTAAGCATCAACAAAAGACAAAACATTGAGAAAGATATAACAACTTAAAAGTGAATTATTAGAGAATGCAAGAACGTAGAGAAAACGTGTAACGCCCTCAAATTAAACCCATAAAACATACAATATTGACATGCTTAAACATAAGAGAATAAAGCATAATTACATTTCATCAGAGTATTTCTTATGAATGTATTACATGTTGACAACAAAAGAAAATGCCCTATGGGCTTACAACTTTCCAAGTCAACACTTGGTTACAAAAAGAGAGTACTAACTCTATACAAGATAAGCCCTTGGCTTGATGTACATGTAATACAACAAAAATAAACAAAAGAGTCTTTAACTCCCACAACCATCCAAACTAAGATCTCGAAGGCGGCATAATACCTGAACCTGAAAATGATGTCCCATATAGGGTGAGCCAACGCCTAGTGGAGATATGCTAAACATAATATGAGCAATAACTAAAACATTAGCATTTGATAAATGTTTAACTCACATAAATCAATTCATAACCCATTTCAATTACATGACAGATGTGTCCATGTTTCATTCCATTTTTCATTTCTTATCCAATTTCTCAATTCATAACTATGGCTCAGAACCTGGCCAAACAATTTAAATGAGATTACATCTCATATCAACAATACTTCCATTTCAATTGAGATAACAACTCAAATTAAACACTTCATACTTCACAATAGATACACATAATTGCTATATCAATCTCAAATAAAACACTTCCGTACTTCATATATGATACACAAATTTGCTGTATCAATACTTCAATAGATACACATATTTGCTGTATCGATGGAGTCCATCCCCTATCTCCTCCCAAACAATATCCGGTTTAAGAGTCCATCCCCTATTTTCCCCTAAACCGTGGAGTACATCCCCTATCTCCTCCCACACAATACAATGTATATAAAACATATATCATATACATATTCAATCAATACATAAATTTGATGTATTATTCCAACCGTCATATTCGATGACATGTTCAATTAATTAGTTTTAGTTCGCCTAATCATCATGCGTTGTCTACAACAATCAAGACTATCCTCCATCGATAGCCCAAAGCAATTATGTCTAAGCAGATAATAATTACATCCAATAGATAAATTATCAACAATTTCCAAGGTGATTGATTAATAATTCCAACTCCACCATTCTATCTCATAATGAGCCAATTACATTATTTCCAACTCAATTTCATATTTCCATAATAAATGTCATTAATTACAGTAATGACCCAAATATACCCAAACATGGCATTTTCCCCATTTTTCTCAATATTGACCCAAAGGTCCAAATATTAATAACAACATCAATAAATTCTATTTCAGACCCAAAACACATATGTATGAGTCAAATGAACAAAACCCCTCTTTTCAACATTATACATCTCAAACCTTAGCTTCCCAAATCAAACCATTTATACAAAAAACTCAACATTTATGTTAAAGCTCATAAAGATGAGTAGGAATCCCTACCTCAAGAGATGAAACTCAAAGGAGATGATGAAGAAATCTCGAAATGCTACAAAACCCAAGATTTTCGGATTGATAGGAAGCCCAAGCCAAGCTCTACACTCTTTGCAAAGACACTTAGGGAGTAGATCACTCAAGCTAGATCAATCCCTAGAGAGAAGGTATATTCTAGAGAGAGGAGCTCTCAAAAGAGGGTTTAGAAAAGTAAGAGAGAGAAAGGAAATGTGAAAGTGATTCAAAATCACCCAGCTGCCATCTGATATACGACTAGTCCGCTTGAGATAATAATATGATGCTCGAGCGTCAAGCACAAAAACTGGACCCGCTCAAGCGCCAAGACACAAAAACAAAATACACCCGCTCGAGCGCAAAGGAAAGCCCGCTTGAGCGTAGATTACCATCTTCCAGTACTTTTATAGAAATTGAACACCCGCTCGAGCGCCAAGGTACCTGCTCGAGCGCGACCCGCTCGAGCTTGAAAAACGCATCTGCAGAAGTTTTGCAAAGGCACAAAATGCTGAAAGTGTGCAAACTTCGCTCGAGCACAAAGGGACCCGCTCGAGCGGACCACCAAAAATCTGGGCAACAAGGAATGGGACTAAAGCTCAACCAACCTATAACAACTCTGCCCAACACATCCTAAAACTCAAGTATAAGGAATTAAAGGATGACAACAAGACATATACAACAACCAACTCCACGGAACCGAGTCTGGAATACTGTTAAACAATGAAGGGAAAACCAGGATCGCTATAACCTTCCCCACTTAAAGAATTTTGTCTCCGAAATTAAGTACAAGTTTTTCAAAAACGTGATCTTCTCCATTCTCAACAATATTACAATTCAATATTCAACAACCTGACCCATTACCGGTCATTCTATCTCTATTCAAGAGGCATTTCACAACATATACTCAATATGCATTATTCGCATGCTTTCCCTTGAAATTTACCAATTTCAACACATATTTCACAATTCTATATCATATTCAACGTTCATGATATATTTCCATTTCTACAATACATTCAACGTATGCAATGTTACATTAAACTTCCATTTGAAGGCAAATTTCAAAATACTTCCATCAATAAAAACATATACAATGTTTCACAACTCAAGACATATTTAATACTCTTAAAGTTCATCAATATTACAAAATCCCAATACATGGTTAAACATTTACAAACAAGTCCGGATATTTCTCATGGACATCCACCTCTCATTCCCAAGTGACTTCCTCCACTCCGTGATGTTTCCACAAAACATTTACTAAGGGAATGGTCTTGCCTCGCAAGACTTGATCCTGCCTATCCAAGACCCAAACTGGTCTCTCCTCATACGAGATATCCTCGTCAACCTCCAAATTGGTCCAATCTAGCACATGGGATGGATCCGGCTCATACTTCCGAAGCATACTAACATGAAACACGTCATGTACCCCGGACAACTGTGGCGGTAAAGCTAAACGATAAACAACCTCTCCAATCCTCTCAAGGATCTCAAAGGGACCAATAAACCGAGGGGACAGCTTCCCACTCTTCCCAAACCTCATCAAACTCCGCCTAGGTGATATTTTCAAAAAAATATGATCACCCGTCTCAAATGCCAAAGACCTCCTCCTACGGTCGGCATAACTCTTTTGGCGACTCTGGGCTTTAACAAGCCTCCTACGGATAAGCTCAACTTTCTCCGTTGTTTTCCTCACCAACTCCTGGCCCAACAAAGGTGCATCACCCACCTCGGCTCAACAAACTGGAGACCTACAAGGTCGGCCATACAAGGCCTCAAATGGTGCCATACCGATACTCGATTGAAAACTGTTGTTGTAGGCAAACTCCACCAACAGTAAGTGCCTCTCCCACGACCCACTAAAGTCAAGGACACAACCTTGAAGCATATCCTCAAGGATCTGAATAGTGCGCTCAGACTGCCCGCCAGTCTGAGGATGATAAGCCGTGCTAAAGGTCAATGTAGTGCCCAAGGCACTCTGCAAACTCTGCCACAACCTAGCAGTAAAACGAGGATCTCTATTAGAGACGATCGACACTGGGATCCCGTGCAACCTCACTATGTCCCAAATATACAAGTTAGCAAGATGATTTACTGAATCTCTCATGCGCATAGGGATAAAGTGTGCTGACTTAGTCAACCGGTCTACAACCACCCAAATAGCATCACTACCTCGCTGAGTCCTCGGAAGACCTACAACAAAGTCCATAGTGACATGCTTCCACTTCCACTCGGCAATAGGCAAGGGTTGTAACAAACCCACTGGCCTCTGATGCTCGGTCTTCACTTGCTGACAAGTAAGGCACTTCGATATGAAAATGGCCACATCTCTCTTCATACCCCGCCACCAAAACTGGCGACCCAAATCACGATACATTTTGGTGCCCCCCAGATGCACTGCAAGGCGTGAATGGTGAAACTCTTCGAGTATCTCCTCTCGGCAAGACTCCGGCACAAACAAGTGGTCTCGGTATCTCACACTTTGGTCAGGATACACAGACAAACCCTTCTCAGCCTTCCCACTAGAGATCTTCTCTCGAAGGAATTCTACCGCAAGGTCACCTCTCTGTGCCTCTAACACTCGATTCACAAGTGTAGGCTGTGCAACAATAGAAAACTTGGTCGCAGCCTCAACGGATTCGCCCAGAAGCAAATCAAACTCGTCAAGTGCACCCAACATCTCCCACTCCCGGATGGCTATACAAACGACATCACTAATGAATTTCCTACTAAGGGCATCGGCCACAACATTGGCCTTTTCCGGGTGACAGTGCAACTCAAAGTCATAATCCTTTATGAACTCCATCCACCTTCTCTGCCTCAAATTCAAGTCACTTTGTGTAAACAGATACCTCAAACTCTTATGGTCTAAGAATACCTCGAACCTCTCACCATAAAGGTAGTGCCTCCAAATCTTCAAGGCAAAGATCACCGTTGCTAACTCTAGGTCATGTGTAGAGTAATTCCTCTCGTGTGCTTTCAACTGACGTGAGCCATAGGCAACCACTTTCCCCTCTTGCATCAACACACAACCCAAACCTTCTCGTGAGGCATCACAATAAACCACATAACCCAACCCTCTCTCCGGAATAATCAAAACTGGAGCGGTGGTCAATCTAACCTTCAACTCTTAGAACGACTTTTCACAAGTCTCACTCCATACAAATTTGACCCCTTTCCGCGTCAATCTAGTCAACGGTGAAGCTAGCCTGGAGAAATCTTTCAAACCGGTGGTAATACCCAGCTGATCCCAAAAAACTGCGGATCTCAAAAACACTCTTAGGCTGTGCCTAATCCTACACTGTCTCAATCTTGGATGTATCAACAGACACCCCTTCCCCGGAAACCACATGGCCTAAGAACTTAACCTCTCTTAACCAGAACTCACACTTCCCAAACTTGGCATACAGCCTATGGGCTCCAAGTAACTCAAGTACCACTCTCAAGTGTTCCTCGTGCTCCTCTTCAGAAGGTAAATAAATCAGAATGTCGTCCACGAAAACGACTACAAAACGATCTAAGAATTCTCGAAATATCCGGTTCATCAAGTCCATAAATACTTCCGGTGCATTGGTGAGCCCAAATGGCATCACCAGAAACTCATAATGGCCATACCGCGTACGGAATGCCATCTTTGGAATATCCTCCTCCCGGACCCTCAACTGGTGGTAATCCGATCTCAATTCTATCTTAGAGAAATAACGGGAACCCTTCAACTGGTCAAACAAATCATCTGTACGGGGCATAGGGTACTTATTCTTAATCGTAGCCCGATTCAACTTTCGGTAATCAATGCAAAGTCTCAAGGCACCATCTTTCTTTTTAGCAAAGAGGGCCGGTGCTCCCTACGGCGAAACACTAGGGCGAATAAACCCCTTATCTAGTAATTCCTGGAGCTGAATCTTCAACTCACTTAACTCAGCTAGGGCAAAACAGTAAGGTGCCATAGAAATCGGCGCCGTGCCAGGCACTAAATCAATAGAGAACTCAATCTCACGATGAGGTGGCAAACTGACGAGATTCTCGGGAAAAACATCTGAATACTCACAAACCACTCTCGGCAATATAATCTGGGTCTCATCACACTCACTACTCAAAAGGCTAGCGAGAAGACCACTAAGCTCACTCTGCCCTCGCGGATCATACACCGGTGGCAACACACTACCAACCCGATCCCCCAAGAAATGGAAACAATCCCTGTTCAAGGTACATACTGTGACCCTCTGGCAGTAGTAATCAATAACAGCCCGGTATGATGATAACCAGTCCATACCCAAAATAACATCAAAACCTGACATAGCCATAACTACAAAAGAGAATGGAAGCCGTGATTGGCGACCTATATCGCACCCTCTACACCCTTGTTTGAATCAACTCACTCCCAACGGTGATACAACACAAATAGGAGATGCTAAGCGCCAACTCCAACCCCAAACAGATGCAAATGCAAATCTGAGATATAAAAGAATGAGATGCACCCGTATCAATCAACACATTGTCAACCGAGTTGCAAAACAAGAAGGTACCTCTCACAACCGATGGAGCTAGTACAAGATCCTGCGTGGTAACAGCATACACGCGCTATAGCGATCCCGATTTTCCCTCCAATGATTATTGTGTTCCGGACTTTGGTTCCGTAGAGTTGATGTTATGTATCTCTAGTTTCTATCCTTCTATACTTTGCATTTGAGTTATAGGATGTTTTAGGCAGGATTGTTACAGGTTGGGAGTGAATGTGAGCAAATGGTTACTGCCCAGAATTTTGATCCTTCGCTCGAGCGAGCCTTTTGTCGCTCGAGTGAGCTCTTTGTTTTGGATCCTTTGCTCGAGCCAGGGTTTGTTCGCTCGAGCGAGAGTTGAGTTTTGTATCTGGTGGCTCGAGCGAGAAGTTCTTGGCTCGAGCTTGCGTCTGCATCTGGTTCTGGACTTGAAGGATGTAGTTCTTCACTCGAGCGGGCTTTCCTTTGCTCGAGCGAGCGAGGTGTATGTTTTGAGGTTCTTCGCTTGAGCGAGCATTATGTCGCTTGAGCATGCTTCTGGTTGCAGACCTGAAGCTTTGCATTGTTGGCTCGAGCGAGACTTTCTTCGCTCGAGCGAGTCTGTTTTTGTGTCAGGTCGCTCAAGCGACCAATCCTTTGCTCGAGCGAGCCTGTGTTATATCAGCAGGCAGCAGCGGGCAAAAACTTCACTTTTTCATCTCTTTTTATTTCAAAACCCTAGATCTGAGCTCCCTCTCTCTCTAAACATCTTCTCTCTAGGGATTAATCTACTTCCATTGAGTTTCTAGCCTACTCTCTTTGCAAGAAAGATAGAGCGTGTTGTGTTGAGGGCTTCGATTTAATCTGAAAATTTGTGAGTTTAGAGCACTTTGGATTTTAATCATCTTCTTGATTTGAGCTCTTCATTTTGAGGTAGGGATATCCTACTCCATCTTATGAGTTTTGTCTTTAAATTTTGGCATTTGGATACATTGGGGTTGTTTGATAATTTTGGGAAAAGTTAGGGTTTGATTTGTAATTTAACAAAAGGGGGTTTTTCATATATTAAACTCCATGTGTTTGTAAGATTTGGAAAATGGCATTTTTAGTGTCAAATTGAGGAAATTGAACCTTAGGGTAGATTTTTGATAAAGGGTGGAAATGCCTAATTGTGGAAATAAATTAATTAATATAATTAATTTGGGAAAATATGAAATTGAGTTGACATCCATGAAATTGGGAAATTAAGGGATTGAATGGTGTAGTAGGATTAATTTATCACTCACCGATGAAATTGTTGATATTGTATTAGTTTAATACATTTAATTTCTGTATAGAAATAACTTCTTTGGGCTATCGGTGGAGGATAGTCTTGATTGTTATAGACAATGCATGATGATTAGGCGAACTAAAACTAATCAATTGAGTATGCCATAGAATATGGTGGTTGGTATAATACATCGAAATTGTGTATTGGTTGAGTGATCATGTATATGATAATTGCTTATATACATTGTGTTATATGGGAGGAGATAGGGATGTACTCCACAATTTAGGGAAAGATAGGGGATGGACCTCTAAACTGGATTTTGTTTCATATTGATATAGCACTAAAATGTGTATCATTTGTGAAGTATGGAAGTGATTTTGGTTGAGACTGATACAGCACAAAAATGTGTATCTATTATGAAGTAAGAAATGTTTAACATGAGTTGTTATCCCAATTGAATTGGAAATATTGCTAATTTGAGATGTAATCTCTTTTTAAGTTATCTGGCCAGGTTCTGAGCCACGTTTATGAAATGAATTGATAAGTAAAGGAAAGTGAAATGTAACATGGACATGATTGTCGTGGAACAGTAATGTGGTATAAATTGTTATAAGTGTTGACCATCTATCACATGCTACTATTTTAGGCACTGCTTATATTTGGTTTAGTATATCTCTACTGGGCTTTGGCTCACCCTATATGGGACATCATTTTCAGGTCCAGGTGATATGCCACCTCCAAGATCATAGCTTGGAAGGTTCTGGGAGTTTAAGACTCTTTTTTTTGGTTATTGCGTCATCTTTTGATGTATTACATGTAAACTCAAGCCAAGGGCTTAATATGTATTTGAGTTAGTTCTCACTTTTTGTAACCAAGTGTTGGCTTGGAAAGTTGTAAGCCCATAGGGCATTTACTTTTGTTGTCAACATGTAATACTTTTATAATGAATACTCTGATGAATAGAAAGATATTTATTTCTCTTATATCAATGCTTGTCGAGAATGCGGGGTTTTATTTATTATTTTGAGGGCGTTACAACTTGGTATCAGAGCGTACCGGGTTCGAATACTTTGGGTACGCGGAAAGTTGTTAGTGCCACAATGGGTTTGTTTCGCTTGTTAGAGACTTATGTATGACATTATGTGTTTATTTGATAAGATGTTTATGTGATTATTTGGGTATGGGATTTAGTTTCTAGGATGTTGATTGGATCCTTGGGCTTCTGTGAGTCTTGTTAGAAAAGCACTTGATCAATGCTATTTCTAACTGGAACTCTAGCAACTCCTCGGGACTATCATTATCCAGAAATGAAATTCGTAAGTGCTTATGTGATTATGTGCTTACGTGGAATGAATTACTGTTGTCCATTGCATTAGGACGCGAGTGTTATAGCTTCGGCACATTTGTGAATGTGCTAATATTCTTCGTTACCTTTATTAGGATGTCGGGACGAGGACGTGGTGGTAGGCGAGGCAGGCCTAGGAGGTAGGAGGTGCCTATCTTAGAATGACATTAAAACCTGACAAGAAGAGGGTTGGCGAGCCAATGTGGCCGAGCCGATGGGTCACGAGCCATGGGTGCTTTAGCCCGCGAGATGGCAGGAGCATTGAGAGCATCCATGGACATTCTCAGAGCTGAGAATCAAGCTTAGGCCCAGGTTGTTGATGTAGGGCCTTCTTTTCTGAAGAGGGAGTTCTTCCGATCTTATCCGGATGAGTTTTTGGGGGATCCGAAAGAGCCACTTAAGGCTGATGAGTGGCTGGAGCAGATGACTAAGACGTTTGAGATGCTTGGCATCGAAGACGGGGCTTTGAAAGTGACCTTGGCATCTTTCCAGCTTAAGGGGGATGCGGGTCAGTGGTGGAAATTCATGAAGGGTCGTATTGGTGGTACTTGGAAGGCTTTTGTGGGTGCTTACTAGGAGAAGTTCTTATCTCCAGCTGTCAGGGAGAAGCTGAGAGACCAATTCTGCCAGCTTTTGCAGCTGAGTTCTTCAGTGGCCGAGTTTGAGGCTGCATTTACTAGTTTGTCCAGGTTTACACCTGAACTTGTGACGTTCGAGGAACGTCGTTGTATCGAGTTCGAGAAGAAGTTGAGGCGCGACCTGAAAATGAGAGTTGGCATATCTATGACTCGAGACCATTGGCGTCTGGTTTATGCTGCAGCCCATATGGAGATCATGATGCAGGAGGAGGAGGGACAAAAAGGCTCCAAGAGGAGTCAGGATGGTCAGGGTGATGGCAGGAGACAGAGGAGTTCACACCCTCAGCAGTCTCAGGGAGGTTTTGCTAGATCTATCTTTCTAGTGCCGAGTGTAGGCTCTGGGAGAGGCAGTCAGGGAGACATGACTTGTTTTAAATTTGGCCAGCTGGGTCACAAGTCTCCAGCTTGCCCACAAAGGGGAGGAGGTCAGAGAGCTGCTTCATCTTCAACTAGACCGCAAAGCCAGAGTCAGGGCAGGGGTCAGCCACTATCTTGTTATCAGTGTGGTTAGGCGGGGCACCTGAAGAGGTTATGCCCGCAGTTGAGTGCCACATCGGGGGCGTCTAGTTGTAGGCAGACGTAGAGTTTTCAAACCACGATGTTCGGGCCTCGAGGCCAATCGAGGCTTCGTCATCGGTCTGTCAGGCGATCTTTTGCTCGTAGGGGTGAGCAGGTTGATCAAAGACCTTCTGGGCGCGTGTATGCTGTTACCATGCAGGATCTTGTACCTGCTCCATCTGTTGTGAGAGGTACCTTCTTGTTTTGCAACTCGGTTGCCAATGTGTTGATTGATACAGGTGTATCCCATTCCTTTATATTTGCTACATTCGCATCTGTTTTGGGGTTGGAGTTGGCACAATTAGCATCTCCTATATGTGTTATATCACCTGTTGGGGGTGAATTGATTTTGAAACAAGGATGTAGAGGTTGTGATATAGAAGTCACCGATCGTCGGCTTCCGTTTCCTTTTGTAGTTATGCCTATGTCGAGTTTTGATGTTATTTTGGGTATGGACTGGTTATCATCATACGGTCATTATCGGTTATTACTGAGGTCTAATATGTACCGTGGCGAGGATTGTTTCCATTTCTTGGGGATCGGGTTGGTAGTGTTTTGCCACGGTGTATGATCATGGCGAGTGAGCTTAGTGGTCTTCTTGCTAGCCTTTTGAGTAGTGAGTGTGATGAGACCCATATTGTATTGCAGAGTGGTTTGTGAGTGCTCGGATGTCTTTCAGGATCTTGTCAATTTGCCACCTCAGAGAGATTGAGTTCTCCATTGATCTAGTGCGACGCATACCGATTTCTATGGCACCATGTCGTTTTGCCCGGCCGAGTTGGTTGAGTTGAAGGTTGACTTGAATTGCTAGATAAGGGCTTTATTAGCCCTAGTGTTTTAGTGGGGAACCTTGCCCTCTTTGCTAAAAAGAAAGATGGTGCCTTGAGACTTTGCATTGATTAGGAAATTGAATCAGACTCTGATTAAGAATAAGTACCCTATGCCTCAGTCGATGATTTGTGTGACCAATTGAAGGGTTCCGTTGTTTCTCTAAGATAGACTTGAGATTGGGTTACCATCGGTTGAGAGTCGGGAGGAGGATATTCGAAGGCGGCATTACATGCAGCGGTATGGCCACTATGAGTTTTTGGTGATGCCTTTTGGGCTCACCAATGCCGGCGATGTTTATGGACTTGATGAACCAGATATTCCGGGAATTCTTGAATCGTTTTGTAGTCGTTTTCATGGACGACATTTTGATTTATTCACCTTCTGAAAAAGAGCATGAGGAACACTTGAGAGTGGTGCTGGAGTTGCTTAGAGCCCATAGGCTGTATGCCAAGTTTGGAAAGTGTGAGTTCTGGCTAGGAGAGGTCAAGTTTTTGGGCCATGTAGTCTTCGGGGAAGGGGTGTCTGTTGATACATCCAAGATTGAGGTAGTGCAAGATTGGGCACAGCCTAAGAGTGTTTTTGAGATCCGCAGTTTTCTGGGATTAGCTGGGTATTACCGCCGGTTTGTGAAGGATTTCTCTAGGCTAGCTTCGCCATTGACTAGATTGACACGGAAAGGGGTGAAATTTGTATGGAGTGAGACTTGTGAAAAGTCGTTCCAAGAGTTGAAGGTTAGATTGACCACCGCTCCTGTGTTGATTATTCCGGAAAGATGTTTGGGTTATGCCATTTATTGTGATGCCTCACAAGAGGGTTTGAGTGGTGTGTTGATGCAAGAGGGGAAAGTGGTAGCCTATGGCTCACGTCAGTTGAAAATACACGAGAAGAATTACCCTACACATGACCTTGAGTTAGCAGCTGTGATCTTTGCCTTGAAGATTTTGAGGCATTACCTTCATGGCGAGAGGTTCGAGGTATTCTCGGATCATAAGAGTCTGAAATATCTGTTTACATGGAAGGACTTGAACTTGAGGCAGAGGAGGTGGATAGAGTTTATTGAGGATTACGACTTCGAGTTACATTTTCATCTGGGAAAGGCCAATGTTGTGGCCGATGCCCTTAGCAGAAAATCCATTAGTGATGTCGCTTGTATAGCCATCCGGGAGTGGGAAATGTTGGGGGCACTTGGGGAATTTGATTTGCTTCTAGGCAAATTTGTTAAGGCTGCGGCCTTGTTTATTGTTGTTGCGCAGCCTACACTTGTGACTCGAATGTTAGAGGCACAGAGAGGTGACCGTGAGGTAGAATCCCTCCGAGAGAAGATCTCCAGTAGGAAAGTTGAGAAGAGTTTGTCTGTATCCCAGGGAGTGTGAGATCTTGAGACCGATTGTTTGTCTTGAGTCTTCTGAGAGGAGGTACTCCGAGAGTTTCACCATTCACGCCTTGCAGTGCATCCGGGAGGTACTAAGATGTATCGTTATTTGAGTCGCCAGTTTTGGTGGAGGGGCTTGAAAAGAGATGTGGCAGTTTTTGTGTCCAAGTGCCTTACTTGTCAGCAAGTGGAGGCCGAGCATCGAGGCCAGCGGTTTGTTACAACCCTTGCCTATTGCCGAGTGGAAGTGAGAGCATGTCACTATGGACTTCGTTGTAGGTCTTCCGAGGACTCAGCGGGGTAGTGATTCTATTTGGGTGGTTGTAGACCGGTTGACTAAGTCGGCACACTTTATCCCTATGCGTGTGAGAGATTTGGTAGATCATCTTGCCGACTTGTATATACGGGACATAGTGAGGTTGCACGGGGTCCCAGTGTCGATCGTCTCAGATAGAGATACACGCATTACTGCTAGGTTGTGGCAGAGTTTGCAGAGTGCCTTGGGTACTAGGCCGACCTTTAACGGCTTATCATCCTCGGTGACAGGCGGTCAAGCGTACTATTGAGATCCTTGAGGATATGCTTCTAGGTTGTGTTCTAGACTTTAGTGGGTCGTGGGGAGGCACTTGCCCTTGGTGGAGTTGCCTACAACAACGGTTTCGATCGAGTGTCGGTGTGACACCGTTTGAGGCCTTGTATGGTGACCTTGTAGGTCTCTCTTTTGTTGGGCGAGGTGGGTGATGCACCTTTGTTGGGCCGGAGTTGGTGAGAGAAAGCGATAGAGAAGGTTGAGCTTATCCGTAGGAGACTTATTCTGACCTAGAGTCGTCGAAATGTTATCTGTTGTAGGAGAAGGCCTTTGGCATTTGAGGTGGGTGACCACGTGTTTTTGAAAATATTACCCAAGCGGGGTTTGATGAGATTTGGTAAGAGAGGGAAGTTGTCCCCTTGGTTTATTGGCCCTTTTGAGATCCTTGTGAGGATTGGCGAGGTTGCCTACCATTTGGCTTTGCCGCTGCAGTTATCCGGAGTTCATGACGTGTTTCATGTTAGTATGCTTGAATGCAATTTGGACCCATCACATGTATTAGATTGGACCGACTTAGAGGTTGACGAGGATGCCTCGTATGAGGAGAGACCGGTTCAGGTCTTGGATAGGCGGGATCAAGTCTTGTGAGGCAAGACTATTCCTTTGGTTAAGGTTTTGTGGAAACATCACGGAGTGGAAGAAGCCACTTGGGAACGTGAATTGGAGGTCCGAGAAAAATATCCAGATCTATTTGTGGATATTTGAGCATGTATTGTATATTTTGCTGTATTGATAAACCTTAAGAGCATTGTGTATGTCTTAAGTTGTAAAACATTGTATATGTTTGGTTTATGGAAATATTGTGGAGGTATTATTGTATATGCCTTGAAAATGGAAGTTTATTTTAGCATTTTATATGTTAAATATGTTGTAGAAATGCAAATGTAATATTGGCATGGAATATATTATGAAATTGTGAACCATGTACATTGAAAATTGTTGGAATTGAAAAAGATGCATGTTGATAATGCATGTTGGAACATATATTGTAAGATGCCTCTTAAATAAAGATGGGATGACCGGTAATGGGTCAAGTTGTGAAATGTTGGTTGGTAACATTGTCGAAAATTGAGAAAAACTTGTTTTTGAAAACTTGTGCTTAATTTCGGGGGCGAAATTCCTTAAGGGGGGAGGTTATAGCGATCCCGGTTTTCCCTCCATTGATTATTGTGTTCCGGACTTTGGTTCGTAGAGTTGATGTTAGTATCTCTAGTTTCTGTCCTTCTATACTTTGTATTTCAGTTATATGATGTTTTAGGCAGGATTGTTACAGGTTGGGAGTGAATAGGAGCAAATGGTTGCTGCCCAGAATTTTGATCCTTCGCTCGAGCGAGCCTTTTGTCGCTCGAGCGAGCTCTTTGTTTTGGATCCTTCGCTCGAGCCAGGGTTTGTTCGCTCGAGCGAAAGTTGGGTTTTGGATCTGGTGGGTCGGGCGGGAAATTCTTGGCTCGAGCTTGCGTCGTCGAGTTACGGACCTGAAGGGTGCGATTCTTCGCAAGCGAGCTTTCGCCCGCTCGGCGGCGAGGTGTATGTTTTGAGGTTCTTCACTCGAGTGAGCATTATGTTGCTCGAGCGTGCTTCTAGTGGCAAACCTGAAGCTTTGCATTGTTGGCTCGAGTGAGACTTTCTTCACTCGAGTGAGTCTATTTTTGTGTCTGGTCGCTCAAGCGACCAATCCTTTGCTCGAGCGAGCCTGTTATATCAGCAGGCAGCAGCGGGTAAACACTGCACTTTTTCATCTCTTTTTATTTCAAAACCCTAGATCCGAACTCCCTCTCTCTCTAATCATCTTCTCTCTAGGGATTGATCTACTTCCATTGAGTTTCTAGCCTACTCTCTTTGCAAGAAAGATAGAGGGCGTTGAGGGCTTCGATTTAATCTGAAAATTTGTGAGTTTGGAGCACTTTGGATTTTCATCATCTTCTTCATTTGAGCTCTTCATTTCGAGGTAGGGATACCGTACTCCATCTTATGAGTTTTGTCTTTAAATTTTGGCATTTGGATACGTTGGGGTTGTTTGGTAATTTTGGGAAAAGTTAGGATTTGATTTGTAATTTAACAAAAGGGGGTTTTTCATATATTAAACTCCATGTGTTTGTACGATTTGGAAAATGGCATTATTAGTGTCAAATTGAGGAAATTGAACCTTATGGTTGATTTTTGATAAATGGTGGAAATGCCCTAATTGTGGAAATAAATTAATTAGTATAATTAATTTAGAAAAATATGAAATTGAGTTGACATCCATGAAATTGGAAAATTATGGGATTGAATGGTGTAGTTGGATTAATTTATCACTCACCGATGAAATTGTTGATATTGTATTAGTTTAATACATTTAATTTCTGTATAGAAATAACTACTTTGGGCTATTGGTGGAGGATAGTCTTGATTGTTGTAGACAATGCATGATGATTAGGCGAACTAAAACTAATCAATTGAGTATGCCATAGAATATGGTGGTTGGTATAATACATCGAAATTGTGTATTGATTGAGTGATCATGTATATGATAATTACTTATATACATTGTGTTATATGGGAGGAGATATGGGATGTACTCCACGGTTTAGGGGAAGATAGGGGATGGATCTCTAAACCGGATTTTGTTTGATATTGATACAGTACTAAAATGTGTATCATTTGTGAAGTATGGAAGTGATTTTGGTTGAGACTGATACAGCACAAAAATGTGTATCTATTATGAAGTAAGAAATGTTTAACATGAGTTGTTATCCCAATTGAATTGGAAATATTGCTAATTTGAGATGTAATCTCTTTCAAGTTATCTGGCCAGGTTCTGAGCCACGCTTATGAAATGAATTGATAAGTAAAGGAAAGTGAAATGTAACATGGACATGATTGTCGTGGAACAGTAATGTGGTATAAATTGTTATAAGTGTTGACCATCTATCACATGCTACTATTTTAGGCACTGCTTATATTTGTTTTAGTATATCTCTACTGGGCTTTGGCTCACCCTATATGGGACATCATTTTCAAGTCCAGGTGATATGCCACCTCCAAGATCATAGCTTGGAAGGTTCTGGGAGTTTAAGACTCTTTTTTTTGGTTATTTCATTATCTTTTGATGTATTAAATGTAAACTCAAGCCAAGGGCTTAATATGTATTTGAGTTAGTACTCTCTTTTTGTAACCAAGTGTTGGCTTGGAAAGTTGTAAGCCCATAGGGCATTTACTTTTGTTGTCAACATGTAATACTTTTATATTGAATACTTTGATGAATAGAAAGATGTTTATTTCTGTTATATCAATGCTTGTCGAGAATGTGGGGTTTTATGTATTATTTTGAGGGTGTTGCACGTGCCGTGTAGGCCCTGATCTATCTGCTCACCTCTAGGAGCAAAAGATGCTTTGCCTGAGACTAGGGCGACAAGCTCACGATTGGCCCTCGAGGCTGAGCCCGAGTTGGTGGCTTCGGCCTCTACCCAGATGCACCAGAAGTGCCACTCAACTGCGGGCAAAACCTCTTCAGGTGCCCCGCCTGACCACATTGGTAACAAGAGAGCGGCTGGCCTCTGCCCTGACTCTAGCTCTGAGGTTGAGCGGAAAATGAAGCTGCTCTCTACCCTCTGCCCTTCTGCAGGCAAGCTGGAGACTTGTGACCCAGCTGACCACATTTGTGACAAGTCACGTTTCCCTGACTGCCTCTCCTAGGGCCTGCACTAGGCACTGGAAAGGTAGATTTAGCAAAACCACCTTGAGACTGCTGAGGGTTAGAACCCCTCTGTCTCCTGCCATCACCCTGGCCATCTTGACTCCTTTTGGAGCCCCTCTGTCTCTCCTCTTCCTCCTGCATCATAATCTCCATATGGGCCGCAGCATCTACAAAGCGCCCATAGTCCCGGGTCATAGAACCCCCAACTCTCATCTTGAGGCCATGCCTCAACTTCTTCTCAAACTCCAGACAACGGCGTTCCTCAAACGCCACAAGCTCAGGTGCAAACCTGGATAGACTGGTAAATGCGGCCTCAAACTCGGCCACTGAAGAACTCAACTGCTTAAGCTGGCAGAACTGATCTCTCAACTTCTCCTTGACAACTGGAGATAAGAACTTCTCCTAGAAAGCATCTATAAAAGCCTCCCAAGTCTCTTCTACATGACCTCTCATGAATTTCCACCACTGACCTGCATCCCCCTTTAACTGGAAAGATGCCAAGGTCACCTTCAAAGTCCCGTCCTCGATACCAGGCATCTCAAACGTCTTCGTCATCTATTCGAGCCATTCATCCGCCTTAAATGGCTCTTTTGGATCACCCAAAAACTCATCCGGGTTAGACCGGAAGAACTCCCTCTTCAGAAATGAAGGCCCTGCCTCAGCAACATGGGCCTGGACTTGATTCTCAGCGCTGAGAATGCCCAAGGATTCCCTTAAAGCTCCTGCCATCTCGCGGGCTAAGGCGCCCATGGCCTGCTGACCTACTGGCTCGGCCACATTGGCCTGACCAACACCCTCCTGCTGCGCCGGAATCTCATTTGGTATAGGCATCTCCTGCCTCCTAGGCCTACCTCGCCTACCACCACGTCCTCGTCCTAACATCCTAATAAAAGTAACAAAGAACATTAGCACATTCACAAATGTGCCGAAGCTATAACACTCGCGTCCTAATACATTGGACAACAGTAATTCACTCCTCGTAAGCACATAATCACATAAGCACCTACGAATTTTATTTCCGGATAATGATAGTCCCGAGGCGTTACTAGAGTTCCGGTTAGAAACAGCATTGATCAAGTGCTTTTCCAACAAGACTCACAGGAACCCAAGGATCCAATCAACATCCTAGAAACTAAATCCCATACTCAAGTAGTCACGTAAACATGTTATCACATAAGCATATAACACTACATCTAAGTCTCTAACAAGCGAGACAAACCCATTGTGATACTAATCACTTCCTACGTACCCAAAGTATTCAAACCCGATGCGCTCGATACCAAGTTGTAACGCTCTCAAATTAAACCCATAAAACATACAATATTGACATGCTTAGACATAAGAGAATAAAACATAATTACTTTTCATCGGAGTATTTCTTATGAATGTATTACATGTTGATAACAAAAGTAAATGCCCTACGAGCTTACAACTTTCAAAGTCAACACTTGGTTATAAAAAGAGAGTACTAACTCTACACAAGATAAGCCCTTGGCTTGATGTACATGTAATACAACAAAAATAAACAAAAGAGTCTTCAACTCCCACAACCATCCAAACTAAGATCTCAAAGGCGGCATAATACCTAAACCTGAAAATGATGTCCCATATAAGGTGAGCCAATGCCTAGTAGAGATATGCTAAACATAATATGAGCAATAACTAAAACATTAGCATTTGATAAATGTTTAACTCACATAAATCAATTCATAACCCATTTCAATTACATGACAGATGTGTCCATTTTCCATTTCTTATCCAATTTCTCAATTCATAACTATGGCTCAGAACCTAGCCAAACAATTTAAATGAGATTATATCTCATATCAACAATACTTCCATTTCAATTGAGATAACAACTCAAATTAAACACTTCATACTTCACAATAGATACACATAATTGCTGTATTAATCTCAAATAAAACACTTCCGTACTTCATATATGATACACAGATTGCTGTATCAATACTTCAATAGATACACATATTTGTTGTATCGATGGAGTCCATCCCCTATCTCCTCCTAAACAATATCCGGTTTAGGAGTCCATTCCCTGTCTTCCCCTAAACCGTAGAGTACATCCCCTATCTCCTCCCACACAATACAATGTATATAAAACACATATCATATACATATTCAATCAATACATAAATTTGATGTATTATTCCAACCGTCATATTCGATGACATGTTCAATTGATTAGTTTTAGTTCGCCTAATCATCATGCATTGTTTACAACAATCAAGACTATCCTCCACCGATAGCCCAAAGCAATTATTTCTAAGCAGATAATAATTACATCCAACAGATAAATTATCAACAATTTCCAAGGTGAGTGATTAATATTTCCAAGTCCACCATTCTATCTCATAATGAGCCAATTACATTACTTCCAACTCAATTTCATATTTCTATAATGAATGTCATTAATTACAGTAATGACCCAAATATACCCAAACATGATGTTTTTCCAATTTTTTTCAATATTGACCCAAAGGTCCAAATATTAACAACAACATCAATAAATTCTATTTCAGACCCAAAACACATATGTATGAGTCAAATGAACAAAACCCCTCTTTTCAACATTATACATCTCAAACCCTAGCTTCCCAAATCAAACTATTTCTACAAAAAACTCAACATTTATGTTAAAGCTCATAAAGATGAGTAGGAATCCCTACCTCAAGAGATGAAACTCAAAGGAGATGATGAAGAAATCTCGAAATGCTCCAAAACCCAAGATTTTCGGATTGATAGGAAGCCCAAGCCAAGTTCTACACTCTTTGCAAAGACACTTAGGGAGTAGATCACTCAAGCTAGATCAATGCCTATAGAGAAGGTATATTCTAGAGAGAGGAGCTCTCAAAAGAGGGTTTAGAAAAGTAAGAGAGAAAAAGGAAATGTGAAAAGTGATTCAAAATCACCCAGCTGCCATTTGATATACGACTAGTCCACTCGAGCGGATAATAGGACGCTCGAGCGTCAAGCACAAAAACTGGACCCGCTCGAGCGCCAAGACACAAAAACAAAATACACCCGCTCGAGCGCAAAGGAAAGCCCGCTCGAGCGTAGATTACCATCTTCCAGTACTTTTACAGAAATTGAACACCCGCTCGAGCGCCAAGGTACCCGCTCGAGCGCGACCCGCTCGAGCACAAGGAAATCCGCTCGAGCGTGAAAAACACATCTGCAGAAGTTTTGCAAAGGCACAAAATGCTGAAAGTGTGCAAACTCCGCTCAAGCGGATCACCAAAAATCTGGGCAACAAGGAATGGGAGTAAAGCTCAACCAACCTGTAACAACTCTGCCCAACACATCCTAAAACTCAAGTATGCGGAATTAAAGGATGACAACAAGACATATACAACAACCAACTCCACGGAACCGAGTCTGGAATACTGTTAAACAATGAAGGGAAAACCGAGATCGCTATAAAACAAAAACTAAATAATCGCAGAGTTGAAGAAAAGAATTCCACTAGTGACAAACAATGGTGTAATCAGGAATTTTAATGAGTAGGGCCATTTAACAGTCATCATTATTGTTATGTCATATTTTCAATTTTACACAAGCTATGAACATTAAAGTTCACATGATACCTTACAAATTTCATATAGTTTCAGTCATATTGACAAAATAATTCAAATTAGTCAATTGCAAGCAAAAACAAAATATTAGGTCATTATATGGCTTCAATAAAATTGTCAATAAATCTCAAAAATTTTTTTACTGCCGTTCAGTTTTTTCAATTTTTATTAAGAAAGTTTGGTAAAATTTATTAGTTTGTATTGTATTTTCCCTCTACAAATCTGAATAATTTTATAAATTTGATTATTACAAAATTTGTAAACTACAAAATCAATTTGTAAATTTGATTATTTCTACCAAATCAATTTGTATACTAATCAAAATGCGTGGGTAGCGTGGATCTGCTTGGATAACAGGAACCAAATAACCAATCAACAAGCATTACTGACGCATCCACTGCAATCTCCATTGGTGGCGGACGCGAAATCATGCTTGGAAGCAATCGAATGGGCGCTAAAGAATGGGATGAAATAAGTGTTAAAACAGATTCCCAAGTTCTGGTGAGAATGCTCCAACAAAAAGGCTTTAATGTTGAATGGCGGATTGCTACAATAGTAAATGATATTTTCTATTATGTTAAATATTTGTACTACTTTTGTGTTAGTATGGTAGAAAGAGATGTAATTAAACCAGCCCATGATCTGGCAAATGGTGTACTACGTGTTAAGTAATATAATATGGTTTACAGTCCTCAAAAGATGCAACTGTAAACCACACAGTAAAATTGCTATTTATTTTATAATATAATAACATATAAAAGATATTTATTTGTATAAATATATGTATGAATATCTAAAAAAATATATAAAAATATGTAAAATTATAAAATAAAAATAAATAAACTAATAAAATATATTTTAACGGGTCAAATATGTAAAATTTAGACTAAAATCAGTTTAAAATATTTTAACCAAAATGGGTAAAGATTGGGATTAAAACTTAAATTCTATCTTTCTACTGAGAATTTTGTAAAATAATATATTCTTATTTTCATCATCCAGTGCTCAAAAGAAACCAAAAGCTTAGAACCGGTCAAAATAAGATATCTACACACACTACACCAAATTTAAATTTAAGTCAGTTTTTATTCTCAAGTGCTTTTCAAATTATTTTTCAATTAGATAGCATTATCAAAAAGAAAAAATAAAATAAAAATGTGTGTATATATACATATCACATCTGCCATTCAATTCAATCTAATGCCTCGTTTGGGAACATGTTTTTTAGTAACTTTTTGGTTATTTGGCCAAAATATGATGTAAAAAAAACCAATATGTTTGGAATGACTTTTTGTCTTTTTACAAAAAGATGTGCAAAAAGTAGAGAGAAAAAAAAATCTTTGATTTTTGGGTATAAGTTGTTCGCTTTTTGACTTTTTTAATAATTTTTTGACATTTTGACTAAAAAAGCCACTTGCCAAACGAGGCTTAATTTTGACATTAATTAACTTTTTATGCATGACAACTGTAACCATAGATATGTGTGGTTAAGTTATGTAAACTATAGTTAATCTCTATGGTTTGATATTTTGTACACTTCTTAACACATCAAGTTGTGAGGAATCAATGTATAAATACTTGATGTTTAGCAGCTAAAAAACCTGCTTCTATTCTTCTTGCCAAAGTCTGGTCAAGTTCAATTCTAATACTGAAACAACAACTTACATAGGCCTACACCTACACAAAAGGCTGCCATCTGGTATCAAAGTTGTTGGTTTACAGAAGCAATATCAGGTGCAAGGTGAAGAAAGAAAATCCTTGAAACTCCATGGGGGCCACAATTCCATTTTTTTATGGTGAGTGTTAGTGTAATCTAGTGTTAGTGTAATATAGCTGCAATATCTAGCTGTCATACTAATGATGTTGTATACTTTCTGCTTTCCATGTTAGCATCCTATGTCCACTATTAGCATCCTATGTACCATACTTTCCTCTCTATAAAAGAGAGTGATCTGCTCCTTGTAAATCATTGAACATAATACAATTTATTCACACACACACACACACACACACACACACGCACACACACACACACTCTCTCTCTCTACCAAGTTAACATGGTATCAGAGCTGAGTTTATTTTCTTCGTGTTCTTAGTCCCATACACAGTGGCACTACAGAACTACTTCCAAACTGTTGTATCTTCCTACCAACCTGCTCAGAATTTCCTCACGATTCCAACGGCACCACCCACGTCACCAGAAACTCCGTCACGCGCCCTCACGCGCCACTTCCGTGTTCGGTGAGTCCCTGCTTCCGCCGCCACTCTCCTACGCGCTCTCACACGCCTTCTGTTGCATGCTCACGTCATCTCTAACGTCAGCCCTACCCTTTGCGTGTGCCGCGCTTGCTGCTGTGTGCCTCGCATATGTCGTCTTGTCATTGTACGCCCTTATGTGCCATTCTGCTCCCTTGCGCCGCGCGTGCGCCGTTCGACCATCATGCTCCCGCGCCATTCTGCTCCCTTGCGCCGCGCGTGCGCCGTTCGACCATCATACTCCCGCGCCATTCTGCTCCCTTGCGCCGCGCGTGCACCATTCGACCATCGTGCTCCTGCGCCATTCTGCTCCCTTGCGTCGCGTGTGCACCGTTCGACTATCGTGCGCCCGCGCCATTCTGCTCCCTTGCCCCACACATGCATCGTTCGGCTATCGTGCGCCGCCCGCCGTCCCTACTATTGTGCACCGCTGACATCATCCGACCCTCTGCTGACGTCAGCAGCCCCTTTCCTAGCTATTTTCGACCTTCCGGACTCACTGGTATACTCTGTTTGCCAAATTTTGCTCCTACAGGCCTGTTCTTATTTATTTAGTTCTACTCTATTTTTATTATGGATCGCTATGATGCCTCGATCTAATTTCTATTCTACTTAATGGTTCCAATTATGTACTGTGGGCCCAAGCCACGTCTTCCTTCCTCAAAGGACGAAAACTTTGGCGTATTATCACCAGGAATGTGACCAAACCGGTGAAAGAGAATGCTGAACTTACTGCCAAATATGAAGACCGACTCGAAGACTGGGACAGTAAAAACTACCAGATCATTACTTGGCTTCAGAATACCTTTGTTCCCTCTATTAGTCTTCAGTTTGGCCGTTTTCAACTTGACTCTGTTCCCAATCCTGCTAAAGCCATTTGGGATTTTTTGAGAGATCGATACAAGACTATCGATCTTGCCCATTAGTATCGACTTCAGAGTCAACTCCACCGCATGCGTCAAGAAACCAGTCAGTTTATTAATGACTTTCTTTTTCAAATATATTATGTTTGGGACCAACTTGCTCTCTCAGAACCAACATGGCCTCACCTTGAAGATGCTGCTTTATTTTCTAATGGCTTTCACTCCCTCTTTTAAGCCTGTGCGTGCCTTTCTTCTTCATCGTCATCTATTGCCCACTCTTGAACAGGCTATTTCTAAGCTGTTATCTGCAGAGACTCGTCTTGGTACTCTCTAGACTCATTATGTGGACTCTGTTCTTGTCACTCCTCAGTCACGGCCCTCACCAAACCAACGGACCACTGCTTACCTCTATTGTCAGAATCGGGGCCTTCCTTCTACTTATCTTTTGGTTCATTGCCTTGTCCGATCCTGCCGATATTGTAACAAACTTGGTCCTAGTCATCTGTAGTAGGATTGTTTTCGCAATCCATCCCAGTCATCTTCCACTAGTCATTCCTCTTGCGGTGGCTCTTCTAGGGGGAGCTCTCATTGTCAGTTTAATCGCACTGCTGCTGCTGCCTCTGAGGATTTCTCTGAGTCTTCTGCTCCGTCTGCCCCTATTTTTTCTCATACAAATGTTGAGGCCATGTTCAAACAGCTTCTCTCCACCTCCGGTACACCTCATCCTACTTCTTTGTCTGTGACTCCAGGTAACTTTTCTTGGTATTTTGACTCCACATGTTGTAATCATATGACTTCCAGCTCTACTATATTCTCCTCCATCTCTCCCCCTACTCATCTTTCCTCTATTCATACTGCTGATGGTTCTCTCATGTCTGTCAGTCATGTTGGTACTGTTTCCACATCCCAGTTATCTTTACCTTAAGTTGATCATATCCCTGCTCTAACCTTAAACCTTATCTCTATTAGTCAATCATATGAGCTTGGTCTAATCGTTACATTTTCTGCTAATGGTTGTTTAGTGTAGGACCCTCAGATAGGACAAACTATTGGGATCGGCCGTAAGCATGGACATCTCTATGAACTCATTTAATTTCATGTTCCGGACTCCCCACAGATCGCTGCTCCTGCATCTGCTTCCTCTTTATCTCCTTTTCATCTTTGGCATTGTCGCTTAGCACATCTTTCTGTTAGTTGCTTAAAGTCTTTGGTTTCTAGTCGTCAATTGGGTCCTGTACTTCCAGATACTTTTGATTGTATACCTTGTCAACTTGCAAAACAACCTGCTTTATCATTCAATAAAAGTATTTTTGTTTCCCGTGCTGCTTTTGATCTCATACATTTGGATATTTGGGGCCCATCCCCTACTACTACTGTTAGACTTATTTATTTTGATGATTTATTTAATTATGTTTTAATTTATTTGGAAGAGAAAAATAGAATCAAAATTTATTTTGATGATTTATTTAAAAGAGAAAAATAGAATCAACATTTATTTTGATGATTTTATATTTTAATAAAATCAAAATTTATTTTGTCCCATTATTTCTCACCTAAACCTTTATCATAAATGTTGTTAGAATGTATTTAATATTTGATTAAATCAGAAGTTCAAATAGCCTAAAAACAGAGGTTCAAATAGCCCAGCACAGCAGTAGTTCAAAAGGTTCAAAAGGTCAAGTAGAAGATATTCAAATTTGTAATAATGGAGTGGAAGATATTCAAATTAGTAATGATGGAAGTACAACGGCTATAAATGGCTATAATTTTCATTATATATACCAAAGCCTCTAATGTAAACAAGTTACAAAAAAAACCTGAAAATATTCTTTGATCTATAATCACTCACATCTATTCTCAGAAATTATACACTGAGCCTTATAGCTTTAAGCCCATCTTTCTTGTGTAAGGTTTACAGAAAAACCAGAGCTTCACTTTTATATTTATCTTTGAGAGATAATTCTTGTAGCTTTCTGTGAAAGTAAGAACACTTTCTTTTCAACCTTGTAAGAGTGTAGTACACTTAGTGTTCTTGACTTAGAAAGTTAGTGTAAAATCTGTGGAGGATTGCTCCATCTGTGAAAAGGTTGCTAGCACCCTGTGAAACTAGAGTATAGTAGAAAATCTCAAGTGAAACTTGAGGAGTGGATGTAGGCTGAGTTGAAGTCGAACCACTATAAATTTGTTTGCCTCTCTCTCTCCCTTATCTCTTTATTTTATTTTAAATTGTCATAGCTATATTTCACATTTTTACTGTGCTAAAATTATTAACTAACATAGTTGTTAGGACACTTGTTTTAATTATTTTTATTTCATTAATTATATTTATCTATTGTGCTAGTCATAATTTTTATTAGGGTATTATTAATTTTAATTATAAAAACCGAATTCACTCCCCCTCTTAGGTTGTCTTTTGGGTAACAATTAGTATCAGAACCTAGACTCTTGCTTTAGATTTAACCATCTAAGAGTTTCGATCCATGACAACCTTAGCTAGCACTAGCACTACTGAAGGACAGGCTACCACTGGGCCACCATTATTTGACGGAAACAACTATAGTTATTGGAAAGATAAGATGACCCTATACCTAAAAGCCACTAATTATGCTATGTGGATTATTGTCACCAAAAGTTCAAAAATTCCTACCAAATTAGTAGATAATATTAGTGTACCTAAAATAGAAGATGAATGTGATGAGAGGGATCACGAATTATTGCAAGCCAATCCTAAAGCCAAAATCACCCTTGTTTGTGGATTAGACTCTAAGGAGTATAATAGAATTTCAAGTTGTGATTCAGCAAAAACAATTTGGGACAAACTTGAAGTAACTTATGAAGGTACAAACCAAGTAAAGGAATCTCGTATTGATATGCTTGTTCATAGTTATGAATTGTTTAAAATGAACTCTAATGAATCTATTTCAAGTATGTTTACTAGATTTACTTAAATTGTAAACTCTTTGAAATCTATTGGCGAAACTTATACTAACAGTGAGTTGGTAAGAAAAATTCTTAGGTGTTTACCAAAGAATTGGAAAACAAAGGTCACTGCCATTATAGAAGCCAAAGATTTCTCCACACTTGAATTGGATGAGCTTATGGGTTCCCTTATGACTCATGAGATCACCATGAAAGGACATGAGGATCTTGAAAACAAAAAGAAAAGGGAAATTGTATTCAAAGCCTCATCAAAGGAAGAAGAACATGAAAACTCCAGTGAGGATGAAAGCTATGCCATGTTTAGTAGAAATCTCAAAAAGCACTTCAAGAAAAACAATTATGGGGGAAGAAGACCTTTCAAGAAAGAGTACAACAAAGATAACAAGAAAGAGCCTATTATTTGCTATGAGTGTAAAAATTCTAGACATATGAAGATGGATTGTCCAAAATTGAAGAATCATGAAAAATACTATAAAAGAAACAAAAAGGCCATGGTAGCAGCTTGGGAAGAAAGTGAAGATGAAAGCTCAAGTGATGAAATTGAAAATGAAAATAAAGTAGCCAACTTATGTCTCATGGCTCTTGAAGATGAAGACTCTACTCAAGATGAGGTAACTAGTCTTTATGAAGAACTTGAAAGTGCATTCCATGAACTATCAAATGAATTTAGAAAAGTTTGTGCCAAAAATAATGTGTTGAAGAAATCTGCTACATCTTTATTTATTAATGTAGAAGAATTAAAGAAAGAAAAAATTATTTTGAAAAATGATTTTAATACTATCTCTAATGAGAAAACTATTTTAAAAAACAATGCTGATGATTTAACAAAAACACTTGAAAATTTTGTAAAAGGTAGAGATAATCTCAACATACTTCTTGGAAATCAAAGATGTGTTTTTGATAAAACGGGTATTGGATATGACCCTATTAAGAAACAAAATAATCTCAATACAATTTTTGAAAAGGCACCTCTCATGATACACCCTCATATTACTTGTCATTATTGTAGAAAGAAAGGCCATTATATATCTTATTGTCCATTCAAAAAGAATGTGAACATAGAAATTAAAAAGATTTGTATTATTAAAGGATCTAACAAAACTAACCAAGAAAGACTCAAGAAACTATGGGTACCAAAAACTAACACTTGATTGTTATCTTGTAGGTTTGCATTAAGTCCAAAGCTAAAGAAGGGAAGTGGTACCTTGATAGCAGATGTTCCAGACACATGACCGGAGATCAATCATTCTTTACTAAACTATCATCAAAAGATGGAGGATTTGTTACTTTTGGAGACAACAAGAAAGGAAAAATCATCAGTATTGGTAGCATGGGTATTTCTCCTAACCCTTCTTGTGATGACCCAAACGTTGTTTAAAAAAACAAAACAAAACAAACAAACAAAAAAAAAAAGATGGTGGAATATGCATGATGATGTTTTCGGCAGTGGAAGAAAATAAAAAGAGAACAGGATCAAAATGGTGGGGCAATGGAATATATGCTTTTGAGAGAAAAGTTAGAACAAGAGAGAGAGTGGAGAGTTTTGTTTATGTTGCCTCTCTATCTCACATAGTGGAGAATCCCACTCCCTCACGCTCAAACCCATCTCATACACCAATATATCTATATATTTTTTTTTTATTGCCGAATGTGAGCATGAAGACAGCTCTGTGGATTGAGGGCTTGGTCCATAGGTATTACTCCAGTGCCATGTCAATGATGTTAAGAGAGAGAGATCATGATGAAAAGGGAAGTGAGTGCTGGAGTGGGGTTCAAGCATGTGAAGAAAAGAATATTTTTATAAGGGGACCCACTTTTACACACACACAAGTCCAAATAGGAGAGTTAATTCAGAGAGAGAGTTGTTGTGTCTGCAACGTCAAAGGTGACAGATATGCTGTATGATCTTATCTGCAAGGCGCAATCAAGGGATGATTCTTACATAGTTGCATTGGATGCTGTTCTAGAAAGGTACCATGACCAGCAAGGAGAAGCTCGACATCGCCCGCCAGTTCTCCAAGCTCGGCGTCGGCATCATCGAGGTCGGCTTCCCCGCCGCCTACAACGACGATCTTGAGGCCGTCAGAGTCATTTCTCAGGTGGTTGATAATTCTATTGATGAGGATGGTTTTGTGCCCGTCATTTGTGGCCTTGCTCGATGCTGTGAGAACGATATTGATGCTGCTTGGGAGGCTATCAAGTTCGCCAAGAGGCCCAGGATTCATACTTTTATTGCTACCAGTGAAATTCATGCGAAGAACAAGCTCTAGAAGAGTAAGAGTGGCTGTAAGATTGTGTCCCCAAAAAGGTTGGGGAGTCGGTGACAGGTGCAGATTTTACAGACTGTGTGGAATTGCAACCGAGCTTGTGGCCTTGGATGCAACTTTCAGTTTCAAAGGTTAATGGAAACAATACAAGTTTTGGGTAATGAGATTTGCTAACCTGCTAAGGATTATCTGACCATCCACAAGTTAGTTGCCACTCATACTGATCTGTACAGAACAGTCTATATCTACCTTCTTTGATATGCTTGAATTTGGAGAGTATCCAAATCAATTTTGCCTCGCTGCCGTGATTCAGGCGTGTTCGAACTCCAAGAATGCTTGGATTGGGAAGATAATTTTTGGGTTTGTGATCAAGTCAGTCTATTTTGAGTCTGATGTGTGTGTGTTGGGTGTGCACTGATTGTTATGTTTGTGAAGGGTAGTGGTGACTTAATTTTTCTCGGCAGAAAAGATCGCACAGTGAAGGTTAATGGGCAACGCATTGCATTAGAGGAAATTGAAAGTACATTAAGGGGATATTCAGGAGTAGCTGATATTGCTGTGATTTATTGTAGAGGTCAAGGAGAAGTAGCACTTCTTGATGCATATTTATTAATGAGACCAAAGGATGTATGTGGTGAAATTTTGAGATCTTCTATTAGGAGTTGGATGCTTGAAAAACTTCCATTAGCAATGATCCCTAACCGTTTCTTCTTTACCGAATCTTTTCCCAAGTCTGCAACTGGAAAAGTGGATTATGTGCTGTTGACCAGTTTGACGTTTTCCATGAAACGTGACCAATATGAGATTGGTAAAATTCAGAGTTCTGAACTGTTGGAAGTTATCAAGAAGGGCCTTCTCAAACTTGGTCAATCTCGAGAAGATAAATTAAGAAGAGTTTGGTGAGAACAATATTTTGACTGGTAGAGATCGAATTTCGGCAACGTCGGATTTTGAGGTTTCATCTCAAATTCTCTTCTTGACTTGAGGTAGGGATTTTCTTTGAGTTATATATATATATTTTTGCAATATCTAAATGATTTTAGAAATCATCTTTTGATTTGTTTTGGTAAAAATGAATTTTTGATTCAAGAAGATGGTTGATTTTCGAAAGTGGGTTTACTTTCTTCTTTCTAAAAATAGAAATTTAGGGTTTTTGAACTATGTTGATGAAAGAAAGATGTTTTTGGGGAGATCTTCTCAAATAATTGAAGATGAATAGCTTTTGATGAGAAAACCTAGAAGTTGGGAATTTTTAACAAAGATGTTGAAAATTTTTAAAATATGTTGTTATATTTATTTTGTGTGCCAAAATAAATGATATTTGAAAATTGTTTATTTATTTACATATAAATGATATTTTCATGGAATATGAGGATTATTGAAATTTTGGACATTGTTGTTTAAAAGTATTAATATAGTCTTGAGATGACTAAATTGTTGAGATTATTTGAAATGTGGGAATTATGTTATTCCTTTGATGAATTGAAATAAGAGTATTTATTCATCTTGTGAAATTGCATTGAAATGAGAATTTTGATCACAATGGGAATAGTGTGTGGGAGTATCGAAAGTAAAAGAAATATTGCATTACATTTTTAACATGGTATTGACATATCATTTCATTTCATTACATTACACTTTGATGGTCGATTTGAAAACTTGCATTGAGAAAAGAATGTTGAGAAATAGTTTTCATGAAATGGTTTTGGGGTAAATAATGATGGTAAGTCTTGACAGGTGGTGTAGAATTAAGTTGGCCTGCGGGTCCAGGGTGAAAGACCGAAAAGTCCGCGCAGATAGTTGATTGTTGATTTTTTTCCAGTTGCAATTCGTAAAAATGACAATTTGAATAAGTTGGCCTGCGGGTCCAGGGTGAAAGACCGAAAAATCCGCGCGGATAGGTGATTGTTGATTTTTCCAGTTGCGATTGGTAAAAATGACAATTTGGTAGTACTTGGATAGTCTACTTGCGACACCGCCTAGGGATTACGAGCGTGTTACGCCCTTGAAATAAATTGTTAAGTTTTGAACAATTGAAATTGCATGACATCATTGAGCATGATGGTTTTCAAAGGATAAATATGTAAATTATCTTCAAAAGGGCATAGCATGACATGTGCATTTCATCTCTTGAGACTTGTATAAAATGTATATACTTTGTAAAGAGTTTTCTACTGGGCTTTATGCTCACCCTATGGAATTTTTGTGCAGGAAATGATGTAGTGATTCCGCCTAACTGAGGGTGTGAAAGTATGTGAAGAGAGCATGGTGTGCCCGTTTGCTGTGACTCTGATTGTAAGCTAAGGGCTTTATATGTGTGGGTTTGAATAACCGTTTTGTGAAACCAAGCTAAGGCCTTGGGACTTGTAAACCCATGAAGGTATTTATTTGTTTTATGTTATTTTGATTTGAAGTAAATGTATCATCATTTGGGCATGAAAATTGGGGCGTTACACTTCTATTGAAAATGTTTTACTTGTTGATGGACTTAAGCATAACCTACTTAGTGTTAGTCAATTATGTGATAAAGGTAATCGAGTTATTTTTGATAAATCACATTGCACAATTGAAAACACAAATGATCATAAAGCTTTATTCGTTGGTAATCGCCATGATAATGTTTTTGTTTTTCATCTTAATGATCTCTATGCTAGTGATATTAAATGTTTATATATTAATAATGAAAATAGTTGGTTATGGCATAGAAGACTTGGTCATGCTCATATGGATTTAATTGCTAAACTTTTGAGAAAGGATTTGGTCATTGGACTTCCAAAAATTAAATTTGAAAAAGATCATCTTTGTAGTGCTTGTCAACAAGGAAAACAAACTAAAACATCATTTAAATCAAAATCTCATATTTCCACAACTAGACCTTTACAACTATTGCATATGGATTTATTTGATCCCTCAAGGACATCTAATCTAGGTGGTAAACATTATTGTCTTGTTATTGTTGATGATTATTCAAGATTTACATGGGTTATGTTTTTAGCACACAAATATGAAACATTTTTTTCTTTCACAAAACTCTATCGTAGAATTCAAAATGAAAAAGGCTTTCTTATTTCTAATATTCGAACCGACCATGGTAGAGAACTTGAAAATGAGAAATTTGAATTGTTTTTGTGATAAGCATGGTATTGGACATAATTTTTCAGCACCTAGACCCCCTCAACAAAATGGTGTAGTAGAAAGGAAGAATAGAACTTTAGAAGAGATGAGTAGAACAATGCTTTGCGAAAATAATCTTCCTAAATATTTTTGGGCCGAAACCGTTCACACCGCATGCTATATTTTAAATAGTGCATTAATTAGACCTATTCTCAAAAAGACTACTTATGAACTTTGGCATGATAGAAAGCCCAACATTAGTCACTTGTATGTTTTTTGTTGTAAATGTTTTGTGCATAATAATGGTAAGGATAACTTAGGTGAATTTGATTCAAAATCTGATGAAGCAATTTTTCTTGGCTATTCCTTAACTGACAAAGTTTATCGTGTTTTTAATAAAAAAAACTTTTGTTGTGGAAGAATCTATACATGTGGCATTTGATGAAACTAACATCTCTGCTCAAAAGCAAATTGTTAGTGATAATATAGATTTGGAACCAATGTGGAAGATTCAAGTATCTACAAAGAAGAGAACCAACCATGCAGGTTGAACAAAGAGATTGAACAACCTATTCTCCCATCTCAAGAAGAAGGAGGAAACAATGATGATTTGCCAAGAGAATGGAAGTTTGTTCATAATCACCCCAAGGATTTAATCCTAGGTGACCTTACAAAAGGTATTGAAACTCACTCTTCACTTAGAAACATTTGTAGTAACTTGGCTTTTCTCTCACAGATTGAGCCTAAAAACTTTCAAGAAGCCGAATTCGATGAACATTGGATGATAGCTATGCATGAAGAGCTAAACCAATTTGAGAGAAACAAAGTGTGGGAATTTGTGCCAAAACCTAAAGATCATACCATTATCGGTACCAAATGGATCTTTCGAAGCAAGCTTGATGAATCCGGCACAATTATAAAAAAACAAGGCTAGACTTGTTGCACAAGGATACAATCAAGAAGAAGGTATTGATTTCGATGAAACCTTTGCTCCGGTTGCTAAATTAGAAGTTATTCGCATGTTACTTGCATTTGCATGTTTTAGAGATTTCAAACTTTATCAAATGGATGTAAAAAGTGCATTTCTTAATGGTTTTATAAATGAGGAAGTTTGTGTTAAACAACCATCAGGTTTTGAAGATCATGCTTTTCCAAATCATGTTTTTAAACTATTAAAAGCTTTATATGGTTTGAAACAAGCACCTCATGCATGGTATGAACGATTAAGTAAATTTTTGATTGAAAATAATTTTTCTAGAGGAACGATTGACACAACACTTTTTGTTAAAACTAAAAATGATGATTTACTTATTGTGCAAATATATGTGGATGACATTATATTTGGTACTACTAATGAAACCTTGTGTAAGGAATTTGCTAAGTGTATGCAAGGTGAGTTTAAGATGAGCATGATGGGGGAGCTAAATTATTTCATTGGGTTTCAAATCAAACAATGTAAGGAAGGAATTTTTATTAACCAAGCTAAGTACACAAAAGAACTACTTAAAAAGTTTGGTATGTATGACTCAAAAATAGCTGGAACACCTATGAGCACATCCATTAAGCTAGACAATGATGAAAAAGGTAAGTCCATTGATCAAACAAAATATCGAGATATGATCGGCTCACTTCTTTATTTAACTGCAAATAGACCCGATATTATGTTTAGTGTTTGTATGTGTGCTAGATATCAATCAAATCCTAAGGAATCACATTTCAGTGCTGTTAAAAGAATTTTTAGATATCTTATTGGCACTCAAAATTTGGGACTATTTTATCCTAGAGATGTTGCATGTGATTTAATTAGTTACTCGAATGTCGACTTTGCCGGATGCAAACTTGATAGAAAAAGCACCAGTGGCACTTGTCACTTTCTTGGTAACTCATTAGTATCTTGGTTTAGCAAAAAACAAAATTCTGTTGCTTTATCAATGGCCAAAGCTAAATATATAGCTTCCGGAAGTTGTTGTGCCCAAATACTTTGGATGAAACAACAATTGGAGGACTTTGATTTGCATTATGAACATATCCCTATTAAATGTGATAACACTAGTTCCATCAATTTAAATAAAAATCCGGTTCAACACTCACGAACAAAACATATTGAAATTTGACATCATTTTTTAAGAGATCATGTTCAAAAAGGGGATATTGTACTTGAATTTGTAAACACCGACAAGTAATTGGCGGATATTTTCACAAAACCCCTAAGCGAGAATCGCTTCAATTTTATTCGTGGCGAGTTTGGAATGTCGATTTCTACTTGAAAAGTTTTGTTATGATTGTGAAACTTGAATTTTTGTTAAAATGTTCTCAAGTCCTTCATACATTTATTCTCCTTAATAGTTTGCTATTCTCAACTGTGTAATTTTTTTTTTGGTTTTGCATCTTGAGGTAAATTTAACTTTACATACATTGATTTTTTTTTTTTAAAACTCTCATGGTATTTTTTTTTGCATTACCATTCTAGCAACACCAACATCCCATTACGTTTAATTTCTGCTGGTATTATTTTTTTTAATTTAATTTATTTTTTTATTTTGCTATTAGGCTTAATTTCTTTTATTTTTTTTTTCTCATTATTATTTTTTGTTTGGACTTAATTTTCTTTTTTTTTCTTTTTAATTTCATTTTTTAATACTTAAACATAAAAACAAAAACAAATCAAAATACAAATATTCACGTTAAAAAAAAAAACACCCTTCATTTTTTTTTACGACCACATGCCGATCAAAATAAACATACAAAAAAAAAACCAAAAAAAAAAGCCTTTATTTTTTTTCCGGCCATACGCTGATCTTACTTACTCACTTCTTCCATCGTTTTCTTCTTCTTTTTATCACCTTGGGCGACCCTTGACGCCCCTGCCCCTGTGCTTTCGTCGAGAATGATGACTTCCCACTGACTATTAAAGGCCAAGAATGACGTTGCCCCAAATCGGGCCATGGAGGTGGTCTTCTGTTTAAGCTATTTATTTTCAACCTTCAATGTGCCTATTTCTGCTCGCGCATCCTCGTACATGCGCTGGAGCAGAGAGAGTTGGGCATTGACCTAATGGAGCTCACTCGTCCTGTTCTGCAATCGGTGAGCCAATTTTGTGATTGCCGTCACCGTCACCATACAGGATGTCAGTGTGAAATGATTGGCTTCTATGTCAGATTGAGCTGCCATGATTTGCTCAATCGACATCATAGGAATGTTAGGAAGAGGAATGACAGGAAGAGTAGGAGTAGAGGCACTCGGTCCAGCAGAGCTTATGGGATCGTTTAGGTCCGGAAATAGAGTGAGGGGACGGGATGAGAAAGCCATGGTTTAGAGGTAAGAGATGTAAAAGAAATGAGTTGTAGAGAAATAGAAGAGAACAGACTGAGGTTTGGCCTCCTCCGTTAAGTTTTTTTTTGTCTCTCGATGAGGAAGAAGAACAGAAGAGAGTGGTGAAGAAGAGATAGAAGAAGAGATAAAAGAGAGTGAGGTGAAGAAGAAGAAGCAGACGAGTGTGATTAAGAAAAATGCTGAAGAGAAGAGGCTGAAGAGAAGAAGACAAGAAGGGAGAGATAGCCGAGGCGAGCGGCAATCAAGGAGAGCTGCTTTTGTCAGTCGGTGGCCTTAAAAGTGGTCGCGTGTTTGATGTGATTTTCAACGAAAATGAGAGGC
Organism: Camellia lanceoleosa; assembly: GCA_025200525.1. Lineage (NCBI taxonomy): Eukaryota > Viridiplantae > Streptophyta > Magnoliopsida > Ericales > Theaceae > Camellia > Camellia lanceoleosa. The sequence continues at coordinate 162,368,254 of CM045762.1, read as the reverse complement.
GTGACGATTCATGTATGTATATATATGTTTTATTATCTATTTTTTGATACCATTTATTATTATCATTTTCCTTCTCCTCCTCCAGATTCTGACCCATGATTTCCTTTTGATAATGTCACAGGGAGAGAAATTATATAATGTTATGTATTATGGTATTATTTTCAAATTATGATATTATTTGAAAACTAATCTGATGATTATGTATTTATAGTTTGATATCTTAGTCCCATATCATGTCTCTAATAAAAGCTTATTTATTACACATGCTAATCTATGTATTTAGAAATGAATTCAGAGAGCATGATTTCATGGAGAGTTTTTCTTACTCCCAAATCAAATCAAAACATCATTGTGTGTCATCATAAAAAAATGGGAGATTGTTAGACTTATTTATTTTGATGATTTATTTAATTATGTTTTAATTTATTTGGAAAAGAAAAATAGAATCAAAATTTATTTTGATGATTTATTTGAAAGAGAAAAATATAATCAAAATTTATTTTGATGATTTATTTGAAAGAGAAAAATAGAATCAACATTTATTTTGATGATTTTATGTTTTAATAAAATCAAAATTTATTTTGTCCCATTATTTCTCACCTAAACCTTTATCCTAAATATTGTTACAATGTATTTAATATTTGATTAAATCATGAGTTCAAACAGCCCAAAAACAGAGGTTCAAACAGCCCAGCACAGCAGTAGTTCAAAAGGTCAATTAGAAGATATTCAAATTTGTAATAATTGAGTGGAAGCTATTCAAATTAGTAATTATGGAAGTACAACGGCTATAAACGGCTATAATTTTCATTATATATACCAAAACCTCTAATGTAAACAAGTTCCAACAAAAACCTGAAAATATTCTTTGATCTATAATCACTCACATCTATTCTCATAAATTATACATTGAGCCTTATAGCTTTAAACTTGTCTTTCCTGTGTGAGATTTACAGAAAAACCAGAGCTTCATTTTTTTATCTATCTTTGAGAGATAATTCTTGTAGTTTTATGTGAAAGTAAAAACACCTTCTTTTCAACCTTGTAAGAGTGTAGTACACTTATGTTGTGTTTGGTTGGGAGATTTGGGGAGGGATTTGGAAAGGGAAAGGGAAAAGGTGTGTGAAACTATGTAAAATGTAGGTATATTTTTTTCACATTTCACCTACATTTTCCATTTCCCTTTCCAAATCCCTCCTCAAATCCCTCAACCAAACACAGCATTAGTGTTCTTGACTTAGAAAGTCAATGTAAAATTTGTGGAGGATTGCTCCATCTGTGAAAAGGTTGCTAGCACCCTGTGAAGCTAGAGTATAGTGGAAAATCTCATTTGAAGCTTGAGGAGTGGACGTAGGCCGAGTTGAAGCTAAACCATTATAAATTTGTATGCCTCTCTCTCTCCTTTATCTCTTTATTTTATTTTAAATTGACATAACTATATTTCACATTTTTATTGTGCTAAAATTATTAACTAACATAGTTGTTAGGACACTTGTTTTAATTATTTTATTTCATTAATTATATGTATCTATTGTGCTAGTCATAATTTTTATTAGGATATTATTAATTTTAATTATAAAAACCTAATTCACTCCCCCTCTTAGGTTGTCTTTTGGGTAACAACTACTATGGAGGGATCTTGTTATTTTGTTGTTTTTATTGATGATTATTCACGGTTTACTTGGATTTTTCTCATGAAATCTCGGTCTGAACTTAAACATCTTTATTATAGCTTTGTCAACATGGTCCACACATAATTTTCCAAAACCAGTAAAATTTTTTGCTCCAATAATGCTATGGAATATTGGGATACCGATTTCCTTTCCTTTCTTCAGAGTCATGGTACTCAGCCTCATCATTTCTGTGCTGACACGTCCCAACAAAATGGACGTGCTGAACGGAAACATAGGCATATTCTTGACATTACTTGCACTCTCCTTCTCTCATCTTCACCTTTGAAAACTTTTGGGAAGCGCCCTTCTTCTTGTGTACACTATCAATTGTGTTCCTTCCCCTGTCATCCATAATCAAACTCCCTTTGAATGTCTACATGGCGCTCCCCCTCCATATACCAATCTTCGGGTTTTTGGCTCTGCCTGCTTTGTTCTGCTTCAATCCCATGAACGCACCAAGCTTGAACCTCGTTATCGTCTTTGCTGCTTTCTTGGATATGGGATTGAACATAAGGGCTTTCACTATTGGATCCTCTCTCTAAGCGTCTTCGTATCTCCCCCCATGTAGTTTTCTAGGAGCATAAAATGTTTTCCTTTCTCTTCTCCTTTTACTTACCCGCACTCTCCACTCCAGTCATCTTTACTAATCCTTTCCTCGATCTCTTCTCTAACCACTTTGATACAGGTTCCTCCTTTATCGAGACGCCCTTGTTGATCCCTGATCTCGGCCAGACTGTTCTCCCTGATTGTCCACCTCTCCTTGCACCTTCTAGTCTATCTCCTCCTTCTTAGCCAGCTCTTCCTCCTACCGATCCTCCTACGGGTTGACCGCACCAGGTAACTCAACCACCAGTGGACGGGCCCGAGGGCCTCATGCTTACCACAGTTCGGACTCAAATTGTCACGGTTCTTAATCTGATCTCACAATGTGCAATGTGAGATTGATAAATCACCAAAGAGTCCAAATCTGGCAAATCGTTTTGGAAAACTAATTTTTAAGAATGAAGTGCCAAACATGGACTGCTTTGCCAGATATAGAGTCGCCACCTAAATATTTTATTTTGGGGGAATTTAGGAAACCTTGACTCATTGCCTAAGGCCACGTGTCCGTTATCACCAAAGTTGCCTCGGCTCGGGAACTTGGGTACGATTGGGGAAGGTCATCTATGAGCACCCCCGCTCGCCCGATCCAAAGATCGGCCTGTACTAAGCATGATATCGCGTTTTTGAAAACACATGCGTTCTTATTCCGGTTATTAGTTAGAATTACTACGTGATGCGCACAGCAAAACAAGTATACACTAGATCGCCTAACTTGGAACAAAGCATCGCATATCCGTTTGTTTGGAAATAGTTTTGAATTTTACTACTCGCAAGTAGGCTAAAACATGGATTTCGATGAATTATTCCAATTCAAGCAACCCAACCTTCACCCACAGGCATTCAGGCAGTTATATCACATAAGCAATTAGCCTCATGGCAAGCATGCTTTCATGTTAATACTTACACGCATACAAGATGCTAAAACGTAAACACTCACAGTGTACTCCGAGCCAAAATAAGAAACTAGTTAGAAATCATGCATGATCCTAGTTCATGTTAAGATGGCTAATGCATCACATACAAAATGCAACTAGAATAGGCTCGGCTAATCTAAAATGGCATGTGAGATGCGACAATTCAATACATGTATTCAACTTGGAATTGAAATACAATGCAGTTAGTATGATGCGCCGAGGCCGGTGCATGCAATACAGATGAATGAATGCAAACATGCATAGCATAAGGATGCTAATTGAAACGTGCCCTAGAACTAACCATCATAAGCAAGTAAGTAAAAGGGAGAAAGACGTGGGGTTGGAAGACATGCATCACACACACGCATGCTTATTACACAATTGCGCCCTCTCGACGGAGGAACCAAAAAAATAATACAAATTAACTAACTAACAAGCTAATTAATTATTACCCAACACTTAACTAATTAAACAAATTAATTAAGCTATTAAAGCAGTAAAACAACCTCGGGAAGAGAGGCGAGTGCATCCATGCTCGGCTTCGCTTGGAAATCCATTGCCATGTCATGTTGCCTCTGTTTACACTACTTTGCACCTCTGAGAACTGTGCAAGTCTCAAGGATGCTTCTGAATCACCTTCTAAGCACTGTGGGATGTCACCGGCCAAGAGATGGAACCACCGGCCATGGAAACATGGTCATCGACCATTTGTAGGCACTTCGGCCAACACTGCATGGCCGGCCGGCACTGAAGATGGCCGACCGGCCATCTCTTCTTGCAGAATCCTGTTTTGCTACAGCAGAGGACAGACAGAGCATGGCAATGCATTTTCAAGGAAATGTTTGCACCACCACACTCCTTATCATGTTTGAGACTGAAAGGAGTATGGTTCTCGACCCTCGGGCCATCAATCACGCATTTCAATGCATAATGGCCCAAGGTGCCAAGTGTGCATTTTAATGTCAAATGAAATGCACACAAAACACATAAAGGATCCTCAACCTTTATCATGGTTTATCAAGGGGCAAGGGATGCATGCTTAATGCTATGCAGCCTAGGCATGCAAGCAAGCTAATGTAACATGAACATGCAAACAAACATGCAACATGAGCATGCAAACAAGCAATGCAATGTTACTTAACATGCATTCGAACACGTGAGAATATGTAACAACATATCAAGCACAAGACAAAATGCAAGCTAACAAGCATGCAAAATGCGACTTAAGTATGCGAATATGCTAGGCATGTAACAACATTCAAGCATATAATAACATATGAGGCAAACATGTAACAACATGTTAAAGCAACTAAAAAGAGAATGCATGCCAAATACATTACAATTTAGGCATGCAACAACATGTCATGGACTAAGTATGCAACAAGACATAATTGAACTATCATGTTACAACATGCAATCTACCAAATATACAGCAAGCATGCGACAACATGCAAGGCAAGCATGCAACAACATGCGGGGATGGACTTAAACCAAAATGGACAGCTCTCACAAAGGTCCAAATCAGCAGCCAAAATGCAATGGAAATAAGGACAAATGCACATACAAACATGCATGGTAATGGCCCATTACTTTAAGCATTATAGAGCAACTTTTAAACACACTTAAAAGGAATGAAAAACATGTAAATGTGACAACATTACATGCTCTGAAACGATGCTAGGAGTGATGCCAAATCAACCAAACTATGCAATTAAGGCATGTAATAAGGCCTAAAACTTGAAACTAGCCAAGGGGCTCAAACCAAGGCTACATGAAGCAAGCCCCAAAAGGCCGAGGACACTCAAAACAGTCCCAAGGCAGGTCAAAGTAAGTCTAAAACATGCAAGGAATGTGGCCAAAACATGCTAGAACATAATACCAAAACGAGAGGCAAGCAAGACTACAAAAGAGGTGTTGCACAGCACCTATCAAAGCCAAACATGGCATGATTTAAGCAACCAAAAATAGAGTTATGGCATGTCAAAATAAGCCCAAAAACCCACTTAGATGGCATCCCAAAGACCTAAGCATGGTGGCATACACAATGGACCATTCAAGAGGCATAAAACACAAACCCTTCAAAACATTAAAGGAGTGATAAATGCAAGTGTTTGAGCATACTATATGGACTGAAATAACATGACAAATGATGCCAAACCACTGAAATGGCCCAAGTAAAGCATGTCAAAGGATTCAATACTAAAAGCCTACAAGCTAGATTACATGGTGGCTATACAAAGCAAGCCATGGATGACCAAAACAACCAAAATTAGAGCTTTATCATGTTAAAACAAAGCTAGAAGCTTCATGAAGTTAAGCCAAAATCATGCTAAAAAGACATGTTACAATATGGTGCATGTTAAGGCAAATCATGGGATTACAAGACAAGTATACGAAGCATGCATGGTATGTCTAAACCATGTCAAAACAGTGCTATATGATGGAAAAACAAAGCCTAATATATACTTAAATGAAACTAAAACAAGCTTGGTATACAAGCCACAAACATAAGCCATTTATGCAAGCATGAAAGACAACAAGGAGAGGGGATGACCCTCTCCTATTTGGGACACCAAAACCACTTCCCCACCACTGAAAATTCTCTGGATTTCAGTGGTAGAGAGGTCATACAAAGACAAGAACAATGGCCAAAAGGGATGGCCTAAAAGAAGGCCTAACAAGGCCTAAGAGGGAGGAAACAACCCCAAACCTCAAAGAGACCTTAAACAAAGATCAAAAGCATGCAAAATCAGAACTTTTATCAATTATAAGTTAAGCTCAAAATAGCATGCAAGATAGGCTAAAAGCTTGTGCAAAAATGGGGAATAAAGAGGGTAGTTTCTCACCCTTGAAGAACCTCTTCAAGAACAAAGCTCTAGCAGGTTTTTTGAGGTCAAACCAACCCAAGAACACTGAAATCAACCTCCTAGCACCTCAGCAACCAAGGATGGTGTTCTAGTGTGTGTTTGTGTACAATAGTAAGACAATACTACTATTTTGAGCACAAAACAAGACTAAACAAGGAAGTATGGATACAATCTTATATCTATCCTCTCAAGAACAAATTTTCTAAACCCTAAAGGAGGGAGGAGGGGCTCCCTCTTTATAGAGGCTCAAATTCTAAGGCTTCCAAGAGAAGCCAAGCAAAGAGCAAATCCCTCCATACACGTGTATGCAGGGGGTTAATTATGGATGCTAGCTGCACCAGTTGCCATAAAATATCTGTATAAAGCAGATGAACAGGATTCGACCACCAAAAAATGGCCGATCGACCAACACAAGTGCTGGCTGACAAAATATAGTGCCGACCAGCCAACACTCTTGGTCGGTGGCAAGAAAAAGGGGCCGATGGTCTCATGCCATGGCCGGTGGGTTGAGGGGATGGCAAACAAGCCACCTTATTTCCTTAGAAGCAACAACACAAATGTTTGGTCCATGACCAAGCACAAAAAAAATAAGTTGAGAGATCTTGAGGCAAGGCGTGTAGTCGAGACCTTCGAGAACTCAAAACGAACACGAGGACGGGTGATCATCGAATGTTCAAACAATGACGTCCAAGTCTTGAGGACGGTGAAAAATGTGGTGTCTACAGTTGCCCCTCTTTGACAGAACTCGAAAGTCATAACAATGATGGGAGTGAATGTCAAAGCCCAGAGATGACCCATTTTTGACGAGGCCGAAGACTTAGACAAGCATACAAGCTAGCAAGATATGTGCCTGAAGGCAGGGGCAAGATACAAGGGATATGCACGATGTCGTTCATAACTTATGATCATGCAAAGAAAGCTGTAACGAAGCATAACATGCAACAGTTTTAAGCAAGCGAAAAACCAAACTACATTACAATGCAGAAAGGATGTAAAAGAATTATGTAATTCTCGCTACGTTTGACGCGGAGAATACAATACCATCCGGTTCGTCTGGTCGTGCCCGCCTCAAATGAACCGTACATACAATATCGTGCCTGAAAAAAAAAAAAAAAAAAAACTTAACAGGTACAACATTGTTAGAAACATGCATAGCAATGCAAGTGAAAAGTCCGTGAAAACGCAAGTAAGGGGGGGTGCAAGACAATGCAACCTAAGTGTGACGCATAACAATGCGATTTGAAACAAGCATGACAATGCAAGGAGGGCATGCGCGACAACGCACGCCGAGTGGTGCATAACAATACAAACCGTAACCCGCCCCTATGAGTTCATTCGCATTGTCACGCATTTCATCACTGTCACGACCCAAACCCGCCCCTATGGGTTTAGTATCATAACCGGCCAGTAATCCGAGATTACTGAAGACCTGCTTAACAGTAATACAGTAAAATAGAGTACAGGGACATGGCGGAAGCCAAAATAATAAATAAACAATGTCCAATAAGCTGTGACAGTCTGTATGCAAAAAGACTTTTTGTAACGACCCAGAAATTCTTTCCTCCGCTCGGCGGAGGTAGCCGCTTCAGCGGACTTTTGGGGTTTCAGCAATTTTTCGACGGCCTAAGATTAGGAGTTGTGATTCTCCGCTCGGCGGGGAGTTTACGCCGGCGGACGACTTTGTTGATGCTGGCTCGGCGCAAGGTTGCGCCGAGCGGTCGCTGGGTAAGTTTGGTTCTGAAGCATGTGGATTCATTTTTGATGTTCTTCTTAGTGTATTTGAAATATTCTTACCCTATTTTGGGATATTAATCGAGATGATAAGATGATGGTAATGTAAGATGGGACTAAAAACTTTAATTGGAATAATTCGTTTGCGACCAACCGTCATTCATTTTCCCTTTTCTTTTTCCTCACTTTGAATTTGGATGTGAGGTTAGAACCATTGGAAAGCTTATTTCCGGGGCTTCAATTTGAACACAAGAACGACCTAAAACGGAGTCCGGATGGGAGAGTTACACCTATTTGAAGTTTTGGGAATCTGTGCTGGAACAGTTCCGCTCGAGCGGGAATATGGACGCTCGAGCGGGAATTACGGGACAGCAGCTCTAAAACGAGATTTTGAGATATTTTTCCACATCTTCTTTCCCTTTCTTATTTCATCTTCTCCTAGGTCTGAAACCCTTCGAAACCCTAGCCCAAAACCTTGATCTCCTCTAGTTTGAGCAACAATCTACCTTGATTTTGGCATCAAGGATGGAGAATAAGAGAAGAGCAACGTTTTTAACCGATTGGAACTTGGATTTTGGAGGTTTCGTCTCAAGCTTGCTCCTTTGTTGATTCTTGAGGTAAGGGTTCTAATCTCCTTCAAGATTTACATTAAGAGCTAGAGTGGTGGTAGTTCCATTGTATTAATGTATAAATTTGCATTTTTTAAGCATATTGAGTAACTTATAAGATTTGGGAATTTGGATTTGAGGCATGGAGGGGCCAATTGATGGGTTTAAATGATGAATTATGGATCCTAGATGTTTAATCAATGGAAAAAATTAGAATATAAAGTGTTGGGTTATAAGTTAATTATTTCTTGAATTTTCACTATTTTCTTGGAACCCTAGATCGATTAAGGTTGATAACCAAAGAGTTGGTCCAAATCGAAAGTAGAATAATGAAATTAGGGTATTGAATTAGATATATACAAGTTTAATTGGAATTTGGTGAGACTTGGAAATTATGTTTAAAATTCTGAATGAACTTCAATTAGGGACATGGTGAATCATGCTATTATGTGAGATGAAAATTAAGGAACAAGATCATTAATGTTAAGGATGGTAAGAGTCTTAGGATGAAATGATGAAATGGGATTTAAGACTTCACTTTGAAGGATGTTGAATTATATTTAGGGTGATAAGTTGAATTGCCAAATGGTACGGCTTATATTGGCTTGTATTGAGATATGAATGAATTGAGATATGAATGAAGAAGTGTGTTGAGTTAATGATATGAATTGCAACTTGATATGTATTTTAGTATAAAGAGAATAACAAGTTAAAAGCGGAAGAAACTATATGTGACCCGATTTTTATGTGTATTCGAATTGTGTAGGGTCAACTACAAAGCGGACCAAGCATCCAATGCACCGTGAGTAATAGTACGAAGATTTATATATTTTATTTATCATTGACAATTATTATCACTAACGTTTTGTTTATTGTAAGTATTACATGAACATGTTACACAACCAATTGTGATGATTAAAAGTCAGTGAGAACGTTGAAAGACTGGCAAACATCGGTATGACTTTAAATGGACCTATGTTCGTCCTTAAACCAAGTATCCGTATGAAATTGAGATGATTTGTGTATCCTATGGTTTGACGATATTCAGATGACTTTGGGATTAATCTACTCTGTTATGTATTCTGTTTATATATTTGTCTTTCGATCCGTTCCGTTTATGATGTAGCATGATATGTATTGTTGGTTTTAAAACTTATTACTTCTGCTATTTCTGTACCTTTACACTTCATGCATTCTCATTATCTACGGGTGATAAGCCATTACATTATATTTGGGCGAAAAGGCTATTTTGTATCTTTTGGGATGATGGCTATTACATTATTTGAGCATATGAACATTTTGGATCCTCTGTACATACTAAAGCGCTTTGTTAAAAAAGCTGGACTCATGATTGTTGAGTTATATTCTGAGTAATTAAACATATACTTATGCGATTATATACTTTATTGTTTGAGTTGAATATTACATGACTTACGTACAATTATTCACCGAGCTTGACTCACTTTATTTTATGTCTGCTTCAGAGGCACTCATCCCGAGGTCAACCTTAACCTGTGGCTTCCGTTACGATTGCCAAGCCTTGAGTGTCTAAGCCGTTAGATGTTGACCGCTTAAGTTTTGGAGTTTTGTTAAGTTTTAATTTGTACCCTAAGTGTTTATTAAGCTCGATGTATATGTATATGTATTTAGCTATCTCCAAACACACGTCAATGTATATTTATCTCAGATTATGTCCTCTCGTGATCCCGCATAGTAGTGGTAGCTCAATGGATATTATTTTATACTATTATGATATTAAATGCTTCCGCTCAGCCCCATAGGTAACATTTATCGTTTGGTGTCCAATTTGAATGGGTCATGCCCAAATTTTTAGGGCGTGATGGTGGTATCGAGCACGAGTTGCTATCTCACACGGATCCATTGAGCTGTAGGATGTCTAGAAAAGACTTAGGCTTCATGCATGACATCCTTAATGCATATGAAAAGACTGATAGCAACGTTAAGAGTAATTTTTTTTACGTTAACGATTATGAACCATGTCTATTTTGAAAAGCCTGTTTTGATGACATTATGGTTGTTCCGCTATGATACTCGTTTTGCTTATAATATGACATGATGAGACTTATTGACTTCTGGTGTGGAGCAAAGTGCTGTACGGAACTAAGTGCTACACTTTAGTGGGAGCCACCTCTAGAATCCGTACGAGCCACCTCTTGAGTCCATACACATTTCTGTATGTTTCTGTTCTGTATGTTTCTGATATATCTGTGCCAAAGGGCTATCTGTGCCAAAGGGCTATCTGTGCCGAAAGGCTATCTGGGCTTAAAGGCCAATCTGATAATCTGGCCCAACATGCCAATCTGTTAAAATGGTATAAGTAATTGTGGCACCCTTAATTTCTATGGCCCTCGCCCGGGGGTAACAATACCGTGGCCTATGGCCCTCGCCCGGGGGTAACAATACCGTGGCTGTTGGTATCAACTTTGTGGTCATTAGACCTACCTGTTGTGGTCTTGACTTCTACATTGTGGTCATTAGACCTACTGTTGTGGTCTTCGGACCTACATTTGTGGTCTTGGACCTACATTGTGGTCATTAGACCTACTGTTGTGGTCTTGGACCTACTGTTGTGGTCATTAGACCTACACATTTGTGGTCTTCTGACCTACATTTGTGGTCTTCGGACCTACTGTTGTGGTCATTAGACCTACACTGTTGTGGTCTTCGGACCTACATTGTGGTCATTAGACCTACTGTTGTGGTCTTCGGACCTACTGTGTGGTCATTGGACCTACATTGTGGTCTTCTGACCTACCGATCCGATAGTTAGCCATATATGATCCGATGCGAAATGTAAATATGAATATGATTATGAGCATGTATCAATCTGTTTCAGATTGTCATAAATTGCTTCAACACTAAGCATGAAAGATTTAGTTATGATATAGTGATGCCTTTCTTATCATGCTATTGTTTGGACCTATGATTTAAAAAGGTATTGTGGTATGTATTTTGATAAGTTGTGTTTTGGATAATAGTTGGACCCATGTAAGAAATGACTTATTCTATTCATTATGCACGATAATGACATGATATGACAATCGCTTTCATTTTCTCGATACGTTACGCTATTTAATTAAAGAATGATGATCCATGTATGTAAAAATATTAAGAACCCTTGCGGGGTAAAAATACCGTGGTATAAGTATGTTACAAGATATCTCTTGCCACCGACGGTCTTGTACGGGTGGATTATGATCAAGTATAAGTTCTGATTTTTGTTTCTGATTCAAGTATAACTAAGAATCTGCACAAATATGCTTCTATTTATTTGTTTAGTTTATGCTATGTCATAACATGATGTGGATTGATAGTGTCGAATGAGTTCAGTTTACGTGTAATTAAGATCTGGTTGTGAAATCTGTGATTTGTGATATATGAGGGTGATAAAAAAAAAAACATAATAATAATAAACGAAAGAAAAAGGGCAGCTATTGACTACTTCGAAGTCAACCTAAATGATCAGTAAGTAGCTAAGCTATTGCAAGAATTCAAATTCTGTCTTTGTATATTAAGTGACTTAGGATTGAGAAAATCATTCCTGTGAACTATTTTATGTGACTATGCAAATGTTAGAGGTTGTGACATTGTTCTGTATCACCTATATGGAAGTTATGATGTGAACTGTTTTGCACGATCTCATGGATTCTGGTGAAAACAAAAGGACATGAAAATATTTCGTTTTGATAATGGGTTAGCAATACATATTGGCCATTTACTTTCTCTTACATGTTTAGACAACTTTGGACAATATTCACTACATAATTATAATTGATTGACTACCGCATTGAGTTATTCTACCACGAATTACGTTTTATTAAGAATTATGAATTTTGATGTTGTGAAATCAAATTACTCCTTTGTTATACTATTGCATATGTTTTGACACTACAGAATCTGGAAGGATTTGATTCTTATGGTTACTGATTTATGATCCTATGAATGAACTTGGTAGAATTTACGAACGAGGAATAACTGGAAACGCTATTTATGTTAACTGATTGAGCGGATGGTCGGTCTCTAAATTACAGATGACCGTTTGCTGACCCTCGATAATTACAAGTGGTGAATACGAAACCATGTGATTGACCTCGTGTTTTCCAGTAAGAAAAAGAGAAGAATTGTTTGAATGATAGAAAAAAAAGGGGTGTTACCTTACGATTATGAATGATTAGTCAAGTATGATTTTGAATTCAATTTCTGGCCTTGTTTTGATAATTGTCTTTGTTATTTAGATTCCCACATATGATGACGTGATCAGGTGTCTATAATGGGGATTTTTTTCTTTCTACCGTTCAGATCTTGTTAAAAAGTAGAGAAGGTGGGTTAAATCTACATAATGATGTGATTTTGATATGTTTTCGTAAATGGAAGATATGGTACCTCTCAGGCAGGCAGAACCTTATTTGGTAGGGTCTAAGATCTGATTCAATGTTGCCTAATCGGATTTAAGTCTAACCATGTAATTAAGCTACTTGGGAACTACGTCATGGTCAGGGACCACCGAGTAAACTGCATTAGAAGATAAGTTCGAACATATACTCTCTAATTAAAATTGTGTAAGGAACAATTACAGCTGGGCTGACTTAGTTAGAGACTTTGTGGAGGGTACTTTCATTACGAGGGAACTTAACGCATGCTATGGGAACTCATTTTGCATAATTGAATAAGAAATTTGAAACTTTAAAGGTTTAATTATCTGAAATTGATTATGTATTTGTGACCAAAGATAATTCTTATGTAATCTTAAGTATGTTTTAGATTTCCATTTTGGAATGCTTAGCGATTGGATTGTATCCCATATGTTTTATGTATGACCATCTATATATATATATCCAAGTCTTCTACGCCTAGAAAGAAATAAGGATTGAAAAGAAAAGAAGTAAATGAGAAAGTGAAAAAGTTTGTATAGATTTTAAATTTTAAGGAATGTTGAGCTTTTGATTGACCTCTATGTGAGTGTCTTTAAGGGGTAATTGTATGATGGTCCTCACTATTCTATGTTTTTAGTGTCAATGAAATAAAGAGTTGGTGATGTTAATTGAAGTACAATATGAATTGTCTTTGAAATTGAGAAGTTGTTATGGGCCTTGGGATTATAACCGTTAGTGTTGTTCTTTGCGTTGAAATTTTGATGCGTATATGTTGATCGAAAGTATTTGTGATCCTTTCTATCCCAAGTGTGGATCTAGTTTTGGAACATTACAGGTGTGTTTCAGATATGTTTGACCTATTTTTTATTTGTTTTCCCAAATTTCGGAGGACAAATTTTTTGAAGGGGGGAAGGGATGTACCACCCAAAAATTCTTTCCCCCGCCGGGGGGGAGGGTTGGGCCGCCCGAGCGGACTTTTGGGGTTTCCAGCAATTTTTCAGACGGCCTAAGATTCTGGGAGTTGTGATTCTCCGCTCGAGCGGGGGAGTTTACGCTCGAGCGGACGACTTTGTTGGTCTGCGCGCTCGAGCGGGTCGCCTGGGTAAGTTTGGTTCTGAAGCATGTGGATTCATTTTTGATGTTCTTCTTAGTGTATTTGAAATGTTCTTACCCTATTTTGGGATATTAATCGAGATGATAAGATGATGGTAATGTAAGATGGGACTAAAAACTTTAATTGGAATAATTCGTTTGCGACCAACCGTCATTCATTTGCCCTTTTCTTTTTCCTCACTTTGAATTTGGATGTGAGGTTAGAACCATTGGAAAGCTTATTTCCGGGGCTTCAATTTGAACACAAGAACGACCTAAAACGGAGTCCGGATGGGAGAGTTACACCTATTTGAAGTTTTGGGAATCAGGTTGAACAGCCCGCTCGAGGGGGAATATGGAGGCTCGAGCGGGAATTACGGGACAGCAGCTCTAAAACGAGATTTTGAGATATTTTTCCACATCTTCTTTCCCTTTCTTATTTCATCTTCTCCTAGGTCTGAAACCCTTCGAAACCCTAGCCCAAAACCTTGATGTCCTCTAGTTTGAGCAACAATCTACCATGATTTTGACATCAAGGATGGAGAATAAGAGAAGAGCAACGATTTTAACCGATTGGAACTTGGATTTGCGGAGGTTTCGTCTCAAGCTTGCTCCTTTGTTGATTCTTGAGGTAAGGGTTCTAATCTCCTTCAAGATTTACATTAAGAGCTAGAGTGGTGGTAGTTCCATTGTATTAATGTATAAATTTGCATTTTTGAAGCATATTGAGTAACTTATAAGATTTGGGAATTTCGGATTTGAGGCATGGAGGGGCCAATTGATGGGTTTAAATGATGAATTATGGATCCTAGATGTTTAATCAATGGAAAAAAATTAGAATATAAAGTGTTGGGTTATAAGTTAATTATTTCTTGAATTTTCACTATTTTCTTGGAACCCTAGATCGATTAAGGTTGATAACCAAAGAGTTGGTCCAAATCGAAAGTAGAATAATGAAATTAGGGTATTGAATTAGATATATACAAGTTTAATTGGAATTTGGTGAGACTTGGAAATTATGTTTAAAATTTACTTAATGAACTTCAATTAGGGACATGGTGAATCATGCTATTATGTGAGATGAAAATTAAGGAACAAGATCATTAATGTTAAGGATGATAAGAGTCTTAGGATGAAATGATGAAATGGGATTTAAGACTTCACTTTGAAGGATGTTGAATTATATTTAGGGGTGATAAGTTGAATTGCCAAATGGTACAAACTTATATTGGCTTGTATTGAGATATGAATGAATTGAGATATGAATGAAGAAGTGTGTTGAGTTAATGATATGAATTGCAACTTGATATGTATTTCAGTATAAAGAGAATAACAAGTTAAAAACGGAAGAAACTATATGTGACCCGATTTTTATGTGTATTCAATTGTGTAGGGTCAACTACAAAGGCGGACCAAGCATCCAATGCATTGTGAGTAATAGTACGAAGATTTATATATTTTATTTATCATTGACAATTATTATCACTAACGTTTTGTTTATTGTAAGTATTACATGAACATGTTACACAACCAATTGTGATGATTAAAAGTCAGTGAGAACGTTGAAAGACTGGCAAACATCGGTATGACTCTAAATGGTCCTATGTTCGCCTTAAACCAAGTATCCGTATGAAATTGAGATGATTTGTGTATCCTATGGTTTGACGATATTCGATGACTTTGGGATTAATCTACTCGTTATGTATTCATTTATATATTTGTCTTCGATCCGTTCCGTTTATGATGTAGCATGATATGTATTGTTGGTTTTAAAACTTATTACTTCTGCTATTTCTGTACCCTTACACTTTATGCATTCTGTTATCTCTGGGCTGATAAGCCATTCTGTTATGACTGGGCCGAAAGGCTATTTTGTATCTTTTGGGACTGATGGCTATTCTGTTATTTGAGCATATGAACATTTTGGATCCTCTGTACATACTAAACTGCTTTGTTAAAGAAACTGGACTCATGATTGTTGAGTTATATTTACAGAGTAATTAAACATATACTTATGCAGTTATATACTTTATTGTTTGAGTTGAATATTACATGACTTACGTACAATTATTCACTGAGCTTGACTCACTTTATTTTATGTCTGTTTCTGTAGGCACTCATCCCGAGGTCAACCTTAACTCGTGGCTTCCGCTACTGCTGCCAAGCCTTGAGTGTCTAAGGCATTAGATGTTGACCGTTTAAGTTTTGGAGTTTTGTTAAGTTTTAATTTGTACCCTAAGTGTTTATTAAGCTCGATGTATATGTATATGTATTTAGCTATCTCCAAACACACGTCAATGTATATTTATCTGTATTATGTCCTGTCTGTGATCCTGGCATAGTAGTGGTAGCTCAATGGATATTATTTTATACTATTATGATATTAAATGCTTCCGTTCAGGCCCCATAGGTAACATTTATCAGGTTTGGTGTCCAATTTCGAATGGGTCATGCCCAAATTTTTAGGGGCGGATTTGGGGCGTGACACTTTTCATATATATAAATATATATAAATACATGAACAGTACAAAATAGTATGTACAACATTTACAATCGATTAGAACAGGGACCAAATCCTTATTAAACAGTACAGTAACAGTCTATACAGATCACAAAACAGATACAGCAACAGACTGGGAAAATTAAAACACCCCTAAGCCATAGCTTGGCAGACTCGGAACCTCGCGGTAAGGCACGGTGGTTGGCTTGACACAAAAAGGGGAGTCTAACCCACGCTCCTAGCTCCGGTCTGGTGCCTGAACACCTACATATATATATAAATAGTGAGCTAAAGTCCAGTGAATAACATAATGCGTAAAGAGGTTAAGAATGGATGTCCTTACAGTAATGAAAACAGTTCATTGATTCAGTATAACAGTCATTCAGTCATAACAGTCATATGTGGTACATCCATTAGCATAGCAAGATAAGAAACAAGAGGTCTTAAAAGACCAGCATAAATGATGGCCATCAATCAAGAAAGAGTAGTTCCAACAAGGAACCGACAGAGATCTCAGAATAAAGAATAAAGAACGAAGTTGCTAAGGATGCCACAATACAGTTCAGAATATAGGACATACATTCATTCGATTAACAGTATCAGTTCAGAAAACAGTTCAATTAAATAGTCAGAAATATTCACAGTTGAACATATCTTTACAAAATTGTTACTCACAGAGTTCTGGGCTACAATTAGGCTAGAGTGCGTCCCCAGATGCCAACCCTACACAGTTTACAGGATGAACACACACTAAGTTACGTAGTTGGAAAAACAATAACTTAATCCCTAATTTGCCTCAGTGTGGTTCTACATCGCTATCCTCCTTAAGGTGTCTTAAACATGCCCTAGGAATGCCTAGGATGGAAAAAGGATGCAAAGATGCACTTTTAGACACTTTAAAAAAATTTCAGAAAACAGGGGTCTCGCTCGAGCGTGGATTTCTACGCCGGCGGACATGAACAAGGAGCTCGCCGGCGTGACTTCCGCCGCCGAGCGGATCAGAAGTCGCGAAAAAATACTGGATGCTCAAAATTTACGCACAACGGGCGCTCGACCCTCGCTCGAGCGTGGGACATAAGTCCTCGCTCGAGCGTGAATTCTCTCGCTCGAGCGGACTGCAAGCTCATGCAAAGTACTGGATGCACACATTTCACGCTCGAGCGTCGCTTTTCTCGCTCGAGCGGAAGGCATGATCACAGAGTGTACGCTCGAGCGTGGAGTTCCTCGCTTGAGTGTGGGTCCAAAATCTGGAAATTCCAGATTTGAACCTCAAGCTCAAAACCAAGTTTAAATGTACTAAATTCGATCCTCTTGGGCCAAATTTTTGGAAAACATTTGTAAACACATAGAATAACATGTTTCAAAACTCAATTTTTAAAAATCAAGGCCCAAGGGTAGTTTAATTAAATCCATTTTCAAACCCAATTTCATGAACAAGATTGAACATACAACATGCATGAATTTAAACCAGTTTCAAGCTTTAAACACTTGCTCTAATGAGCCAATTCTTACAAAACATGGACATGCATGTGAGGAATTATGAACTACAACCTCAAAACTTCAATATATATACATGCATGCAACAATTAAGCTTCATGGCAACAATTTAACTCCAATTTATGGCCTTAGGCTCTCATCTACCATGAACCATGCACAAACTGACTTGAATTCATAATTAAGAAGGTAGTCACTCTAACTTAGGTCTTCAATCACAAGACTAGAAGCTCAAATATGAAACCTATACTTCAATTCCTTCAAGTCCCAAACAAATCTACGAGTTGAGCTCAATTCTCTCACTTTCTCTCTCTCTCTATGATCAGCAATAACAATGAAAGAGGCTGATGAAATGTTTTGTGATGCATAAGAATGAGTCTTCAAAGTGTTAAGTAAGTGGCCCACTAGAATGGCAATTTGGTAATTTAAGCCAACAATGCAATCTAGTTTATTTTAATCCAATTTAATCATACCAAATCACTTTTCAGATAATTATGCCATAAAATCACATTAATTCTAATGATTATAAAACACTAACCAATTTCAGGTTCAGCCGCCGATAAGGCCTTCAATTTGCAGTTTAAACATAAAAACATGAACAGATAATCAAACAGGCAACAGATAGAAATACAATTAAACAGATATACTCGATTAATTCAGTTCCAGATTTCAGTCAGTCAGTTCAGTATTTCAGTCGGTTCAATTACTTTTCATAATCAGTCTCAGTTTAACAGTAATGAGTAATTAATCGGTAAGCAATGGTGAGGGTTGTTACAGTCTCCCTTCCTTCAAAAGAGTTTAGTCCTCTAAACTCGAGTTACCTTCATTCTGGAAGAAAACAGGATTCAGTGGAAACAGTTCAGGATATCTCTTGGCCATGTCATCTTCCCTTTCCCAAGTGGCATACCCACCACCATGGTTTTGCCTGTCAACTTTCACTAACGGGATCTCTTTATTTCTCAACTTTTTGATCCGTTTGTTCACAATCTGTATAGGCCATTCTTCATAAGTGTAGTCATCACTTAGCACTACACGGGTCGGCTCTATCATATGGAAAGGATCCCGAAGGTAGTTCCTCAACATAGAAATGTGGAAGACGTTATGCATATGCTCCATTTCAGGAGGGAGCGTAACTTGATACACCACCGGATTAATTTTCTCAATAATCTCATACAGTCCGACATATCTCGGCACTAGCTTTCCTTTGACTCCAAAACGAGTTTGGCCTTTCATCGGTGTCACTTTCACAAAAACGTGATCACCCACTTCGTACTCTCTGTCTCGTCTTCTGACATCCACATAACTTTTCTGTCGGCTCTGTGCGGTTTTCAGTCTCTGTTGTATTAGTTTCACTTTCTCAGTCGTTTCATAAACAATCTCGGGCCCAAGCAAAGACCCATTTCCAACTTCTTCCCAGCAAATCGGAGATCTACATTTTCTGCCATACAATGCCTCGAAAGGCGCCATACCAATACTTGAGTGATAACTGTTGTTGTAGGCGAATTCAGCTAAAGGCAAATGGCTTTCCCAATTTCCCTAAAAATCAAGGACACACATTCTCGATAAGTCCTCTAGAGTCTGGATGGTCCTTTCTGACTGGCCATCTGCCTGAGGATGATAGGCACTACTCAGTCTCAGTTTAGTACCCAATGCAGTCTGTAAGCTTTTCCAGAATCTCGATGTAAACTTCGAATCTCTGTCAGAAACAATGGACACAAGCATCCCATGCAATCTAACAATTTCATCAATATAGAGTATGGCCAATTTGTCCGCATTATAAATTGTCTCGACAGGTAAGAAGTGAGCAGATTTAGTCAGTGTATCAACAATAACCCAAATTGAGTTCATACCTTTACTGGAGCGAGGCAATCCAACGATAAAATCCATAGTGATATGTTCCCATTTCCACTCCGGTATCAGTAAAGGCTACAATAAGCTTGCGGGTCATTGATGTTTAGCTTTGACTTGTTGGCAATGAAGACATTTTGATACAAAATCAGCAATTTCTTTTTTCATACCCGGCCACCAGAAATTCAATTTCAAGTCTTGGTACATTTTCGTGTTCCCTGGGTGGATAGAAAGTTTTGAATTGTGGCCCTCTTGCAGAATTCTTCTTTTTCAGTTCAGAATCATTCGATACACACAATCTTCCCTGAAATTTCAGTGCGTTACTCTCAAATTTGAAATCCGGTCTCGGCTTAGATTCCCTTTCTTCGGTGATCTTCTTCAAGAAGTCATACAGTTATTGTTTCTCTTTAATTTCTTCAATCAGTGCTGGTTGAGCAGAAATAGCAGCTATTGTCCCGCCTTGTTCTCGCAAAACAATTTCAATTTCAGATTTTTCAAGGTCACAAAGCAACTCTTTCTGCCCGGTGAGTAAACAGGCTAGGTTCCCAATCGATTTCTGACTCAGTGCATCGGCAACAGTATTGGCTTTCCCCGAATGGTACAAAATCTGTAGGTCATAGTCTTTAATCAGTTCTAGCCATCGCCGCTATCTCATGTTTAGTTCTTTCTGTGTTAAGAAATATTTTAGACTCTTGTGGTCGGTGTACACTTCACATGTCGCCCCATAAAGATAGTGACGCCAAATTTTTAAGGCAAATACCACTGCGGCGAGTTCCAAGTCATGGGTCGGGTAGTTCTTTTCATGCGGTCTTAGTTGTTGGGAAGCATAAGCAATTACTCTCCCATTCTGCATTAAAACACACCCCAAACCCTTATGAGAAGCATCACTAAAAATGGTAAATCCATCCGTACCTGAAGGTAGGGTAAGAACAGGTGCAGTCACTAGTCGAGTTTTCAACTCTTGGAAAACCGATTCTCTTTGGTCAGTCCAGTCAAATGATATCCCCTTTTGAGTTAATTGAGTCAACGGTAAGGCAATTTTGGAGAAGTCTTTGACAAATCTTCTGTAATATCCAGCCAAACCTAAAAAGTTTCGGACTTCTGTCATATTCATTGGTCTAGGCCAGTTTACTACCACTTTGATTTTCTTTGGATCAACTGAAATTCCATCTTTGCTAACAACATGCCCCAACAACATAACATGATCAAGCCAAAATTCACATTTAGACAGTTTAGCATAGAGTTTCTGTTCTCTTAGGGTCTGTAGGGCCAGTCTCAGATGATGTTCATGTTCTTCTCTACTCTTGGAATAAATCAGAATGTCATCAATGAATACAACAATAAAGTCATTGAGGAATGGTTTAAAGATTCTGTAAGGAGCTTTCGATATAGGCTGTGTACTCGGAATCACATCAACGGTGAATTCAATCTCCCTATCAATCAAATCCCTTGGCAGATCCTCTGGAAAAACATCTGGGAATTCTCTGACTATAGGAATACAGTTCACATCAGTTTTAACATTAGTAGGCACAGTTAACACAGATACCCTTTACACCCCGTTCTAATCAATTTAACAGCTTTCACAGATGAAATCAAATACAGAGGAGGTACTACTCCACTTCCATTAAACACAAATTCAGGTAAACCCGGTAGACGGAAAACAACTTATTTTGTTACACAGTCTATGGTAGCATGATATTTCGTTAACCAGTCCATTCCCAATATTACATCAAAATGATCAATGTTCAGAGGCAGCAAATCAATATACAGATGTGCATCTCCAACAATAATTTCACAAGCAGGGTACATATATGCACAAGTCATGGATCCCCCAACAGGTGATGATACAGCTAACAGATAATTCATGGGTTCTAAGGGTCTATTCAACTTTTGCGAAAAAGCATGCGATACATATGAATGTGTAGACCCCAAATCAATCAGCACATATGCATTTTAAGTACAAATAGAGAGGATACCTGACACAACGGTCTCAGTATTTTGTACATTTCCCGGTACTAGGGCGAACACTCAGCCTTGCCTCATGGGCTCTTTCCCGGTAGTTTTGGGGTTAGGCTTTGGTGTAGCAGTTGATGCTGTTACGCTTGGTGCAGCTTTACTATGCCCTTGAGGAGTGAAAGGGCAATCTTTGACCATGTGGCCCACCTTGCCACACCTGTAACAAGCACCAGAGATTTTATAACAAACTCCCTTATGGTTCTCACCACATTCGGGACAGGGTGGTATAGACCGGTTCCCTTGACTAGAAGTAGTCGTTGACCCCGTATTTTGCTTTTTGTTCAACGGGTTGTTTTTGCTTTTCTTGAATTTAAAAATCTGCCTTTTACCACGCCATTCTGACATTGGTGTTTCAGACTGTTTCAGTGCCTCGATGTTCGATTCAGCCATCAAAGCTCGGTCGAGGACATTTACATAGTTCGGTAGTTTCAAGACATTAATTCTGTCGAAGATTGCGACATTAAGGCCGCCTTCAAACTTTCTGGCCTTCTTATAGTCGGTGTCCACTATGTGTGGTGCATAACGGGCAAGTTCAGTAAATTTTGTCTCATATTCTGCCACTGACATGGTGCCTTGTTTCAGTTGCTCAAATTCAGTCACCTTTCTGTCCCTGACACACTGAGGGAAATACTTTTCGAAAAAAGACTCCGTAAACTGAGCCCATGTCAGAATGGTGTTGGTGTCACGAACTAGCATCCACCACCTTCTGGCCTCTTCTTGCAAGGTGAAGGTAGCTAACAGTACTTTATGTGCCTCCGAGCATGGAAACACTTCAAACAATTTTTCAGTCTCCAAAACCCATGCTTCAGCTTTTAGCGGTTCAAGACCTCCCTGAAAGGATGGCGGTTTCATTTTGTTGAACTTCTGGGTAAGAGCAATTATGTCCTCATCATTAACATTCTGTTCCGGCTGTACCAGAGGAGGAGGTGAGGGCTGTTGTTGTTGTTGTTGTCTTAAGGCCTCAGTCAGTAATTCAACAGTTCTTTCCAGTCTGGCCATTCTAGCCTCAGATGATTCAAGTTTAGTAGCAGTGTTTGCATTATCCATTTCACTATATATGCAACACAGTAACAATAAACATAGGCAGTTACATATTTAAACGGATTATCATATTAGCATATATTCAATCATGTCCACACACACTTTTCATGCTCATGCGATGCCCTACTTGCTTTTCTAGGACACCCTATAGCATATTTGGACACGTGTGTGCGGTATAACTCGTGGTTAAGTATCGCTCTGATAACACTCTGTCACGACCCAAACCCGCCCCTATGGGTTTAGTACCATAACCGGCCAGTAATCCGAGATTACCGAAGGCCTACTTAACGGTAATACAGTAAAACAGAGTACAGGGGCATGGCGAAAGCCAATACAGTAAATAAACAATGTCCAATGAGCTGTGACAGTCTGTATGCAAAAAGAATTTTCATACATATATATATAGATACATGAACAGTACAAAATAGTATGTACAACATTTACAATCGATCAGAATAGGGACCAAATTCCTATTAAACAGTAAAGTAACAGTCTTTACAGATCACAAAACAAATATAGTGACAGACTGGGAAAATTAAAACACCCCTAAGCCATAGTTTGGCAGACTTAGAACCTCACGGTGAGGCACGATGGTTGGCTTGACACAAAAAGGGAAGTCTAACCCACGCTCCTAGCTCCGGTTTGGTGCCTGAACACCTACATATATATATATATATATAAACAGTGAGCTAAAGCCTAGTGAATAACATAATGCGTAAAGAGGTTAAGAATGGATGTCCTTACAGTAATGAAAATAGTTCATTGATTCAGTATAACAGTCATTCAGTCATAACAGTCATATGTGGTACATCCATTAGCATAGCAGTACAGTAAACAGTAGGTCTTAAAAGACCGAACAGTAAATGATGGCCATCAATCAGTAAACAGTAGTAGTTCCAACAAGGGAACTGACAGAGATCTCTATAACAGTAACAGTAAACAGTAGTTGCTAAGGATACCACAATATAGTTCAGAATATAGGACATACATTCATTTGATTAACAGTATCAGTTTAGAAAATAGTTCAATTAAACAGTCAGAAATATTCACAGTTGAACATATCTTTACACAATTGTTACACACAGAGTTTTGGGCTACAATTAGGCTAGAGTGCGTCCCCAGATGCCAACCCTACACAGTTTACAGGATGAACACACACTAAGTTACGCAGTTGGGAAAACAATAACTTAATCCCTAATTTGCCTCGGTGTGGTTCTACATCGCTATCCTCCTTAAGGTGCCTTAAACATGCCCTAGGAATGCCTATGATGGAAAGAGGATGCAAAGATGCACTTTTAGACACTTAAAAAAAATTCAGAAAATAGGGGTCTCGGTCTAGCGTGGATTTCTACGCTCGAGCGGACATGCAGACAAAGGAGCTCCGCTCGAGCGTGACTTCCGTTGCTCGAGCAGACTGTAAGCTACAGTGAATGTAATAACCCGGCCCTCATATATAATTCTGGTATCTTTTCGATCTTCTAATTTGTGCTTTTAAATGCTTGTCATGAAAATCTATGTGAATTTACATCTAATTAAGTAGAACTTGGAAGAAATGAATGCCTATCTGTTGAATAGGGGAATTATCTGTCACACTTAACTTATTTGAATCTGAAATTGGACACCTTAGAGACTTAATTTTCAGAAATTGATTTGATATTTGGAATCTGCATAATTTTTAACCTCTAATGGGATTTTCTGTGAAATTTCAATTTGGGATGCTTAAACGATTGAATTTCGTCTTATTATAAACAAATATCTATATATATATATATATAGAAGTCCCTTGGATATTTTGCCTTAGAATCATCTCTTGTGAGACTTAGAGGAGGGAGAAACATGAGAGTGGAGAGAGGCTCTCCAAGTGAAGAATTTGGGGGAAATTGAGAAGATTGCTTACTTAAACTCAAGGTATGAAATTTCTTGATCTAATCTATTTTCTCTCTTGATCTTAGTTGGGGATTTTCCCTTTGTTTTGAAAGTTATGATTGATGGGGAGCTTTATGGGGTGAGTTATAGTGATGAATTCAATTGAGTTATGGTAGGAACTTTATTCCTTATTCCTTGTTATCCCATGGAAATTATTCAAATATGGGTGGAGATTTGAAGGGTGAATAGTTCTTTATATACTTGTGTGTGTGTAAACCCAAAAGCATGGGAATTATGGAAAGTTTATGGTTTGTTTGGGTATGGATTGAATGGTTGAGTGTAAAGAGGGTTGTGATTCATTTGTTGTGTGATTTAACACTTTAATTTGATGTTAGAACCATGGTGAAGCCTTGTATTGCGTTGTAGAAGATGAATTGAGCCTGTGAATAGCAGTTTGGGACTCAAATCGAAAGCCTAGAATTTCTGAATTTTGCGTGGTCCGCTCGAGCGACGGAATCCCCGCTCGAGCGGGAAAAACGACCTCAGCCAGCTTTGTGCGTGTCAGATCGCCGGCGGCCAAAGTGGCGCTTCGGCGGGAGGTTTATTTTCAGAAGAAAAATGTGTTCGTTCGGTTTTGTATGTTTGACTCTCTGGTAGTTTCAGAATATGTTTTTGATGATTTTAAGTTGGTTATAAAGTCATGTGAACTGTAATGACCCAGGGAATGACTCCTTATTGAATTAAGAAGAAGGAAAACTAAATTATCAATTATGATTGTGCGCAGGGCACACTCCGGAAGGAACTAGCACGCCAACACAACACTGTGAGTAATAGTACACCATTTGTACATTTTACTTATCGTTAATGACTATGGTACTAACGCCTATCCTTCGTAAGTGAACACATTAGCCTTGTGCCGCTTGGAAATCGTGAATGATGAAAGAGCCGATACATCGGTATGACTATGGAATCATTCTGCTTACTGCGTGAAGTTTCACACCTATAATAAATGATATCGTTTCTTAATGAATAAATGGGACTTATAATGGAATGGCATGTATACCTCTGTTACTAATATGTTCACTCTTGACCCTCGTTAATGTTCATGTTCCGCTAATTACGAGACAACTACTCTGATAGTTAAAATGCATATTCTGTTATCCGCAAAGTGGAGGTATTAACTCATGATAAACAAATGAAATGTGGGCACATTACGGCACTATAATACTTCTGTACCTTTGGAGTGAATGGTTATTGTGTAATCTACTTATGCTAACTCATCTGAATGATAAAAAGAAACTGTGTGTCTCTGTGTGACTGTAAGACTAATCTGTTTTAATGACATCTGTAGATGTTCCGTTATGATACTCATTTTATATATATTATGACATGGTGAGACTTACTGATTTCTGGTACGGAACAAAGTGCTGTACGGAACGAAGTGCTACACCTTGGTGGGAGCCACCTCTGGAATCCGTACGAGCCACCTCTTGAATCCATACATCTGTTATTTTTGTTACGCTTTATGCGTTCTGCTATTCTGGGCCGTAAGGCTATCTGGGCCGAAAGGCTATTCTGGGCCGTAAGGCTATCTGGGCCGAAAGGCTATTCTGGGCCAAAAGGCTATCTGGGTCGAAAGGCCATTCTGCTAATTTTGGGCCAATAGGCCATTATGCTATAATTATACATTAGGCTAAAGGACGTTCTGAAATTAAAACCATATCAGATTTACTTTTGTATGTCATTTAATAAATGCACTATTATGTATTGTGGTTAAACTTAGCCAATAAACTGCTTACGTATTATTATTCACTGAGCTTGCCTCATTCCGTCATTTTGTCTGATTTTGTAGGAAACCAGCTTGGAGATCCGTCCTAGCGTCTTTATCAGGCATCTTTTGTCAGCCTAAGGAAAACCAGGCACTTGGAGAACCCCTTCTGCTTACTAGGACAACTTGCTAGTCCTTGTCATTTTGTGCCTATGTTTTGCGGGCTAAGGTTGTTGTATCTAACATTTTGTTGTATGCCCAATCTCTGGGCTAAACTTGTAGATGTGTATGTAACTTAATCGCGGATGCATGTCCACTATGAGTTTTAATTCTGAATCGTGGTCCTGGCATAGTTGTAGTGGCTCAATGGATGTCTTTGCATGTTATTTTATTCTTTTAGCGCTTCCATACAAGCCCCGGATATTCTATATAGCAGGTTAAGTGTCTGTTTCTGGTTAGGTCATGCCCAAACTTTTAGGGGCGGGTTTGGGGCGTGACAGTGAAAATACTGGATGCTCAAAATTCACACTCGACGGGCGCTCGACCCTCGCTCGAGCGTGAGACACAAGTCCTCGCTCGAGCGTGAATTCTCTTGCTCGAGCGGACTGCAAGCTCATGCAAAGTACTGGATGCACACATTTCATGCTCAAGCGTCACTTTTCTCACTCGAGCGAAAGGCATGATCACAGAGTGTACACTCGAGCGTGGGTCCAAAATCTGGAAATTCCATATTTGAACCTCAAGCTCAAAACCAAGTTTAAATGTACTAAATTCGATCCTCTTGGGCCAAATTTCTGGAAAACATTTGTAAACATATAGAATAACATGTTTCAAAACTCAATTTGTAAAAATCAAGGCCCAAGGGTAGTTTAATTAAATCCATTTTCATACCCAATTTCAAGAATAAGATTGAACATGCAACATGCATGAATTTAAACCACTTTCAAGCTTTAAACACTTGCTCTAATGAGTCAATTCTTACAAAACAAGATGAAATCATGGTCTACTCTCAAAACATGGACATGCATGTGAGGAATTATGAACTACAACCTCAAAACTTCAATATATATACATGCATGCAACAATTAAGCTTCGTGGCAGCAATTTAACTCCAATTTATGGCCTTAAACTCTCATTGTAGACGCGCCCTTGGGCCCCACTCCACAGTTCGGACTCCCCTGTTTTTGTTTGTTTTGTTGCGGTTCTTAATCTGAACCAAAGAGTCCAACTCTGGCAAATCGTTTGAGAAAACAGATTTTTGAAAAGTAGTGCCAAACATGGATCGCTTTTGCGAATCTGAGTCGCCACCTAAATATTTTAAAATGGGAAATTTAGGAACCCTGACTCGGTGCCGAAGGCCACGTGTCCGTCATCACCAAAATTGCCTCGGCTCGGGAACTTGGGTACGATTGGGGAAGGTCAGCTATGAGCACCCCCTCTCGCCCGATCCGAAGATCGGCCTCTACTAACCATGATATCCAATTTTGAAAACGTTATGTGTTCTTATTCTGGTTATTAGCCTAGAATTACTATGTTATGCGCACAGCAAACAAGTATAGACCAAATTGCCTAAATTGGAACAAAACACTACATGTTTGTTTTGAAAATGGTTTGCTACTCGCAAGTAGGCTAAAATGCAGGTTTTGCCACCCTCAAGTGGGCTTTTAGAAAAGACAGTTTTGCCACTATCTGGTGGGCTTAAAACTCACAGTTTTAATGCATTATTCCAATCTAGGTAATTTGACCTCCATCCACAGGCATTCAAACAATTATATCACATAAGCACTTAGCCTCATGGTAGTCATGCTATTATGGCAACACTCACACACGTGCAAGGATGCTAAAGCATAAAAACTCACCTTGTACTCCAAGCCAAAACAGAAGCTCATTAGAAATCCATGCATGGACCTAAGCATACTGAAATGTCTAATGCAACACATGCAAAGATGTAATCTAGGCAGGCTCGGCTATCCTAAACATGGCATGTGGGATGCTACAAATAACACGTATTCAATTTGGAATTGAAATACAATGCAGTTTGTATGATGTACCGAGCCCGATGCATGTCAACAAATGCATGGATGCACGCATGCATTGCATAAGGTATGCTAATTTTAAATATGCCCTAATCTACCGTCATAAGTGTAAATAAAAGGGACAAAGAAATGGGGGTTGGAACACATACGTGACACTCACCCACACTTATTACAAATATGCCCTCACACGTAGGGACCAAAAGAATATACAATTCCAAATAATACAAATCAATACAGAATAAATTATTACAGAATTCTAATTATCAAATTAAATGCAAAAAGGAAAGGTGGCCACAGCCCCTGCCTCGGGATACGCGAATGATGCATGCTCGAATCCGACTCGCCCGGAAAACCCGCACCATGCCACTGCTGCCTCTATTTACACTGCCCTGCCTCTCCAAAGACTGCCAAAGTCCTGGGACACGTTCCTTGCATACTGTAGAATACCATCGGCTGGAGGAAATTCCCACCGGCCATAAGGAATGTCCATCGGCTGCTGATGAAGCTATCGGCCATTCACAAATGGCCGGTCGGCAGAAACTTCCTGCAGAAGACAGTTTTGACAGCAACAAAGGACAGACAGTGCATGGCATGAAATTTCAAGCGAATGTGTGCACCAACACATCCCTTATCATGATTTTGACTCAAAGGGGTATGTTCCTTGATCCTCGAACCACCAATTGCGCATTTCGATGCGTGATGGCCCAAGAAACCAAGTATACACTTTGATTTCAAATGTCATGCAAACCAAACAAACACATAAAGCCCAACCTCTATCACTTGATCAAGAGGCAAGGCATGCATGCCAATGCGATGCAACCTAGGCATGTGATCTAGTATGCAACATGGGCATGCAAAGGAGCAAAGTAGACTAGACACGCAACCTAAACATGTAAGCAAACAAGGCGTGCAACAACATGCAACGATGGACTTAAACTAACATGGATGGCTCGCAAGCATGCCAAAATCAGTGGCCATGGCAAAATGAGACACTCGAAATTCGTGTACGCATGCACGCAAACCGAGGACCATACCTAAGGCATCAAATGCCACTCTAATAAGGCATGGCAAGGGATGCAAGATGGCATACAAGCATGTGAATTTCAGAGGCGATAAATGATGCAAAACAGCCCCGAAACATAGCGAAATGACACTAAGTGCATGAAACGGACCCGAAATGCAAGATTAGGCACATGAAATGACCTATAGCTATATCAAACATGCATAATCTGGACATGAAGCATGAAGACAGAAGCAAGGAAGCCCCAAAACAAGCATTTTTTCAGTACTAATCATGGCAAGACAGCAAGCACAAACAGGGCTAAAATGGCATACAAAAATAGGGGGGCAAGAGAGGTATATGAGACAACCCACAAATTCTGGCCCCAAACAGAGAAAGGGCCTTCTACAACATTGAAGATGATCCAAAAATATGATGCTTTGAAGTAGATGACAAGCCCCAAATCAGTATACAAACATGCTCAAAATGCGATGCAAGATATGGGGAAAAAGAGAGCCACAACATGAAGTATACAAAATATGTCTCAAACAGCAACAAACCCTTAATGGAACCTGGAGAGGGGGTCAAAATAAGCCCCTTTTCAGTTCAGACCAAGGTCCAAAAACAGAGACACAGCAACCTAATAAATCATGCAAAGAGGGACCCAAGAGGGTTCAATGGCAAGTCATGCATGGAGGTCCCAAAAAGTGTTGAGCCCTTCTTCAATGTTGAATAAGGGCTCAAAATAAGCCTATTTTCAGTTTACATCATGTTCCAAAACAGATTATACACAAGCCAAATATACTATCCAAGAAAAATGGCATAAAAGGGCTAATGAAGGAAGTGCTAGCGGCTGTCCTCAAAAAGCAAGAGGTCCTCAATCAAACATAAAGAGGACCCCAAAATATGATGTTTTACAGTTTGGGTCGGAGCCCAAAAGTGCAAGCAACTATGGCTTAGATATGAAGCAAGAAAAGACTAGAAAAGGGAAGAGGAGGACTCACCCTTGAAGACCAGCAAACCAGCACCTCTTGGACCAAGTTTAGGTGCTCCTAAGCTCTGAAAAACAGCCCCAAGTTGCTGGAATGGAGTAAGGATGCCTTGTGCTATGAGTTATAGTGCAAATGGCCAAGAACCAAGGGTATTTGGAAGCTTGGATGGGATAGATATAGAGGGTGATGGAGGGTTGTATGTATGTATATATCAGATATATCTATATATCTCTGGTTTTTTGTTCAAAACATCCAACCCACACAAAGGAAGAGGAAGGCTCTTTATATAGGCAAAGACCAAGCTTCTAAGACAAGCTACAAAGGGTCAAGGGGGGCAAGGGGAGGTCAAGGCTTATCAAGGAAGCTTGGACAGCTGGTAGGCTTCTTCAGAAAGCCAAGACAAGGGGTCAAGGCTTCCTCAAGAAGCCTTGAGCAAAGGGTGCACAAAAGAGGGGTCCAAGGCTCAAAATAGGCACATATGTGTATGGGAGGACGGGTCTGTGCATCCCAGCTGGCACAACTGGCATGCACTATGCTTGGGAGAGTCAAAAGGGTCAGATCGGCCAAGAAAAAGGGTCATCGGCCAAATAAATTGCCGGTCGGCACAATACATTGCCGACCTGCACTTTGTACTGGCCGGTCGGCTAAATAGAGTGCCGATGGGTAGCCAATGAGGTAAAAAAGTGCTGGTGGATGGCCATATTGAAGCCCCGGAAGTTAGCTTTCCAATGGCGCAAACCTTGCATTAAAATTCCTCCTGTGCAAAAAGTTATGCCCTTTTTGGTGAAGCCGCGCAGATTCGATCCAACCGGACTGATTCCCAAGTTCAACCGATCATATCTCCCCCTCCCGGACTTGGATTTGAGAGATTCTTGAGTGCAAAATGAAGCCCCGGAAGTCTTCTTTTCAATGATGGTGGCCCCATAGCTCAACTCCAAGTGTATAGACAGATGAGCTTGATTTAGCGATGACCGCGCGTCTTTCTCCTACACGGATTCATGCTGAACTTCTCCCAAACTAGTTTTCTCCCCTCTTCTCCTCTTTTCTTCAACTTCAAACCCCTAACTAAGGTGTTTTGAAAGATTTTTCAAAGATTTCATCTCTCTTTCATTCATCTCCACTTTGTCCTTGCTCGGTTTACCGAAAAGCACACAATTTACCGAAATGCGAGCGTCGGAACATCGTGAGAATTTTACTTCAAAAATGTTTTGAAAGAAAGGGTTTTAAGGTCTAAAAACCATCCAAAATAGCTTTGATTCAAAATGGGGTGTGAAGTTGAGATTCGCCTCTCTCCTTGCCGAAGAAACTGAACCTGTGCCCTGCACACCTTTCTCCAACAAGTAAACCATCAGTAGTGCCCAAGTCTTGTGGGCGGTCAAAAATGGGGTGTCTACACTCATCTACCATGAACCATGCACAAACTAACTTGAATTCATAATTAAGAAGGTAGTCATTCTACCTTAGGTCTTCAATCACAAGACTAGAAGCTCAAATATGAAATCTATACTTCAATTCCTTCAAGTCCCAAACAAATCTACGAGTTGAGCTCAATTCTCTCACTTTCTCTCTCTCTATGGTCGGCAATAACAATGAAAGAGGCTGATGAAATGTTTTGTAATGCATAAGAATGAGTCTTCAAAGTGTTAAGTAAGTGGCCCACTAGGATGGCAATTTGGTAATTTAAGCCAACAATGCAATCTAGTTTATTTTAATCCAATTTAATCATACCAAATCACTTTTCACATAATTATGTCATAAAATCACATTAATTCTAATGATTATAAAACACTAACCAATTTCAAGTTCGGCCGCCGATAAGGCCTTCAATTTGCAGTTTAAACGTAAAAACATGAATAGATAATCGAACAGGCAACAGATAGAAATGCAATTAAACAAATATACTCGATTAATTCAGTTCCAGATTTCAGTCAGTCAATTCAGTATTTCAGTCGGTTCAATTAATTTTCATAATCAGTCTCAGTTTAACAGTAATGAGTAATTAATCGGTAAGCAGTGGTGAGGGTTGTTACAATCACTTTGACCATTTTTTTTTTGTTTTGGTTTTCCACTAAAACAATTTTGATCAATATAAGAGTTTGATTAACATGCTTGTTCAACTTTTCTGATTCAAAATCATGCAAGCTAGATTGTGAGCATTGAAAATTTTCCTTTTTGGATCCAAGAAAATGGTCCAGTTTTGGAAGAATGGAATAATTTTTTAGAAAATTAGTCAACTCATTAAAGATTCTCAAAAACGTTTTTTGCAAACGTCCACCGCCCAACGAGCGCAGAACCTACTCTTGAGATGTACAACCTCAGGTCCATAACAATGGAAAATTGCCTCTCACCTGAATGGCACTGCATGGCAACGGAAAGTTACCCCTTGTTTGAATGGCACCGCAGCACACTAAACGGCAATGGAAAGTTGCCCCTTGTCTGAATGGCACCGCAGCGCATTGTAATCAGTCCTCAGAGTGACGATCACAACCGAACTCCAGGATATAGAGAAGGCGAAGATGATCAAAACCATTACATGGACACACTCGATTTGGAAGTGTTTGTGGCTGGACTTTAGAATGAAGTTGCCTACGTATCCCAAACATGGGAATCAAGCGTTACGTAGTTCAGGTTAAGGTACACTCGTGTATTAACCCTCACCTTTTACGCTCTAACTTTTGCCAAGGCCGCCCTTCTGGGTTTTCAACCTTGCGAGCTATGTTCTTCTTCTTTTTTCATTTCTTTTCATTTCTCTCTTCTTCATTTATTTTTTTGTCTTTTCTTTTGTTTTCTTTGTATTTTTTTCTTCTTTTTTTTTTATTCTTTTTCTTTTTTTTCTTGCTCTAACTTTTGCCTGGGTCGCCCTTCCGGGTTTTCAGCCTAGCGAGCCTCTCAAGGGTAAAAGTGTAGCTTTGTCCATGTCAAATGGTTTTAGGGTCTTAAAGCCATCCGAATCCAGGAGAGTGGCTGTCGTTTGTTGATGATGTAGGAGTCCATCCAATAGGGGCTGAATTTGCCCCTAATATTGTGGATAGGAACTCGGTTGTTCTTTAACAAAACTTTCTTCTTTCTTCCCTTCTAGGATTTGGCATTCTTGGCGATCTTCGTCTTTGACTCTTCGAGTGCGTTATCTGACGTCTTTTGCCCCTTGTTCAAGGGGTGCTTCTGATCTGGCCATACAAGCCTCACATTGTGGTTGACCGTTGAACATTCTGAATCCAAGTTCAATTGTTTGAAAGTAAGGGGATTGAGTCTCGAGGCTGAGAGCGATCCTAAGCTGCACAATCTCAAGAGCGATTCCACACAGGTCTTCACAAGACGGCGCAAAACATTTTTCGAAATCTTTTACGAAAGCGACAAATTGCTCATGCTGAAGACAGTGTAGAACCAATCTGGATCAAGCCAAGATCCTTCTCTGTACTCATAGTAACAAGCATGATCTCAATCATTAAGGGCTTAGCACGCCTTTCTTTCTCTTAGTTGATCATATTTTCGCAAATCCTGAGGAATTCATTCCTCTTCGTTTTCATCACAGTGTTTGAAAGGTTTTGAAAAACTTAGGTCAATGCAATGACTTCAAGGCGTAGAAGGGCAGGTGAAATGTACTGTCGTTTCATTCTAAACTTGCTGACACAACAGGCTCCAAGTAACAATAAGCACAAAAACATGAAAACCACAGCTGTTTCATTCAGATCTTCTAGTTGCAACTGGCTCCACAGCAGAGACAGACCCAAAAGAAAGCAAAAGGACAAACACAAAACAAGCAAGTGATGTCTGAGGTAACGCCCCCGGAATCACTCGACTCCTATACAACAGGACTGACTCGATACAACAAGACAGACCTTAATCAAAAAGACTGACACAAAACAACGAGACAGACTCGAAACAAAAACACAGAACTGACTCAATACCCAAGTCAGAGAGTACAAAAATTAGCATTCGCAAATGCTCAAAATAGTGCGTGCCAAACGCCACATCTAAAATAAACCGAGTGCCGCCCGCAGGTGGGCCAACCCCTGATCACATACTTGTATTATCCTCGAAGTCCATGAACTTAGTGGTGACAGATTTTGTTGAGCTAGGTGGGAGAATGACCTCATCATCGATCAAGTCTTGCACTTCGTGGCGAAGACGAAAGCAATTGCCGGTGGTGTGACTAGCCTGTTGATGGTACACGCAGTACTGGGTAGCATTATGTGAGAGAGGGAGATTACTCAGGAGAGACTGAGGCTCAAGAGGTTTGAGATGACCCTTTTCAATGAGAATTCGAAGAGCCTTGGACAAAGGCACGTAGAGGGCATGAAAGACCCTATGCCCTCGGGGCAGAAACTTCAAAGTCTGTGGACCTTTATTGGACGCACTAGCAAAAGGATCAATAGGTGCTACCTTGGCTCTCTGTTCTTTTCCAGGTGCAGGGTTAGGATTGAAAGGAACTGTTCTGGCACGACGGTCCCTATCCCAATTTTCCCTTTGGCTTGAACTGTTCTCGGTTTGAGCAAGGAAAATGTCATCCGCAGTCTTAGCCATAACTGCGAGTACTTGTTGCTTGTTCAACCTGCCGGCTTTCAGAGCCTCAACAGCTTGCTGGAGTTGTTCATAGGGATTTGTGTCCACCTTCATCTTGTTCTTTCCACTAGCCTCAGCTTGGTGGATGGTTTGGGTTGCTACTTCAATACGAAGCCCTGTTGTCGCCGACATATCATTGCCGGAGCTTGAGACAGCTTCAGGTTGGCTCAGCTCAATTACAATTCGCCCCAAGATGGGGGCTCTTGTGTGAGAGGTTCGGTATCTGATCACGATTCTTTGGTGGGGTCGACATTCCGTAGACTAGGTCAGCCATAGATCTTTGAAGGTCGCCAATCATTCCCATTAGCTCAAAGGTGGTGGGTTCACGAGCTTGAAACAACTGGGGTTCCCAGATCGGGCGCGCGGTAGGCGACCTGGGCGGGTGTGGCACCTCAACATCGGCCTCACCCTGTCCTATTTTGTGCGGGTGTTGGAGTAGGGTTTCCCTATCCTATTTTGTTAGGAGCTAGGGTTTCACTATGCACACATCGGTTTCAAACAACCTACAATCGGGTAAGCAACCTGTCCTAGTTTGGAATGGTCACTACAGTTTCCGATATGCACTAGGTCGAATGGTCAAAAAGGGTGCCCCGGTAAAAAACGGGGTTTGTGTTCTCGTCATGGCAGAGCCCGCAATCGGTCAGCCTTATGGCACGTTTCTCAAAGCAAGTCTCTGGTAAACCATTCAGGAATAGCATACGGCAAACATGGTGTCCTAGGCGCACCAATGCACATGCAATGCAAAGAAACACATAAGTGTAATCAAAACAAGATATCATGAGTTCAAGTCAAGTTCTCTAACTCCCCAGCAGAGTCGCCAGAAACTGTGGACGCGCCCGAGGGCCTCATGCTTACCACAGTTCGGACTCAAATTGTCACGGTTCTTAATCTGATCTCACAATGTGCAATGTGAGATTGATAAATCACCAAAGAGTCCAAATCTGGCAAATCGTTTTGGAAAATTGATTTTTAAGAAAGAAGTGCCAAACATGGACTACTTTGCCAGATACAGAGTCGCCACCTAAATATTTTATTTTGGGAAAATTTAGGAAACCCTGACTCATTGCCTAAGGCCACATGTCCGTCATCACCAAAGTTGCCTCGGCTCAGGAACTTGGGTACGATTGGGGAAAGTCATCTATGAGCACCCCCGCTCGCCCGATCCGAAGATCGGCCTGTACTAAGCATGATGTCGAGTTTTTGAAAACACATGCATTCTTATTCCGGTTATTAGCTAGAATTACTACGTGATGCGCACAGTAAAACAAGTATAGACTAGATCGCCTAACTTGGAACAAAGCATCGCATATCCGTTTGTTTGGAAATGGTTTTGAATTTTACTACTCGCAAGTAGGCTAAAACATGGATTTCGATGAATTATTCCAATTCAAGCAACCCAACCTTCACCCACAGGCATTCAGGCAGTTATATCACATAAGCAATTAGCCTCATGGCAAGCATGCTTTCATGTTAACACTTACACGCATACAAGATGCTAAAACGCAAACACTCACAGTGTACTCCGAGCCAAAATAAGAAACTAGTTAGAAATCATGCATGATCCTAGTTCATGTTAAGATGGCTAATGCATCACATACAAAATGCAACTAGAATAGGCTCGGCTAATCTAAAATGGCATGTGAGATGCGACAATTCGATGCATGTATTCAACTTGGAATTGAAATACAATGCAGTTAGTATGATGCGCCGAGGCCGGTGCATGCAATACAGATGAATGAATGCAAACATGCATAGCATAAGGATGCTAATTGAAATGTGCCCTAGAACTAACCATCATATGCAAGTAAGTAAAAGGGAGAAAGACGTGGGGTTGGAAGACATGCATCACACACACGCATGCTTATTACACAATTGCGCCCTCTTGACGGAGGGACCAAAAGAATAATACAAATTAACTAACTAACAAGCTAATTAATTATTACCCAACACTTAACTAATTAAACAAATTAATTAAGCTATTAAAGCAGTAAAACAGCCTCGGGAAGAGAGACGAATGCATCCATGCTCAGCTTCGCTTGGAAATCCATCACCATGTCATGTTGCCTCTGTTTACACTGCTCTGCACCTCTGAGAACTGTGCAAGTCTCAAGGATGCTTCTGAATCACCTTCTAAGCACAATGGGATGTCACCAACCAAGAGATGGAACCACCGGCCATGGAAACATGGTCATCGACCATTTGTAGGCACTTCGGCCAACACTGCATGGCCGGCCGGCACTGAAGATGGCCGACCGGCCATCTCTTCTTGCAGAATCCTGTTTTGCTACAGCAGAGGACAGACAGAGCATGGCAATGCATTTTCAAGGAAATGTTTGCACCACCACACTCCTTATCATGTTTGAGACTCAAAGGAGTATGGTTCTCGACCCTCGGGCCATCAATCACGCATTTCAATGCATGATGGCCCAAGGTGCCAAGTGTGCATTTTAATGTCAAATGAAATGCACACAAAACACATAAAGGATCCTCAACCTCTATCATGGTTTATCAAGGGGCAAGGGATGCATGCTTAATGCTATGCAGCCTAGGCATGCAAGCAAGCTAATGCAACATGAACATGCAAACAAACATGCAACATGAGCATGCAAACAAGCAATGCAATGTTACTTAACATGCATTCGAACACGTGAGAATATGTAACAACATATCAAGCACAAGACAAAATGCAAGCTAACAAGCATGCAAAATGCGACTTAAGTATGCGAATATGCTAGGCATGTAACAACATTCAAGCATATAATAACATATGAGGCAAACATGTAACAACATGTTAAAGCAACTAAAAAGAGAATGCATGCCAAATGCATTACAATTTAGGCATGCAACAACATGTCATGGACTAAGTATGCAACAAGACATAATTGAACTATCATGTTACAACATGCAATCTACCAAATATACAACAAGCATGCGACAACATGCAAGGCAAGCATGCAACAACATGCGGGGATGGACTTAAACCAAAATGGACAGCTCTCACAAAGGTCGAAATCAGCAGCCAAAATGCAATGAAAATGAGGACAAATGCACATACATGATTGGTAATGGCCCATTACTTTAAGCATTATAGAGCAACTTTTAAACATACTTAAAAGGAATGAAAAGCATGTAAATGTGACAACATTACATGCTCTGAAACGATGCTAGGTGTGATGCCAAATCAACCAAACTATGCAATTAATGCATGCAATAAGGCCTAAAACTTGAAACTAGCCAAGGGGCTCAAACCAAGGCTACATGAGGCAAGCCCCAAAGGGCCGAGGACACTCAAAACAGTCCTAAGGTAGGTCAAAGTAAGTCTAAAACATGCAAGGAATGAGGCCAAAACATGCTAGAACATAATACCAAAACGAGAGGCAAGCAAGACTACAAAAGAGGTGTTGCACGACACCTATCAAAGCCAAACATGGCATGATTTAAGCAACCAAAAACAAAGTTATGGCATGTCAAAATGAGCCCAAAAACCCACTTAGATGGCATCCCAAAGACCTAAGCATGGTGGCATACACAATGAACCATTCAAGAGGCATAAAACACAAACCCTTGAAAGCATTAAAGGAATGATAAATGCAAGTGTTTGAGCATACTATATGGACTGAAATAACATGACAAATGATGCCAAACCACTGAAATGGCCCAAGTAAAGCATGTCAAAGGATTCAATACTCAAAGCCTATAAGCTAGATTATATGGTGGCTATACAAAGCAAGTCATGGACGACCAAAATAGCCAAAATCAAAGCTTTAGCATGTTAAAACAAAGCTAGAAGCTTCATGAAGTTAAGCCAAAATCATCCTAAAAAGACATGTTACAACATGGTGCATGTTAAGGCAAATCATGGGATTACATGACAAGTATACAAAACATGCCTGGTATGTCTAAACCAAGTCAAAACAGTGCTATGTGATGGCAAAACAAAGCCTAATATATACCTAAATGAAGCTAAAACAAGCTAGGCATATAAGCCACAAACACAAGCCATTTATGCAAGCAAGAAAGACAACAAGGAGAGGGGATGACCCTCTCCTATTTGGGACACCAAAACCACCTCTCCACCATTGAAAATCCTCTAGATTTCAGTGGTAGAGAGGTCATACAAAGACAAGAACAATGACCAAAAGGGATGGCCTAAAAGAAGGCCTAACAAGGCCTAAGAGGGGGAAACAACCCCAAACCTCAAAGAGACCTTAAACAAAGATCAAAAGCATGCAAAATCAGAACTTTTATCAATTATAAGTTCAGCTCAAAACAGCATGCAAGATAGGCTAAAAGCTTGTGCAAAAATGGAGAATAAAGAGGATAGTTTCTCACCCTTGAAGAACCTCTTCAAGAACAAAGCTCCAGCAGGTTTTTTGAGGTCAAACCAACCCAAGAACACTAAAATCAACCTCCTAGCACCTCAGCAACCAAGGATGGTGTTCTAGTGTGTGTTTGTGTACAATAGTAGACAATACTACTATTTTGAGCACAAAACAAGACTAAACAAGGAAGTATAGATACAATCTTATATCTATCCTCTCAAGAACAAATTTTCTGAACCCTAAAGGAGGAAGGAGGGGCTCCTTCTTTATGGAGGGGGTTAATTGTGGATGCCAGCTGCACCAGCTGGCATAAAATATCTGTATAAAGAAAATGAACAGGGTTCGGCCACCAAAAATGGCTAATCAACCAACACAGGTGTTGGCCGACCAAATATAGTGCTGACCGGCCAACACTCTTGGCCGGTGGCAAGAAAAAGGGGCCGATGGTCTTATGCCATGGCCGGTGGGTTGAGGGGATGGCAAACAAGCCACCTTATTCCCTTAGAAGCAAAAACACAAGTGTTTGGTCCATGACCAAGCACAAAACAGATAAGTTAAGAGATCTTGAGGCAAGACGCGTAGCCGAGACCTCCGAGAAATCAAAACGAACACGAGGACGGGTGATCATCGAGTGTTCAAATGATGACGTCCAAGTCTTGAGGACGGTAAAAAATGGGGTGTCTATACCACCTATTCATCTTCGTGATTATATTGTTGGGTCTGCTGCCTTTTCTACTTATGAACCCACCTCATATCGTAAGGCTTGTACTAATCCTCTTTGGCAGCAAGTTATGACTGATGAACTTCAGGCTTTGGACAAAACTCATACTTGGGATGCTGTTGATCTTCCTCCTGGCAAGACTACAATGGGCTGCAAATGGGTCTACAAAATCAAGACTCATTCTGATGGCTTTATTGAGTGCTACAAAGCTTGTCTTGTTGCCAAGGGTTTCAACTAGGGATATGGCATTGATTATGAGGAGACCTTCTCCCCTGTTGCTCGACTTACCTCTGTTCGCAATTTGTTAGCTGTTGCTGCTGCTCGCCACTAGGAGCTCTTTCAGATGAATGTCAAGAATGCCTTCCTTAATGGTAATCTTCTTGAGAAGGTCTACATGCAACCTCTACCTGGGTCTACTTTTCCACCTCATAAGGTTTGCAAACTACAGCGTGCCCTCTATGGCCTCAAGCAAGCACCCTGCACTTGGTTTACTAAGTTCAGTTCTACCATTCTTGACTTCGGGTTCACCTCTAGCTCCTATGACTCTGTTTTATTTATCCGGACTACTCCTCAAGGTACCACTCTTCTCCTTCTTTATGTGGATGATATAATTATCACTGGTAATGATGCAGCTGGTATTCTTCACCTCAAGAGTTTTCTCCACCGTCAGTTTGAGATGAAGGATCTTGGTACTCTTAACTACTTCTTAGGCCTTGAAGTCTCCCATGATTCTACTGGTTCCTACTTGTCCCAGGCCAAATATGAATCCAATCTTCTGGCCTGTGCTGGTCTTACCGATTACAAAACTACCTCTACTCCAGTTGATCCTCAGATTCGTCTCACTCCTCTCGATGGGGATCTCCTCTCAGATGCTACTCTTTATCGCCAGCTTGTCGATAGTCTTGTCTATCTCACTTTGACTCGTCCTGACATTGCCTACGCTGTTCATATTGTTAGTTAGTACATGTCGGCTCCTCGCACTCCCCATTATACTGCTCTACTCCGCATCCTTCGCTACCTCAAAGGCACTCTGTTCCATGGCCTCCATTACTCTGCTTCCTCCTCTCTTGAACTGTGTGTTTTTTCTGATGCTGATTGGGTTGGGGATCGTACGGATTGACGCTCCACCACGAGTTTCTATTTCTTCTTAGGGGATTCTTTTTTTACTTAGCGTAGCAAGAAACAATCCCTCACTGCCCGCTCTAGTATCGAAGCTGAATACCGAACTCTTGCTGATACTACTTAGGAACTTCTCTGGCTTCGTTGGCTCCTTGTTGATATGGGTGTTTCTTCTTTTGGCGCTACCTCTTTATTGTAACAATCAGAGTGCCATTCAAATTCCTCACAATGATGTTTTTCATGATCGCACCAAGCATATTGAGATTGATTGTCCCTTCATTCACCAGCATGTTACCCAGGGCACTGTTCTTCTTCTCCTTATTGCTTTTGTCGATCAATTTGCTAATATTTTCACAAAAGCTCATCCTCCTGGTCGCTTCACTGATCTCGTTTCCAAACTCAAGCTGGTTGATACTTACCCTCCTTGAGTTTGCGGGGGGCTGTTAGTGTAATATAGTATTGTTAGTGTAATATAGTGTTAGTGTAATATAACTGTAATATCTAGCTATCATACTAATGATGTTGTATACTTTTTGCTTTCGGTGTTAGCATCCTATGTCCACTGTTAGCATCCTATGTACCATACTTTCCTCTCTATAAAAGAGAGTGATCTGCTCCTTGTAAATCATTGAACATAATACAATTTATTCAGTCTCTACCAAGTTAACAGTGAGAACTACAAGTTTTGGAATGTGAATATGAAAACTCTATTTTCTATCTATGGATTTGTGGGATATGGAAAAGAATGGGTACGATGATGAGACTGACAAGGAGAACCAAAAGAAGAATGCTGCAGCGCTTTTTCTAATCCAGCGATGCGTCTCAAACTGGATGCTTAAAAAAATCACAAAAGCTAAATAAGCGAAAGAAGCTTGGGACTTTCTTCAAGAGAAATTTCAAACAGAGGAGAGGGTAATTTGAGTAGTCAAACTTGAAACACTAGCATTTAACATTTTTTTCGTTTATAATTTAGTTTTTGTTTTTGTTCTTACAGCCAACTCTACTTATTAAAGCACTCGCAAAAGCCTTAGTACCCGCAAACATCTCAAAATCGAAGGAAACCGATTGGATAGTGGCTACACTGATAGCAACGGTGACCTTCGCAGCAGGTATCACCATGCCTGGTGGCTGCATTACTGGTAACAAAGACCCGAACCAAGGAATGGCAATTCTAATGTTAATGTACCTATACCTACTCTCACCTACCTACTCCACCTACACTTCACCTACTACACACCTACTCTCACCTACCTACTCCCACACCCTTTCCTATATATAGGAAACATTGTAAACATATATATATATAGATATATCAATCAATACATAATTTAGTTTCTCTCTTTCTCTCTATACATTAATTTTAACATAGTGTCAGAGCAAGGTTAAGAACCTAATAATTTCGCTTCACCAGTGGGTGGCGGTAGCCTCGTCTTGGCCGCCCGCTGGACCTCTACACATATCTTCACTCCGCTACCACAAATTATTCTTCTTTTTCTTGATCTTCTTGTTGCTATTGCAGTAGTTTCTAACAAATTCCATCTTGGTCACCTCCACTCCACTCTTCTTCACCACCTCGCCGGAGCAAACCCAAAATCCCTCTGGGACATTTCGTCGAACACCATGTCTGCCACTCACCGTGTCTCTCTTTCTCTGCTCTATTCAGATCACTGATGGCATCCGCCGCCACCAAGCTCGGCAGCGTTGGAAGAATCTCATTCCCGTATGTACAATCACACCTATGGTTCTTGTGGTTCATATTCCAACAAAGCAAACTTTACATTCAAACCAATCTTACCACCCTCTGTCACCTGCTGCGCAGCCGTTACCAACCAATGCCCCGAAGTGTCATGTGGGCCTCAAACAACCTCATCAGACAAGATATTTAAGTAGCTTTGCGACGCATCTTGGCATAGGCGGTCCATCTGGGTACACACCGGAATTCAGAGCAGCCATAAGCTATTTTTGAGCAACGATAACCATCCGTTGAGTGAATGTGAAAGTTGTGCTCAGATTCATGAGGAGACTGGACTTGTGGTTACCTACCGGTGCAGCAGCCCACTCTGTTTTCCGAATGGTGCAGGTAGGTAGGAGGGTGAAGAGCAATCGGAGGTGAAGAACTCCCCACACTGACCATACTTATTCCCACCCCAAGCATAAGCTCGGCCTGATCGTTGACAGCCAATACGCCGCAACCGGTGGCCTCTTCTACTACCTCTTCGGCTTCGCTCTCGCCTTTGGCTCCCCCTCCAACGGCTTCATCGGCCACCACAAGTCTGCTCTCTCTCGGCATATCTCTCTCTCTCTCTGGTGCTCTCTATCTCTTTCTCTAACCGATCCACCCATGTATCCCACCTTTCATCATTTTTTTATTACTTCTTTATCCATCCACGTTCCTTTATTTTTCTTGCTCTTGCAGTTTGTCTGTATGTCACTGTGTGTGTGCCCCAACCTTCTCCACTCATTCCTTTTATTATTATTATTATTATTATTATTATTATTATTAGGCATAAACGAGACCCATGCACTTTGACACCTTTTTATTTTTTTAAACCCATCTTCATGGTACTTCCTGAATTCTCTTCTCTTTCTTTCTTTTGCTTTTCTTATCATGACACACATGGCATGTCCCTCAGCCTTTTGTGAAATTATTTTTCTTCTTCTTCTTCTTATTCCCGTATGTATCATTTTCCTTATATATATATATATATATATTCCAATAAACAACAACACTTTTTTAATTACTTCATTTATTCTATACTTTAATAGCATGAGCATATCCCTATTCTTATCGTATTTTTTTTTTTCACATTCCCAAAAAAAAAAAAACAACAACAACAAATTTCACCCTTCCCCCCAACTGATTTTTTGCTCAATCTTGTGCCATACATGTCATACAGATTTGCATAACAAACTCTTTTTATTCATGTCGGGGCTCTACCCCGCTCACATTTTACACCACAAAAAAAAAAATCAAAAAAAAAAAAAAA
This sequence comes from Camellia lanceoleosa, assembly GCA_025200525.1. NCBI lineage: Eukaryota > Viridiplantae > Streptophyta > Magnoliopsida > Ericales > Theaceae > Camellia > Camellia lanceoleosa. The sequence goes on along the minus strand of CM045762.1, from coordinate 162,324,099 downwards.
AAAACCACACAACGTCCCTCACACAGAAGGGATTTTTCTTTTCCCTTTCTCTACTCAGCCGCCGCTCTCTTCTTCTTGCCTCCATCTTGGGCGTCTCTTACCGGCCCTGCCTCCATGCTTCCAAGTCCACCGAGTACGTTGCCTCCGCGCTACTCCTCAAACGCAACATATGGCGGCCCTCCGAATCCGAGCATGACGGTGGCCTTCCGTTTTAGCTCCATGTTTTCCGCCTTCAGTGCACATATCTCTGCTCGTCCATCCCTATACATGCACTGCAGCAGAGCGAGTTGGGCATTTAACTAGTGCACCTCACTCGTCCTGGCCTGCAGTTGGAGTGACAAGTTAGTGACCACCGCCACTGTCTCCGTGCAAGACCTCAATGTAAAGTGGTTGGCTTCTATGTCGAATTGAGCGGCCATTATTTGCTCAATCGACAACACAGGAAGGTTCGGAAGAGAAGCAGTAGGTGTAAGGCCCTGGTGTCCCACATCGGGAATGGAGGAGGAGTTCCTGGGCTATAAAAGTAAAAACATGGACCCTTATATAGTATCGAGGCCTTTTCCCAATTGGTGAAATCCCTATTAGAACTCCCCAGTTAAGCGTGCTTAGGCTGGAGTAGTTCTAGGATGGGTGACCCATCGAAGAACAAATCCGCTTGGGCGTGGCCCAAAGCGGACAATATCGATGACGTGTAAAGGGTCGGGGCGTTACAAATGGTATCAGAGCCGACTCTCCGGAGTACCGAGTGTGGGCCCCTGGCGTCTCTCGGTGCATGTGGGCGGGCTTGCGAGCTGGCAGGCTACTGCACGGGGACGTGCAGCCTTATGGGGGGTGGATTGTAAGGCCCCGGTGTCCCACATCGGGAATGGAGGGGGAGTTCCTGGGCTATAAAAGTAAAAACCTGGACCCTTATATAGCATCGAGGCCTTTTCCCAATTGGTGAAATCCCTATTAGAACTCCCCAGTTAAGCGTGCTTAGGCTGGTAGTTCTAGGATGGGTGACCCACTGGGAAGAACAAATCCATGCGGGCATGGCCCAAAGCAGACAATATCGATGACGTATAAAGGGTCGGGGCGTTACAGTAGGGGCACTTGGCCTTGAACCAGAAGAGTTTATGGGATCGTTTAGGTCCGAAAACAGAGTGAGGGGACGAGATGAGGAAGCCATGTGTTGGGGGTGAGAGATATAAAAGAAAAGAAATGGGTTGCAGGGTGTTTCAGAGAAGCCGAGATTTCAGACTGGTAATGTCAGAAAGGATTGGTTGCAGAGTGTTTCAGCATGAAAATGTTGCAGAGTGATTGCAGAATGGTTTGCTTACAGCCTCAGCCTCAGGCTCGGTTATATAGACAATGCAGCTTTTGAAATGACAAACTGGGTGCACAAGCCAAGGCAGTCATGCGCATTGCGCGCTGCTCGACGCCATAGTGTCGGGCACGTCTTTTGATGTATTGAGCGCGCCTTTTGAGGGCACGACTTTTGAGGGCTCGATATATATACATGTATATCTTTTGGGCAGCCTATATATATGATCATACAATGAATTATGTATTCTCCATCGGTCCGACACGACCACACAGTGTTTGCTACATCGGTCGGGCATGATCTCGTAAACTATTCCGACATTAATTCCAGTTAGCTTCTACAACGGTCCAACACGAGCCATATAGTGTCTTCTACACCGGTCTACCACAACCATACCATGTCTTCTACAGCGGTTCGACATGACCACACAGTGTTTTCTATAAAGGTCTGACACGACCATACAATGTCCCCTATCCTATTTTATTTTATTTGTCATTTTATTTTCCTGTTTTGTTACTCTCTCCAAACTCAAGTTGGTTTGCACCTATCCTCTTTGAGTTTGAAAGGACTGTTAATATACCTATACCTACTCTCACCTACGTACTCCACCGACACTTCACCTACTACACACCTACTCTCACCTACCTACTCCCACACCCTCTCCTATATATGGGAAACATTGTAAACATATATATATATCAATCAATACATAATTTAGTTTCTCTCTCTCTATTCATTAATTTTAACATCTAACAAGAAAAGCAGCTTTAGTAGTTTTTGTGATGACAGATACCATTGCCCTGACATCATCCGTTCTTGCAGTGCTTACCCACCACTATACTACGACTGACCACCCGATTTTACTAAAGCAGCAACTTGCTGTAGCTTTTCTTTTTACTGATTCTGCTATGATTGCAATGTTGTTGGCATTCATTACAGGGACATATGCTGTGTTAGCATCTTCAGGCCTTTCTATTTTAGTTTGTGTAATCCCTTCCACTCTGATGGTCATGTACCTGATTTACAGTAAGATAATTTTCCTTGTACTGATATCCGAAGACATCTCACCGCTCTCTCTCCCAAGCGAGCAAAATGTATAGTTTATGATTTGGGATTTTCCGATTTGAGCTCTGATGAGTGCACGCAATCTGTATCAGTTTCAGTAATTATGTACATAAAATCTATGCTTTTTGTTCCATTGGCTTGCAAATAAAATAAAGATACCAAAAGTCCCGGACTAAAATTAAAAATAACAATAATAATTGTAAGACTCTACTAGATATAATTAGAGGCTCTTGATACTATTTAATAAAGTTCTCAGTGACACTTTGAGATCAAAGAGAATTTTGAACACAATGACCTTATTTGAAAAGTTGACTATTTTAATTGATTATTTAAGGCCTAGTTGGTAATCATTCCGTTTTCAATTTTCAATTTATATTTACAAAAATTTTAAAAACTGTCATAAAAATTTGTTTGATAATTTTTTTGGTTTATAAATGGTTGTCTCAGTTTATAAATTTGAAGAAAAAACGTAAACTCAAAAAATCAGTTTACGTTTTCAGTTTTTAATTTTTTTTTTCAATTAACTTTTTTTTCAATTAAATTATTTTCAATTATTTTTTTTTCAATTTTTTTTTTCAATTAATCTTTTTTTTTCAAATTAATTTTTTTCCAATTAATTTTTTTTTCAATTATAATGTGTGTAATTCCATTATCATAAATAATAAAAATAAATATAAATATTTTAGGCTTGAACAAACATATTTTTTAGTTTATGTTTTTAAATTTTTTTTAAACATTTTGTTCAAGCCAAACGCGTTTGTAATTTATGTTTTTCTAAAAATAAACAAAAACCAATTTATAAAATTTTTTATAAACATAAACCAAAAACGTAAACGTTACCAAACGCTACTTTAGCTTTTAAATTATTTTAGTCTGGTTAAAATAGTTATGTTTGGAAGGTTAGTTTTTTCTTTTTTTTTTCTTTTTTTTTTTTGTATTTAATTTGATAATTGTAAGAGAAAAAAATAAAATAATTATAAATTAAATATAATATTTTATCTTATTAACTATTTTAATTTATTTTATCTTTTAATGAGTTATTTTAGCCCATCTCTCTTTTTAAAAATGTGATGATGAACCTAATCAGTTTTTGTAAATGCAATGTGTAATAAAACGAGGAGGTCAAAAATCAACAATTTTTACCATCATAAAGAAAATTAATAAAGTCATCTACTGGTGGAAATAGTGTAGCAACAACCTAACTTTAATCAGAATAGCTCATAACTTCCACCAATTTAATTAGGTCACAATTGGCTTCGTTTGGGAAGCTAAGTTTGAGGTTTTTTTTGGTTATTTTAGTCACAAAAAATAAAATAATTTTTTTTATCCAATAAGATAAAATATTATATCAAACGCATAATCATTACATTCTTTCTCTCAAAAAAAAAAAAGTCAAAAGCACTTCTCAAACAAAACTTTTTATTCCCAGACTAAAATAATTAAAAAAATCAAAAAAATTAAAAGTCAATCTAGTTCCCAAATGAACCCACAATTGAGTTTGGTTAGATATTGACGTGCTAAATGGGGCCGGTAATTCATGTCATTTTCTATGAGGTGTGACATTATCAATCACATATTTGATGCATGCCATGCCATACACACTATTTATAGCATGTGTCCCGTTAAAAGACTAATGGTGATTCTACTTATATCATTACTTTATCTCTTTACACCCTCTATATGAGTTTTTTTTTTCCTTCCAATTTTATCCATGTGTGAAATTACTTTTAAGGATAAAACACTAAAATTAAATATATTTGATTATCTCCTTACACCCCTTGATATTCAATCCTTACTCCTCTTTTTCCTTTCTTAACTTTTCTTTTCTCTTACACATCTCTTTTGAAAAAGTAAGAATCATAGTATTTTGATCATCAAAGAAAGCAATAAATGAAGAAACGGTGATGAAGAACCATAAAAAAAGTGAAATTGTGAGTTTTTTTTATTTGTTTGGTAGGTTTTTGTTTCGATTTTCTAGGTTGGTCTTCGACTTTTGTTCAGTATTTCGAAATCGAGTAAAATAGCATAGTCTGATATCAAACTGCTGAACAAAAAATATATGTCTGGTATTCAACTGTTGAATAAAAGATACATTTCCGGTAATATAAAGCTAGACTTTTTAAATTTGTTCGGCTACTCATTGCCATGTATGTTCAATTTCATCTTTTTTTTTGCTTGGAATGATTATACTTATACTCATTGCAACAATGCAAGTACTGCATTATTAGTGGACTCCAGTCATGAATTCATTACAGACGAGATTTGTTAAGGTTTTTTATGAATATGATTTTTTCTTATTTTTAATTTGTATTGAGTTTCATTAATAATTTGACGTACAAATGTATTTATTATGTTTAGATTTTTAGTAGTCATCGAGCATTAATTAAATAGGTTTCTGACGTTGAGAAGAAGACTGGATTTGCTATTGTTGTAAAGACATCAGATGCGAGAGGTGATGGCAGAAAACCAAGACTTACCCCTACTTGTGAAAAAAGTGGTTACTATAGAGATAATAGGAAGATCAATGGGGAACGATTGAGGTTGATAGGTTCTAAAAAGTATGGACTTCAGGCATATTGTTGACAGGTTCTAAAAAGTATGGACTTTAGGAAGATCAAGTGACTTTAGGCGTATTGTTGAGGGTGACAGGTTGACAGGTTCTAAACGGTTGAGAGGACAACTCACTACAACAAAATTGAATTTTTACGGCTTGCAATGCATGCCGTAAAAACTCTTTTACGACATGCACACAAATGCCGTTATATGACATGCCGTGGAAAGTCAAACGTCATTTACGACATGCAGGTAAAGTTGTAAAAAGTAATAAATTAAACATTAATGGCATACTTTGTATGCCGTAGATAATTTTTTACAACATTTTTGTCATGCCATAAATCATCATACTTTCCATGACATAATTTTGCATGCCGTAGAAAGTTATTTTTAATATATTTATGACATACTATGTATGCCGTATATAATCTTTTACGGCATTTTTCTTGCATGTCATAAATCATTACACTTTTTACAACATAATTTTGTATGCCGTAAAAGGTTATTATTAACATATTTCTAGCATACTTCGTATGCCGTATATAATCTTTTACGGCATTTTCTTACATGTCATAAATTATTACACTTTTCACGACATAATTTTGTATGCCGTAGAAGGTTATTTTTAATATATATATATAGAGAGAGAGAGAGAGAGAGAAGCAAATTCAAAGTTCATTACATGAGTAAACTCAATATATGATCACATGATATCATTAAAATGCCCACTTTAGTACTTGAAAAGCAAATTACAAGATCATATAGCAAATATATATGTACAAATGAAAGCAAAAAGATTATATACAACACAAGCCAGTCAAGTCTAATTCATTATTAGGAGTAGTAGAGAGAGCTAAAGAATCAATTAACTTGGCCAATACAAAAAGGCCTTGTCCCAATACCAATTGTAGGGATTCGAAGAGCAGATGTTGCAGCAACAACAATAGATGCAAGCACACATTCCAAAACAACAGAAAAGCATCCAGGTTCCTGCAAAGCCAGGGCAAACTCAACCACCTGCAAAAAAATAAATCCATCTTAAGAGAAAATCTCTTCTTCAAAACTTACAAACTTACGAATTTTTTTGGAAAATATATAATAGTGGTAAGGTCATAACAGTTTTATGCAATCTGCATCACTTAACAAATTCAAAATTGACAAAAGCTACCCAAAATTGGGTGGTAACCATATGAAACTATGATAATTAATTTATATAGTGGCAAAAGCTACCCAAAAACAATCTGATAAGGCTGGCCAAGTCACTGATGCAAAGAAGGGGTTGCCAAGTCACTGATGCAAAGAAGAGGATGGAAATAAAATTCATTCATTTGTCTGTGTGTGAGACATCATAGATATTCATACAACTATATAGAAGCCCACCATCATATAGCACCCTCCCTCTTTCTTGTTGGTCTCATCTTTATTGATGTAAAATTTGTATGAAACAAAAGTGCAGTAACAATAAAATTTGTATGAAACAAAAGTGCAGTAACAATGCCAATACGGGTTGTATAATAAAATTAACCTTCTTCTAATTTCCACCACATTCATGCTAAGCAAACTCATAAAAAGCTATATTTTTTTTTTCTCTTTCCCTCACTTTCATCCTAAACAAACTCAGCCCAAGTGAAAAATGCGGATACTTTCTAATCCTTGATTTTAGTTAACTGCCCCAAAACAGTTAAGTTTAGACACATCTCTGATGTGTTTTTGTAAAAAAAATTGTGGGAAATTATCCCATTTAAAACCTTGGTTGGCTATGTAAGGTGCATGTCTGTTGTTAACCAGTAAACACACAAGTATATCCTTACTTGAGAAAAATGGATCTAGATTCGTAATTAATTCATCTAAATAACACCAAAAGGCATGAGGTTCTTGTTCTGTGAATAAATTATCTACAACACAGAACATGCACCCACCAGATTAATAATATTGGCTTGGTATGTTAATGCAACAAACATATCTTAACTCCTCTTTGTCTCGTAACAAAAGAAAAGACGAAGAAGCTAGTCAAGCCAAATACAATGTGACCTTTCTGAAGAGGGGAAAACAGTGCAGTCCATTATGATCTTTTTTCTTCTTTTTGAAGTACAACCATTCATCATACTCTATCTGTCCCACAAAGTGAGTTCATTCTATATTTCTTTCTCATGGAAAGTGTCGATAAATAAATGTCAGTGTCATTGAATGCATTGAATACCCTAAAAAAAATAGGCTTAGGGAGTATTACATTCAGAGTGTTAGCATGTTGGCTTTGAGTGTGAGTAGTAAAAACTTGTGCTCCAAAATCTAATTCTGGTCAAGCATCATTTGGCTAGAATATATTTAAATTTCCAATGCCTAAGCTTTATCTACAGACTATATGAGTTGCTAACTAGTGTGTCATTAAATCCTTGGGGTTAACATCAGGATCAAGCCCTTGCAAGCCTTGAGCCAAGTAACATAGGACCCATAATCAAGATTGTCCATGGAATAGTATTACATTGTAAGCTCTTTTGCAAACTTCCCAAGTGTTTCCATATATTTTACCCTCAATAGTATCTGTTTTGAAATGCTTATTTTTTTATTTATTTGACGCATACTTTTTATGATCGAACTCCTACAAGGGAATCAAATTTTGCATCAATGGCTTATTATAGGTGAAAATAGAGTGTTAATTAAGTAACCTAGCATAAAGTATCGAACAAGAAAATCTTAGCAAGAACTAGGTAAAACAAGAAACACAATATTACGAAAATATTCACTAACAACTCCCTTTAAATTCAAATAGATAAATTAACTTCAGCTTGAAAAGAACAACTAGATAACGAAGTAATAGTCACTACTTTTGACTTTATTTTGATAGGTTTCGGAGTGAAATCTGGTGTGAAGACGAGGAGCACATCGAGAGTGAGATCTAAAAGAAGCATAGTCTGAAAGGCCGGGGCAAAAACAATGCAGAGTCCAGCAAATTGGGACATACATACAGAGGCTGACAACGATGAATAAAATATTCGAGGTAAAATTCGGATGACCGCTCATGGAAGTGCTTGAGAGAGATCTGGAGCAAAATCAGGATGAAAATAGCTAATGTATGGCTAGGATCTCAGTTTATAGTCATGGATGGACTCCGAACAGTTTACAGTCATAGATGGACTCCAATTGAGATATAACTAAATGGATGAAGATAGGGGGATCCCATAGCAAAGATCTAATCATCATTGAATGTGACTACGTAGGTTATGGATTATTTTAATCTCAATAAAAAATATATATGTCACGATGCACACAATGGCATAGTAAGTGTCACCTCCTTCTAATAACATGGTAAATGTCATGAAATTTCAATAATTTAAGTATCATAATTTCCCAGTAATATGGAAAGTATCACAATTCTCTAATAATAAGATAAATATTAATATACTCTACTGGCTTGCTACATGTCAAGATTTTTCTATTATGTAAATAATATTACAAGCTTGCCGTAAAGTATTAATTATCTTTTAAATTCTAGTAATTCTGCAACACTCTTGATAACATTATTTTCATAAAACTCAGTAAATCTTATCAAATCAATTGCATTTAAACAGAAGCAATGAGTACATTTGTAAGTATAAATATAGTTCAAGTAAAATGAAATTCAAATAATAGATGTACAGTAAAAAAGTAAAGGTATACCAAAATAACAAGGCAACAAGACCACATCAAGCTCAACACTTAAATTTTAAAAAACATTTTTGTATTGGTCAATCGGGAGCAAGAATCCATTTCATAGACATCCTAAATTAGGCTAGCAATTATGGAAGCCATGAAAGCAAATTATTAATTACTGTCACTTTCAGCTTTCTGTAGCATAGAAAAATAATTAATTTCTTAGTTTTTAGAACATGTAGTCATGAATCAAATTAATAGAAGAAAGGCATGTAGTCATGTAGCCATATGCAAAAGATATTCTGCGTCAGTAGCAAAATCTATATGGCCAGTAGTTCAATGCAGATGTGAAGTAGCACAAGAGTAATTTTTTTTTTTCCCCAGTGATTTCTGTATATTAATAACCTCAGTGGATTAAGTTTTCTTGATGCATGCATCTACATATGCATTCAAAAGTGATATTCCAAACATATATGTTCCAAACATAGTTGTTCCATGGGTCGTTAAATTCAAATATATATTAAGCACAATTACAAAACAGCAAGGGCTTTAGAGTGGTTAAAATGAACATTCTTAGTTTGGCACATTCGTATTTTATTGGCTTAAGTCGAACAATCACACTATTATTGTATTGTATTGTTTGGCACATTCTTAGTTTTTTTTTTGGCTTTTCCAATGGCTTTAGAGTGGTTAAAATGAACATTTTGCAGGAAATCGGTTTGCCAAATGAGCAAAGGCTTTTGAAACAAAATTGATTTTTTTAACTAATAAGCTGGCTTAAAAAGCCGCATCCAACCAAAGCCTAAAGAGACAGAGATGATGAGAGTAGGATCACAAACACGGTGGCATTACCTGCAGTGCTCGACGTAAGGGTCTAACAGGCCCTTTTGCAGCATGTGGACCAAGCCACGGTGTGTGATTGTTCGACTTAAGCCAATACACTGTCCGGAAGCATTTAAGGAGGAACTGAAAATCAGAGGCATGGGAGCCATTTAGGTTAGAGATAGTGGTGGTAGAGATATGGTTTTAACTTTTGAATCAGTGGGAAGCCTGAAAGCGAAGCTAAAATTAATGGAGGGGTGGGTAGATGAATGGAGTGAGTCAATTAAGGAATTGAAGTAGGGGATGGCAATTGAACAAGAAAGGCTGGCTTGGATTACAATGCGTTGCAATTTGCTTCCTAAATTTTATTACTTAATATGGCCTTGATAGAAAGCAAAACTATGAAACAGAAATAAGGGTTCGATTCATGCTGCAGTGAAAGCAGAGTAGATAAAGTAGGATTACCTCATATAACGTAAACAAGAAGTCTAAATTATATCACTACCTAAGCATGGAAGTTATCTTTATTTTTATTATTCTTTTTGTAAATTAAAAATAACTTTGTTAAATTTAATGGTGCTGACGAGGTACAACCCATGTACACGAACACCAATTCCACCAACTCTTTATGCAAGGAACACTTAAAGAAAAAGACTTCCCTATTCTCAATCTATTTACCAATTGTAAGGATCTTTCAGTGAGCTGCCTCCTACAAACAATACCATTTAAAAAGGACACTAGGATTCCAAGTTTCTCTCTGAGAAAACATGACTTCTGTTGGACCTATTTTGACCGTATTGTCAAAATTTGGAGGCATCCAACATGAAACCAATTGACATTAGTTGGAAAGGCCACTATAGACTCATAAACCAAGCTTGACTGGAAGATGTGAGACGTCTCTAATACTCCCACACAAAACCAATTGGTATCATGCCTACAAGTCTATAACACCTATAACATGACTTGAGCTCAAACCTCCTCCTCTTGGAAGTTGACCATCTAATGCCCTCCTCTTCTCCCCTGAGGTTGACCATCAGAGAACACCATGACATGTTTCCTAATGTTGTTCCACAATTTGTAGGGAGACAAAGTTTAGTGAGATCACAAATAAATGAAAAAAAAATGAACCAGGCATGTAGATGCCTCTTGTTTTAGCTTCCCTTCTTCTTCCATGATGTAACACCAATGAGTTTCTAGAGGAGAAAGATATTTTACGACAGGTTGTTTATTATAGGGAAAAGTCCCAAATTCTGCAATTATATAAAATTTAGAGATAACAGTGATTCCACCCCAAAAAAAACATGATGACGATGTTTATGCTTGTAAGATGTCATTTCCTAACCCATATATTTACACAAGATTGAATATCCTAGGATGAATGTCATCTTATAGATGATAATAATTATGAAAAATATAAAATGATATTACCATTCACCAATCATTATAAAAAAAGACATTGTGAATGATCTCTCATAAGACAAGAAACAATTCATGTCTTGTAACTACAATAGGTTGGCTAGAAGAATATGTGAGCTGGATCGCTGCTCACAACAGGTCCATGTCCATACCAAACAGGATACATTTGATGAAATGTTTCTGTTGAAACTGAATGGTGTCAATGATCTTATGATCTCCACATTAGTGCCACAGAAAAATAATTTTTCAATAAATATTAGAATAATACTAGGTATCATGAAAATGAAAATCAAATTCAGATCAAAAATGAAAATCAAATTCAGATCAGATCAAAAATGAAAATCAAATTCAGATCTTAGATAGAGAGGGCAACGCTTGTGCGATAGAGATAGAGATGGCACACCTTCTGAGACACAACTCTCGAGAGAAGAAGCTCCCGAAAGAGAAGATCGGGACTCTCATGTCGTAGAGATGATCATCTGCGATAGCTTCATCATCCATCTTCAACGCAATGTGAGAGGCGGGGATAGCCATGGAATTTCAGAGAGCTCGGCGTGAAAGATTGAGAGCGAATGCTAGGGCTTTTGTTTTCGACAATGAAGATCGGGACCTTTTAACTAAATACCCAGCAAATATGAAGTATGGAACGATTATGAGTTAAAATGATAACAAGGGATTGTTTGGGAATTGTCAATTTTTAATTTTTTATAAATAAAATGTAAAATGTTTGTTGAGATTAAAATGATGTGATAAAAAAATTGATGTGTTTCAAATAAAATAATGTGTTAAAATAACACATGCCAAACAACACCTAAATACTCTATCATTTTGAATAAATGCTAAAATTTTTAATTTACGTATAACTCAGTTTGGTTTTGAAATTCAAAAACTATTAAGTTTTTTTTTTTTCTTATGTTTTTGTAAATGTTTTCATATTAATTTTTTTTTACTTTCTAAATTTACTTAAAATATTTCAATTTGGAAAGTAAAATATTTTTGACAAAATCTATTTTTTTAGCTAAATACAAATATACATTTGTTCTTTTTCATATTTAGTGAATTTTTTTTTTTTTGGAAGAAAAGTATTTTTTTTTTTTCATATTTAGTGAATTTTGTTAGATTTTTTTTAAAATATATTTTTTTTAAGTATATTTAAAAAGTAAAAAAATAATTAAAATAAAAAATATCAATACAGATAAAAAAAAATCGAAAAGCAATTAATTACGACATGCATTTAATGCATGCCGTAAACATAAAGCTGTAGAAGAATGTGATGAGCTCATAAATTACGACATGCATTTTCTGCATTTTTTGTATGCCGTAAAAATATATATTTTTTACAGCATACTTTTGCATGCCGTAAAAATATACATTTTTTACAGCATACTTTTGCATGCCATAAAAAGATCAAATTGCATTTTTTTTTTTTTTTGGTACAAGTTTTCACGACATTCATTAGCATGTCGTGTAAAGTTATAATATTTTACAACATGAAATGTATGTCGTCTAAAGTACAAATATTTTACGACATATTTTTGTAAGTCGTAAAAACATATATTTTTTACGGCATACTTTTGCATGCCATAAATATATGAATTAACGACTTGCATAGTATGTATGCTGTTATTGACAAAACATTAACGGCTTGCAAAAAAAAAATGTCGTAGAATGTACTAACTACGACATGCATTTAATGCATGCCGTAAACATGATGCCGTAAATAGTTAGTTTTCTTGTAGTGACTATACATGGGCTTTAGGCATATTGCGTACTGTTATAGGGAATACTGCTTTTCTAAAAGTCATTATTACAGATAGAGAGTTGGCTTTGATAAAAGGCATATCAAAAGTTCTACCTATGGCCACTAATCTTTTATGTAGATGGCATATTAGCAAGAATGTTCTGATAAAGTGCAAGAAGGTTTTTGAGACGAAAGATAAATGAGATAAGTTCATGCATAGTTGAAGTGCTTTGGTATTGGTTAGAACAGAAACAGAATTCAATGAACAATTTTCCAATCTGAAAACCAAATTTAGTACGTATCCTCAAGCTATTAAGTATGTTACTACCAATTGGTTAGAACCATACAAGGAAAAATTTGTTGTAGCTTGGACAGACAGTAGTATGCATTTCGGAAATACTACTATAAACAAGTAAATTATGGTCATTACATTTATGAATTGCTATAGTTTTTTGATTTTTATATCAAATATCAAAATATACATACTTGTAGGGCAGAAAGTTCTCATGCTAAATTGAAGAGGCAACTTGGATCAAGTCAATACAGTTTTGAGACATCTTGGACCAAAATACACAATTCGTTAGAGTTGTAGCATGCAGACATTAAAGCCTCATTTTAGCAGAGTTTGATTATAGTCCAACACAACTACACACCTATTGAGTTCACTGAGTTACATGGTTTTATTTCAATTTGTAGTTTGGACAAAATATTGATAGTGTCAAAGAGATCGAATAATATGAGAATAGATGTTGCTGCATGTTGCTGCATTTTGCAACGTACACATGGGTCACCATGTGCACATGAAATAGCTGAGTATTTTCAACAAGGTCGACCGATTCCCCTCTCGTGCATAAATCCTCATTAGTGGAAGCTAAGATAGGCTTCTAATTTCAGAAAGTGCTTTTGTGGAGTTGGATTGCAAAACAGAGACTGGGTTTTTTATTGAGAAATTCCAAACGATTAATGAGACGCAACAAATGATCCTTCTGAAGAAGTTGAGGTTAATTATTCTAGACAGTACATTTTTTATGGAACCTGAACTCAAGACTGACACGTGAGATAGTGGTCGAAGTCGGGGCAGTGGTCAATTCAAAATCGATACATCTACTAAACGCGAGCCATCTGCGTTTGAGTTCGTACTATCTAGGGAATATAGTTATTCACAGGTTGTTACCATCTTAACTGCACCAGTTCATAAGCAACTGCAACAGAAGAAAGCAAAAAACGATAATGTACGTAATTACAGAAAACTTGTAACTATGTACAAAATTTATTTTAATAGTTGTTCAGCCTCGTTTTAATTATTTCATATATCCATTGCTGTATATTTGTGATGTAGGTCTATATGATGCAGTCAACAAATCGTATCTCTTACTTCGAACAATTTCCGGAGAAGTTAAGACCATGTATCCGTCACATAAAAGATGTATAAGCAGATGACAATTGTGGTTTCCAGGCAATAGCTGGATTGATTGGTTTAGGTGAAGATGATTGGCAACAAGTAACTTGTTGACTGAGTTGCATTCGAATGTAGTGCACTATGTGCAACTATTTGATGACCTTAACTCTATCTTATCCTACTTCGAATCTGGCCCTGGGCTTAATCATTGGATGACTATGCCCGACATGAGCCATTTGATAGCATCATACTATCGAGTCGTTCTTTATCATTTATCCATGCAACAATGCTTGACGTTTCTACTACTTAAATCAGTACCGATTGCAACACCTAACCGAAGAGATATCTGCATAGGATTTGTAAATGGAAACCATTTTGTGCAAGTAACTACCGATCCTTCTTAGATCATTACCATGTCTTATTTTGTAATTCTACTTATTGATTTCTTTGTTATAGGTTTATCTGTAACCTGGTCATCCAGTACCTCCGATAGCAAATAATTGAATTTATTTTCATCACCCATGTGCTAGTGGATGGAAGAAAGCATATATTATCCGTATTCATCAATTCCGTACTCTTATTAGCCCTGACATAGTAACTACTGAAACAATTGATATTGACGAATTGTGATAACATGTTTGATTGATAGATGCAAATAATGACAGATTTTATGGATGCTTTTATGGATATTCGTACACTTGATTTTTTTATAAAAAATTTTATGGATACTTTTTATGTATGATTTTATAGATGCATGTTTGATTTATGAATATTTTTTATCGAACTGGATTAATTTAAATTCGTTAACATTGTATTACCGAATAGGCCCAAATTATCGTTTGAAACAAAGTGGCTCTGTAAATGTATAGCAACAAAACGCTAGACAAATCTATTTTTTCTATCAACATAACACCGGAAAAATGTAATTTGTCTAGTATCGTGTGACCGAACAGACACTTCACAGTGGGCTCTACAGGCTTTGTTGTGAAGCAAATTGAAATTATCCAATTGTACGGCAACATAATGTTGGGAAAAAATAGTTTGTCTGGTAATACGACACTGGAGTAATTGAAATTCATTAGCATTTTATTACCAAATAGGCCTGACACAAATTATTACCACATCATTTGGAAGGAAGTGGCTCTGTAAATGTATAGGAACAAAAGGCTAGACAAACCAATTCATTCTGGCGTTATAACACCGAAGTTTTTGTAAATTGTTTCGCATTGTGTAACTGAACAAGCACTTCAATGTGGGCTCTACTGGCTTTGTTGTGAAGCAAATTGAGATTATCCAATTGAATAGTAACATAATGCTGGGACAAAAAATTTTATCCGATAATGTAGCGATCCCGATTTTGACCCGGTAAACTTCGGGGGTCAAGCTCGCCGAAAGCAAAAATGCAAAATGCATTCAAAATTGCTTACAGGAAAATGTATTTCACGCTCAAGTGACCTTGTTATATCAGTCCGTAAATTAGGGTTTCAGATCACTTTTGGCAACCCTCTCTCTCTCTAAAACTATCCAAATTTCTAGGTCTAGAACTTCTCTCTCTAGAAGTCATCTTCTCTCTTTGATTTCTCCAAATCCATTGAGATTTAGGCCTAAGTTCTTCGCCAAAGTTGGTTATCACCTCGAGGGCTTCATTGTGTGCGGTGGAGATCAAGTTTCGACACCGTAGATTTTGGAGGTTTCATCTCAAATTCTCTTTAAAACTTGAGGTAGGGATTTTCTACACTCTAATATGGTTTTTAGCTTAGTTATTTGCTATTGTGTATAGATGATGAGATTTGGTTGTGGTTTGGACAAATCTAGGAATTGGGTGTGAAATGAAAAGAGAGGTTTTGATAAATATGAGGTAAACTAGTATGAGACTTGAATATAAGATCATGTTGTACCAAAATAGTTGATTTTGGTGTTTGGGTTGATATTTGGTGAAAGGGGGATTCTGCCCTAATTTTGATTAAATTATTATTTTGCATAAATAATTGTGATTAACATTCAAAACATGAAATTGGAAGGTTGTGATTATAAATAGTGATATTGGATATGTATTATCTCACCTACGGAAATTTTGAATAAACTATTTATTTTGATATTGAACATCTCTTTAGAAATAATTGCATTGGGCTATCGGTGGAGGGTAACTATGATTGTTGTATAAATTATATGAAGATTAGGCGATTTAATGCTAATTCATTGTTGGTGTCATTGAATATGACCATGTTATAGATACATTGTATATGTATGTTTATTAGGAAGAGAAAGGGGATGTACTCCATATGTGATTATGTTTATAAATACATTGCATATGTATATTTGTTTGGGAGGAGAAAGGGGATGGACTTCATTTAAAAGTTGGCCGGAGTATCCTAGGTGAAAGACCCGAAATTTCATATATAAATGGGTGTCGATTCCTTCGGACGAAATATCCGTAAAATGGCAAGTTTGAAGTGTTTAAGTGAGTTTTGCATAATTGGAAAATCATTGAGTTGTAGTCTCATTTTGATTGTTAAAAGATAATGAATTTAACTCATGAATTGAGTAGCATATATGAACTGGAAATGAAATTAAAGAAAAATGGAATAAGGTTGGTCTTAGTGGCATATGGATATGCAAGTCTTGTGGATGTTTTAGGATCGGTATTGTTTATATACGTGGTATTTGTACCTTTGCTAGACCTCATAAATTGTGTTAGATTATTTCCACTGGGCTGTTGGCTCACCCTATATGAGAATACTATTTTTCAGGTACATGTGAGATGCTTCCTCCAAGGTAATAGTGTGGATGGAGTTTTGGGAAGCATGAGCTTCTTAATTATGCCTTATGTGTGTATGTTTGTTATTTGTAAAGCCAATGGCTTAAGATGTAATGAGCGAGACTCAATTTGTGTAACCAAGAATGTTCTTGGATAAATTTGTAAGCTCAGGGCACTTATTACTGTTGGCTTCCATTTCATACTTGTTGTAAAATGCATGTTTGGGATTGGAACTGGGGCATTGAGATGTGAGCAACATGTAATTGGCATTTGGGATTTAATGGAAATGGGTGTATGGATTACTTAGCAATATATATGTGTTTGTCTATCAGGTGTGTTTTGTTGTATAAATAGATATATTATGCCCAAATTTTTCGAGGCATTATAGGTAACATGGCGCTGGAGTAATTCAAATTGATTAGCATTGTATTACCGAACAGGTCCAACACAAATTAAACAAACATTGTTTAGGAGAAAGTGGCTCTATAAATGCATAGCAACAAAATGCTGGAGGGATCTATTGTTTCCGGCAACTGAACACCAAAAAAGTATGGGTGTAAAGAGATGGGTTTTGAAGATTTTTTTACCTTAGGATTTGTTTTGGTAATATATTGGGTGTAATGAGAATCTAATATTTTTTTTAGTGGGCGTAATGAGATAGAGGGTGTAAAGAGATAAAAGAGTGGTGTAAGTAGAATTACCCAAAGACTAATTATAAAATTATCCTTGAGAGTGCAACATATTTCTTTCCCTTTTCCCCTCTCCCTTCACCCAAAAAAGAAAAATAAGGATGAATTAAAAATACATCTCTTAAAATTTGATTAAAATACAAATCGCCTTTTGTAGTTCTGAAAATTACATTCTACCCTCTAAGATTTATAATTTCATAACAAATCAACCATTTTATTAATAAATTATTAAGTCAATTAATAGTTTTTAATAATGTTAGAAATATGTTTCAATTAATAACTTAAGTAATTTTATTATTGTATGGGAGAGCAATTATAAGTTTCATTTTGTAGTTAATTCGGTTAAATAAATTTTTTTGACAAAGGGGTATTCGTAATTTTTCAAATTACAAGGGACAATCTATATTTTAAGTAAATCTCAAAGGGTGCATTTGTAATTTACCCTAAAAATAATAAGGGTAAATTATATTGGTAGTTTCTGCATTTTGACCTCTATGTCATTTTGGTCTATGTAATTTTAATAAACTTGATTTTGACCGTTAATTTTAGATTTTGTATCAATTTAGTACAATTGATAACTTTGATTAGGGTTTTTGATAAAAAAAAAAAAGAAAAAAAAATTATCACTAAATTAGTTGGGATTAACTTACAAAGTTAAACAAATTTACAGTTTTTCTTATAAAAGCATAACATGTCACTTATGTGCACATTTTTCATCAAACATACAGCTCATTATATTTAATTAGACCAAATTAAGATAAAATCATAAATTAGGGATCAAAATTGAGTTAATTAAAACTAGAGGAATTAAAATAACACAAAATAAAAAATATAGAGACTATCAGTATAATTTATCTAACAAAATAAATTTAATAGATGACGAGGATTGTTATTTTCAAAATATACTTTGCTACATATATTAGGCCCTTGATACTATTTATTTAATCAAATTATCACTGAAACTTTGTAATCAAATACAATTTTAAGCACTACATATGATGATCAGTTTCTAAAAGGAATGTAAGAACATAAGGAGGCCAAAAATCAACAATTAACCATATGCTGTGTATCTTTGATTTGATGTTGTGGCTAACAAGTTTAAAGATCATTTATCTATCTCAGATGAATAACAGTACATATGCCATCAAGAAGATTCATAGCATGATGTACTAGCGGAAATAGTGTGTATCTCATTGGAGCATTTTGGAATTTGGTTTTATTACCCTGTTTGGTTTAAAAAATTTGAAAATAGTTTTTTTTTTTTAGTTTTAAATCTGTATTTTATTAATTTTAGTGAAATTTTTCAATATTTTAATTATTTTTTAAATTTTTTTTACATCAGCTCAATTTAGATACATTTAAAAAGTATAAAATTTGTAAAAAAAATTTACTAAATACTAAAAAAAGAGAGTACATTTTCATTTTTTTTTTACTGTTTAGATCCATTTAATCTAAATGCACTTAAAAAGTATAAGATTTGTGAAAATATCTTTTAAAAATTTACCAAATACAATAACAAAAAGTACACCGCACTTTTTTTTGTGTTTATTGGATTTTTTTTTTTTTTTTCTCACAAATTTTGTACTTTTCAAGTATATATAAATTAAGTGGATCTTGAAAGAATGATTAAAATATTAAAAAAGTTCACTAAAAGTAATAAAATATTAAAAATTAAAAAAACTGTTTTTAAAAATTTAAAATCAATCAATGATGATTTTTTTTCTTTTGCTAAAGAAGTCAAAAAAAAAATCACTAAAAAAATACTAAACTTCAAACAAGGCGTAAGCACGACGAATAAGGTACTTCTTTCATATCCAAGTTCAAGTCTCACACACCATTGTATCTCTTTTCCCAGTCCAACTGTTAACAGACATTGAATCACTTCAACCAATTTGTCACGTTAAACTAGTGTTTGGCTCATTGAAATGAATCAGAATGAAATGATCATTTATCAAAATATTCACTTACATGTTTAGTTGGACTAAATATAATGACAAATGCATTATCAATGGAATCATCTTTCACTATGTTAAGAGAATAATCATTCCATAAGAATGCTAAAAGAATCACTATTCCATTCTATTTCATCTCATTCCAATGAATCAAATAGAGCATTAGTACTAAATTTTTATTACATCTACTAAGAGCATCTCTAATGGTATTTGCTATAATAGTATTGTCATTGCTATAATTTGGCAATGAATAGTAGTAAATTGCCAAATTATAATAATGGTGCTCCAATGGTTACATTCTATTTTGGCAATCTCAACCAACTTTCTCTCCAAATTTGTAGGTGTTGTTTGGATATAAGTTTTTTAATAATTTTATTTTTTATTTTTTGTCTTTTGTGGCCTTTTTTCAATTGTTTCTAAAAAAATTTATATATTTACATTATACTTGACTGGACAAATATAAAAAAAATTAAAAAAATATTGAAAATTTGAAAAAAAAATTAAATATAATTCACCTCACCAAAAAATATACCACTACAAAAAAAATATATATATATATATATATTAATTTATTAACTACATTAAAAAATAAACAATCACCAACTATCCACTAGCAACTATTCATTATTCACTGAGCATTCATTTACCAACAAACACCAACCAACAATCATCCATCATTCACTCAACATTCATTCACCAACAACCACTCACACAACAACCATCTATCATTCATCCACCATTTACTTACCAACAATCATCCATCATTCACCTACCTACAATTTTCTCTATAAATTATAGGGTCCTGTTATGGTGTGCAACCCTTTAAGGTTGCACACTATATGCAACCAACACAAAAAGTGTAAATGTAAGGTATAAACATGAAATAGGACGGTAAACAGAAAAAACGTAAGTATAAGGTGTAAGTTGCACACTTAAGAAAAGTCCTAAATTATAATACAAGGTTTTCTACAATTTTCATATTCACCTATCCACAATTTTTTTTTTTTTTTTTTTTTGTGACCTTTTTTCAACTATTTCTAAAAAAAAAAATTATATATTTACATTATACTCGACTAGACAAATATAAAAAATGAAAAAAGATATTAAAATTTGAAAAAAAAATATTAAATATAATTCACCCCACCAAAAAACATACCACTACAAAAAAAAAAAATAATAATAAAAATTTATTAACTATATTAAAAAATAAACAAGCACCAACTATCTACTAACAACCATCAATTATTCACTGAGCATTCATTTACCAACAAACACCCACCAACAATCATCCATCATTCACCCAACATTCATTCACCAACAACCATTCACCTAACAACCATCTATTATTCATCCACTATTTATTTACCAACAATCACCCATCATTCACCCACCCACAATTTTCTCTATAAATTATAACATAAGGTTTTCTACATTTTTCATATTCGCCTATTCACAATTTTCATATCTTCTAAACTCTTTGTACCCATCCACAAGATTTTCTATAATTTTCATATTCACCCACCCATCCACCCACTCACAATGAACAATTTCACTAAAGTCATCTTTAATGGATATTTCGATGAATCTTCATCATCTGATGATAATATAATGATGATACAACTGTTAACAATGCAACAACAAAGAATACATGCGTTAACCTTAAACCAACTAACCAAACATGTTGGTTCCACAAATGGTCGTCGATACATTAATCGTGAGAGGGTCAAAGGCGACAAACAAATTTATAGAGATTACTTTGCAGATAATCCTGTCTACCCAAAAGAATACTTTTGAAGACGTTTTCGAATGAGGCAGTCATTATTTCTTAGTATCTTACATGATATTCAATAAGTCAATGAGTACTTCATCAAAACCCATGATGCCACTGGTGCACTTGGATTATCTGGTGTACAGAAGATGGTTGTTACACTTCGAATCCTACAATATGACGTACCTGCTGATGCTGTGGACAAGGTGGTTACTTAAGATCCTTAAATAAGACAGATGTCGCCAGATTATTGCAAGAGGAAGAGCAATATGGGTTTCCTAGATTGTGAGGGAGTTTGGATTGTATGCACTGGTGTTAGGATAAATGTCCAATCACCCAAGCCGATGCTTACACTAGACACTACCACAAAGCAACAGTTGTACTCGACGCAATCACCTCCTACGACTTGCGGATTTGATATGCTTTCTTTGGCATGCCTGGCTCTCTGAATGATATTACTGTTCTTGACAGGTCGCCTTTATTTTTTGAATTAACTAAAGGACGTGCCCCTGCTGCCAACTATATCATCAATAATCACGTGTACACCATGGGATATTGGCACTATTTGTTACAGCTTTTGAGAGTGATTATAGCTTATTTTGATTTAGGAGTTTATGCCAGACTGTTTGGTGCAGCTTCTGCTTATAGCTTATTAGGCAGACATAGCTTAAATAAGCTGGAAAAAACTAATTATTTGGAAGTTAGGGTAGGGGTGCTTTTAGCTTCTACTTTTAGATTATCAATTTTTAATTATCTTGCTGATAGTATCTATGCTCGTTGGGCAATGATTGTGAAAGCAATATCTCAACCTCAAGGTTTAAAGAGACAACTATTTGCGAGGATGGAAGAGGCATATTGAAAGGATGTCGAAATGGCATTTGGAGTACTCCAAGCACGTTTTAATATTGTTAGAGTACCGGTGAGAGATTGGAGTGATGAGAATTTGTACTACATCATGAAAACGTGCATTATTTTGCACAATATGATCATTGAAGACGAATGTAATATTCCAGAAAATAAACGCAGCGCAACACTACTGCAAACTGATACCACTAATACCCCATGTCAACTGTCACGCGATCCAAATAAGGAGTATGCTGAATTTATGTTGAATCGCTAGAGGATTAGATCTATTGAAGCCCATAATGCAATTCGTAATGATCTAATTGAACACTTGTGGTCTCGATATAGAGAGTTAGATTCAGTTTTTATTTTATCTTTTTAATGACACTTAATGTCATTTAATGTCTTTTTATTTTAATAAAATTTTCTTCATTTGCAACTTTATTGCCTTCATTTCAATAATATATGTATTTTTTCATAATAACATTGAAAAATTAAAATTATACTAAAAAATAGTCAACATTACATTGTAAAAACAAAACTACATTGGAACATAAAAAATTCTCAAAATTAAATGCACCACTACGTTACATTGGAAAATAAAAATTACATTGCAAATAAAGACTAAAAATTAAATTAAAAAATAAATGACATTGCAAAATTAAAAAATAAATTCTCCCGTAATTATTTATCAGGAGACAAAGGAAAATAGTAATTTGGGTTGCTGACATGTACGGACCACTTGACGAAAATCTCATATTTGCACATTATGTAATACGCTTTCGTCTAAGGGTCCAAATGAGAAATGTCGTTAGTCATTATCAAATGTTCTTCCTTTTTTATCTCAAATTCTTTCATCTTCTGCAAATGTTCTTGTTTTTTTATCTCAATTTCTTTCATCTCTTACAATGCTTGAGCCCTTTTTTCTTCTCTTTCAGTTTTTTTCATTTTCTTCTTAGCAAGGTGTTGGTTAAATGTCTCTAACAAATTGTTAAATTTGTGGATTTCAATTTCAACAACTTGACTTCTCCAAAATAATTCTTTTGCAAATTTCCTAACCATAGGCCTTTTATCCCTTGCAGAGACACTACCCACACCGTTTGGATTATTACCAATAGTTGGATTGTTACCAATATTTGGACTGTTGTCGTCTTCAAGAGGAATGCAGTTATCCATAGGGGATTCGGGGGCTGAATTAGGGGAAAACAGCGTATGTGTCCTTCACTTCACTGTGTTCGTAGGAGTTATATCTTGCCACCTAATATTGTTTTGCAAGATTAGCCAACAATGTTCAAAAGCAAAATGTTTGTTTTCATCTTGATGGTATAAAATTTTTTCTTGAAGCATCTGTATCAATAAAATATTAAATTAATTAATTAGTTAATTTTTATATGAGACAAAAAAATTTTTAAAAAAAGAAAAACTAACATAATAAATGAAGATGAAATCTTTCTATATCAACTTGAGACATCCCCCTTGGGTGTAGATTTTCGACTTGCGCTAAACACCCACAAAATTTGTTGCAACATTTCATGATTACACCCCATTGAAATGAGATAGACACTTGTGTTCTTGAGTGATCATCATTCTGCAGTGAGCAATAATTTTCAAAAAAATTTCTCCAAAAATGAGCATGAGATTGTGAATTCCCAACAATTGGGTCTCCAACAATGTGACACTAAGCTCTACAAATTGCCACATCTTCATTAATGCTAAATTATTTTCCTCTCTTTATTTTTGATGAACCTTCCATAGTGATTGTGTGAAAAATGAAAAAAGAAAAATATAATTTAAGATGCTTTGCTGTGAACTCAAATTGAATTAAGGTGTGTGTATTTATACCACTACAAAAACATGGCCGTTTTTTAAGCCGTTTAATTTATAGTCGTTGGTGTCTTGTCTATTTGGAAAAATAGCTTTTATTTTATTTTTTATTTTTACTTTCAAATTGAAATAGAGCCATTGGGCTCATGTTGCACATTCCAAGTCACATATCACTGTTGGATCTTTATATAATCCAACGGCCGAGATCAACCTCTAGAATCATCCAACTCTCTCTCTCTCTCTCTCTTACCCTCATCACCGGTTGTTTCCCTCTCACACGCACTCTCTCTCTCTCTTTCTCTTTATATATATATATATATATCTCCTTAACCTAAATCTTTCTCTCCCTCACAGATCACAAAGCCCTGAAAGCCCTAACCCTCTTCTCCACTGAAATCGCAAATCACAAATCACAAATCACAAAGCCCTGTCCCTAACAGATCTAGCCTTCACAGATCACAAAGCCTTGAAAGCCCTAGCCCTAACATTTCTCTCCCTCACAGATCACTAAGCCCTGAAACCGTAACCCCAAATGTAACGCCCTCATAAAAGCAATATTAAACCCATCAATATAGATATGCATTGATATATAAAATGTCCCCGTCTTTCTATTCATCAGAGTAATTCATTACAAAAAGTATTACATGTTAGCAACAAAATCAAATGCCCTAAGGGCTTCTGACTTTTCAAGTTAACACTTGGTTACAAAAAGAGAGTATTAACTCAATTACACATTAAGCCCTTGGCTTGAAAATACATGTAATACATCAAAAGAAAGTAACACCAAAAGTCTGTCAGCCGCTAGCCTCCCAAGCTAAGTCCTTGGAGGTGGCATGCTACCTGTACCTAAAAAAGATGTTCCCATATAGGGTGAGCCACAGCCCAGTAGAAATACACTAAACCATCTATGAATAGTGACTAAAAGGTCAGCAGTTGACAGATGGCCAACACTACTACATCCACAAATATTACCTTACAGTTCCGTGTTACAATTCATTTTCCATTTCTTTAAATTCTCAATTTATAACCATGGCTCAGGACCTGGCCAACAACTTATATGAGGCAGTAACTCATATTAAACATTTTTCCATTTCATAATAGATAAGCATACTAGCTATATCAACACACCAACAGATAAGCATATGAGCTATATCAACACTCCCATAGATATGCATAAGAGCAATACCACACTTCCCAAGACAAGCATATGAGCTATGTCAACACGTCACTAGATAAGCATATGAGCTATATCTACGGAGTCCATCCCCTATCTCCTTCCAAACAACATCCGGTTTAGAGGTCCATCCCCTATCATCCCCTAAACCGTGGAGTACATCCCTATCTTCTCCAACACAACACAATGCATATAAACAATAATTATACACATCACCAATCCATACATAAAGTTAATGTATTCTTTCAACTGTCATACTCAATGACACATTCCATTGATTAGTTTTCGTTTGCTTAATCATCATGCATTGTCTACAACAATCAAGAACATCTTCCACCGATAGCCCAAAAATGGTTATTTCTAAACAGAAAAATAAATGCACAAAATGGATAATATATCAACATTTCAATTCGGTGAGTGATAAACAATCCAACTACACCCTTTAACCCCATACACTCCCAATCTGAACATTTCCAATTCAATTCCTCATTTCTCACAATTAATTATACCAATTAATTAATCAATGTAATTAGGGCATTTTCCATATCTAACATTACAACCCTTAACGTTCCATTTTCATCAATGTTTTAACACAAATTCCATCTCTCCGTACCAAACATGCATCTAGGTTTATTATAAATAAAAACCCCAACTTTTGTAAAATTACACAAAGGCCCAAACTTTCTCAAAGTTACACAACAACACCCAACATATCAAAATGCTAAAATTGAAAGACAAAATCCATAAGGAGGAGTAGGATATCCCTACCTCAAAGTTTGAGCTCCAACGGAGATGAAGACCAACAACCAAAATGCTCCAAATCACCAAAATTTCAGATTAAACCAAAGCTCTCAACACCCTCTACCTTTTTAACAAAGCACTTAGGGTAGGTTTACACTAGAAGGAGATGATTTCTTAGAGAGAAGACAAGTCTAGAGAGAGAGAGAGTCTCGAATTTAGGGTTTGAAGATGAAAAAGTTTTGAAAAAGTGATGTTTAACTCGACTGCTACTAACTGATATAAACAGGCTCGCTCGAGCGAATGCTTTGTCGCTCGAGCAACCAGACACAGAAACTGACCTCGCTCGAGCGAAGATACGCTCACTCGAGCCAACAATTCAAACCCTCAGGTCTGCAACCAGACGCACGCTCGAGCGAAGAACAAACCAGATCGCTCGAGCGAAGAAAATCTCGCTCGAGCCAAGAAATGCAGCTCTCAGGTCCTGAACTAGACGCAATCTCTCGCTCGAACGAAGCCACTCTGGCTCGAGCCACTAGACACAAAACTCCACTCTCGCTCGAGTGACCAAACCCTGGATCGAGCGAAGAACTTCTCGCTCGAGCGAAGACCCAAAATTCTGGGCAGCAACACTTGGCTCCCAAACACAACCAACCTGTAACAAACCTGCGTAACACATCCTATAACTCAAATACAAAGTAGGGAAGGATGTAAACAAGATAATAATCTACTACTAACATTCACGGACACACGTCCGGATCACTGTACAATAAGGGGTAAACCCGGGATCGCTATACCAAACCCTTCGAATCACTCCTTTAAATCAGCTCTCTGATGGAGAAGATGAAGATGGTTACAAAGAAGATGAAGAAGATGATTGTTGAAATCTGCTAGAATATGAACAACAAATGGCAAATCCAGGTATTTATTATTTGAAGTTTTGTTCATATTCTGTTGAAATTGTTTCAAATTTTTACGAAATTGCTTGTTGAGATTTATTAAAATTGTTTTATTGAATATGAGATTTGTTGAATTTGTTTGAGATTATGTTGAGATTTATTGATTGTTGTTGACTGATTCTAAAAAAAAAAAAAAGAAACCTTTACCCAATTTGGGTAAAATAAAAAAAAAAAAATTATTGTAAAAAAAATTTGGTGAATTTTGATTTTAAAAAAATGGTAAAACAAGTTTTTATCAAATTTGTTTTGCTGGAAGGGAAATGGTTGGTTTTGGTTGAATTGGCACAATTGGCAACTACTAAAACTTGTGTCAAATTTGACACAAGTTTTGGTATTTCTCAAACTTGGCAGCTACTATATTCAACCATTGGAGCGCCAATTTTCAACTCTAGCTGCTATATTATAGCTTTGGCAGCTCTAACACCAAACCATTGGAAATGCTCTAATAACTTTTGAGATCTTGAGCAAAATTTTACAGTGCTTTTTTTTTTTAATATTTAAAATGAGATTTTATTTATTTATTTATTTTTAAGATAGAATAGAAATTGAGGCATTTTTTTCATAAATCCTATTTAGTTTGTTTTCTTTCACTTTTCAGGATTTACCTTTCAGAAAATTAAATTTTTTTGTTTTATGTGTTTTTTTTGTTTTCATTGAATTTTTTTAATACTTTAAGCAATTTTTTTTTAATTATTAGATACACCTAACATAAATAATTAAAAGTATAATATTTGTGAAAAATATCTTTAAAAACCAAAAATACAATAAAAATACATATATGTGAAAATTCAATATATTTTCGTATTCTTGTGTATTTATTGATTTTTTAAAATATTTTTTTTATAAATATTTTACTTTTTAGATACATCTCAGTAAGATGCATCTAAAAAAATAAAATAAAAAATTGCCTAAAATTTTAAAGGTAAATCACACTAACAACCCCTGAGATTTCTGTTTAATACAGATCTCCCCCTTACATTAGAAAAATTACATTCCCCTCCCAGAGATTTGTAATCTCATTACAAATTACACTATGGATTGCTGATGTCATGCCCTAAAATTTTCTAAATAACTATGTTACCCTTTTTTTTCTACCATTTCTTCTTCCTATCATCATGACTACATCTTACAACTTTTCATCATTAAATTCTACCTAAACATATTTTTATTAAGTGATGATATACAAACATAAATTTTATATAGAATTTTTAAACACAATGATATAGCTTAATGGTGACCTTTCATTTTAAAACAAAACACCTATAAA
Source organism: Camellia lanceoleosa (assembly GCA_025200525.1). Lineage (NCBI taxonomy): Eukaryota > Viridiplantae > Streptophyta > Magnoliopsida > Ericales > Theaceae > Camellia > Camellia lanceoleosa. Next base: position 162,296,198 of record CM045762.1, on the reverse strand, counting down.
CATTATTTATTTTTACAACAATATCACTATTATAATATTTTTATGATAGTATATATTTTTATATGTAAATATAATTTTTCATTTTTATTTCCACCATTATATCTAGATTTCATCAATTCAATCTAGATATATTTAAAATTTATAAAATTTATACAAAAAAATTTAAAAAGTCCATTGAATATAACAAAATAAGATAATGTATTGAATTTTTGTATTTTTTTGTATTTGGTGAATTTAATAAAAAAATCACAAAATATTATACTTTTTAAGTATATCTAGATTAGGTGTCTCTAAAAAATAAAAATTAAAAATTACTTAAAATATTAAAACAAAATCATTAAAAATAAATAAAAAAACATAAAAAATAAAATAAAATAAAAAAACTCAATTTTTTGTACGAGTTAAACAAAAGAAGATGGTTGCTATTTTCCTTAAAATGACATGAACAAAATATTTGTATTATTTTATATGTAAACAGGTTAAAGGGTAAATATGTCATTTTAATCTAATAAGGGGGTAAGTGTAATTTTTCAAATATGAGGGGAGATTTGTATTAAACAGAAACCTCAGAGAGTGTCAGTGTAATTTACCTAAATTTTAAAAGTATTTACTAAAAATAAAAAAATACGAAAAGTAAAAAATTTAATTTTAAAAAAATTAAAACCAAACACAGTAATTGTTTAATACTGTTCCAATCAGTTATAGTTTAGATGTGACATTTTATCTTATTGACTTTTTAATCTATTTTATCTTTTTGTGATTAAAATAAAGTTTATCTCTTAATCTCATAAGTAGCCTATGACAAGCGGGTTGTGTGAAGAAGCGTCTCTTACCGGGGATGTGGCCCCCTCCTTGGCTAGTTAGTCACTTGGTAAGGGACACTATCTCGTTTCTGAATGATGATTATCATAATTAAATAAATATAATTTTATCTTTAGGGTTCATTTGACAATGATTTTTTTAGTTAATTTTTTGGCTTTTTAAACTTTTTTAGTCTGAGACTTTTATGTTTGTTTGGTTTTCTTGTTTGGCTTTTTGCATTGGAAATGATGTTCCCAAAGTGAAATGACCAAATTGCCCTCCACTTGGAAAAGATACTTTTTTGATTTTTTGTTTCTATATGGGTTAGTTTGGTAATTTTGCATCCCAACTCAAGTGTTTTGACATTTTATAATTTTGAAGCTTCTTTTTTTTTGTCCATATGTGATTATTTAGCCCAAAACAAATGCCAAATCGGGGCTTAGTTTTTTTGTTTTTATTTTTATATGTGAATATTTTAATCAATTTCAATAATAGCATGGCTTCCAATAATCATGACATGAATGTTCACATTATAAATTTGATTATATATGATATGTGAACATTGATGATAACAAATATACTTCAAATTGGATAGTTATGTTAATATTCACATTGTATAAAAATGATTTTTGGTATATGTTCACATTGTTAAATATGAATTATAAATATTCACAGTGAAAATTTTAACTGATTTCAATAATATCTTGGCTTCAAATAATCATGACATGAATGTTCACATTATGAATTCAAAAATATATGGTATCGAATTGGATAGTTCCGTTAATTTTTGCACTATTAAAAATGACTTTTTTTGTGTATGTTCACATTGTTAAATATGAATTATGAATATTCATAGTAAATGTTGGACCATTTTAATATCTTTTATTTATTTTTTATTTTTTTATTTTTTTGGTGACCTTTTGTCTTATTCATGAATGGAGTTTAATTGGAAGATCATGGGTTTTGTAACGCCCCGACCCTTCACACGTCATCGATATTGTCCGCTTTGGGCCACGCCCGCACGGATTTGTCCTTCCGAGGTCACCATCCTAGAACTACTCCGGGCTAAGCACGCTTAACGCGGAGTTCTAATAGGATTTCACCACTTGGGAAAAGGCCTCGATCTTGTATAAGGGTCGGTCTTTACTTTATAGCCGAGAACTCCTCCATTCGATGTGGGACACGGTGCCTTACAATCCACCCTTAAAATTGCCGTCCGTCGTGGCTACTTCATAATGGCTTCGCCCATACCGCGGCGGCGCCACTTGGTACTCGGGAGAGTCGCTCGATACCATTTATAGCATACCCTTGCTTGGCGTCATCGATATTGTCGCTTTGGGCCACGCCGCCGCAGTTGTCCTTCGGTCATCCATCCTAGAACTACTCCGGGCTAAGCAGCTTAAGCGGAGTTCTAATAAATTTCACCACTTGGAAAAAGGCCTCAATGCTATATAAGGGTCCGGTCTTTACTTTTATAGCCGAGAACTCCCTCCATTCCGATGTGGGACACCCGTGTGGAGGGAGTTCTGAGCTATAACCGGAGACATAGTTCTAGTGACGTGAAAGCGGTGGCCTCTTGAGGCGGGCTTTGACCTGAGAGAGGTGGATTGTAAGGCCGTGTCCCATCTCGGAATGGAGGGAGTTCACAGGAAGGACAAATCCGTCGCGGGCGTGGCGCCAGCGGACAATATCGATGGCGTGTGAAAGGTCGGGCGTTACAAATGGTATCGAGCCGACTCTCCGAATCTGCAGTGTAGGCCTGGCGTCGCTCGTGTGTGTGGGCTTCTTGCAGTGGCCGAGCTCTTGCGAGGGGACGTCTGACCTTAAGAAGTGGTTTGTAAGCCCCCGGTGTCCCACATCGGGAATGGATGGGAGTTCCTGGGCTATAAAAGTAAAGACCGGGACCCTTATACAGCATCGGGGCCTTTTTCCAAGTGGTGAAATCCTATTAGAACTCTACGGTTAAGCGTGCTTAGCCTGGAGTAGTTCTAGGATGGGTGACCCCTTGGGAAGGACAAATCCGTGCGGGCGTGGCCCAAAGCGGACAATATCGATGACGTGTGAAGGGTCGGGGCGTTACAGGTTTGGTGGTGAGTTAATATTTGGAGACTCTTCATTTTCTCTAGTTTAATGGTCATTATTTTTTAGTGTAATTTGTAAGGTCCTAGTGGTCTATAAATAGTTCCTCTCATCTACTCTTTTCTACATCAACTATTTTTTTACACTTGAGAGATTACTAGCCAAAGAATGGTGTTTTTTCTTGGTGGAGCTTTGGGTTCACCATCTTGTGCAAAGTTGGCCTGAACCATACGACAAGTGGTCGGGTTATTATATCCTGGAGGGAACATGTCATAGTTTAGTGACTGCTGCATTGGTATTTGGGTTCTTCCTACTGCTGTGAGTTTGATCTCCTTAAAGAAAACGAGATATCTGTGCCTCAGCCTGATCTATTTGTATTTCATTTTCTTTGCATTATTTATCAATAAAATATACTTCTTCTGGTATTTTCACCAACAATTTTAAGGAGATCAAAATGGAACAAGTACCAGAAAAAACCAATAATGGAATTGGAGATCTCAACAAGCCTTTCAAGTTCAAGGGAGTTCATTTTGAGATGTGGAAAGGAAAAGTTATTTTTTACCTTAGCCTTTTGAAAGCTGCTTATGTTCTTATCGAGAAGAACCCAAACAAAATCTCAACCGAGGAGATGAATGATAAAGACTACGAGGCACATGACGCAAAAGTGGCTTCCTACAATACAAATGAGTATAAATGTCATTTTTATCTCTTAAATTGCCTTACTAATCAATTTTATGATTACTATGACACCACTTACACTTCCGCAAAGAAAATTTGGACAGCTTTACAAACTAAGTATGATACTGAAGAGGCAGAAGCAAAAAAAGTATTCAACTAGCCAATTTTTTTGCTTCCAAATGGTGGATAGAAAATCTGTTGTGGAGCAAGCACAAGATTTCCAAATGATAGTTGCAGAAGTAAGATCTGAAAGCATCAAGATTGGTGACAACTTGGTAGTTGCAGGATTTGTTGAGAAGTTACCGCCATCTTGGAGAAACTCTAAAAGAGCATGCACCACAAACAAAAAGAGACTTCCTTAGAGGCGTTGATCACTTGCATCCGAGTCGATGAGGAGGCTAGAGGCCAAGATGCATTAATAACACAAGAGGGTAATGACAATTCCACTACAAAGGTAAACTTTGTTTCAACAAATAATAACTTACGCAAAGGTCACAATTCCAAGAATGCTTATGTGAAGCTTTATAAAAAGAATATGAAGAATTATGGTAAACCTCACAATAAATGGATTAATCCAAATAAGAACCAAGGTCCATCACCTCTACAAAATTTTACATGCTTTATCTGTGGCAAAAGTGGGCATATTGCTCGACCTTGCAAATTCCAAAAACGTGCACCTGCCCCAATGGCTAACGTTATCGAGGAGCCATTTCTGGCGATGATTACAGACATTTGCATGGTTGATTATATGGACGGTTGGTGGGCAAATTCTGGTGCTAATAGACATGTTTGTTATGATAAGACTTGGTTCAAGGTGTATACTCCCTTTGATGATGAGAAAACAATTATGCTTGGAGACTCTAGTCAAACCAAGATACTTGGGAGTGGTCAGGTTGACCTTAAGTTCACCTTTGGACTTGTGCTTACGTTAAAAGATGTGCTTTATACACCGTCCATGAGAAAGAATTTGATGTCAAGTTATTTGTTGAATAAGGCTGGCTTTAAGCAAACTATGGAATCTGATCAATATGTGATTACCAAGAAGGGTGTTTTTGTGGGTAAGGGTTATGCTTGTGATGGGATGTTCGAACTGAATGTTGAGATTAATAAACCATCTACCAATTCGGTTTACATGTTGTCTTCTATTAATTTTTTGCATGCTCGCTTGTGTCATATTAATAGTAAATATGTGGGAATCATGAGTAGTTTAAGATTAATTCCTAAAATGACAAAAAATTTGGAAAAATGTGAAGTTTGCAGTAAAGAAAAAATTAACAAAAGGCCTCATAAGTGTTGACAAAAATACCAAATTGCTAGAATTATTTCATACTAATTTGTGTGAGTTTGAAGGAATTTAACTTGCGGTGGTAACCGATATTTAATCACTTTCATTGATGATGTTTTAAAATATACAAAAATATATTTATTAAAAAAATAAAAGTGATGCTTTTGAGAAATTTAAAGAATTCTTTCTTGAAGGAATTTTAACTCGTTGTGGTAACCGATATTTTATCACTTTTATTGATGATTTTTCAAAATATACAAACGTATATTTATTTTTTTAAAGAAATTTGATGCTTTTGAGAAATTTAAAGAATTCCTTCTTGAAGTGGAAAATCAATTCGATAAAAAGATTAAGAGAATTAGAAGTGATAGAGGCTGGAAGTATGAATCTCTTGGATTCAACTCTTTTGTTCAGTCATTGGGAATTATTCATGAGACTACTCCACCGTATTCACCTTTATCTAATGGCGTAGCTGAAAGAAAAAATAGAACGTTAATTGACTTGACAAATGCTATGCTTATTGATTCAGGTGCTCCCTCAAATCTTTGGGGCAAGGCTATTTTCATTGCTTGCTATGTGATAAATAGAGTGCCACAAAAAAAGACTAAAATTGTACCTTATGAGTTGTGGCAGGGGCATAAACCAAATTTAGGTTATTTGAGGGTTTGGGGTTGTTTAGCTTTTGTGAGGTTTGCAGATCCTAAACTAGGTGAACGAGCTACCACTTGTACTTTTCTTGGGTATGCGTTGCATAGTATGACTTATAGATTTTTTGATATAAAAAATAATATTATTTTTGAATCAGGTGATGCTATTTTTTATGAAAATAAATTGCCTTTCAAATCTAAAAATAGTGGGGGTCAAATAATTTCTGAAAATATTTTATCCATGCCTAGCCCTTCTACTCCATCTCATGTTTTTCAAGAACAAGAAAATTCTCAAATCCAACCAAGGAGGAGTAAACGACCTAGAGTTGAAAAAGATTTTGGCATTGACTATTATCTTTACAATGTGGAAGAAATTCTTTTTACGGTGCAAGAAGCTTTATCATCACCAGATGTTATTTTCTAGAGAGAGGCTATAAATGATGAGATGGATTCACTGCTTTCAAATAAAACATGGAAGCTAGTGGATTTACCTCCAGGTTGTAAAACTATTGGTTGTAAATGGGTCCTTCATAAAAAACTTAAACCGGATGGAACTATAGATAAATATAAAGCGAGGCTTGTTGCTAAAGGTTTTAAGCAACAAGTTGATCTTGATTTCTTTGATACTTTTTCTCTGGTTACTAGAGTTGCATCTATTAGACTGTTGATAGCAGTGGTTGCAATTCATGATTTAAAAATTCATCAAATGGATGTGAAAACAGCATTTTTAAATGGAGATCTAGATCAGGAGATTTACATGGACCAACCCGAGGGTTTTGTGGAGCCAGGCCAAGAAAGCAAGGTGTGTAAGTTAACTAAATCCCTTTATGGTTTAAAACATGCTCCTAAATAGTGGTATGCAAATTTTGATTCCCGCATGCTTGAGAATGACTATAAGACTAATGAATGTGATAAGTACATATACTATAAAACATGCTCCTAAATAGCAGTGCCTATCATCCTCAGACAGATGGCCAGTTGACAGAACCATCTAAACTCTGGAGGATTTATTGAGAATGTGTGTTCTTGATTTCCAAGGAAATTGGGAAAGCCATTTGCCTTTAGCTGAATTCGCCTACAACAACAATTATCATTCAAGTATTGGTATAGTACCTTTTGAGGCATTGTATGGCAGAAAATGTAGGTCTCTGATTTGCTGGGAAGAAGTCGGAGATAGGCCTTTGCTTGGGCCCGAGATTGTATATGAAACGATTGAGAAAGTAAAACTGATACAACAAAGACTGAAGACCGCACAGAGCAGACAGAAAAGTTATGCGGATATCAGAAAACGAGACAGAGAATATGAAGTAGGTGATCACGTTTTTGTGAAAGTGACACCGATGAAAGGCCAGACTCGTTTTGGAGTCAAGGGCAAGCTAGCGCCGAGATATGTCGGACCGTATAAGATTATTGAGAAAATCAATCCGGTGGCGTATCAAGTTGCACTTCCTCCTGAAATGGAGCATATGCATAACGTCTTCCACATTTCTATGTTGAGGGATTACCTCCGGGATCCTTTCCGTGTGATAGAGCCGACCTGCGTAGTGCTAAGTGATGACTACACTTATGAAGAACGACCTATTCAGATTGTAAATAGACGGATCAAAAAGTTGAGGAACAAAGAGATCCCGTTAGTGAAAGTTGACTGGCAGAACCATGGTGGCGTGTATGCCACTTGGGAAAGGAAAGATGACATGGTTAAAAGATATCCTGAATTGTTTTCACTGAATCTTGTTTTCTTCCAGAATGAAGGTAATTCGAGTTTGGAGGACCAAACTCTTTATAAGGAGGGGAGACTATAATAACCCTCATCACTGATCACTAATAATGCTACTGATCACTGCTAAACTGAGACTGAACATGATTAGTAATTGAATTGATTGAAATACTGAACTGACTGATTGAATGTGCTAGTTTAAATGCATACCTATCTGTTGACTATTAAAATTATCTATTTATGTTTTATGTTTTAAATTGTGAATTGAAGGCCTTATCGACGGCGAATCTAAAATTGATTGATGATTTATGATCATTAGGATTTATGTGATTTTATGGTATATTCATCCGAAATGTGATTTGGTATGATTAAATTAGATCAAATATTGATAAATTACACTAATTGGCTTTATTTACAATTATGCCATAATGGTGGGCCACTTAAGTCAAATTATATTGGTCTTGTTGAACCTTGAATCGCATCATTCTTGTTCATCACTCTTGTGAGAGCTAAAACCGAGAGAGAAGGAGAGAATTAGGGAGAAGGAAGGAGATTTCAACAATTTGGCTTGGAGGCTTAGGAAAATTGAAGAGAATTGCATAATTGAGCTTCCCTTCTTTAAATTGAAGACTTGAGGTAGGATGTTCAACATTTAATTTGTGAATCCAAGTCATCTCTTGCATGGTTCATGGAAGTTTAGTGAATTGAGTCTAGAACTAGCTTAAGTTGTTGAATTGGAGCTTGAATCTTGCATGTATGTTTATATTGTTAGTTTGGAGGTTTGATTTCATGGAAATCTTGCATGCATGCTCACATTTATGTTTAAGTCCATGATTTCATCATGTTTTGTAAAGATTGGCTCACTAGAACAATTATTTGAAGCTTGAAAAGTTGTTTAAAGTCTTGCATGTTCAATTGAAGTCATATTCATAAAAATTGGTTTGAAGTTGAGTTTAATTGAGCTACCCTTGGGCTTTGATTTCTTAAATTGAGCTTTGAAACATGTTATACTATGAGTTTACAAGTGTTTTCCAGAAAATTAGCCAAGAGGATCGAATTTGATACATTTGAAGTTGAATTTGAGCTTGAGGTTCAAATCTGGAAATTCTAGATTTTGAACTCACGCTTGAGCGGGGTTATTGGCGCTCGAGCGTGAAAATCGTGCTCCCAGCATTTTGTTGTGTTTTACAGTCCGCTCGAGTGGGGTAATTTACGCTCGAGCGGGTGTCGAGTGCCCAATCGAGCGTGATTTTCACACATCTAGTACTTTTGCCATGCTTTGCATTACGCTCGAGCGTGGGAAGTGACGCTCGAGCGGGGGACCTTTGTTTGCATTTCCGCTCGAGCGGGGAAAGACACGCTCGAGCGAGACCCTGTTTTTCTGAAAATTCTGAAAATGCTTTTAAAGTGCGTTCTTGCATCCTCATTCCATCCTAGGCATTCTTAGGCCTAGTTTAAGGCATTTTAATGAGGATATAGATGTAGAACCACACCAAGTCTAAGTAGGGACTAAGTCTTTGATTCCCGAATGTGAACTTAGTGTGTGTTCGTTCTGTCACTGTATAGGGTTGGCTTTTGGAGACGCGCTCTAGCTGCTTATAGCCCAGAACTCTGTGAGTAACAACTGTGTAAAGATATGTTCAAATATGAATATCTTTTGAATGGTTAAACTGTACTGCTTTCTGAATTGTTACTATTAACTGAACGAATGTATGTCCTCTATTCAGAATCAGACAGGCATCCTTAGCAACTATTCTTTATTCTTTATTCTTTATTCTTTATTCGGAGATCTCTATCGGTTCCTATCTTGGAACTTCATTTCTTGTTATGATGGCCATCATTGACTGTTTGGTCTTTTAAGACCTATTGTTTACTGTACTGCTATGCTAATGGATGTACCACATATGATTGTTATGACTGAATGATTGAAATACCGATTTAATGAACTGTTTTAATTACTGTAAGGACATTCATTCTTAACCTCTTTACGCATTATGTTATTCGCTGGGCTTTAGCTCACTATTTATATATATGTAGGTGTTTAGGCAGCAGACCGGAGCTAGGAGCGTGGATTAGACTCCCCTTTTTGTCAAACTAACCATTGTGCCTCACTACGAGATTCTGAGCCTGCCAAGCTATGGCTTAGGGGTGTTTTATTTCCCCCATCTGTCTTTGCATCTGTTTTGTAATAACTGTTTAGACGTACTGTTTTAATAGGGATTAAGTCCCTGTCTTCGATAATTGTAAATGTTGTATATACTGTTTTGCACTGATTGTATATATGTATGAAAAGTCTTTTTGCATACAGACTGTCATAGCTCATTGGACATTGTTTATTTACTGATTTGGCTTCTGCCATGCCCCTGTACTCTGTAATACTATCTTACTATTAAGCAGGCCTTCGGTAATCACGGATTACTAGTCGGTTACGATGCTAAACCCATAGCGGCGGGTTTGGGTCGTGACAGGTAAACCCAGACCTATTCGAAAGAAACACAGTAATGTGAGATCCTATTTGAGTAATGGCATCATAATTGTGAATTATGTAAAATCTTGTGATAATCTTGTGGATCCGTTAACCAAGGCCTTGGCGAGAGATAGGGTCTGGAATACATCGAGGGGGATGGGTTTGAAGCCTATAAAATCATAAACCATGTATGAGGACACCCAACCTAGGGACCAGAGATCCTGTAACTAGGTTCAATGGACAGAACGAATCATATGGTGGTTGTAAAAATGCACTCCTTAAATATTTTGTTGTCTATCCCTATGATGTAAGTGCATTTGTCCTGTAATGTTAGAGGGTTGAGTTTTTATACTTTTAATGAAATTCTGTAGCTCTTGCTGAGTGGGATGTTTAAATTACAGGATATCCTTGATAGATTTCACCTATGTCAGCATAGAAGTGGAGCCGCTTTCTATGAGAACAAGGCTTATTCTCAAATATGCGAATGAAAACTGGGATAAGCACGAGACCATAATGTGTTGGCTATTAAAAGCTCATATCAACACCTAGATCATTATGTGTGAGCATGAATACTTTATTTCTCCTAAGTAGTCATAGTTCAAGTCTGAGACCACTACTGACTCTGGAGTAGAGGTTGCTGTTTCACTAATGAAGGTTTAATGCAGAACACATCTTCATGATGCATACTAGTTTATCTTTGTTTGGTAATCTCTCTTGCTCTTGTTGATATTAAAATGAGTGGGGGATTGTTGGACCATTTTAATATCTTTTATTTATTTTTTATTTTTTTGGGTGACTTTTTGTCTTGTTCATGAATGGAGTTTAATTGGAAGGTTATGGGCTTGGTGGCGAGTTAATATTTGGAGACTCTCCCTTTTCTCTAGTTTAATGGTCAATATTTTTTTAGTGTAATTTGTAAGGTCCTAGTGCCCTATAAATAGTTCCTTTCATCTACTATTTTCTATACCAACTATTTTTTTTACACTTGAGATATTACTAGCCAAAGAATGGTGTTTTTTTCTTGGTGGAGCTTTGGGTTCACCATCTTGTGCAGAGTTGGCTTGAACCATACGACAAGTGGTCGGGCTGTTGTATCCTGGAGGGTACAAGTCATAGTTTAGTGACTGCTGCATCGGTATTTGGGGTCTTCCTACTGCAGTGGGCTTGATCTCCTTAAAGAAAACGAGATATCTGTGCCTCAACCTGATCTATTTGTATCTCATTTTCTTTAAATTATTTATCAATAAAATATAATTCTTCTGATATTTTCACCAACAATATGGACATTCCCAATATGTAATTTGTAAATGATTCTTCTGAATCTTTAAGATGTGGTATTGTAATTGGTTTGCAAGAAATTGACTTCAAATAATCGTGGCATAAATGTTCACATTGTAAATTTGAAATATTTGTTGTATGTGAAGTAGATAATGACTAGTTTTATATGATTTGGATAGTTGAGTGAATATTCCCATTGTTGAGCATTCATACTGTGAAATTTAATTTTTTTACTTTACGTAATTACATATTCAATGGATCTTATTTGATAAACATCATTAAATAGGTTTCAAAAATATAAATTTCATCAAAAATAAATATGTATAACAAAAGTTATGAATTTTTTAAAGTTCAATATACAAAAAGTCAAAAAATCGTCTAAACATCATACACATATCAGGTTGCTAAGGGTTAGAAAATATCTACAAGGGTAAAATTATTCATAAAAAATCTCAAATATGAGAACTAGGATTTGGTGGATCAAATTCCAAAAAAAAAAAAAAGACTTATTGGAATACAAGATTATCTTATGGAGTAATTGGAATAAAATAATATCTTATGGACTAATCGAAATGAAAGAATATCTTATGAACTAATTGGAATACAAATACATGAAACGGGATTTTTCACTAAATTTTTCATAGGAGGTTAAGATTTTTTTTGTAATAAAATCTTAACTAGTTATAATTTTTTGCTAATTTGTAATACCTATGAATTTATATTTACTTTTACAAACAATTAAATACGGTTGAGTTAAATATTTTAAAAACTTAATAAATTCATTTGATAATTTAGAACCTAAGTAAATTTTGATTTTTATATTTGAAGAATTTATTAGACGTGATCGATAATTTAAGAATTAAATAGATAAGTTAATAATAATTCAAAATAGAAAGTAAAATGAATCTAATTTTTTTTTTTTAAAAAAAAAAGGCTACTAATAGAAAGTTAGAAAGTCAAATTATGGAATTTTTCAATGGGTTTGGCTTGGTGCAGTCCAAGATCGGACTGGACCGTGCTGTTGGGCCCGTGAAGGCCCACCACAGGTCTCGTTTTGAAAATCCAAACCGTTTAATGTGTAGAACTCGTTGAGTACTATATGCTTGTAAAAAATCACGTTAATCGGATATCGATAGCTATGTGATCAAAACAGTTTTTTTTATCAATCGTTAATTTATTCACCGTCCATTTTTTTTTATACAAAATTGATTTGACCACATTGCTATCGATATCTGATCAACGTAATTTTTTACAAATATATAGTACTCGACGAGTTCTACAAATTTAGCGGTTTAGATTTTCAAAACGGGACCCGTGGTGGGCTTCCACGGGTCCAACAACATGGTCCAGTCCGATCTTGGACTTGACCAAAGCCAAACCCTTTTTCAATTATAGTACAGTTCTTCATTTCTAAACTTTGAGAAAATGTTCTGAATTTGCCACCAAAGCATGAGGAACAGCAAAAGCTATGTATAAGGATTCTTTTGTCAAGGGCTGGGGCTTGCCTCCAGTCTAGGCTGGAGAGTTCAGTTCAGTTTATTGGACATATTTTTGAGTTTTTTTTTTTTTTTTGATAATTTGAATTATTCATATTTTAGAATTTGTTAAGTATATTATTCTTGTAAAAAATTACATCGATCGAATAACATATACTATGTATTTGGATCACTTTTTTATGAACCGTTAATTTTCTGACCGTCCATTTTTTTTCAGATAAAAGTGATCTGAATACATAGTATTAGGGGTGGGCGTGGGTCGGTTGCGGCCACGGAACCTCCAATCCGCCATCCGTCCGCCAGATTAGTAGATTGGAGAAAATCAATCCGCATCTGTCCGCCAATTCGACGGATGTGGATTGAACGGATTGGCGGTTTGACGGATGGATGCGAATCGGTTTGGCGGTTTAAAATTTTATAAATTTTCAACATAATTCAACTTGTGCACTTCCTCAAAAAAAACAAGAGAAGAAAGTATTACAGTTAATGACTTAAAAAAATATTACAATCACTGCATGCCTTATCCAAAGTAAGAAAGTTTGAAACTTTAGAATATCATAATCACTGCATGCCTCATCCACATACTACAATCATAATATGTCTCATCCACATAAAGTATTATAATCTTTGCTTATTAAAATATAAAAACAATTCAAACTACCAAAACCATGAACAGAGCAGTAGTAGAGATTGTATGTCTCTGTATTGTTACATCTATATCTGTTTTTGAAAATAAAAATCAACCAGCATATATCATATTTTCTATTTATTATTTTTAGAGATAGATATAAAAATTAAAAAACATAGATAAATAATACGTTTATTTTTTTTCAATTCAAAAAAGATATTCAAGTTGAAAACTTTTTTTCAACAGAATATTTAAATTATTTTTTAATTGAAAACACAAAGTTTTATAAATTACTAGGGGTGTTCGCGGTTTGGAGGTTCGGTTGCGGCCAAAGGAATCTCAAATCTGCCATCCGTCCTCCAGATTGGCGGATTGGAGAAAATCAATCCGCAACCGTTCGCTTGTCATCACGCATCTGTCCAAAATGTGGCGGATCAGTTCGGTTTGGTTGGTTTTAGCGGATCGGTATATCCGCTGCTCACCCCTACATAGTATCTGTTATTCGATTGGCGTGATTTTTTACAAGAATAATGGGGGTGTTTTGTTTGGGATTTTTTTGATCCAACTTATAACTTTTAGCTTTGGAAAAGCTATTTTGGACTGTATGATTAAACTTATTTCAAAATTTTTGATTCTAACAACTTATTTTAACTCAAAAAACTGCTCGAGAAGCTACTTACTCCTTACTTCGATTATCAACCTCATTGTGGATATATTAATTTACGGTTATACTCTTAAATTTTTTTTATTTTTTTAACTTAAAACTGATTTTTTTTAAATGGATTATTATTATTATTATTATTATTATTATTATTATTATTATTATTATTATTATTATTATGAGAAATACAGACAATTAGTGAATAACAAAAAATAAAAGTTAATTGAAAAAGTTACTTCACAGCTTATTTAACAAATACTACTCAGTAATTTAAATCTATAATCCAATAGTTACACCAAACAGATTAACAGTTTCTAATTAAAGTCATAATCTATAATTTGTTTTAATAGCTACACCAAACAAGGCCATTGTACTCAACAAACCCTAAAATGTGAATGGTTTAGATTATCAAAAAGAGGTTCAAAAGAGGGTTCAATGGGCGGAACTAGACCAGATTGTCCCAGATCTGGACTGGACAGTCCGGACCCTTTGTCATAGTATATTCTTCCTTCACCATCGTTGTGTACTAAAAAAAAAAAAATTAAAAAAAAAATTAAAAAAATGTTCAAAATTTAAAATTTAAATAATACACTTAAACTGTAAAATATTTCTAAACACTTTTTTTTTTTTCCTCGATACATATATTATATGTGCTTTTTTGTTTTATCCATCAGTCCTGAAAACTTTAACCAATTTGGCCCAAATTCTAAACAATGTATGTAAGAGTATTGCACGTATAAATTATGAGTTGAAATTTCTTGGCACAGGCAAGAGACTTATGTAATATTGTGCGTTTTGAGTGTTTGTTTCATCTCACATTATATTCTTTATTATTATATATTAGATTTATGCCTCTCTTATAGATATAGGTACTTTATGCAAAATCACATAAATCTCTGTGTGCTTTCTTTAAGATGCGTTCATCATAATTTGACAAATTAGATTGGCTTCCCTTTTAGCAATTCTTTGTGGCGTGTATATGGATGTACTTTTGTTCACATTCTAGCCTCATTTGGGGACTTAAGATTTTAGTCAAAAAATCAAAAAGTCACTATTAGTTATCACATCATTCTCTCTACTTTTCTGCACATCTTTTTATTAAAAAAAATAAAATTAAAAAGCCAACTAAAATAGTCAATTCTCAAACATTTCCATTCATACGACTAATGAATTATTTATGGAAATAAGATTAAGTATTATGTGAATTAGAGTTTTCAAAAACTCAATTGCTTTGAATGGTTTTGAATTTTTCAAAAGTAGTTTTTGAGTTTTCAATTTGTATCTTTTGGTTTTTAGTGAATTTTTAAAAATATTTTAATTTTTTTTAAAATCTACTAAATGTACATACACTTAAAAAGTACAAAATTTTGTAAAAGAATCTTTAAAAAATTCACTAAATACAAAAAATATAAAAATTCAATACTTTTTTTTCTTTTTTTTTTTTGTATTTATAAAATTCCTTTTATATTTCTTCACAAATATTTTATTTTTCGAATACATTTAGATTAGGTTCATATAAACAGAAAATTAACCAAAATATAAAAAAATAATAAAAAAAATAGTTCACTAACAACAACAAAACACAGAAAACAAAACTAGTAAGCTCATTATATTATTTTCCAAAATTCAAGAAACATTATTGTAATTTATGTTATTATTAAATCTCATATGTTTGTGAACATGTGCCTCTTCGTCTCTGCAATTATATTTGATCATTTTTCCCAAGGGAGTAAATCACAATCAAATAAAATGATAAACAATGATAAAAACATAAGATATCATACAAAATATAATAAATAAATGTTATTAATCTCAAAAGGAAACCAACATTGATTACGTTATGCATCAATTCGTTTCTTTTTGAATATCATAAACACAATTCCTTATTTATGTTTATCCCCGTGATGCTACGAGTCTCCATATAAATCAACCCACAAAATGAAACCATTTCAAATTTAGAAAAGGACATAAACATTTACATTATTTTGTAAAGCATTTCCACACAAATTCAATCTCTCCACAATAGGTCATGAGAGGGAGATTTGTGCCGAACAATGGGCCGAGCTACACCAACACGGAATACAGTGTTGGGCCATGTTAGGAGAGCCTAGGACGAAAGGCTTGGCGAATTGTACCAGTGCGGTGTTTTGGGTCATGACATTGGGCTGGGTTGAAATAACACAAACCTGGGACTCAGCACGGGCCACGTTTTGATACCGCGGAGGTCAAGGCAACGTTACGAGGTCGGCTGGGTGAGGCGCAACGTTGAATGCCATGGCCACGCTATTTGGCCGTGATGACTTATTGCGCGCCCAACTGGTTTGGAGGTAGTGCGCATATCTGGACGGACCAAGTGCTTCGATGGCTGACCTATCTCAACTTGGTGTTGGATTGACGAAATGGAGTACCCCTGGAATAGCATAAGTGATAGTGCGGTTATGCATTATTGCATGGCCCAATGCGAAGGAAACCACTCAGGGCATGCGTCAATACCGTTTGGCAGTTTGGCTAACCTTGTTTGGTGGTATTTACACATACACGTGTAAAGAATAGAAAGGGCAGTACAACCATGCATCCAGGAAAGGACAGCAGAGGTAGTGCGTGCACAATCTAGGGCTGCATGGCCAGCCTAGAAAGAGAGGCGAGAACGGACTCAGAGGGTAAGCAACCTTTAGCTATACACACACACACACTCTCTCTCTCTCTCTCTATAGTTCTCTTCTTTCTCTCTTCTCTCCAAAAGAAATCTAACTTGACCATCGGAGGGGTTTTCCGGCAACCCATCCGCCGGGTAGCTCACCATTGTTTACTTGCAGTTTGACAAAGTTCAACCGCGGCGATCTCAGCTTGGTAGCAAGGAAGTACGGAATGAGACAAATATTTCCCTCCCGTACAATTGGCGCCGTCTGTGGAAATTTTTTTGATAGAAAAACCTTGTTCTCCGAGCCTTTCTGACTGTTTTCCATAGCAAACAACGACGAGACACCACTGTCTGTTGTTGACGGCATCACTCCAGAGTCGATCCGGAGAAGAAATGGCCCTCCTGCCATTCCGACCATGGCGGGCTTGGAGACCTAGCCTAGAGGGCTACCCAGAAACGCGTGAGACAAACGCACAAGGAGCACTGACTGTTCTCGAAGTCCTGATAGGCGCTGGTGATGAGGAGAATCACATGCTCAACGCCTGGAACACAAACTCAGGGACCAGGATGCCCTCATATGGAGGATGGTGGCACAGATGGAAACTTTGAAGAGACAGATCAAAGGGAAGGGTGTTGTTAGAGTGGGAAACCACAGCGAGCGCACCCAACCCCGTTGCTCTAACAGCTAGCACCAGCAGGGGGCACCCTCCCTCTCCATCACCAGGAGCTACGGAGTAAGCGACTCCAACCCACTATTGGAGAGGTCGTGCACATGAGACAACAGCTAACGTCCCTCGCATCTACCAACGACATTGAGATACACTTGCTCTGCCTATTCAGAGGACCTAAGGGACGTCCTGAAGGAAGGTGCACGCCGTGGAGAGGCCCACAGAGTGTCGGCACTTCAAAGGCTGAGTTCCAGAATCCATTGCAGTAAGGAAGTGGCCATGCCGCCACCTAGAATGGTGGCTCCAGCACAGGTGGACAGAGACTTGGCAAGACTCACCACCACCCCGCTGTCTCCCGAGATTGAGAGCACACCGCTCCCCGCCGAATTCCATTAGTCTAAATTCACGCTGTACGATGGGAAGATAGATCTGTACATGCATGTTAGTTATTACCGGCAGGTCATGGCGGGCCACAAGCGCAACGATGCCTTGATGTGTCTCATTTTCCCAACCAGTTTGGGGGAGTTGGGCTTGAAGTGGTTTAAAAGGCTGTCAAAGGGGAGTATCGAGGGGTGGCATCAACTAGCGGAAGCCTTCATCACCAGATTCAAGACCAATACTCGAACACTGAAGGAGGTCGACCACCTCCTGGGTATCAAGATAGAGTCGGGCAGTTCGTTGAAGGCATACAATGCCAACTATTAGGAGACCTACAATGAGATCCTCGATTGGCCCACTAATTTGGTAGTCGCCTAATACAAGCGAGGTCTACCAGTCGGACATAGACCGCGAGACTCACTTACGATGCACCAGCCCACAACCATGGAATAATTGATGCAGTGGATTAACGAGCATATCTGAGTTGAGGATAATGCCGCCACCGTAACCGAGAAGGCAAATCTAGTAGCAGTGGACAAATGCATGGCTAGAAAGGTTCACACGATGGGGCAAGAGGATAACTGCCCTAATAACTAAGCTAGAGAGCAACACTGCAGAGTTGGCCACAATGACTGAAATAAAGGTTGTGGGAATGACCAGGCTAGTGCCCCACGCAATGAGGAGGAAGATGCCAAGAGGAAGTTGAAGGCATAGACTGGCATCACCACTGTTTTTAAAATTCCCATTTATCGCATCCTTAGTGAAATCCGAGACGAGCCATATGTCCACTGGCCAGCAAAATTGGGAGATGCACAGAGGGATTTCAACTCAAGGTACCGCTGCACATTCCATGAGGAAATGGGGCACCGCACGGAGGACTGTGTACCATTGAAACAACACTTAGAAGAGCTGGCTATGGCTGGGCATTTGGATCAGTACATAGACGGAGGTGTGAGGGCCGCTCTACAAGGATAAGTCGAGCCGAATGGGCTAGCTGTCTTGGATGCAGCACTCCAAGGAGTTATCAATGTTATTCACAGTATCATCGAGCCGACACGAGTATGCGAGCTCAGAAGGATGATTAAGAAGGCTGAGCATCGGAGGGAAGTGCTCTCTATTCAGCCCACTGTGAAGAACGGAAAAACTGAGATAAAAGACATCATGACCTTTTTGAGCAAAGACTTGGGAAGAATTCAAACCCCTTACAACGACGCGTTCGTTGTAACACTTTGCATCAAAGACTTTGACATCAAAAGAATTCTGATCGACTTGGGGAGTTCAGTCGAGAGCATGTATTATGATGCATTCAAACAGATGAAGTTTGAGGACAAGGACCTGGCTCCAGCAACATCTCCTTTGGTTGGCTTCAACTCTCAACATGAGTGGCCGATCGGGAAGATCATATTGCTGGTCAAGGTGTAGCTCGACTTTTCATGCCCTATTTTGTAAGATGATTAGCCCTACAGTACCGGACTTCCGTGATTCTAAATCTAATCTCACAAGTGCAATGTGACATAGATAAACATCAAAGAGTCTAAATCTGGCAAATCTTTTGGAAAATCGATTTTAGATCAAATTGTCAAAAAATAGACTGCTTTGCTAGATACAGAGTCGTCATCTAAATATTTTGTTTTTGGGGAATTTAGGTAACCCATGAGTCATGCCGAAGGCCACTTGTCCGTCATCACCAAGATTGTCTCGGCTCAGGAACTTAGGTACGAGAAGGGAAGGTCATGAATTAAGCACCCCCGCTCGTCCGATCAAAGATTGGCCTCTACTAATCATGATGTGATTCATATTTTCCTTATATGCTCTTGTTCCGATTATTAGACTAACTTTACTATGTGTTGCACACAAGTATAGACTAATTTGAAAAAATTGGAATGTTTTGATTTCAAGTTTGTTTTGAATGTGCCACAAAAGTAGGCTTACATGCACTTTGATCAAACCATTCCAGTTTAAGCAATTTAGCCTTCATCCATAGGCATTCAAGCAGTCTAT
Organism: Camellia lanceoleosa; assembly: GCA_025200525.1. NCBI lineage: Eukaryota > Viridiplantae > Streptophyta > Magnoliopsida > Ericales > Theaceae > Camellia > Camellia lanceoleosa. The sequence goes on along the minus strand of CM045762.1, from coordinate 162,276,773 downwards.
CAATTAAGCACTTAGCCTCGTGGAAAGCATGCTAAACATGGCAACAATCACGCGCATGCGATATGCTAAAACAATACAAGCTCACCTAGTACTCCAAGCCAAAAGAGAAAGTAGTTAGAAAGATGCATGATCCCAACTAATGCAATATGACTAATGCGACACATGCAATATGCAACTAATAGGATCGGCTACTAATATGGCATATGAGTCAATTTGATAGCAGGCGATCTAAGCACGTATTCAACAAAGTATACAACTAACAAGGCAAGTTAGAATGATGAACCGAGCCTCGGTGCATACAAGACAAGTGGATGTAAACATGAGATATGCAAACGAAACATAATGCCCTAATCTAACCATCATAAGAAGGTAAATAAAAGAGAGAAAGACATGGGGTTGGAAAACATACACATTATTACAACATTTGCACCCTCATGTAAGAGGGTTCGAATTTAAACTAACTATTACAACACTGAATGAATGAATAAATTAACTAACTATTCTAAGCTAACTAATTACATCAACTGATTAATTAGCTACTAACTAAGTAAATAATTACAACAACAAATTAACTAACTAATTCATTACATTAATGAACTAGCAAATTAACTAACTAACTAAGTAATTACAAAACTAATTAACTCATTAATTACAACATGAATACACTATGAGAAAAGTACTAAGCTAACTACTCTGCCTCAGGAAAAGAGGAATGCTCATGCATGCGCGGATTTCCACCGAAAAAGCCACCGTTGCTAGAATGCCTCAAGGTACAAGAGAACACTTACACTATTTTCCACCTCGCACCAACTCGCTCGCTTCAAAAGTACTGTTGGTTTTGCACAAGTGGCTCACGGTTAAGAGGCCAATGCTGCCTGGTTTATCCTATTGCAATAGAGAGCAAACAGAGCAAGCACAGGGTATTCTCAAGGGTTGTTTGCACAACTCAGCCCTCCTTATCATCAAACAGCTCAACTCACCCCTCCTTATCATCAAATAGCTCAAAGGAGTGACAAAACTTGATTCACAAACCATCAATAGATGCAATTTCATTGCATGATGGCTTATGAATCAAAGCGTGCAAGTTCAATGAATGCAACAAAACAAGATTCTCAAAACCACCTCTCTATTATGAATGATCAAGGGAAGTAGTTGACAATGAATTGCACAATTCAATATGGAATGAATGCACATGAGAACTTAACTAAAACCTAACTCCATCATGGATAATCTGGAGTGTTGGTGACTGGGGAATTGAGACACCTTCCGTCACCGTGAGTACCTGAACGCACTGCTTCGCATCTCTGCTAACTTATCCCGAACACAATGCAATATGCATGATATGCATGAAATGCAACTAAGATACAACCTAACATGCAACATGCTATGAAATGGCATACATAATGCACGAGATGAGATGGCATACACTATGCGCTAATATACAACCTAGCATACACAATGCTATGGAATGAAATGGCATACACAATGCAATATGGGCTTACACCAACACAATTGGACCTCGGCCACACTCACATAAGAGGCCATAATGATGAAAATGAGACAACTCGGGATACGTGCACACGTGCACGCAAACCGAGAACCGAACCTACGGCACGGAATGTCACTCTAACAAGACATGGAAAAACACAAAAAATGGCATACTATCATGCAAAAATCAGAGGTAAAATGAGATGCAAAACAGCCCCGAAACCCGGTAAAATGAAACCCGATGCATGAAACGAGTCCCGAAACACGGGTTTTGGCGCATGAAATGGCCTATAACTATACAATGCATACATAATTTGAACATGAAATGAAAAGAAAGAAGCAAGGAAGCCCCGAGACAAGCATTTTTACAGTTTAGAGCATGGCCAAAAAGTGGGTACAAATGGGACTAAATTAGCATACAAAAATGGCTCCGCGAGGGAGGTAATGAAGCAAGTGACAAATTCTGGCCCCAAACAGAGAAGGGGCCTTCTACAATATTTAAGAGGGGCCAAAAATATGATGTATTACAGTTTATGGAAGGTCCCAAAAACAGATACAAATATGCCAAAGATCTCATGCAAGAAATGAGCCAACCTAGGGGCAAAGAAGCAAGTGGTGCATGGAGGTCTCAAACAAGTGAGGGCCCTTCAAAAATGTTGAAGAGGGACTCAAAATAAGGCTTTTTATAGTTTATGGCCGAGCTCAAAACAGTATGAAAATAGGCTCAAAATATCATGCAAAATGAGGCCACCAAGAGGGCTATAACATGAAGTATACCAAAGATGTCTCAAAAAGTCATATACCCTTAATGAAACATGAAGACAGGGTCAAAAGAGGGCCATTTTAAGTTCGGACCAAAGTCCAAAAACAGAGACACAATAGGCTAATAAATCATGCAAAAATGGGGACCAAAAAGGGGTACAATGGCAAGTGATACATGGAGGTCCCAAAAATTGGTGAGCCCTTCTTCAATGTTGAAGAAGGGCTCAAAATAAGATACTTCACTGTTTATGACAGAGCTCAAAACAGATTATATATAGGCCAAAAATATCATGCAAAAATATGGCATCCAAGAGGGGTAATGAAGAAAGTGGTGGCTGGAGGTCTCAAACAGGGTAAGACACTTCAACAAACATGACAAATGGCTCAAAATAATCCTAGTTCCAGTTGGGGTCGGAGCCCAAAAAAGCAAGCAAGCAAGGCTTAGAAATGAACCAAGAAAAGGCTAGAAAAGAGAAGAAGTGTGCTTACCCTTGTAGACCAATCTTTGGTTGCTTCTTGGACCAAGAAATGTTGCCTCTCAAGCTCTGGAAAGTTGCTCCAAATGGCTGGAATGGAGGTGGTGGTGTGGTGCTAGGTGATAGTGAAGAAAGGGTGTAGGGACTTGGATGTTTGGAGCTTGGAAGTGGGAGATGAATGGAGATATGTATGCAAGGCTTCAAGGCAAATTTTCCAACCCTTGGACCAATGTTGGAGGCTGGTTATATGGACCAAAGAGGGAGAGAAAAGGAGGGAAAAAATGGGGGGAAAACAAGCCAAGTTTCCCCTCAAAAGTTGTCCCCTGACATGTGTTTTGGAGGGAAAAAAAGTATACAGCTGCAATGTACTCATTGAGAGGAGCAAGGCCGGCCATGTTTTGAAGCTACAGGTGGCCGGCCGGCCACCCCCCATGGCCGGTCGGCTAGGGGTCAAAAGGCTGTTGAATTAGTGGCTGCCACCACCAATTGATGTCCTCCCAAGTGCCCTCAACACAACCTCAGGGTCCAAAATTGGCAATCGTGAACCAGAGAGAGAACAACCCACTTGTCAAAGGGGTTCAAAAGGTCAAATGGAATTATCGGTGGCCACCACATATTGGTGGCCTCCCGGATGTGTACATCACAAATATGTGGTTTGGAGTCAAGAAAGTGGCCTTAGGTGGTCAACATTGACTTTGAAGTGAGAAAACGGGCGTTGGAGGCGATAATGGAATATAACTGTTCATTGGAAAAATTCGCCTCCCACCCTTCTACGACCTTCCTGGTGATAAAACAGAGGTCCCTGCCAAAAATGAACGAAAACCGATGCAAAATGAAGGTTCAGGGGCCGAAACGCGCAGTCCGAGGCCCCAAAAACCGACTGTTAGGCATCGGGAGTGGTATTCGACCACGAAGTTGGTCTCTCGGACCACAGTGTCCCTTAAAAGGGAGGAAATGAGATGCATGCCAGAAACCGGAGCAAACGGAGGTAGTTAGGCGGTTCCCTCCTAAAAGAGGCACACGTACCTGAAACCGAATCGGAACTCCGAAATGGGCAAAATGGCCTACAGCCACGAAATGTAGCCCACGGCCACTGAGAGATGGTCTACGAGACCTCTCCTTCTCTTTGGGAAGAGAAATAGAGAAAACCGAGCTTGGTTCGCAAACCGAGGCAAGGCACAGAAAAGGGTTCGGAAGTCCGGAGGCAAGGCTCACGGCCGAGACTCTGAGACTTCTGAACGAGCACAAAATCCAATATCACCGAGCGCTCAATCGGTGACATCTGAGTCTTAAGGTCGGTCAAAAATGGGGTGTCTACAGTTGCCCCTCTTTGACAGAACTCGGAAGTCACAAGTGACGGGAGTGAATGTCAAAGCCCAGAGACGACCCATTTTTGACAAGGCCGAAGACTTAGACAATCATACGAGATACACAAAGATATGCCCGCAGGTGTGCCCGCAGGCGAGGGGCAAAATGCAAAGCGATATGCACAGGGCCAAATGTAACTTAATGATCATGCAAATGCAGCAAGCTGTAATGAAGCAAGTATTCGCAAATAGATGCAACAGTTTTAAGCAAGAATGCAAAGCAACAACTACATTTCATGCAATGAAGAATGCGGAGAATTGTTCAATTCTCGTCGCGTCTCACACGGAGAAGATACGATACCTGCGCGATTCGTCTGGTCGCACCAGCTTCGAATGAACCATACATACAATATCGTGCCTGCGAAAGAGAGAAACTCAACAAGCACAACATGTTTAGCAAGATATATCCAATGTGATATCGAAAGTTCGACAAAAGCGGTGTCGGTGGGTGAATGCATCGCAGTGCGAGAAAGGAGCGTGCGTGACAACGCAAGCTTAAACACAGAGGCATGGTAATATCAAGAAAACATGCATGACAATCCAAGTATGTTCATGAGGATGGAAGTTATGTGCATGATAATGCAAAACGAGCATAAATTAGGGTGCATGTTTGCTACGAAACAACGAGCAAGGAAACGCGCGTTTCGGCGAAGGTGACTCGATCGTGGCCTCTGGTTCACCCCCGGAGGGGTTACAACCCGTTCAAAAAGGATACACCTTGATTTTGATGAGTAATGATGAGTCACATGTCAGAAGTTGAAGCTGAAGTTCAATGAGCGGTTTGTGACAGGACATGCACTTCTCTTGTACTTTTTCAGGTCCCGGGAACTCCAATATTCCTCAAAATTTGCAGAGAGCTAGGTGAGCATGTGGGGAACACCACTAGCCAGTTTCTTTCCCATGGGGAGGCCACCGGCCAGGTTTCAAAAAGAGAATGGCCGGCCAGCCAGAAAAGGTGGCCGACCAGCCACCTGCCCAAATCTGCGGGTAATTTTGTCTTTTCACCCTCTTTTCTTTAAATACACTCACCCAAACACATTGAGCTCATAACTTCAGGTCCGAAATCATCTTCTCCTCCCTCCCAAACCATTTTCCTCTCCAGATCTGAGCTTTATACGCGTTTTCCAGCCTCCCATGCAAGTTGTTTTTGCGAAAACTTTCAGTTTTAAACACTTTGAACCGATTAAATTTTGATTTCGGGGCTTCTTTTCTCATTTTCGCCACTTGAGGTAAGTTTGTCTCAATATTTGGAAGATTTTCTCGGGAGTTGACTTTTGTTGACTTTTTCATTTCCCGAGAGTTGACTTTTGTTGACTTTTTCCAATTTTAGCTCATTTTTGCTTCTTTTTGCAGATTTTCTGAAATGGCCGGTCATTTTCCTCACGGCGGAGGTCCTCCAGGCGTCGGGGATGATTTTGATGTCATGACTCTGCCTCCGAGGGTTCGACCCTTCGTTCCCGAGAGGTACGCCCCGCCGGCACATGTTCTTCCGCAGGCCGTTTTTCGTCACTTCACTGACTTTAATGAGCAAGCACCCGGAGATCTGCTTCTGCGGGAGCCAGAGTATCACCTCTCCCACGAGGCACGAGAGGTATTTACTTCGTTTTTTACCTTTTCTGCAACATATTCTGTGTTTTTCATGCACTTTGTGTCTTTGCCATGTTTGTCTGCTTATTTTGAGTAAGCAGCTTATTTAGAATGTTTAGTTCATGACACAGCATCCTGTTTGCATTCTGAACTCACAGTTCAATCACTTGAATTTCTGAACACTGGGCCTATAAATTGATTGCGGACGCACAGCACACACTGGTAGGGAATTGAACACACGGCCCAATACTTGAATTCTGAGATGAACACACACAACCCATTCTTTGATGTCGAACACACAGTTCATTTTTGAGGTGAACACATGGATTGAGAGTTGGACACGCAGCCCAAACATTTGAGATGAACACGCAGCCCATATTTTGATGTCGAACACACAGCTCGTCGTTGAGGTGAACACACGGCACACACTGATTGAGAATAGAACACGCAGCCCTAACTCAGATTTTCTGAACACACAGCCCAAATTGAAGGTGAACACGCAGCACACACTGATTGAGAGTAGAACACGCAGCCCTAACTCGGATTTTTCAACACGTTTCAAATTGAAGGTGAACACGCAAAGACACACCGATTGAGAGTAAAACACGCACTCTAACTCGGATTTTATAAACACACGTTCCAAATTGAAGGTGAACACGCATCACACCGATTGAGAGTAGAACACGCACTCTAACTCGGATTTTCAACACACCAAATTGAAGGTGAACACGCACATCGATTGAGAGTAGAACACGCAGCCCTAACTTGGATTTTCTGAACACACAGCCCAAATTGAAGGTGAACACGCAGCACACACTGATTGAGAGTAAAACACGCAGCCCTAACTCGGATTTTCTGAACACACAGCCCAAATTGAAGGTGAACACGCAGCACACACTGATTGAGAGTAGAACAGACAGTTCCCTTACTTTACTTCGCACGTAGCCTATTTACTTGCGCACAGTTTATTCATTTCATTTGCACACAGCTCATTCATTTTATACTGACACATGTATTCATTCTGAATGCAGGTTGATTCTCTCACTGTGCGGGGATACGGCTCCACCGCTGCTAGGGATTGGTATGCTGAGCTCCCGGAGGCTGTCTGGGATTTAGTTGATTTGGCAGGGTTCGGGGCCTTCTGCGCTGGGTTATTGCGTTGTCCTGCTAGGAGGACATTGATGGCAGCTTTGGTGGAGAGATGGTAGGACACCACCAACTCCTTTCATTTTTCCACCACTGGGGATTTGACTATGACTTCGCTGGATTTTGCTGTATTGACTGGCCTGGACATAGGAGGTTGGCCCATTCCTTACGACGAGGACATGGGCGAATGGGAGGCCGCTTGGATACATTTGCTGGGGGCCTGCCCGCCTGTTGATAGAGCTTCAGGGAGAGTCCGATACACCTGGTTCTCTTCTCATTTTTCGGAGGGAGGGAATGGAGCCCGGGACTCCTAAGGAGGTAGAGTAGTATGCCCGTGGTTTTCTTATGTTCCTCTTCGGGAGTACTCTGTTCGCCGATAGAGGGAACACGGTTGGGCTGTATTTGTTGAGCGCTCTGGTGGACCTATCACAGGTCGGACGATACGACTGGGGTGGCGCCGGCCTGGCTAGCATTTACTGCTACATAAGCGCGACCTCCCGCGGACAGGGAGACTTACTTGGCGGTTATTGGAGAGCCTGGGAGGTACTTTCTGTCCTCTTGATTTACATTTATGCTCCTCATTACTTGTACATTGCACACACAACGCATTTTACACTCTGTATTTTGCCTCAAAGACTTTGTATTTACATTCAAGATCGCTTTCTTCGCTTATGGGTCTACGATATTTCCGATGTTAGCCCCAAAGTTGGTGGTGGCAGGGCCCTCATGACCCCCCTGACTCACCGGTATTCGAGGGCCAAGACCGCCGAGACCTCGAGACTCTCTTTTATCTACGCAGATTTTTGACATTGTGCGGACGATGAGGTATTTCGTAACTCTCGCCCTTCCATTTTCATCTTTGATCGCCTCAGATATTCCCGATTTCTGATTGGTTTATGCACTGGTTATCCGTAGATTACATGGTAGCCCTGGGCGCCCTTGGGTGATGGTCTCCGATTTCAGTATGTTGGAGGATCGGGCACCTCCCAGTACAAGATTCTGCTAGAAGGACCGGTTGGTAGAGCATGGTTTCTGGGGGAACGCTATGTAGGTATGGGGTACACTTTAGGACCCTCCGCAGACCCCCAACAAGATGCAGATCCGATAGGCTCTCTTCAGTCGTTGTTAGTGCTATGTGCATCGATGCTTTGCTACATCTTGAGGAGGGGACTATGCCACTTATCGCCACGATATCCGATGCCTCCCTTGACGGAGTGCGATTCACACCGAGGCCCGGTGTGCCATCTTCGAGTCGCTCGTGCTACAGATATCCCTTCCTCCAAATAGGCTGCACGCCTAGAGGTGAGGGTGGGTGCCTCCCGATCCCTCGACCCTTCATTATCCCGGTGGCCGACATGCCGATCGAGTTGACGAGTTGGCGATTTGGGACTCCTTACTGTGTCTTGCCGAGCCTCCTTCGACCATAGATATGTCGAGATCCCGATTCACCACCCATATGCTTTGCGCCTTTGATTTATTAGTCGACATTTGGACATTCATTCCTTTATCGATGGTTTTGCATTTGTATCCGCAGCCTCCGTTGAGTACGCGGATGAGATGCTTGGAGTGATGGCGATTTGAGGGCATGATCCTCAGAGGGAGGCACAATCGCCATTATGGGTGTGTATCGCTCATCTTTCTTGCATTTATCATATTTCGATGACAAGCCGGTTTTGAACATTCTATCGCATTGATAGGTCAGGTGTGTAGAACACATCGACACACACCCCACTCACATAATCGACATGCTTCTCGATTTTCATATTTGAACCGATGTATTGAACTCTTTCACTTTCAGATGCCTCCTCAGATATGTTCACCAAGCCGCCACCCGGGCCTTCTCAGGGAGGTTGATCGTCTGGATCTTTTCAAGGCGCTGGGCCATCTGGGCCCTTTCGAGGAGCTGGGCCATCCAGGCCTTTCCGAGGAGCTCGAGGAGGGTCCTGTCGGAGATGCAGGGCACATATTATAGAGGCAGAGCCCGATGAGGATGAGGAGGAGGAGGTCGCAGACCGTCAGTCGGAGACATCCGCTGAGGAGGGGGATTCTGGTCTTGGTTCCGGGAGCGGAGGCGAGGCTAAGGGGGATCCTGAAGATGACAGCTCCGACCCGGATGGTGATGGTGGTGCAGAGGTTGTCTCGCAGAAGAGGATGAGGAGGGCCCCTCATTCCCGCTCCCGAGGGTATTGATGCTGCTGTTTCCTGCTTTATTTTCCTTTTTGCTAGTAGTTTGTAGCACTTTGCATATTGTTAGTCAGTTTTATTTTCTATAAAACTTGTACCTTTATTTGTAAAAGGAAATATGATGGGGTGAAACAGCTTTTGAAAAAGTGTTGTATTTTTATGCTCTCAGCATCGCATCACATCATTTTGCACAAAAATGGGATTGAATGGAAATGTGCACTTTGTATTTACCGGGTCAGGTAATGAACCGACACAACAAATCAAACAACTTGACTCACTAAGAAATAACAGAATCTTAGCAAGTTTACAACTCGATAAGCAAAATACAACAATGTTTACGACTCGATAAACAAGACTTTACAAAAATGTGTAAACAAAGAGTAACAACTCAAAACACAAAATACTGACAACCGACAAAACTTACAACTAGATAAACAAAACGACAACTCGATAAGCAAAATTACAACTTGATAAACAAAATAAAGCTGCATTGACGGTTCGGGCAAATGAACGCATCCAAACAGAGGGAAATGGAGGCCTTCGATACATCCGATGCTTGGAAATGCTCGAACTTTCCTCCGAGGGCAAAACAGACCAAAGGCATACATTAGAGCATGGCCGCCACTTTTGGAGTTGGCCGCTTTTTTGTATCGAGGGAGAAATGTGGCCGCCACTAGAAAAGGTGGCTACCGCCACTTATTTCAAAGAAATGCCAAATTTTGACACGTGTCCCGAATAGTGTCCCATCCTCTATAAAAGCTCCAACCTTGGGACTCATTCATTTCATCACTGCTTTGCACAAAAAATGGGGGGATTTCTCACAGAAAATCTCGCATCTTGGATCTCTTCTCTAGATGGGTCAAAAAAGTTGAATTTCCGAAGTTTCTGCTTGAATGCACTATTCCCTAATCGAGTCAAGACCGATGTATTTTCCTTCCTCCATGCCGCAATGAGGTTTTGGAACCCAAAGGACATGTTTTCTTCAGTGGTCAAGAGGTATGTCCAACTTTCAAAGATTTTCAGGTTTTGATGGAATCTGAACGCTGTGAAGAAATTCTGCCTCAATTTCGCTTTGGCTACGCCCAAGCTTTAGGGGAAATGTGTGGGCTCACCATGCATGATGCTCGGTCTCGATCCGCAATGGGGAACCGAGATTCTCGCTTGATCCATCGCTCGATGTCAAGCGATCAGCAACTATTATTGGCAAGGCTTTCGCAACACGCCCTTTGCTTGTGTATGCTATCCCACTTCTCACTTCAGATTTGGTGGATCTAGCATCCGCTCTGCTGAAGTTGCTCACGCTTGAGAGAAGGAAAGAGTCAGATTGTTATGACATTGGCCAAGACGCCGATGGGTTTGATGCTTTATCGCCGGAGACTACATTTGCAGGAGTCCACTATTGCTAATGTAATGTCTCCCACCCAATCTCGATATATATTTGCTCACATCACTCGCCCTAGGCCTGCTTTTCTCACAAACCCCTTTTCTTACTTTTCTCTCATCGCACATCTCTCTATTCTTTATTCTCTCATTTTTCATCCCTCCCCAGGTATGGTTGATGGATAAATTGCAGGTTGTGGACTCTTGCCCAGCCTACTCAGCCCGTGGCTACTTCTTTCGCCAACGCTTAGTTGATGCCCCTGATGAAAGGTGGTGGTTCGACTGGATGTGCAACTTGTCCGCAGATCGTATTGCTTGGCGTTGTCCTTGGCTCAATCTCCCGGCAATGGGTTATAGCATGTCCCGGCTAATCGGGATTCAGTTAATTGGTCTAACCCACTGTGTATTCTACTTTCCGTTTCGGTTTCTGCGTTAGTTTGGTCATGATCAGACTTGCCCACCAGAGAGGATTGAGTATCCGGCTGCTTTCCCGGTCCGAGGCGCACAACTTGCCCGATATGCCATGGCATGGAGGACTAGAGAACTCCTGGCCCCTACCCCTACTTTCAACTACACTTTGTCTGACGAGTGCTGGGATTGGCTCAATGAGGAGGCACAGACCGGGCCCAGCTTGGCATCAGAGGCTTCGACTAGCTCCGGGAGGGGGCGCAGGGACACCTGACTTGACTATGCCTCAAATTTATTGCTTTATTAGTACTTTCAAGTTTTCATTATGAGTGTAATAAAAAAGAAACTTCAATTGTATGCAAGAGCAAGAGAACTCTGTATTGAAATCAATGAAATTGAAGGTTGTGGTACTGAAAATTTTCCGCTTTGGTCCAAAAATGGTCTTAGTTGTGAAAAGATTAATTTGAACAAAGTCAACTTTTATTAAAACTTTTCAAAACTATTTTTGATATGGATCAGAACTGGACACGCCTGAGATCTGTCACTGAGATGCACAACCCCGGATCCTAGCAACTGGAAAGTTGCCCCTAGTCTAAATAGTACCGCGGCACTGTGTGGCAACGGAAAGTTGCCCCTAGTCTGAATAGCACTGTACCGAAGATCGCGATGAATGCTGATGGACAAAGATGACTGAGTTGATTAATATGGACAAAGTTGATCGGGAAAAAGGTTGTGGCTGAACTTTAGAATGAAGCTGCCTACGTATCTCAAAGATAGGAATCAAGCCTTACGAGTTCGTGCTCAAAGTTCGCCAGTATTTTTTACTTTCCTTTTGCGCCTAACTTTTGCCAAGGCCGCCTTTTGCGGGTTTTCAACCATGCGAGCTCGCTTTTATAATTTCAAATTTTTTATGCTCCGAGTTTTGCCTAGGTCGCCCTTTCGGGTTTTCGGCCTAGCGAGCCTCTCAGGGGTAATATTTTTTCAACTTGTCCATGTTGATCGGTTGGGAAAACTCTAAGCCATCTAGATCCATCAGAACCATAACTCTACCTGACCAGATTGACTTGATGATGTAGGGACCAGTCCAATTAGGTCTGAACTTGCCCCTTGGGTCGTGGATGGGAGCTCGGTTGTCTTTGAGCACCAAATCTCCTTCTTTCAAATTCCTGGACTTAACCTTCTTGTTGAAAGCCCCGATTCTCGCTGATAACCTTGGACGTGGTACATGCTTTTAAGCCTTCTTTCGTCGAAGAGCATAAGTTCCGCAAATCGCTCGCTACTAACTGCTACTTATCTGACACTCAGCCAATACTCGTAATGACGGGACCTCAATCTCAATGGGCAGGACGACCTCCATCCCATAAACCAATGAGGATGGAGTCGCCCCAGTAGAAGTTTTGATTGTAGTCTGGTAGCCCCACAGAGCTTAACGGCAAAATTATCTCGCCGCCCCGTAGGTTTCCACCATCTTCGCAAGATGTGCTTGATATTCTTGTTGGCGGCCTCAACCGCTCCATTGGTTTGCGGCCGATAGGTAGACGACTTATGAAAAGCCACATTGTATTTCTCCAACAAATCAATCACCTCCTTCTTGAAGTGGGAACCATTGTCTGAAATTATTTTGTTTGGGACCCCGTAGCGACAGATGATGTTGTTTCTGATAAATTTTGCGATGTGCGAAGCCTTCAACACCGCATAAGATTGGGCCTCAACCCACTTTGTGAAATAATCTATCACTACCAAGATGAACTCATGCCCATTCGACCCCTTTGGCGTAACAGCTCCGATTACATCAATTTCCCAGACTGAAAATGGCCATGGCGAAGTCATGTTGTACAGCTTTGACGGCAGAATGTTCATGCGATTTGCATGAATCTGACATTTGTGGCATCGCCGGACGAAACCAATACAATCCTCCTCCATGGTGGACCAGTAATAACCCTGTTTGAGGATCTTCCATGCCAACATTACCCCATTCATGTGCGCACCACATTCTCCCCCGTGGATGGCTTCCATCAGACGCTTTGACTCTTCGCGCCAACACATACGCTTTATGCATTCCCAAATGACCCCTTTTATACGCTTTACCCCGCAGATGGTGAACTGAATCGCCATTCTCCTGATTGTCCTTTTGTCTTTGGCATTTACCTCAAGGGTATACTTTTTCTCCAAGAAGTTCCGTATGTCGTAATACCAGGGTTTTCGCCCGAACTTCATCTATAGCGCAATCGACTTGTAGGTGTACAAATTTCGTCGATGATGACTAGACGATCCTGACTCCACACGGATGTCTATCATAGAAGATAGAGTTACTAAAAATCATGAACTCGTTGTTCTCTTAGTAGATGAGTAAAACTTAGCTTCTCAAACCGAGGAATCAAGAAGTCCAAGGTCCGGTGATACATCATCATCTTTTCCTTTTCACTTTCCAGCCTCCTTTAGCTTGAGACACAACAAGGTTCGAGTCCCCAATGACGCCCAACCGCCTTGCCCCTAGTTCCGTGGTCGCTTTAGACCAAAGAATGCACGCCAGATTCGCTTCGTTGTTCGAGACTTTGAATCGGAGTTTGAAGGCTAGAGGATACGGAATTGTCTGCAATCAAGAACACCCCTATCCCATACCCGTATTGATTTGACGCTCCGTCAAAGTACATCGTCCAAGTTTCATCGTCGATGTGTAAAATAGCTTCATCTGGGAATAAATACTCGACTGCTTCACCCCCTTTCACTAGATGGTCAGCTAAGAACTCTGTCACTGCCCTTCCTTTGACCGACTTGCGCATGACATACTTTAGATCAAATTCGGAGAGCAACAGCAACCAACGAGTTAGCCTACCTGTAAGTGCTGGTTTCTCAAAAAGACATTTGATGAGATCAAGTTGTGAAACCAACATTACAGAGTGAGCTAACAGGTAGTGCCGCAGCTTCCTGGTAGCCCATACCAAAGCTAAGCAAGCCATTTCCAGTGGGGTGTAGCGGGTTTCATACTCTAGCATCTTCTTGCTGAGATAGTAGATGGCTCTCTCCACTTTGTCTTTTGATTCTTGCGCAAGCATGCAGCAAATTGTAGTTTCAGTTACTGACAGATACAAAATCAATGGTTTCCCTGGTTCTAGCGGTGACAACACCGTGTTCTCAGAATATTCTTTAACTGCTCCAAAGCGCCTTGACATCGGCCGTCCCATTGAACTTCTTTCCTTTCTTGAGGAGGCCAAAAGTGGTTCACAAGTCAAGGTTAATTTTGAGATAAACCGCCTTATGAATTGCACTTTACCCGTAAAGCCTCGCACCTCCTTTTCACCCTGGTGGTGGCATTTCTAAGATGGCCTTGATTTTGGAAGGTCGACCTCGATGCCCTTTGTGTAATCGTAAACCCTAGCATTTTTCCCCCAGAATAATCAATATACATTTCGAGGGTTTAGCCGCAACCTGAACTCCCTGATCCTTTGGAAAAACTTGTGCAAGGCGGTGTAGTGGCCCTCTCTTTCCTTGGATTTGACAATCATGGCGTCCACGTACACCTCAACCTCCTTGTGGATCATATCATGTAAAATTATGGTTGCGGCCCGGTGATAAGTAGCTCCAGCGTTCTTCACCCCAAACGGGATGACTCTATAGCAAGATGTCTCCACGGTGGTGAATGCGCTTTTCCGATCTTCCGTGCCATTACTATCTGTTTGTAGCCTGAGAAGCCACCCATAAATGAAAGCAATGCGTATCCAGCTGTGAAATCCACCAACTCATCAATATGCGGTAGCGGAAAGTCATCCTTCTGACTAGCTCTGCTCAAATCCTCAAGTCCACGTGATACCGAATCTTGCCATCCTTCTTCTAAGACCGGAACAATGTTGGCCAACCAAGTCGGATATTCAGACACCAGTAGGAAGCCTGCGTCGATTTGCTTGGTGACCACTTCCTTAATTTTGAGAGTCTAGTCCGGGCGGATCCTCCTAAGTTTCGCCAATGTCGGGCCTCGGTCGAGGGGATCCGATGTCAGCATAATCTCAGATCGATTCGTGCATGTCTTCGTAAGACCACGCTAAAACATCTTTGAAATCTTTTAATAAAGCAACTAAGCGCCGTTCCTCGAAGACAACGTGGACCCGATCCGACCACCTGGTCCTCCTCAAGACTAATGTTCACGGTAGTGATTTCGCCCACTAGGGTTTAACAAATCTTTCCGCTCTTGCTCAATTAATCGTTGTAAAACCGGAGGAACTTCCTCGCTGCTTTCACAATTTTGAAAGTCTGAATTAATGCAATAAATTAAGGGCACATAAAAGTACTTAGAAACCACAGTTACTTGATTCTCATTAAGTTCATCCAAGTCGTCCGATTCATTTACAATAGACTCAAATGAAAAGGAAAAAGACGGCCTAGACAGGACTGTGGCATCCGGGTTAACATCCCCAAGAGTACCAGACTCAGACTCAGTCGAGCTGGAACCTGATTCCGACTCACAAGACTCGGTGGAATCAGATTCCGGCTCACTACCTGACCCGGTGCTGCTGGACAAAAATCCCTTCTCGTATTGCCAAGTGAGAGAGAGTGCGATAGATACATCCAAGATAACTGCTGGTTGGCTCGCAGCCGTTTCATCCCCAATCATGGAAACTGTAAAGTTATCCCCCAAGCACTTATGGTCGATCGGAGGATCAGAAAGTAGACATGCCAGTGCTACCCCCATTTCAAATTCTGTGCCCTCAGGATCCACTACCTTACGCTGCTCAACCTCACCGATGGATCTGCGCTTTCAGGCAACGCTATCCCCGATAGTTGCGGGTCGAAGAAGATCTCGGCTCGCATGCGCTTCTTCTCCGCTTAGCCACGCTTTGGGAAGCCGCAAATGGAAAGTCCTCCTCCCGGACGATCTGCTCAGGTACCGAATGGGCCTGCATTAACTCAAAAGGCTTCCCACCGCTTTTGCTCGCTCTTCCGCCATTTCTTTTCCCTTCTCACCCAATCCTCTTTGGTGGGCGATAACCCAAACCAAAGGTATGAGGGTTGTGTGGCATCTCGACAATGTTACGACGCCTTTCGTCGCTTCCTTCCTAATCCCATCCCAGGGATGTGTTGTAGCTTGTTCATGAGGTAGACGGATTGAGCACTGACGTACACACCTTCATTCACAGCCATAATATTCTGCACCACCCGGGCCTCAGCCAAAGTGAACCCCGATAAGAAAACATCCTCTGTGCCATGCTCGATTTCCAAGACTGGTGTGGACACCTCTGGCGGCGGGTGGATTGATGAATTCCCAAAAACAATAGCCACCCCTTTCCCGTGAGGGTACTTCAACATCTGATGTAGAGTGGAAGAGACTGCCTTCACTTGGTGCAGCCACGGCCGCTCCAAGAGTAGATTGAAGGTTGCGGGAACGTCCAAGACATGAAATTCAATGTTATGTTGTCCCGGACCAACCTGAGTCTGAATTTTGATAGTCCCCATCACTTCCCTGCTAGTATTATCATATGCTCTGATCACTTGAGGAGTTGGCATGAAGTCCGCGGGCTTCAACCCGACAGCATACTGCTCGTCAAGGCAGACATTGATGGCGGACCCAGATCAACAAGTACCACCGGATCCACTTATCTCTACACTCCACGGAAACATAGAGAGGTTTGTTATGATTTGTGCCCTCAGCGTAGTTCTTTGTCCGAAAAGGTTAATGCCGGGAACCTCCTCCTGAAAGACTAAATTTCAACCACCGCTTCCGTGTAGTATCTATAGAGAGTTTGGCCTTGTCCATAGCGTATAGGACAAATTCTGCAGGTATCAAGAACGCCATAAGCAATCCCCGATGGAGATGTCCGCTTGTATCTTCTTCAATTGCTTGAGCACGCCTTCTTCTTCAACTGCTTTCTCCTTCGCTTCTCAACTTCTTTGTCTTTCCCAGATGCCTCGTGTTGGTCTAAGTCAGCTTGAAATATCGCCCACTTCTTGTCATATGAGCGATCTCGCCAATATACTAGGTATCATCCGTTGGTTACTTCCCCAATCCTCATCTCGTGTGGGCAAGACATAAGTCATCGCCTTCCCACCACATCCCGCTTGCCAGAGTCGGATGCACACCGTCCGGCCCGATATGCTTGTACCCACAAAGACCTTCATTCTCATGCTCGCAAAGATTTCTATTCCCTGCACACAAGACTCTCGACCCCACATGGGCCTTAGCTTTTCCGATTCTCTTGAATCCTCAAATCTTGTTGTTCCAACTGCCACAAGACAAGTTGGTCAATATTCCCGATTTACAATCCCCAAATTCGAGCGAAATTTTAGTGCCGGGCGCTTCCCATGTATTCGCTCTCGCCCTTCCGCCATCATCGGTACTCTCGCCGCCTCGCTCGTTGATATTCTACGACGCTTGGTTGATCATCTAACCATCCGCAACTTTGCCGACTCTCATATTCGAACCGCTTGATTGTTGTATCCCCGATTCTGGTTATCAAGAACCGGAGGTTGGCAAGGTCCTCTCCTACTACCGTTAGATCATTTGTTCCCCTTTCAAATATGTCCCCTTGAATCACACATAACTCGCTTCGTAGCCCTACACTCAAATTTCAAATTGGCCCACCGACCGGATGTATTCACTTGGATCATAGGCTCCTTCAAAGAAGATTCCTGCACTATTCAATCTCGTGATTCAAAGAACTCTCTTTTCCTCTCGAATCGCCTCGTCCCATCTTCGGTGGTCACCACCACTGGCTTAGATTGGGTTGTGGAGATGTC
Source organism: Camellia lanceoleosa (assembly GCA_025200525.1). NCBI lineage: Eukaryota > Viridiplantae > Streptophyta > Magnoliopsida > Ericales > Theaceae > Camellia > Camellia lanceoleosa. The sequence continues at coordinate 162,259,246 of CM045762.1, read as the reverse complement.
CATCATGCACAAGTCAGTGCAGACAGGAAGGATCACCTCCAGTTTAGGTAGGTGGGATGGGGTGATATAGATACTAGGATCGTAAGACACGACCCCAGTTTGGATGAAGTTGATTCTGTTGGGAGGAGGGGCTTGGTTATGTGGTGGGAGAGGATTTTTCGTGACATTGGGTTTTTCGGGAGGCGCGATCACCTTCTTGTCAATAAGATCCTGGATCTCATGACGCAATCTAAAACAACGGTCGGTGTCATGACCGTGCTGTTGGTGATACGCGCAGTATTTTGCTGGGTCATGAGAGGGAGGGAGTGGATTTGGTAGCGGCCTCGGCTCTAGGGGTGTCAAATGCTTCTTCGTGATTAATACCCCTAGAGCTTTAGACAGGGGCATATAGAGCGGGGTGAAGGTTCTTTGGCTTCTGGGTTGATATTTGGTGTTTTGGGTATTCCTTCTAGATGCGCCAGAGAAAGGTGTGGCTGTCGTGGGTCTTGGGGGAGGGGGAGTGGTGGTGACCATGCTCACCTCTGAAGCTCGTGCAGTTGCAGCACCACTTGGGCCTGCGTTATTGTTACGGTTGAAAGTCCTTCTGGGTTGCTCCTTATCCTGGTCGATCAGGCCTTGTTTTATGGCATCCTCGATTTGTACCGCCATCTCGTGTAAATCTGAGAAGGTGGGAAAGGGAAGTACGATCATCTTCTGCATCAATTTCGGTTGGAGATTGCGCACAATCATCCTGATTTGATCTTTGTCTGTAGGCCTCAAGGTCATCATCGATGCCTTTGCCCTCCAACAAGTTACGAAGTCTGAGAAAGTCTCCTTGGGTTCCTGCCTCGTTGTTTCAAGATCACGGGTTGTAATCTCGATCTGTGTATTGTACGAGTACTGTGCAACAAAGGCCTCAGCCATTTCATCCCAGCTTCTTTTTACCTCATCTTCTAACTTCGTGTACCAGATGGCTACCGCACCCGACAAAGTTCGGCCAAACAGGGAAAGTTTTTTTGGTCGGGTTAGGCCCATTGGCCGCAAGATGTCTGAGAATAGCTAAAGATGGACCATGGGATCTCCGGACCCGTCGAAGCGGTCAATTTGTGGCATCTTGAATCTGTCTGGCAATGTTACGGCTATATCGGTTTACCCATCTTCGATGTCTGGAATGGCTTTTACCCCTTGTGATTTCTTGAAAAGCTTCTCAAGCTTACTCAGTTTTAAGGCTGTACGGTCTATCTCGAACTCAAAAGAAGAGTCTGGGTGGTTGGGTGTATGAGTCTTGGACAGTTGAGGTGGAAGCGGGGGCGGAGCTAGCCCCGTTGGAAGGTTTGTGTCCTCTTGGATATTCTGGACATTTGGCATGGTGTTCTGGGTGTTTGGCAGAGCATTCTGAACAGTAGGAGCCTGCTTGGGTAATAAGGGCCCTGGTGGAAGAGGAACCTGATGTGAAGCAGATACCGCATTCTGCTGTTGCACCCTAGTAATGAGCTCGGCCTGCTGGGCCATGACTATGGCCTGTTGCTTAGAAAATTCCGCTTGGCGGATGGCATCCTCCTGCATCTGTCTCATGCTCTCTTGCATTTGACACATCATTTCCTCTATCCCGGCCATATTTTGTTGGTCCAACTGACTGACCGGTAAGTGTATCTCTATGGCGGAAACAGAAATCCCAACCTGATTGTTTGCTCCTAAAGTAGCCCGCTGTCCCGGTAATCCCTGCTCTGATACACTGCGCCTCCTTGGCCTTCTTCTAACAACTGGTAGGAGGGAACACCGGATGTCCGCTAACTGCATCCTCGACGATTGAGTCGGCGACCTCGGTCCAAAGTGCTTGGGAATATCCAATCGTTTGGAAGCAATTGTGCTAAAACCGCCCTAGCAAAAAGATAAATAAAGTGAAAAGGAAATAAATAACTAGATAAACGACATCATAACAAATTAAATTAAATACACAACACACTACCGGTAAGTCAATACACACCGCCCTCAAACACCGATAATCATCGCCCCTAAACCGAATCGGATACCAGAGATAATCGATTCTCAACATCGATCGATGCCCGCAGTTCGATGCCCAAACTCATAAACCGATGCATGCATTCTCAGAGAGACGACTCTAAAAGCACATAATGTATAAGTGAGAGCCAAAACACCCCTATGTTGGGGTAGGGTTTCCCTGTCCTATTTTGCCAGGAGCTAAGGTTTCACTACGCACGCAGCGGTTTCAAACAACCTATAAACGGGTAAGCAACCTATCCTAGTTTGGAATGGTCACTATGGATCCGAATATGCACTAGGTCGAATGGTCAAAAAGGGTGCCCCGGCAAAACCGGGGTTTGTGTTCCCATACTGGCAGAGCCCACAACCGGTTAGCCTTATGGACATGCCTTGACAAGACAAGCCTCCGGCAAACCGTTTAGGAATAGCAAATGGCAAACACGGTGTCCTAGGCGCACCAATGCAAATGCAATGCAAAGAAACACACAAGTGTAGTCAAAACCAGATATCACGAGTTCGAGTCAAGTTCTCTAACTCTCCAGCAGAGTTGCCAGAAACTGTAACAAGCCCGCAGGGGGACCTCACTACAGCTCGGACTCGATTTTGTTGTCAGGGTTTTTAATCTTGAACCAAAGAGTCCAAATCCGGCAAATCGTTTTTGAAAATAGATTTTTTGAAAGAAGTGCCAAACATGGACTGCTTTGCCAGATACAGAGTCGCCACCTAAATATTTTATTTTTGGGAAATTTAGGAAACCCTGACTCGTTTGCCTAAGGCCACGTGTCCGTCATCACCAAAGTTGCCTCGGCTCGGGAACTTGGGTACGATTGGGGAAGGTCACTTCATGAGCACCCCCGCTCGCCTAGTCAAAGACCGGCCTCTACTAACCATGATATCTGATTTTGAAAACATTGTGCGTTCTTATTCCGGTTATTAGCCTAGGTTACTATGTGATGCACACAACATACAAGTATAGACTGAGTCGTCTGAATTGGAACAAAACACTTCATGTTTGTTTGCGAAAATGGTTTGCTACTCGCAAGTAGGCTTAAAATGCGGATTTTGCCACCCTCGGGTGGGCTTTTAGGAAAACATGATTTTGCCACCATCTAGTGGGCTTAAAACAAACATTTGATGAATTGTTCCAATCCAAATAACACAACCTCCACCCACAGGCATTCAAGGCAGTTATATCACATAAGCAATTAGCCTCATGGTAAGCATGCTATTCATGGCAACACTCACACGCATGCAAGGATGCTAAAGCATAAAACTCATCGAGTACTCCAAGCCAAAAAAGAAGCTAATTAGAAATCCATGCATGATCCTAAGTATACAGAAATGCCTAATGCAACACATGCAAAAATGCAACTATAGCTGGCTCGGCTATTCTAAACATGGCATATGGAATGCTACAGCTAACACGTATTCAACTTAGAATTGAAATACAAATGCAGTTAGTATGATGCGCCGAGCCCGGTGCATGCAAAACAGATGAATGAATGCAAACATGTTATCATACTGTATGCTAATTGAAACATGCCCTAATCTAACCATCATAAGCAGGTAAATAAAAGGGAAGAAAGACGTGGGGTTGGAAGATATATACATCACACTCACCCACACTTATTATAATTATGCCCTCGCGCAGAGGGTCCGAATAAATATACAGTCCCGAATAAAAGAATAGTACAGTCCAAATAATGTATAAATTCCTAATTAATTTACAAATTAACTAAGAAAAATGTAAAACTGGCATGCAAGCTAGGGACTACCTTGACTCGCCCGGTGATGAATGATGCATGTTTGGGTTGTTTGTGCGAAATCCGTGACGATGCCCCAATTAACCTCTGCTTGCACCCGTTTGAAATGCGCGCAAGCTCAAAAGTTGTCGATTCTTCATTTTGTCAGCAATGAGAGCAGAAAGGGGCATGGCAATGTATTTTCACAATGTATGCATGTCTCGATCTCGTACACCAATCACGCATATCGATGCATGATAACTGAGGAGTCGAATTGCACAATTCAATATGGAATGAATGCACAGGAGAACTTAACTAAAACCTAACTCCATCATGGATAATCCGGAGTGTCGGTGACTGGGGAATTGAGACACGTTCCGTCACTGAGTAACGCGCACTCGCTTCTTGCCCGAGCTAACTCCTATCCCGAACACAATGCAATATGCATGATATGCATGAAATGCAACTAAGATACAACCTAACATGCAATAGGCTATGAAATGGCATACACGATGAACGAGGTGAGATGGCATACACAATGCGCTAATATACAACCTAGCATACACAATGCTATGGAATGAAATGGCATACACAGTGCAATATAGGCTTACACCAACACAAGTGGACCTCGGCCACACTCACATAAGAGGCCATAATGATGAAAATGAGACAACTCGGGATACGTGCACACGTGCACGCAAGCCGAGAACCGAACCTACGGCACGGAATGCCACTCTAACAAGACATGGCAAAACACAAAAAATGGCATACTATCATCAAAAATCAGAGGTAAAATGAGATGCAAAACACCCCCGAAACTCGGTAAAATGAAACCCGATGCATGAAACGAGTCCCAAAACACGGGTTTTGGCACATGAAATGGCCTATAACTATACAATGCATAGATAATTTGAACATGAAATGAAAATAAAGAAGCAAGGCAGCCCCAAGAAAAGAATTTTTACAGTTTAGAGCATGGCCAAACAGTGGGTACAAATGGGACTAAATTAGCATACAAAAATGGCTTTGCGAGGGAGGTAATGAAGCAAGTCACAAATTCTGGCCCCAAACAGGGAAGGGGCCTTCTACAATATTGAAGAGGGGCCAAAAATATGATGTATTATAGTGTATGACAGGTCCCAAAAATAGATAAAAATATGCCAAAGATCTCATGCAAGAAATGAGCCAACCAAGGGGCAAAGAAGCAAGTGGTGCATGGAGGTCTCAAACAAGTGAGGGCCCTTCAACTATGTTGAAGAGGGACCCAAAATAAGGCTTTTTACAGTTGATGGACGAGCTCAAAATAGTGTGAAAATAGGCTCAAAATATCATGCAAAATGAGGCCACCAAGAGGGCTATAACATGAAGTATACCAAGGATATCTCAAACAGCCATAGACCCTTGATGAAACATGAAGAGGGGGTCAAAAATAGGGCCATTTTCAGTTTGGAGCAAAGTCCAAAAACAGAGACACAATAGGCTAATAAATCATGCAAAAATGGGGACCAAAAAGGGGTACAATGGCAAGTGATACATGGAGGTCCCAAACAGTGGTGAGCCCTTCTTCAATGTTGAAGAAGGGCTCAAAATAAGCTACTTCACAGTTTATGATAGAGCTCAAAACAGATTATATATAGGCCAAAAATATCATGCAAAAATATGGCATCCAAGAGGGGTAATGAAGAAAGTGGTGGCTGGAGGTCTCAAACAGGGTAAGACACTTCAACAAACATGACAAATGGCTCAAAATAATCCTAGTTCCAGTTGGGGTCGGAGCCCAAAAAAGCAAGCAAGCAAGGCTTAGAAATGAACCAAGAAAAGGCTAGAAAAGAGAACAAGTGTGCTTACCCTTGTAGACCAATCTTTGGTTGCTTCTTGGACCAAGAAACGTTGCCTCTCAAGCTCTGGAAAGTTGCTCCAAATGGCTGGAATGGAGGTGGTGGTGTGGTGCTAGGTGATGGTGAAGAAAGGGTGTAGGAACTTGGATGTTTGGAGCTTGGAAGTGGGAGATGAATGGAGGTATGTATGCCAGGCTTCAAGACCAAAATTTTCAACCCTTGGACCAATGTTGGAGGCTGGTTATATGGACCAAAGAGGGGGAGAAAAGGAGGGAAAAAATGGGGGGAAAACAAGCCAAGCTTCCCCCCAAAAGTTGTCCCCCTGACATGTGTTTTGAGGGAAAAAGTATACAGCTGCAATGTACTCATTGAGAGGAGCAAGGCCGCTGTTTTGAAGTCAGCAGTGGTCGGGCCACCCCCCATGGCCGGTCGGCTAGGGGTCAAAAAGGCCAAGTTGAATTAGTGGCCGGCCACCACCAATTGATGTCCTCCCAAGTGCCCTCAACACAACCCTGTGGTCCAAAATTGGCAACTGTGAACCAGGAGAGAGAACAACCCACTTGTCAAAGGGGTTCAAAAGGGTCAAATGGAATTACTGGCCGGCCACCACATATTGGTGGCCTCCCAGATGTGTACATCACAAATATGTGGTTTGGAGCTGAAGAAAGTGGCCTTAAGGTGGTCAACATTGACTTTGAAGTGAGAAAAACGGGCGTTGGAGGGCGATAATGGAATATAACTGGTTGCTGGAAAAATTACTGGCCTCCCACCCTTCTACGACCTTCCTGGTGATAAAACAGAGGTCCCTGCCAAAAATGAACGAAAACCGATGCAAAATGAAGGTTCGGGGTCAACGCTGCAATCGAGGCCCCAAAACCGATCATAGGCATCGGGAGTGGTATTCGACCACGAAGTTGGTCTCTCGGACCACAGTGTCCCTTAAAAGGGAGGAAATGAGATGCATGCCAGAAACCGGAGCAAACGGAGGTAGTTAGGCGGTCCCGAACCGAGGCACACGGCCTGACGGCTTCGAAAACCGGGAACCGGGCTCCGAAATGGGCAAAATGGCCTACGGCCACGAAATGTAGCCCACGGCCACTGAGAGATGGTCTACGAGACCTCTCCTTCCCTTTGGGAAGAGAAACAGAGAAAATTGAGCTTGGTTCGCAAACCGAGGCAAGGCACAGAAAAAGGTTCGGAAGTCCGGAGGCAAGGCTCATGGCCGAGAGTCTGAGACTTCTGAACGAGCACAAAATCCAATATCACCGAAGCCAATCTGACGCCTCGAAGTCTTAAGGTCGGTCAAAAATGGGGTGTCTACAGTACCAAACCAAGAGTTGGCTTAAGGCATGAGAGAGATATCATGCCGTTGATAATGAACCCCTAAAAGGGATTAAACCATTAAGCATGACAACCTCAATCTCAAGCTTAAAAGAACCATAGGTTTGAAACGACTCTCAAAGGAAAGCAAAAGCCAAGAAAGGCGGGAGGTTGCAGAGGTGATTAAAGGTGATCACAAGTATGGAAAGCTGCAAATAAATGTCATCCACTCAAATAAGATGATGTCTAATGCTTAAAATACCAAACTTATGAGGACAATTACCCTACAAGCATGCAATACAAAGCTCAAATGCAACAAGCAGCTAAAATCAGTCCTAAATAAGTCCTGAAACATGCTGGAATTAAGACAAAAATAGCTAGAACAATAAACTAAAACATAGAGCATGCTAGGCTAGTAAGTAAGACACAAGGAGGGGAGGCTAACCCCTTCAATTTTGGACTTCAAAACAATATTTTAGCCACTGAAATAACTCAAAATTAGTGTTTAAACGCTCAAAAAAGGATAGTATAAAGGTGGGAAACACAAGGGTAAAGGCCTTGAAAACATGTTATAAAAAAAGGTGAACCACCCCTCAACCCTTATTGGCCTTAAACCACAAGTTTCAGCCAAAAAATACAGAGTTTATACAGCCCAAAAATAGTGGGAAAACAATAGGAAAAAGAGTATTTAAAGCAAGTAGAGAAGCAAAGCCTTATACCTCTCGAAGAGGAGATCATTTTCAAGAAACAATTTAATACAAATACACCCTCAAGAACTCAAAGAAGGCTTAAAGATACCTCAACTCAAAGATGGAGAGGTTTGGTTAAGAGTGTATAGGCAAAAGCTTGCAAAAAGCATACAAAAACTTAGAATTTTGCAAGAGAAAGAGAATTGTAGAGAGAGAGAGAGATAATATTTTGCTTCAAAAATTTTCCAATCTTAGAGAGAGAAGAGGAGGCCTCCTATATATAGAGAACCATCAAACTCCCTCAAAAAATATCAATACATATATGTGTGGAGAGGTGCATGCATCTGTGGGAACAGCTAGCCAAGCCAGCAAAATATCTGCAAAAAATGCACTTGTGGCTGGCAGGCCACAAATTATGGCCAGCAAGCCCCCAATCTTGGCTGGCAAGCCACACACATGGCTGACATGTGGCCGACCACCATGAAAGGTAGCCAGCAGCCCACAAAAAAATGCTTGCTGGTCCTAAGGTTCTCAGGCTTGAAATATGTTGCTCTGGTCCAAAACAAGATAGGAAGTGTGTGGGGGTTTTGAAGGCTCAAAGCTGTGGCATTTGGCTGAGGACTTCGAGCACTCGACAAGTATACACAACTTCAATATCGGGCGTGCAAGCGACGGCGTCCAAGTCGTAAGGATGGTCAAAATGGAGTGGCTACACATGGTTGGGTTAGTCACGAAGGAGGTGGAGTTTTGGGTGCTGAAGGTCCTGTCAACCTACAATCTGATCTTGGAAAGGGGCTAGCTACACGTCATGCAAGCAGTAGCGTCAACCTATCACTAGGTCATGCATTTTCTTGCCCCAACCAACCAAATCGAAGAGGTTTAGAGGGACCAAGTCATGTCCAAACAATGCTTCGTTGCGGTTGGTGGCAACCGGATGACAAAGGGCTTTGTCTAGATGATAGAAGGACCAAAAGGCAAGGAGGTCTTGGAGGATGATGAAATAAAAGCGAAGAGAAATCGTAGAGGATTTGGTGGAAGTTCGCATTGATGAGAATGATCCAAACAAGTTCTTTCTCTTGGGCTCATCTTTGTCCAACGCCGAGCGGCTGGATTATGTAAACTTTTTGGTTTCTAACATTGAAGTCTTTGTGTGGACGCCATATGATATACCTGGCGTCGACCCTAGCTTCATTTTCCACCAATTGAATGTCTTTCCCAACGCATGGCCGGTCATTCTGAGAACTCGGCGCTCAGCTTTACACCATGCCGAGGTAGTGGCCAAAGAGGTCAAAAACTTGCTGGAGGCCAGGGCGATCGAAGAAGTCCACTACCCCAGATGGATATCTAACACGGTGGTAATGCCAAAGAAGAATAAAAAATGGCGCGGATGCGTCGACTATAAGACGGTCAACCGTGCCTGCCCCAAGGATAGCTTTTCCCTTCCAAGAATTGACCAGCTGGTAGATCTTACCGCTGGTCATCAAAGGTTTAGCTTCCTTGATGCATACCGCGGCTGCTATAAAATAGCCATGTACGAACCGAACCACGAGATCACATCCTTCACCATGCCGAGAGGCCTGTACTGCTATAAGGTTATGCCATTTGGCTTTAAAAACGCCGAGGCAACTTTCCAAAGGATGGTCACAAAAATGTTTGCTCCTTTACTTGGCCGCACCATGGAGGCCTATATCGACGATATGGTGGTCAAAAGTAAGAAAGAATCTTAGCACCTTGGCGACCTAGCTAATATGTTCGCCATCCTCAAGCGCCACAAGTTGCGGCTAAATGCTTCTAGGTGTGCCTTCGGAGTGGGAATTGGAAAATTTCTAGGCTTTTTGGTCACCAACTGAGGCATTGAAGCTGGCCCTTCGTAGATCAAGGCAATCCAAGAGCTGGAATGATTGAATTCCACAAAGGACGTGCAACATCTTACCAGAATGGCAGCCGCGCTAAACAAATTTATCAGCCGGTCATCAGATCGTTACAGGTCTTTTTTCAAGACTTTAAAAGCCAAATTTTTCTAGGATAGGGAATGCGACCAAGCTCTGACAGACTTAAAGGCCTATATCTCTTCCGCCCCAGTCCTGGTCACCCTACAACCTGCTGAAGAGCTCTATCTCTACCTAGTCGTTTTTCAACACGCGGTCAACGCGATGCTAGTTCGAGCCGAGGGAGTGCAACACCTCCCTATTTTATATGTCAGCAAGACATTTCTCCCTGCTGAGTCAAGATATCTACCGCTCGAGAAACTGGCTTTAGCTCTCATGATGGCCTCCAGAAAATTAGTGCACTACTTCCATGCCCATACAATAGTAGTGCTAACTGAATTTCTACTCAATGTGCTTTTTGAGAAGGCAAATTTCTCTGGTAGAGTTTTGAAATGGGCAGTAGAGCTGGGGCAGTATGACATCAAGTTCCCATCGTGAATAGCCATTAAAGCACAAGCCCTAGCCGATTTTGTCACAGAATTTGCACCAGGAACCCACCCCGTCTGTCTAATAGACTTGGTGCACGACACTGAGCAAAAGGAAATGACTAGTGCGGATTTTGCATGGCCCATGGTGTCAATGTTGCCACAAGGAGATAAGGTGCAAGCAATAGACGAGCAAGACAATCCTAAGCAAGCAGAGTAAGATCCAACTGACTTACCGAATGACAAGATGAATGTGCATGAAGGAAAGCTGCGCACGGTGCCGACCAATGCCTTAGACATGCAAAATTCTGAAAATCCCTCTAATTGCTAGAAATTGTTCATCGAGGAGATGTGGAAACTCTTTGTTGACAAGGCTTCAAATAGACACAGTGCCGGGCTAGGAGTTATATTATCCTCGACAGACGAACTAACCATTGAGCATGCCATCACGTTGGGATTCCCAACGTCCAACAATGAGGCATTAGTATGAAACCCTCCTAGCCTGCTTGAAAAGTGCTCTACGGATGGAGGCCACCAAGCTCATGGTGTTCAGTGACTCCAAACTCGTCATTAACCAAGTCTCTGGTGAGTATGAGGCTAAAGATGAGAGGATGGCCATGTATCAAGCGGTGGTACGCATCGAAATCAAAAAGTTTGCCGTAATAAGAATGGAACGAATAGGCCGTGAAGAAAATAGTCAAGCAGATGAACTAGCCGGCTTGGCATCCATGCAAAATGCCTTTCCCAATCCTTTGATGATCGAGTTCTTGCCCCGACCTAGCATCGAGGAGCTAGAGGCTCCCGAAGTACTCTGCACCGACTTGGGGCCATCTTGGATGGATCCAATCATCACCTTCCTAAAAGATAGAGTCCTGCCCACCGAAAAGAAAGAAGCCAACAAGATCAAGGCCAAGTCAGAGCGGTTTTGGCTCTCTCCATCTAGCGCCTTATACAAAAAGTCTTTTATTGGGCCATACCTGAAATGTGTCCATCCCAACAAGGTTAAAGCTTTCTTCTTTGAGATTCATGAAGGCATGTGTGGTAGCCACATTGGGGGCAAATCCCTAGCATACCAAGCAATTTCTCAAGGCGATTAGTGGTCGTGCATGCAGGCTAACGCGCAGAAATATGTTCGTAAATGCGAGAAATGCCTAAAATTTTCTCACAAATCCACCAGTCGGCCAAAAAGTTGCTTCCCTTGACAAGTCCATGGCCATTTGTCCTTTGGGGGCTGGATATTGTTGGACCACTCCTAATGGCTCTGGGCAGTCACAAGTTTTTCATTGCTGCCACTGACTACTTCACCAAGTGGGTAGAAGCTAAGCCATTGGCCACCATCAAAGAGAAAGATGTGAAGAGGTTTGTATAGCAGAATGTCATCACTCGCTTCAGAGTCCCAAAGGCCATCATCTCGGATAATGGTACGCAATTTGATGGGAAACTATTTCTCGAATTTTGTGAAGAGTTAAAGATTGAATTATACAATTCCACACCGGCCTACCCTTAATCGAATGGCCAAGCCGAAGCTTCGAACAAGACTATCTTGGACAGGCTGAAGAAGCAGCTTAAAAAAGCCAAAGAGAGGTGGACTGAGGAACTCCCCAACGTACTTTAGGCATACCGCACTACCCCAAGACGCTGAACCAAAGAAACTCCATTCACCTTAACTTATGGCATGGAAGTGGTGATACTGTAGACACCTCATTTTTGACCGACCTTAAGACTCAGACATCATCAATTGAGCGCTCGGTAATGGTGCATGTTGTGCTCGTTCTGAGGTTTCAGAGTTTTTGTTGAGAGCCTTGCTTCTGGGCCTCTGAACTCTTTGTGTTTTGGCTCGATTTGTGGGCCAAACCTTGTTTCTCTTCCCTGGAGGGAGGGAGTGGTCTTGTAGACCATCTCTTTGTGGTCGTAGGCCACTTGTTGTGGTCGTAGGCCACTTTTCCCGTTTGGAGACTAGTTTCTAGTTTTTGGAGCCTTCGGTCGTGCGCCTTGTCTCGGGACCGCTTAACGTTCTCCATTTGGCACAGTTATTCAACCACACCTTGTTGCCTCTGCCTAGAGGGACACTGTGGTCCGAGAGACTACGTTTGTGGTTGTGTACCACTTTTGATGCCTATAGACTAGTTTTCGAGGCTTTCAGCCACGTGCTTTGCCTCCCGATCTCTCGTTTTGCATCCGTTTTGGTTTGTTTTTGGTACAAATCTTGTTTTTCTTGTTTGGAAGGTGGTACAAGGATGGGAGACCAGTTTTTCCCCTTCGAGACCACTTCTCCTCCTGCCAGCCAGTTTTCTGGTCGGATAACTGGCTTTCTTGGTCCTTGGACCATCTTTTCTGGTCGGCCACCACACCATTGCATTGTTTTCACGCTTTAGACTCTTTCCCACCATGGCTGACCGCTTTGTTTGGGAGACCACTTGAAGTGGTAGGCCGACCACCTTAAGTAGCTGGCCGACCACTTCAAGTGGTTGGTTGCTTTTTGTCACCTTTTTGGAGATATTTTTCCCATTGCTGCACCGGAGGGCACCAGAGCCATCCTCCATACACGTGTATGAAGGGATTGGTTTGAGCCTTAGCTTCTTGGAGAAGCTTTGCCTTTTGTTCTCTATAAGAGGGAGGCACCTCCTCCCTCCTCTATGTTCAAAAAATTGAGGCTTGAGAGATATACATATAACTTTGTCTCTATATTGCCTTTCTTCTTCATTTTTGTGCCTTAAAGTGTAGTTTTGCCTTACTTTAACACACAAACACACACTCAAACACCATCCTTTTGTTGCTGAGGTGCTTAGGAGCTAGTTTTGGTGTTCTTGGGTTGGTTTGAGCTTGAAAAACTTGTTGGAGTTGCAGTTTTAAAGGTGGTCTTCAAGGGTGAGTTTCTAACCCTTAAAACCCCCATTCTTGCTTAAGCTTTTTAGCCTTACTTGCATGCTGATTTAAGCTTAAGTCTTAACTGGAAAAAGTTCTATTTTTGTGTGCTTAAAAAGTTTGTTTAAGGTCACTTTTCGTTGGGGGTGATCTACCCCCTCTTAGGCCTGGTGAGGCCTTGATTTGAGCCATCCCTTTAGGCTCTTGTTGTAGCCTTTGCATGACCTTTCTACCACTGAAATCTAGAGGATTTTCAGTGGTGGAAAGGTGATTTTGGGGTCTTAAATAGGAGAGGGTCATCCCCTCTCCTTGTGTCTTGTTTACTTGCTTTGAATTCCTCATGTGTGAGCATGTTTGTTAAGCTTATGTTGGCCATATCTTAGCATGTATTTGTGATTATTTTGCTGTGGCATGCCACTGTTTCTATTTGGTTAAGTCATTCCATGCATGCCTAATACACTTGTAGTGTAAATCACACAAACTAGACTTGTATGCTTCATGAAGTAGCATGTCTTTCTAGCTTGTTTTGTTTCCATTTCAGCATGTTTTTGGTGATGTTTTGCCATGTCATACCTCTATTAGGGTTTGGTTTGGTCACCTCTTGCATGTCTCATGCACTTGTAGTGCATTTCCATGAAATAGCCTAACATGCATCATGCTTTAACATGTCATCCTAGCATGCTTTTGGCATAACTTCAAGAAGCTTTTGTCCATATTTTAGCATTTTCTAGCTCTAATTTTGGTTGTTTTGGTTATTCATGCCATGCTTCGTATAGCTATAATGCATTCTAACTTGTTAGCTTTATGTATCAAGTCCACTACCATGCATTACTTGGACTATTTGAATGATTTGGCATCATTTTTTATGTGATTTTAGTCCATTTTTCATGGTCATGCACTTACATTTCTTGCTCATTCAATGCGTTGGAGGGTTTGCCCCTTTACGTCTTAACATGAGTCATTGTGTATGCCTTCATGCCTAAGCTTGCGAGCTATCATTTCAATGTGTTTTGGGGGTTATTATGCCATGATATAACTCTGATTTTTGTTGCTTGAGTCATTCCATGCTTGGTCTTAATAGGTGTAGTGTAATCCACCTTATTTGCCTTGTATGCAATATGCCTTATGCCCCTCATGCTAGCTTGTTTTGGCTTCCTTCCATGCATGTTTTAGACTCATTTTGACATGTTCTAGGATTGTTTTGGGTTGCCTTTGTCATATGCTTCATGCTTTGTATAGCTGTAGTGCAAATGCTCTTGCTTGCTTCAAGCTTTAAGCTCCATAGCATGCTTCATTTGTATCATGTACTTGATTTGGCATCATCTAACATAACATTTCAGAGCATTTAGCATTGCCATGTTCCCACTTCATTCACTCTTTAAGTGCCTTTGAGTGTTATGCATTGTTGCCTAGTTTATGGCTTAGCATGTATGCCATCTTGCCTAGGCCTTTGGGCCCTCATCTCAGCATGTTTTGGTCTTTGTTAAGACCTATTTAAGCTCTGTACATGATTGGTTCAATCATTTGTGCCATATATTGCATGCCCCCTTTGTAGTCCTCTTTACTAGCTTCATGCCTTAAGGACTCTTGCATACCTTACTTGCTTTGTTTGAATGATTTGGCATCATTTCTTACTTAATTTCAGTGCACTTAGTGTTGTTACACTTCCACTTTTGTCACTCCTTGAGCCTTCTTGAGGGTTGTGCTCTTAGGCCTCTTTTATGGGCCATTGCATTGTGCATGCTTGTATGTGCTTTATGTGCTTAATTTCATCCTTATGGCCACTGATTTGGGCATGACTGAGGTCTACCCCCTTTTGGTTTAAGTCCATTTAGCATGTTTACTTACATGTTGTTCACATGCTTATTGTTCATTGCATTGAGTATGCCAATTTACATTGCATTGTGCATGCCATGTGGTTATTTGCATTGTGTATGCCAAGTTGTTCCTTTGCATTGAGTATGCATGTTCCTAACATTGCTAAGTTGCCCTTGTAGCATTGCATTGTGCATGCATGCATTAGCATTGTTTGCATGTCATTAGCCTTGTTAGGTTGTTCATGTTGCATTGCATGTTTGTATGCTTGATGTCGCATTGTGTATGCCATGTCATGTGTTGCATTGTTGTTTGGAATAGGTGTTAGTCCAAACACGAGGAACGAGGGATGTTTCATACTTCAAGTGATGAAACGTGCCTTAATTCTCGGTTGCTGATGCTCTTGATCATACATGATAGAGTTCTAGATTTTATGTTTTTACTTGTGCATTCATTTTATATTGAATTATGCAACTTCGCCTCTCGGCCATCATGCATTGAAATGCGTGATTAGTGGCTCGAGGGTCAAGAACTACACTCCCTTGAGCTCATGACATGATAGAGAGGGTGGTTGTGCACACATATCTTGCAAATAAATTGTCATGCCCTTTCTTGCTCTCTGTTGCAGCAAACTGGAATTCAGCAGCAACAACTGGTCGGCCAGCCATAAAAACTAGCTGGCCGACCACTTGTTCTGGCTTTCAACAAAGAAAGTGGTCGGCAGGTGGCTACAGACACCAAATGTGGTCGGCCACCCTCCCACATGTTTCCTAAGATGGAGTTTCAGCTTTCTGGAGCTTGGTGCAAGTTTCTAAGAGCAGTTGCGAACAGAGGCAAATTGGGGCATCGCGACGGATTTCCGAACGAGGCGACCGAGCATGCATCCAGTCTTCTCCCTCTAAGAACCTCCGGTTTTACTGCTTTATTTAGCTTCTTTAGTTAGCTAGATTAAGCATTCGTTTTGTAATTTAAGTAGTTAATGTGTTTGGCTGCTTAATTGTTTTGTAATAGTTAGTTAACTAGGGTTAGTTAATTAGCTTATTTTGTTGTGTAATAATTAGTTTGATTAGCTTAGATTAGCTAGTTAGCTCTTTATTCAGTCTCTCCCTCGAGAGGGCCAACTGTTGTAATAAGTGTGCGTGTGTGTGATGCATGTCTTCCAACCCCCATTTCTTTCTCCCTTTTACTTACCTGCTTACGATGGTTAGTTTTAGGACATATTTTGTTTAGCATACCTTATGCTTGCATGTGTGCATCCATTCATCTGTATTGCATGCACCGGGCTCGGCGCATCATACTAACTGCATTGTATTTTAATTCCAATTTGAATACATGTATCAAGTTGCATTTCATACGCCATTCTAGAATAGCCAAGTCTATTTTAGTTGCATTTTTCGCATGTGTTGCATTAGTCATTTTAACATGAACTAGGATCATGCATGATTTCTAACTAGTTCTTTGTTTTGGCTTGGAGTACACTGTGAGTGTTTACGCTTTGGCATACTACATGTGTGTTATTGATTACCATGTTAGCATGCTTGCCATGAGGCTAACTGCTTATTTGATATAATTGCTCAATGCTCGTGGGTGAAGGTTGATTACTTGAACTGGAACAATTCATTGAATCCCGAATTTAGCTTACTTGCGAGTAGCAAACTTCAAACCATTTTCACAAACGAACATGCAATGTTTTGTTTCAAATTAGGTGATCTAGTCTATACTTGTATGCTGTGCGCATCACATAGTAATTCTAGGTTAATTACCGGAATAAGAACACATGTGTTTTCAAAAACAAAATATCATGTTAGTAAAGGCCGATCTTTGATCGGGCGAGCGGGGGTGCTCATTGCATGACCTTTCCCTCTCGTACCCACGTTCCCGAGCTGAGGCAACTTTGGTGATTTTACACGTGGCCTTTGGCACGGGTCAGGGTTTCCTAAATTTCCTCCAAAATAAAATATTTAGGTGGCGACTCTGTATCTGGCAAAGCAGTCCATGTTTGACACTTCTTTATAAAAAATTAGTTTTCCAAAACGATTTGCTGGATTTGGACTGTTTGGTGATTTATCAATCTCACATCGCACATTGTGAGACTAGATTCAGAACCGTGACATTGAGTCCGAACTATAGTAGCTCATAACAAAACGAGACTTCGCTCCCTCACGCTGATATCTGAGAGTTCTCGAGAGCCTCGCTTCACGCTTTTTGGCGACTTCACGGGGAGATAGAGAATTTGACTCGAACTCATGATGTCTTGTTTTGACTACACTTATGTGCCTCTTTGCATTGCATTTGCATTGGTGCGCCTAGGACACCGTGTTTGCCGTATGCTATTCCTAAACGGTTTGCTAGAGGCTTGCTTTGAGAAGCGTACCACAAGGTTGACCGGTTACGGGCTCTGCCACAACGAGAACACAAACCTCGATTTTTACCAGGGCACCACGTTTGACCATTCGACTTAGAGCATATCGGAATCCATAGTGACTATTCCAAACTAGGACACGTTGCTTACCCAATTTTAGGTTATTTGAAACCGCTATGTGCGTAGTGAAACCCTAGCTCCTGACAAAATAGGACAGGGAAACCTTACCCCAACATAGGGGTGTTTTGGGCTCTCATTTGCTTATTATGTACTTTTAGAGTGTGCCTCTACAGGAATGTTTGTATCAGTTTGCAAGTCTGGGTATCAGGCCTGAGGGCATCAATATTTTGGGGAATCAATTTTACCCGAGGGTATCAGTTTACAGGCAGAATTTTGGGCAGAACTCAGTAGAAAGTGCAGTCGTTCAGCTTTTGCTTGTATCTGTTCTGGTGAAATCAGGCTGAGATGCTGTCTGTTTTCTTCTTTTGCAAGGAAGTCGTGGAACTATAGCTTCAGAAGGCTCCAATATCCCCCAGGTACATTAGACTTGTGTTGATAGACTTTGTCAGGTCAAAGATTCAGTTCAAGGGCAATCAGTGTTCCTTCGCCAGAGGCAGGGTAAGAAGGCCGGTCAGGCACAAATCACCAGTTCAACAGTCTCCGGATCAGCGGTCATTATCCACCTCACCTGTGCGCAGTTGGGCTGAGATATTTGCTTCCACCTCGTAAACTAATACACACTGCTCACCAGATCCGCTAGCTTAATATGGAGGACATGATGCGTCAACTCCAAGAGACCATGCAGGCCATGCAACAGGATGCTGCCCGTCAGGCAGAGTTTGCCGCCCGTCAAGCGGAGGTTGTGGCTCAACAAGCAGACTTAATCGCTAGGCTTCAGAAGCAACAACAACCCCAACAAGCCAGAGCGTTTGCTTTGCATTCACTCCCACCCCCACTTACGATTCCAACACTCGGGGAGGCGGCTCACATCCAAGAAAATATGGACGTTCCGACAGGGCCAGTCCCACTGCCAATCCCACCTCAATTGTCCAAAGCACCGGCTAATCCAGTGGACACACTATTTGAATTTGAGGTTGATTCGACCGCCCTGAAGATCAACGAGCTTGAAAAGCTATTCAAAAGAGCTCAAGGCGTTAACGCCATTTTGGATATAGAGGATAGTTATACCGACCACGGTGACATTACTGCATCGTTCAAGATGCCACATATCGATCGCTTCGATGGCTCTGAAGACCCAATGGTGCACCTCTACCTGTTTTCTGATATTCTGAGGCTAATGGGCTTGACCACGCCCGTGAGCCGCCACTATTCGCCAAACCATGTCCGATAGCCGCAACTGCATGCGAAATTGGAGAACTCTGTGAAACGGAACTGCGAAGAGATGGCCGAGGCCTTCATTGCTTAATACTCCTATAACACACAGATCGAGGTCACAACTCGTGATCTTGAAGTCACCCGCCAAGAGCCAAAGAAGGTTTTTCAATGTTTGTGACAAGATGGAGAGCAAAGGCCTCAATGGTGACTACAAGGCCTTCCGACAAAGACTAGATAAGGATGGTTGTACGCAACCTCCAACCCAGTCTCATGCAAAAAATGGTAGTTTTACCCCTCCCTACCTTTGCCGACTTGCATGAGCTTGGGGTACAGATCGAATATGCTATAAAGCAGGGCCTTATTGACCATGACAAAGAGCAGCCTAGGAGGACGTTTTCCCGCAGTTCGAATGCAACCACCAATGGTGATGCAGCTGCAAGATCTTCTGAAGTGGGCATGGTCACCACCACCA
Organism: Camellia lanceoleosa; assembly: GCA_025200525.1. Classification (NCBI taxonomy): domain Eukaryota; kingdom Viridiplantae; phylum Streptophyta; class Magnoliopsida; order Ericales; family Theaceae; genus Camellia; species Camellia lanceoleosa. The sequence goes on along the minus strand of CM045762.1, from coordinate 162,240,412 downwards.
CATCAAAAACAACCACCCCATTCACCGGTGCGTCTGGAAGTAGCTCGCAAACAACCAAGTTTCCGCCCCGAAGCCAGAGAACCTTTACCCTGTGTAGACGTGCCCGAACGTCACGGCTCCGCGCGTGGAGGGCGCAAACTCGTTTGTTCATTAGCTACTAGAGTTTGGACTCAATGTTACGGTTCTGAATCTAATCTTACAAAGAGCAATGTGAGACCGATAAATCACCAAAGAGTCCAAATTCGACAAATCGTTTTGGAAAACTGATTTTAATAAAGAAGTGCCAAACATGGACTACTTTGCCAGATACAAAGTCAGCCACCTAAATATTTTATTTTGGGAAATTTAGGAAACCCTGACTCGTGCCTAAGGCCACATGTCCGTCATTACCAAAGTTGCTCGCCGAGAACTTGGGTACGAGAGGAAGGTCATGCAATGAGCACTTCGCCGCCGATCAATGATCTACTTTACTAACATTATATTTTGTTTTTAAAAACACATGCGTTCTTATTCCGATTTATTAGCTAGCTTACTACGTGATGCGCACAACATACAAGTATAGAATAGACCGCCTAAGTTGGAACAAAACATTTTATGTTTGTTTGTTTGAAAATGGTTTAAAGTTTGCGACTCGCAAGTAGGCTAAAAACGAGGATTTGATGAATTATTCCAATTCAAGCAATCCAACCTTCATCCACAGGCATTCAGGCAGTTATATCAAATAAGCAGTTAGCCTCATGGCAAGCATGCTTTCATGGAAACACCAACACACATGCAGGATGCTAAAGCATAAACACTTACAGTGTACTCCGAGCCAAAATAGAAAACTAGTTAGAAATCATGCATGATCCTAGTTCATGTTAAGATGGCTAATGCAACTCATGCAAAATGCAACTAGAAATAGGCTCGGCTATTCTAAGATGGTATATGAGATGCAACTTGATAACATGTTGTTGAACACGTATTCAAGTAAATGTATTGAAATACAATACGGTTTGTATGATGTACCGAGCCCGGTGCATGCAAGACAAATGAATGGATGCACGCATGCAAAGCATAAGGATGCTAATTGAAATATGCCCTAAAACTAACCACTGAAAGCAGATAAGTAAAAGGGAGAAAGACGTGGGGTTGGAAGACATTCACACACTCACGCACACTTATTACAAAATTCGCCCTCTCGACGGAGGGTCCGATGGAATAATATAAGCTAGCTACACTAAGCAATCCTAACTAATCTAATAATCTAATTAGACTAATTATTACAACACAACTAATTAACTAGCTTAGCTAATTAATTATTACACAACCGAATTGAAACAAATAGCTATACTAAGCTAAATGAATATTACAAAACCAATCAAATGATTAAATTACATGAAGTACTCATGAATACTGAAATGGCCTCGCGGTTGATAAAGAGATGCATGCTCGGTCGGCTTCGCTCGGAAATTTGTTGCCATGTCTCATGTTGCCTCTGTTTGCACTGTTCTGCACCTCTGAAAATTATGCCAACTTCTGTGGTGCTTCTGACCTACCTCATAGACTCTCTGAGGGGTCATCGGTTGCTTAGGTGGCCATCGGCCAGTTGATAATGGTCATCGACCACTTTTGAGGCTATCAGCCAAATATTGTTAGCCGATCGGCACACTATATAGTCGATCGGCCATCTCTTTCTGCAAACTTCTCCTTTTGCTGCAGCAGAGTACAAACAGAGGCATGACAATACATTTACAAGAAAATATTGTGCAACTACACCCCTTATCATGTCTAAGGCTCAAAGGAGTGTAGTGCTCGACTCTCGAGCCATCAATCACGCATTTCGATGCATGATGGCCAAAGAGGCCGAGTCGCACAATTTAATGTGAATGAAATGCACAAAAACACATAAGGGACCTTAACCTCTATCATGTTTGATCAAGAGGCAAGGCGACCGAGGGTTGAGGCACGCTTCATCACTTCAAGTATGAAACGTCCCTCGTTCCTCGTGTTTGGCTTAACACCTAAACCAAACACAATACAATGCACACAACATGGAAATGCAATGCAATGCAACATGAGGATGCAAGCACCATGTAATGCAACCTAAACATGTAAACAACATGCAAGAATCATGCAATGCGGCAAGCATGCGACAAAATGCAATGCGGAAAACATGCAACAATATGCAAGAATGTTTTGTAATGCAACTAGCATGCAACAACATGCAATTTACCAAGCATGCAACAACATGCAATGTATCAAGCATGCAACAACATGCCAAAATGGACTTAAACTAAAATGGACAGACCTCAGCCATGCCCAAATCAGTGGCCAAAATGCCAAAGCTAAGGCACCAAAAGGGAAGACACACATGCACACATATTGGTCCATAAGCTAGGCAACAAGAACACAACCCTTAGATGCACTCAAAACGTGACAAAAGTGGGAGTATGGCAAGTCTATATGCTCTGAAATTAAGTATGGAATGATGCCAAATCAACCAAGCAAGACAAGTATGGCATGCAAGAAAGCTCAAAGCTTGAAACTAGCAAAGGGACTTAAACCATGGCCACGCAAAGCAAGCCCCAAAGGGCCAAGGGCAACCAAAATAGTCCCAAGGCAGGTCAAGATAAGACCCAAAACATGCTTGAACCTAGCCAACATAAGCTAGAACAAAAGACCAAAAGTATGAAGCATGCAAGGCTACAAATGGGTATTACACTACACCTATTAAAACCAAACATGGCATGACTTAACCAATGAAAATTAGAGTTATGGCATGTCAAAATAAGCCCAAAAACCCACTAAGATGGCATCCCAAAAGCTTAAGCATAGAGGCATGCACAATGACCCACTCTTAAGGCTTAAAGAGCCAAACTTACAAAGCATCAAATGAGTGAAAGATGCAAGTGTATGACCACATTACATGGACTGAAATCACATATAAAATGATGCCAAATCATGAAAATGGTCCAAGTAATGCATGCTAGTGACTCAATACACAAAGCTAGTGAGCAAGATTGAACCATGGCTATACAAAGCAATGCATGCATGACCAAAACAACACAAATCAGAGCTTAAGCATGGTAAAAACATGAACAAAAGCATGTTGGATTTGAGCCAAAAGCATGATGCATGTTAGGCTAGTGTGCAAGTTTACACTACAAGTGCATGGAGCATGCAAGAGGCTATCAAACCAACTTTAGACAGAGTCATGAAATGCTAAATAATGACCAAAAATCATGCTGAAATGGAGCCCATACATGCTTAACAAACATGCTGCTTCATGAGGCATATAAGGCTAGTTTGCAAGAATTACACTACAAGTGTATAAAGCATGCATAAGGTGATCAAACCAAGCCAAAACAGTGATATTCCAGGTCTAAGAAGTCACAAAAATGAGCCTAAAAAAACCCATAAAGAAGTGAAAACACATGCTCATTTGGTTGGCCATCAACACTAGCAAACAAGACAAGAGGAGGGGGGACAACCCCCATCCATTTTGGCCCTCAAAACAAGTTTTCTACCACTGAAATTCCTCTAGAATTCAGTGGTTTTAAGTCCAAAAAGAATTTGTTTGAAATGTTTGAAAGTTAGCTCACAAGGCCTTACAAGCCAAGGAGCAAAAGGGAGGACAACCCCCTAGCCAACCAAGGCACAAACCAAGACTTTTAGGACTGAAAAATAGAGGAAAAAGAGAGGTTTTCTTAGTTCAATACCACCCCAAAAACAGCCCCAAAGTAGTGTGAAAAGATGGCCAAGCAAGTGTGTAAAACAAGCTTAAAGGCAGAGTGATCTTACTCTTGATGCACAGTTGCAAAACCAGCCCAAAATCTGAGCCAAAATCAGCCTTTTGGAGCTCAAACAAAGTCCCAAGCTACCTCAACTCAAAGATGATCAACTTTGGTTAAGGGTCTCTTTGCAAAAGTGTAGGAAATTCTCACTTCTAAGCCTAAAACAAGAGGAAAAGGAGAGAATTCGAGGGAGGGAGAGAGTTTTGCTCACAAAACTTCTAGAGAGAGAGGATTCTAGAGTGAGAAGCTTTCTAAGCCTTCAAGAAAATGTTTTAAGTCCTTGAATATGAGATATTTGGCTTCATATATAGCAATTCAAAAGCTTTTGGTCGAAAATATCTGATTTGGGACAAGTGGCACAAGCTGGAAACAGCTGGAGGAGAAATATCCGCCAATTCTGGGCTTTCTGGACATTTTTGGCTGATCAGCCAACATTTGTGGCCGATAAGGTTCACTTTTGGCCAACCTATGGCCGATGAGGTCCAATTGTGGCTGATGGACTCCCATAGAGGCCGATGGAAAAAATCAGTCCTGGTCCCTGACTTGAAGCAAGCCTAATTCCTTCATCTGGATTCCTTTCCAGGTCATTCTTGAGCCTAAACTGTAGCCCCAGAAGTCTTATTTCCAAATTTAGAAGCCTCACCTCAAAATTCCATGTGTGCTAACAGATATCCCTCTTTTAGTGAAGGTTGCTCAGTTTCGGTCCAACTGGAATGATGCCCAACTTCAACCAATCATATCTCCCACATCCGGACTCGGCTTTAGGAGATTCTTAAGTGAAAGATGAAGCCCCGGAAGTAAGATTTCCAATAGTGGCGGACTCATATCTGAAATCCAAGTATTCAAAAGGATAGGCCTGATTTAGCGGGGGTTGCTCGACTCTCTGTTAGTGATTCATACCCAACTTCTTCCTCAACTTGGTTTCTTCCCTCTTCTCCTCTTTTCTTCAACTCCAAACCCCTAAAAAAAAATTTTGAAAGATTTTTCAAAGATTTAATCTCTCTTTCATTCATTTCCACTTTGTCCTCACTCGGTTTATTGAAAAGCGCAACATTTAACAAAATGCGAGCCTCAGAGCATCGTAGAAACTTTATTTCAAAAATATTTTGAAAGAGAGGGTTTAAAGGTCTAAAAACCATTCAAAATAGCTTTGGTCCAAAATGGGGTGTGAGGTTGGGATTTGACTCTCCTCTTGCTGAAGAAATTGAACTTTTGCTCTGTGCATCTTTCACTACTAAGTAAACCATTAGTAGCGCCTAAGTCTTAAGGACGGTCAAAAATAGGGTGTCTACACCCCGCTGTACATGTCTCTGTCCAAAGCTTTGGGGTTTTTGATCAGGAAAGGGCACTTGAAGCCCCTGGAGTCACAGCCATTATCAGACAAACTTCCTCTCTCCCACAACCCGGCTAAGTACTGTGCCTTTCATCAACAAGTCGGCCACGACACTGACATGTGTTTTCGTCTTCACCATGAAATACAAGATCTGATTGACAACAACATCATCGTCGCACCAGGTCCTGCAAAGTCTATCAGCACGGGATCGATGAACTTGGGGGATAATGTGACTATGTGATCGAGGGATGAACCACCTGCGGGCAGTGTTCAATTTACTTCAGATGTAGCATATGGCACGCACGGTTTTGAGCATTTACGAATGCTGTTTTTTTACATTTTGGCTTGGGTATTGAGTCAGTTTTGTTATGTTGCTTAGAGTCTGTCTCGTTGTTTTGAGTTAGTCTTTTCTTACTAAGTCAGTTTGGTCTGTCTTGTTGTATCGAGTCAGTCCTGTTGTATAGGAGTCCAGTGATTCCAGGGGCATCACCTCGGATATCACTATTTTGTTTTGTGTTTGTCTTTTCGCTTTCTTTTGAGTCTATTTCAGCCATAGAGCCAATTACGCCAGAAGATTTGAATGAAACAGCAGTGATGTTCACGCTTTTGTGTTTGTTTCTACCTTGAGCCAGTTGTGCCAGAAATTTGAATGAAACAGTAGTGCTTTTCACCTACTTTTCTGTGCCTTGAAATCATTGTGTTGACCTAAGTTTTTCAAAACTTTTCAAACATTGTGAGGAAAACAAAGAGGAAGGAATTCCTCGGGATTTGCAAAACTTTGATCAAATTGAGAGAAAGAGAAATGTGCTAGGCCCTTAATGAATGAGATCATGCTTATTAATGTGAGTACTGAGAAGAATCCTGGATCCAGATTGGTTCCGCATTGTCTTCAGCGCGAGCGACTAGTCGCTTTCTTAAAAGATTTCAAAAAATGTTTTGCGCGGTCCTGTGAAGATCTGTGTGGAATCGCTCTTAAGACTGTGCAGCTTAGGATCGCTCTCAGCCTCGAGACTCAACCCCGTTGCTTCCAAACCTTGAACCTTAATTCAGAATGTTCAAAGGTCAATCACAATGTGAGGCCTGTGTGGCCAGATTTGAAGTAGCCCATGAACTAGGGGCCAAGAAAAGTCAGATCAAGAAGGTCAGACGTCGTCGAAAAGAAGCTTGCAAAGCTGGATAAGAAGCCCCCCTCAAACTAGGGGCAAAAATGTCAGATGTGCTCAAAGAGCCAAAAATTGGGACATTTCTCAAGCTAACGAAGATTGGCAACAATGCCAAATCCTAGAAGAGAAGAATGAAGAATTTATTGCTGAACGACAACTGAGTTCCTATCCATAACACTAGGGGCAAATTCAGCCCCCCATTAGATGGACTTCAACATTATCAACGAACAGCAGCCATTCTCCTGGATTCAAATGGTTTCGAGATCCTAAAACCATTTGACATGGACAAAGCTACACTTTTACTCTTGAGAGGCTCGCTGGGCCAAAAACCCGGAAGGGCGACCCAGGCAAAAGTTAAAGCAAATGAAAAAAGAAAAAAAAAAAAAGAAAAAATGCAAAGAATAAAAAAAAGAAAAGAAGGAAATGAAAAGAAGAAAAGAAATGAAAAGAAAAGAAAACAAAGCTCGCAAGGTTGAAAACCCGAAGGGTGGCCTTGGCAAAAGTTAGAGCGCAAAAGGAGAGGTTAATACCGAGTGTACCTTAACACCGAACTACGCATGCCTTGATTCCCATGTTTGGGATCGAGGCAACTTCATTCTGAAGTCCAGCCATAAACACTTCCAAATCGATTGTGTCCATGTGATGGTTCTGGTCATCTTTGTCTTCACTGTATCCGGGAATTCGGTTGTGATCGTCACTTTGAGGACTGATTACAATGGGTTGAGGCGCTATCCAAACAAGGGGCAACTTTCCGTTGCCATATAGTGTGCTGCGGTGCTATTCAAACAAAGGGGCAATTTTCCATTGCCATACAGTGCCATTCAGACAAGGGGCAATTTTCCATTGTTTTGGATCTGAGGTTGCACATCTCGAGAGTAGGTTTCGTGCTCGTTGAGCAGTGGGTGTTTGCAAAACAGTTTTGGAGAATTTTTACTGACGTCGACTAATTCTTTCAAAAATTATTCCATTTTTCCAAAACTGGACCATTTCTTGGACCCAAAAAAGGAAAATTTTCAGTGCTCATAGCCTGACTTGCATGATTTCAAATCAAAAAGTTGAACAAGTATGTTAATGTAACTCTCATTTTGGTCAAAATTATTTTAGTAGAAAGCCAAAACAAAAAATGGTCAAAATGATGAACTAGGGGCATAGTTGAGTCAGGTGTTCTGTCTTTTCCCCATTGTCAACATACTTGCCAAGAAAGGGCACTCTACCTGCCAGAAAAAGGCACAACTGAAGTTAACATCAAAGGGCTGAAAGCTCTCTCACCCTCCAAGCAATGGGGTATCAAGCCATGTGCGAAGCATAAATTGGAATGGATCAGGATATTCCACTCCCTCATCTAGACAGGTATGATCACATCCATACTGGCCAAGGGTGTCGCCAACTGCTATTAGCTATGGATCTACTGCACATCCTGTCGCAAGTCCTCTGTGGGAAAATTCGCTAGTTGTGCGCAGAAGAATGAGAATCTAGCAGAATGCTAGGGGCAAGAGCCCACAACTTCTTGTTTATCCACCGACCATCCAGGTGAGGGATAGAAAATAAGAGATTGAAGAATAGAGAGATGTGCATTGAGAGAAAAAGTGAGAAAAGGGTTGTTTTAGAAAATAAGAGATTAAGTGCCAGAGTGATGTGAGAATCACAAATAAGAAAGGGTGGGAAACAATACCCGAAGAAACTAGCTCCTCTCGAACTAAGAGGTCTCTCGCCTTTGTAATATGTCTGAGTGTCGTGTTTGTTGTTTTGTTTGTCTCAATTCTTGTTTTGAGTCATTTCGAGTGTTACTCGATGTGTTTAGGTTGTTTCCCTTTTGTTTTTCTTTGTTGAGTTGTTTTGGCTGTGCTCAGTCGTAGGCTCAACACCCAATCAAAAACTCATTTTCAACTGCAAAAATAAATCGTTTTGTGCTCAGAGTGCTGTGCCATTCTCCACATTTGTGCAAAACAGGTTTCTTTCTTTCATAAAACCGCAGGGTTCAACCTAGGTCATGTGAGAATAGTAAAACCAGGACCTATCTGAAGCTATATGGGTTCCGGACTACGAAGCAAAAGAAAATAGGAAAAATTCTGAGCATTTGAGTTTGTTTCGACTTCTGCAAGTTCCGTCTTTGCATCCCATGTGTTCAAAATGAACAGAGTACTGTGTTATGGGCTGTGTGTTCAGAATGAGCAGTGTTCACAATGGGTTGTGTGTTCAAAATGGGCTGTGTGTTCAGAATGAGCTGTGTGCCAAATAAACCAAGTACTGTCTTATGAGTTGTGTGTTCAGAATGAGCAATGCGCGGTACGAGCTGTGTGTACGAAGTGAACAGAATATTGTGTCAACAGTTTCAAGCCAAAATGGCAATCAGAAATGCTCTCCCTGAGTATCATTGCATGCCAGAGTTATCTTGGCTATATTTACAATGAGGGAAAGTTGTGAGCATGATTAGGAAGAAAAGCGGCATCCGTGGCTTCCCCAGCAGATGTTGCTCCTTGTCAGCATTTCAGCACCTTTGTACTGTGAGTTAAAAGTAAGTGTTCGAGGAACACGAGGGGGGGATCCCCGTCAGAGTAGAGCGGTTTATCGCCACTCACCCCGTGAGGTGCTTTCTAGAGCGCCGCTATGTTTGTTTTTTGCATTCCTTAAACATCATGTATTGTATTGCATTATACCTATCTAGTTTCTTTCCCGTTCATGCACGGTATTGCATGTACTGTTCATTCAGAGAAGTTTTGGTTCAGTTTGACTGGTCAACTTTCCTCTCACATTTGATGCATTTGGTTACCTTTCCTCTCGCGGCATGCATTTGGTTTATCTTTCCTTTCGCGTTTGGCACGTGTTTGGTTTCCCTTTTTCCTTTCGCGTTTGGCACGCGTTTGGTTTCCCTTTCTCCTTTCGCGTTTGGCACGCGTTTGGTTACTTTTCTCCTCTCGCGTTTGGCACGCGTTTGGTTACCATTCCTCTTGCGTTTGGCACGCGTTTGGTTACCTTTCCTCTCACGTTTGGCACGCGTTTGGTTTACCTTTCCATTCGCATTTGACATGCGTTTGGTTTCCCTTTCTCCTTTCGCGTTTGGTATGCATTTGGTCACCTTTTCTCTTGCATTTGGCATGTGTTTGGTCACCTTTCCTCTCGCGTTTGATGTGTTTGGTTACCTTTCCTCTCGCGTTTGGCACGCATTTGGTTACCTTTCCTCTCGCATTTGGCACGCGTTTGGTTACCTTTCCTCTCGCGTTTTGGCACGCGTCTGGTCACCTTTCCTCTCACGTTTGACACGCGTTTGGTTACCTTTCCTTTTGCATTTGGCACGCGTTTTCTTTCCCTTTCTCCTTTCGCGTTTGGCACGTGTTTGGTTTCCCTTTTTCCTTTCGCGTTTGGCATGCGTTTGGTTACTTTTCTACTCTCGCGTTTGGCACATGTTTGGTTACCTTTCCTCTTGCGTTTGGCACGCGTTTGGTTTACCTTTCCTTTCACGTTTGGCATGTATTTGGTTTCCCTTTTTCCTCTCGCATTTGGCATGTGTTTGGTCACCTTTCTCCTTTCGCGTTTGGCACACGTTTGGTTACCTTTCTCAGCTCGGGTTTGGCACGAGTTTGGTTACCTTTCTCCTCTCGAGTTTGACACGCTTATGCTTTACCTGCTCCGAGCACGTGTGGCGTGCTTCTGGTCACCTTTGCTCTGGCGTTTGGCACGTGTTTGGTTACCTTTTCTCTCGCGTTTGTACGCGTTTGGTTTCTCTTTCTTTTCTCTCGTTTGGTTTCCCTTTTTCCTCTCGCGTTTGGCATGCGTTTGGTTTCCCTTTCTCCTTTCGCATTTGGCACGCGTTTGGTTTCCCTTTCTCCTTTCGCATTTGGCACGCGTTTGGTTTACCTTCTCCTCTCACGTTTGGCACGCATTTGGTCACCTTTCCTCTTGCGTTTGGCACGCATTTGGTCACCTTTGCTCTCGTGTTTGGCACGCGTCTGGTCACCTTTCCTCTGGCATTTGGCCCGCGTTTGGTTACCTTTCGTCTCGCGTTTGGCACGCATTTGGTTTCCCTTTCTTTTCTCACGTTTGGCACGCATTTGGTTACCTTTCCTCTCGCGTTTGGCACGCGTTTGGTTTCCCTTTCTTTTCTCACGTTTGGTTACCTTTTCTCTCGCATTTGTCACGCGTTTGGTTTCCCTTTCTCCTTTCGCGTTTGGCATGCGTTTGGTTACCTTTCTCCTCTCGCGTTTGGCACGCGTTTGGTTTACCTTTTCCTCTCACGTTTGGCACGCGTTTGGTCACCTTTTCTCTCACATTTGGCATGTGTTTGGTCACCTTTCTCCTTTCACATTTGGCACGCGTTTGGTCACCTTTCTCCTTTTGCGTTTGGCACGCGTTTGGTTACCTTTCTCCTCTCGCGTTTGGCATGCGTTTGGTTACCTTTCCTCTCGCGTTTGGCACGCGTCTGGTCACCTTTCCTCTCGCATTTGGCACGCGTTTGGTTACCTTTCCTCTCGCTTTTGGAACGCTGTAACAAGTCCACGAGGGACCTTAACGCTACAGTTTGGACTCGTCCTGTCACGGTTCTTAATCTTGAACCGAAGAGTCTAAATCTGGCAAATCATTTTGAGAAAATAGATTTTGAATGAAGTGCCAAACATGGACCGGTTTGCCAAATATAGAGTCGCCACCTAAATATATTTTATGGGGGAATTTAGAAAACCCTGACTCGGTGCCAAAGGCCACGTGTCTGTCATCACCAAAGTTGCCTCGGCTCGGGAACTTGGGTACGATTGGGGAAGGTCAGCTATGAGCACCCCCTCTCGCCCGATCTGAAGATCGGCCTCTACTAACCATGATATCCTCTTTTGAAAACGTTATGTGTCCTTGTTCCGGTTATTAGCCTAGATTTACTATGTTGTGCGCACAGCAAACAAGTATAGACTAAATCGCCTAATTTGGAACAAAACATTGCATATCCGTTTGTTTGGAAAACGTTTTGGACTTTACTACTCGCAAGTAGGCTAAAACACAGATTTCAGTGAGTTGTTCCAACTCAAACAATCCAACCTTCACCCACAGGCATTCAGGCAGTTATATCACATAAGCATAGAACCACATGGTAAGTATGCTATTATGTTTAATATTCACACTCATGCGAGATGCTAAAGCATAAAATACTTACAGTGTACTCCGTGCCAAAATAGTAACCTAGTTAGCAAACATGCGTAATCCTAGTTCATGTTAAAGTGGCTAATGCATCGCATACAGAATGTCACATAGAATAGGCTCGGCTAAGTATTCAAGTTAGATTTAAATACTTATGCAGTTAGCATGATGTGCCGAGCCCGATGCATGCAAAACAAATGAATGAATGCACGCATGCATAGCAGAAGGATGGTAATTTAAATATGCCCTAGTACTAACCATTGAAAGCAGGTAAGTAAAAGGGAAGAAAGATGTGGGGTTGGAAGACATGCACACACTCACCCACACTTATTACAAATTTGCCCTCGCTCGGAGAGGCCAGAAAAATAATATAATTTAATTAACCTACAAGCTAATTAATTATTACAAACCACCTAATATAATTGAATATAATTAAGCAGTAAACAATAGCCTCGGGAAGAGGGTCCGATGCATGCGCGCTCGGTTCCGCTCGGAAAGTCACTGCCATGCGCAAGATGCCTCTGCTTTGGCTATTATCCTCCTCTGAAGACTGCACAAGTCCCAAGGTTGCTTCTCGAGTGCCCTAGAACACCACCGGCTAAAGGGATTGATCACTGGCCATGTGTAATGGTCACCGGCCACAAAATACTCCATCGGCCAACAATGGATGGCCAGTCGGCACTGAAGATGGCCGGCCAGCCAAATCTTCCTGCAGAATCTGTGTTGACAGTAACAGAGGGAAAAACTTGGCATGGCAATGCATTTCGAGCTATGTATGCACCAACCACACCCCTTATCATGTGAATGACTCAAAGGAGGATGGGCCTCGATTCTCGGACCACCAATCGCGCATTTCCATGCATGATGGCCCAAAGAATCAAGTGTGCATCTTGATATGGAATGCAATGCACATAAGCAAATAAAGGTGGCTCAACCTCTATCATAATCAATTCAAGAGGTTAAGCATGCGTGCTATTATGATGCAACCTAGGGATGTGAGCTAGCATGCGACTATGGAAGTACAAAGAAGCATACAAAGCATACAATGATCATGCAAGGCATGAAGCAATGCAACCAACAAGTATGCAAGACATAATGTGGGTGTTCAAGCATGCAAGCAAACATGTGACTTCATTCAATCATGTAACTTCAATCATGCAACAATACACAAATATGCAACAACATACAAGGGGAGCATGCAACAACATGGAAAGGGGTGGACTTAAACTAACATGGATAGCTCGCGAGCATGCCAAAATCAGTGGCCAATGCTATGGAAGTGAAGTCCAAAACACACACACATGCATACAAATATGGTCCAATTCCTAGGCATAAAGGGACAACTTCTAAGCATACTTAAAAGGAGGTAAACATGGACAATTAGCATGCAAGGTAAGCTCTGGAAATCATGTCAAAGATGATACCAAATCAATTGAACAAGATAATCATAGCATGGAACATGGTCCAAAACTCAAGGCTAACAAGCCAAAATGTAAAGTAGCTATACAAAGCATGCCATGGTCGACCAAAGCAACCTAAAACAGGCTTCAAGCATACCAAAACAAGCATGGAAGCTTCACAAAGCTTAGCCAAAAACATGCTAGAACAAGGGCCCAAAGCATAAGACATGTTAAGGCTAAATAATGGCATTACAAGACATGTATGCAAAGCATGCAAGGTGTGCCCAAACCAACTCAACACAATGCTATTTCATGGCAAAATAAGCATAAATATCAGTCAAGGCATGGTCAGCATGAGCCTAAACTAGATGCTCCTTTAAAAGGCAAAAATGGCCCTTTTCAAGGACAACAAGGAGAGGGGGTGGCCCTCTCCTTCCTAGGACCTCAAGGCACCATCCTCACCTCTAAAATCTCTCAAGATTTCAGTGGTGAGGAGGCCCAAACACAATGGTCCCGGAGTTCAACCAAAATGGCACAAAACAAAGGCCAAACAAGCCTTAAGGGGGGTCAAACAACCCCAAAGCTTAAAACACCCTTAACCAACTATTTAGAGCACTTAAAAAAAGAACTTTTTTATGTTATATGCTAAGCTCAAAAACAGATGCAAGATAGGCTAAAAAGCTTTGTAAAAATGGAGTAAAAAGGGACAAAAGTCTTACCCATATAGACCCTCTTCACAAACAATGTTCCAACAGCTCTTTTGGTTCCAAACCAGTCCAAAAGCTTCAAGGAAAGACCTCTGGCACCTTGTAGACGTCCCTGAACACCCCGGGAGGATGAATCTAGTTCTGTTCTTTTGGGTTTACTACAGTTCGGACTCAATTTGTCACGGTTCTAAATTTGAACCAAAGAGTCCAAATCCGGTAAATCGTTTTGAAAAAAATAGATTTTTAGAAAAGAAGTGCCAAACATGGACTACTTTGCCAGATACAGAGTCGCCACCTAAATATTTTTTAATGGGAGAATTTAGGAAACCTTGACTCGGTGCCAAAGGCCACGTGTCCATCATCACCAAAGTTGCCTCGGCTCGGGAGCTTGGGTACGATTGAGGAAGGTCAGCTATGAGCACCCCCTCTCGCCCGATCCAAAGATCGGCCTCTACTAACCATGATATCCAGATTTGAAAACGTTATGTGTTCTTATTCCGATTAATTAACTAGAATTACTATGTTATCCGCGTAGCAAACAAGTATAGACTAGATTGCCTAATTTGGAACGAAGCATTGCATATCCGTTTGTTTGGAAATGTTTTGAAATTTGCTACTCGCAAGTAGGCTAAAATATGGATTTCAATGAATTATTCCAATTCAAGTAATCCAACCTTCACCCACAGGCATTCAGGCAGTTAATCAAATAAGCATATAGCCACATGGTAAGCATGCTGTCATGTTAACATTCACACTCATGTGAGATGCTAAAGCATAAAAGACTTACAGTGCACTCCGTGCCAAAACAATGAAGCTAGTTAGCAAAACATGCATGACCCTAGTCCATGTTAAGTGGCTAATGCATCGCATACAAAATGCAATCTAGAGTAGGCTTGGCTAATCTAAGATGGCATATGACAATGTGACAAGTAACACGTATCTCAAGTTAGATTTGGAATACTATGTAGTTAGTATGATGCGCTGAGCCCGGTGCATGCAATATAGATGAATGAATGCATGCATGCATAGCATAAGAATGCTAATTGAGATATGCCTTAAATCTTACCATCAAAAACAGTTAAATAAAAGGGAGAAAGAAATGGGGTTGGAAGACATGCACACACGCACGCACACTTATTACAAATTTGCCCTCACTTGGAGGGACGGAATAAATAATACAGGCCGCCTAATTAACTAACTCATAAGCTAATTAATTATTACAGAACAAAATTGTAGACACCCCATTTTTGACCGTCCTCAAGACTTGGACGTCACCGTTGGAACACTCGGTGATTATCCATGTTTGTGTTTGTTTGGAGTTCCCGGAGTTCTCGGCTACGCGCGCCCCGCCTCAGGACCTCCGAACTTGACCGTTTGTGTTTGGTTTTGCACCAAACACTTGTGTTTTGCCTTGGAAGGGCAGGGAATGCTTTGTGAGGCATCCCTACACACCACTGGCTGGGGCTAGAGGCCACCGGCTGGCTGTAGTTGTCACCGGCACTATATTGTGCCGGTCGGCACTATTTTGGGCGAAATGACCAATTTGCCCAGCCGACCACTGTGCACTTGCTTTCTGAGATATTTTGCATGCCTTTTGAGCATTGCTTCCCTCCATACGTGTATGGAGGGATGAGGTCTTGTTTGCTTAGCTTGTAAGTTTACAAGTACTATAAGAGAAAAGCTCTCCCTCTTGACTTAGGGTTAGCATTTTCCAGAGCATTAGACACTGTTAGAGAGCTCGAGCTCTGGTTTTTAGGGTTAAGTTAGATACATATATCATATCTCTCTTTTCTCTTAGGACACTAGGTGTTTAGTTCATACTATTGCACTAAAACACCTAGAGTTCCACCTTCTCTTGGCTCGAGGTTCCAAAGGTCGGTTCTTGACATTTTTGGTGGTTTGGAGCTCAAGGAAGCAACAACATCAACTCTTGTGAAGATAGTCAACAAGGGTGAGAAACTTGCATTTTATTCCCCATTTTTGCATTCCATTTTTACCTAGTTTAAAACAGTTTTTGTGCTTAGTGATTAACACATAAAATCTCTGTTTTCAAGTCCTCTTTATTGTTCATTAAGGGTGCTTGGTGGTTTGAGCAAGTTTAACCACCCTTAGACCTTGAAAAGGTCACTTTTTGTGCTATTTTGGAGAGATCCGGGACTTGTGTGCTTGGACCTCTTCACCACTGAAATCTTGAGGGATTTCAGTGGTGGAGATGGTGCCATAAAGTCCTAGAAAGGAGAGGGCCACCCCCTCTCCTTGATGTCCTTAAAAAGGGCAAGTTTAGCCTCTTGAGAGAGCCCCATGCTTGAGTGTGTGCTGAGCTTGTTTGACTTGTTTTCTATGCTTATACTATCATGATATAACATGTTTTCAAGTTGGTTTTGGCCTCCTATACATGCTTAGTATAGTTGCCTTGTAATGCCTCTTTTATGCCTTAACATGACTAGGTTGCTTGCCCTATTTTCTAGCATGTTTTAGGCTTAGATTTGTGAAGCTTGCAAGCTTATTTCGCCATGATTTAGCTCTGTCCATAGCTATGTTGGCCAATCTTGGCATGTATTTGGTAGCCTCTTTGTATTTGGCTTGTTGGCCCCAAAAGCATGAAAGTGTGGTACGCTATTCTAGCTTTGTTTTTAGTGAATGGAACCATCTAACATGCCATTTCAGTCCTTCATACATGCTTGTTTGATTGCCTTAGTGGCCTTGTTAATGCTTTAAGAACTTGTCTTTAAGTGCTCTATGTTTAGGCCTTATTGCATGCCTTAGATTCCATGCTTCCTAGATGCCATCTAGGTGGTCCCTTAGGCTTAGTTTTATGTGTGAAAACTTTTTCTTTAAGTGCTTTGAATATTGCCATGTATGATTGTGCTAAGTGTGGTTTAATGCCCTATTGACTTGTCTTAAGCCTAGGCCATTTGCATGCTTTGTTTGGCATGCTTCATTGCATGATTTGGCATTATGTTTGACGTGAATTTCAGAGTTTTGATGCATGCTATCAGTCTATGTTTGGCCTCTTAAGTGTGCATAAGAGTTTGACTTTGTATGCCTAAGTTTTAAGCCTTAACATGTGCATGTGTGTGCGTGTGTTTAGTCTCATTTTCTAGGCATTCTGGCCACTGTTTTGAGCCTTATTGGAGCTGCCCAATTCATGTTTAAGCCCAATCTACAATCGGTTTGCATGCTTGGTTCATGTGCATGCTTGTATGCTTGCATAAATGCCATACCATTGTCCATGTGTGCATAATAGATAAACATGCTTAGGACCTCATTGCATTGGCATGTCGCTACGCCTCTTGACTAAGACATGATGGAGGTTTAGCACCCTTTTATGTGTCTGCTTGGTTTGTATGCATTTTAAATCAAATTTGCACCCTTGGTTCTTAGGATCATCACGCATGGAAATGCGCGATTGATGGTTCGGGAATCGAGGCACACCCTCTTGAGTCCATAGCATGATGAGGGATGTGCTTGGTGCATACATGCTTTGATTTGCATTGCCTTGCCTTTGGTTTCCTCTCTTTATCGATTCACGTGTTCTCGAGGATAAAGGGCGATCGACACTCTTTAGTGCCGAGCAATTGCCTCTTGGCGGCCGATAATGAAATTAAGGGCGGTGGTTTTCTTCCTTAGCGGTGGCTCCTGCCTCGGTAGGTGATGCTCCCAGTGCTCGAGAGGTACTCTGAAGTTTGGGAATTTTCGAGAAGGAAGCGGAGAAGCGAGCACACTTGCATGGCGATCTGATTAAGCGAGTCCGGGCACACCTGTGCAGTCGACCCTCCTTAGAGGCATTTATCACTTAAGTAGATTAATTATTTGATTTAATTAATTTAGTTGATTTGGAATATTTAATTAGCTAGAATAGTTAATTATTTATTCGGTTTTGTATATTCTTTAGGTCCCTCGGCGAGGCGAATTGTAATAAGTGTGCGTGAGTGGGTGCATGTCTTCAATCCCCTTCTTTCTATCCCTTTTATTTACACCTTATGGTAGATTAAGGCACGTCTACTTTAGCATACCTTATGCAATACATGCGTGCATCCATGCATTTGTTTACATGCAGGCTCGTACATCCTACAAATTGCATCGTACTTTCAATTCCAAATTGAATACGTGATAGTTGTCACATCTCATGTGCCATGTTTAGGGTTAGCCGAGCCTACTCTAGATTGCATCCATGCCTGATGCATTAGACATAAACATGAACTAGGTCATGCATGCTTTGCTAACTAGTTTATTATTTTGGTAGTCTGATGTAAGTATTTTTAAGCTTTAGCATACCACATGCGTGTGAATGTCTTGCCATGACGATATGATTGCCATGCGGCTAAATGCTTATGTGTTATAAAGCTGTTTTGAATGCACTGTGGGTGAAGGTTGGATTGCACGAGTTGGAACAACTCATCGAAATCCGTATTTTAGCCTACGTGCGGTAGCAAAATCTAACACGTTTTTGAGACAAAAGCGGATATGCAATGTTTATTTCCAAGTTAGGCGATCTAGTCTATACTTTTGTGTTGTCGCATCACATAGTAATTCTAGGTTAATAACTTAGGAATAAGAACGCATAAAGTTTTCAAAAGCGGATATCACGGTTAGTAGAGGCGGTCTTGGACGGGCGAAAGAGTGCTCATAAGTGACCTTCCCGATCGTACCCAAGCTCGAGCCAAGACCACTTTGGTGATGACGGACATGTGGCCTTGACGCAGTCGGGTTTCTAAATTTCCCAAAAATAAAATATTTAGGTGGCGACTTCATGTCCGCAATCCATGTTTGGCGCTACTTTTCAAAATCTGTTTTCTCAAAGCGATTTGCGGATTTGGACTCTTTGGTTCAGATTTAGAACCGACACACAAAAAAGTCGGAATCAGGCGAGGTCCCCAGCGGGGCGTGCTCTGATTCTGGCGACTCTTTGGGATGTTAGAGAGCTTGACTCGAACTCGTGATATCTGTTTTGGTGCATTTATGTGTTTCTTTGCATTGCATGTGCATTGGTGCGCCTAGGACACCGTGTTGGCCATCTGCTATTCTGGCCGGTTTCTTGGAGGCTTGTCTTGTCAAGGCATGTCCGTAAAAATTTGGACGGATTCGCGAACTCTGCCGATGTAGAACACAAACCCGGTTTCTGGGGCACCCTTGGACCATTCGACCTAGTTGCATAGTCGGAATCGTGGTGACCATTCCAAACTAGGGCCGGGTTGCTTACCCGGTTTAGGTTGTTTGAAACATTGCGTCGTAGTGAAACCCTAGCTCGACAAAATAGGACAGAAACCCTACCCCAACATAGGGGTGTATTGGCTCTCATTTACTTGCTATGTGCTTTTAGAGTGAATCTCTCTGGAGTGCATGTACCGGTTCTTGGTCTGCGTATCCGGCTGTGGGCACCGATGTCGGTTGTGGGAATCGATTATATCTGCGAGAATCGATTTGATTTGGGGCAGTGACTTGAGGAACGATATTGATAGTAGAGTGCATGTTGTTCGACTACACCGTGTTTGATCTATTTTGGAAATTTGAAGTCTTTGCTTGTTTTCCGTTTGATTCGATTGATTGAGAGAGTTGAGTCGAAGCACTAGTGTCTTTTCCTCGAGGCGGGACCAAACATGATCAGTCGGAAGAGATTGTGGTCATGAGCCACGCCGAGTCAAGGAACCACCCCACAAGATGAGGCTACTGTCGATATGCCACACCCGCCTAGGTCGCCCGCTGCACACCCAATCTGGACCCCTCAATTCTATCAGGCTCGCGAGCCCACTACATTCGAGTTAATGGGGATGATAGGCGTGCTTGAGGTCGTGGCGGATCTCGCTTTAATGTCACCCTCGCCACCGGTTGCACCGTATGCTGGAAATTTCGAACCCCAGGAGCCCCCGATATTGGGGCGGATTGTGATCGAGCTCAATCAGTCGGAGATGACCTCCACCCACAACAGTGATGTACCAGTACCAACCCAAACCTCTCACCAAGCTGAGGCCAGAGGCAAAGACAAAGTAAAGGCCGAGGCCGACCCCGTGGAACAACTTCGTGGGCGATCGAGCTTTAACCGGAGGAATGAGCAAACAACAGTATCCGCGATTTTAACCAAAAAGTATGGATGACGTTTTCCCTACCGCTGAGGCGATTCGATCAATCGAAGAACCGGATAGGCCCCGTCATGCCAAGAAGGTTCTTCCACTCCCACCGCATCCGGAAAGGATCGAAACTCAAACTCGCCCGACCCGTTCGCTAGTGCATCTAGCAAGAGTCCTCAATTCGAAGTACTTGCCCCGCGAGGGCCTTCCATCCTCTCTACATCTTTGTTGTCTAGGGCACTTCTGATTTTAGCCAAAAAGGGGCATCTCACACCACTCGATCCTAGGCCGCTCCCCAAACCCCTTCCAGCAGGCCATGATGCCACTCAGTACTGTGCGTACCATCAACAGTCTGGCCACACCACTGATAATTGCTTCCGCCTCCGGCATGAGGTACATGATTTGATTGATAACAAGGTTATCCTCCCACCCACCTCGGCTAAATCAGTCACTACAGAGTTCTTGGATTGTGAGGACACAGATACCGAGGACACCGATACTGCAAGTATGTAATTGGGATTCAATTGCCTGCGGGCAATATCTGGTACATTTTTGGATATGGCGTTTGGCACGCATTTTTGAGCACCTGCCGACGCTCTTTTTGTAAATCCTGGCTTGGGTGTCGAGTCAGTGTTTTGTTTTGTTTTGAGTCCGTCTCATCGTTTTGAGTCAGTTCTTTTTGCTTAAGGGTCTGTCTTGCTACGATAAGTCGGTCCTCTTTGTATAGAATACCGAGTGATTCCGGGGTTGTTGCCTCGAACACCGTTTTGTACTTACTTCTTTTTGCTTTCTTTTTGAGTCTGTCTCTGTCGTGGAGCCAGTTGCATCCGAAACAAAAAACCTGAATGAAACAGCTGCGGCTACTGTGTTCCCATGCCTATTGTTTATTTTGGGTTAGTTGTACCAGAAAAACTCGAGCAGGGCGACAGTGCATTCCACCTGCTCCCGTGTGCCCTGAAAATTATTGCATTGACCTAAGTTTTTCAAAACTTTTTGAACACTGCGGTGAAAACGAAGAGGAAGGAATTCCTCGGGTTTTGGCAAAACTTTGATCAAAATTGAAAGAAAGAACGGCGTGCTAAGCCCTTAACAATTGGAATCATGCTTGTCAGCGTGAGTACTGGGAAGGATCCTGACTTGATCTGGACTGGTTCCACACTATCTTCGCCAAGCGATGTGTTTCTTAAAATTTTTCAAAAATTTTGTTTCTTGCGATCTGTGAAGACACATGTGGAACCGCTCTTGAGATTGTGCAGCCTAGGATCGCTCTCAGCCTCAAGTATCAACCCGCCCGTTTTGTTCTTCCAACTCATCCAGACCGTTCAACGGTCGACCATCAGAGGAGGCCCGTGCGGCCAGTCTCGAAGCAGTTCTCGGACAAGGGGCTTTGAAATCAGAGCAAAAGATTATACCTAACTAGAAGAAGCTCGTGAAGCAACCGTGATGGACTCTTCTGTAAGGTACCGCAACGGCCGTTTTCCTAGATACAGGAAGGCTTCAATTACTACGACCATTTGACATGGGCTTGCTACACTTTTACCGTTTGAGAGGCTCATTTGGTAGAAAATCCGGAAGGCGACCGAGCAAAAGTTAGAGCAAAAGAAAATGAAAATACAAAAGAAGAAAGAAAAAAAGAAAGAAAAAGAAGCTCATAAGGTCGAAAAACCGCATTGGGCGCTTGGCAAAAGTTAGACAATAAAAGAAAAAGAAAGCAAAAAAATGAAGCTCGCAAGGTCGAAATCCTGCATCAGGCGCCATGGCAAAAGTTAGAGCATAAGAAGGAGAGGTTAAATACCGAGTGTACCTTAACCCCGAACTACGTGAGGCTTGATTCCCATGTTTGGGATCGTGAGCAACTTCATCTTGAAGTCCGACCCTCAACGCTCCCATAGCGTCTCGATCCATGTCATGGTTTTGATCACTTTTGCCCTCTCCGAATCCAATGTCTCGATTGCGAGAACCCGGAACTACGTGATTAACTTCCTCTTGAAGCCAAACCACCAACACCTTCGGTGTTGTGTCCACATATTGATTCAAGCGTCTTGACTCCTCCGTGTTGGGGATCCGACTGTCGTCGGCAAAGGCGGCTTACAACATGCCGTGGCATTATCCAAACAAGGGGCAACTTTCCGTTGCCCTCCATTGCCATAAGTTGCCCTGAGTTATGTTCAAACCAGGGGCAACTTTCCGTTGCCTTCCCTCTCCTTTTAAGCCAGGGGCAATTTCCCATTGCCTTCGATCCGAGGTTGCATATCTCGAGGGTAAGTTCTATGCTCGTTGAGCATTGATTGTCTACAAAAACGGTTTTTGAAAAGTTTTACCGAGGTTGACTTATTTTCTCGAAAACTGTTTCGCTTTCAAAATGGGACCATGTTTGGATCCAACAAAAGGAGAATTTTCAGTGCTTACAGCCTGACTCGCATAATTTTCAAATCAAAATTGAATAAGTGCGTTAATCTAACTCTCATTTTGGTCAGAACTGTTTTAGAAAACACAACAAAAATGGTCAAAATGATGAACCAGGGGCACAGTGGAGCCAGGTATCCTGTTCCCCCCCCCCCCCACCATCAACATGCATTTGCCAGAAAGGCGCTTTATCCACCAGAAGGAGTGGTTGCAAGCTAGCTATATCGGGCATGAACCCGCAACTTCCTATTCATCCGTCATTCACCTCGGGGAGGGATGCAAAATAAGAGAATAAAGAATAGAGAGGAGTAAGTTGAGAGAAAAGTGAGAAGGGTTTTGTGAGAAAAACCGAACTGAGGGTCGAGTGATGTGAGAATCACGAATCGAGAAAAGGTGGGAGGTGCACGGAGGCGGCTCCTCGAAATTTGAGGTCTCTTTTAAACATGTCGTGTGGTGTCTTTTCGATTTGTCGGTCTCAACTTTGGATTTGAGTCTTTTCAAGTATGTCTCGTCGCGTTAGGTCGCGCCTTTTGCTTCTTTGATTGAGTCTCTCGTGTTATGTGGGAGGCTCGACACCCCGGTTGAAAACCCGTCTTCTTCTTCTAAAAAGGTAATCGCTTGTGCTCAGAATGCTTTGCCGTTCTCTGCATCCGTGCAAAGTAGGAGAAGGAAGGGAAAATTTGGAACATCCGAGTGTGTTTCAACTGCAACCGTATCGGTTTTGTGATCCGTCTTGTCAGATTGGGTTATTCATTTAAGGTTTGCTGTGGGCAGAATGAACCAAGTATTGTATCACAGGCCGTATATAGCCCCAATCCTCAGCAGAGTATGGGTTGTATGTTCAGTTTGAGCAGTGGTTTGTATGAGCTGTTTTGCTGCTTAGTTGGTTGGTTATTTGATTATTACAGTGCAAGTGTTCAATTGTCAGATAACAGATCAGTATCATTTACATTTGAGGTGTAATATGATGCAATGCAGTGCAAAGTACGAGATATGTAAATATAACACTTTTCAGATAAAAAGTCCATTTCATATCATCTTTTTCGAGTACATAGTTTGAAAAAAGCAAAAAACCTGCCTGCGGCAGTACACAGTACTCTATCTACCAAAAAGAGAAAAGTACAAGAAAAGAAATAAAAGAAAGAAGCAGCAAAATCATCATCATCAGCAATAGGCCTCGTGCCTAAGGATCAGTCCTCGCCCTCTTCCTGGGCAGAAGCACAAAAGCGTCGTCGGAGCCGTCCTTGTCGAGCCGAACCTGAGCTATCCCCCTCCTCATAAATGACTCGATCCCGCCTCCGACTCCCCATCTCCAGGCTCGTGAGTCTGCTCCCCATGACCACGCCCCCTGCAGTGCGAGGAAGATCCTGCCATCCCGGTAGAGGCGGGAGGCCCAGTGGGAAGCATGTCGCCTTTGGAGGGATCGGGAAAGGAGGCTGAAAATACAAAGAACAAACACATCAGAAAACCGTGAGCAGTTTATCAGTATAGAATGCAGTGTATGAGTACAGTGTGTGAATGCCGTGAGCAGTTTATCAATGCAGAATGCAGTGTATGAGTACAGTGTGCGAATGCGTGGCGATTTATCGAGATAGAATGCGGTGTATGAGTACAATGTATGAAAAGGCGTGGCGATTTATCGATTTTTGTGCGATGAAGCAGTTATGCAAAAGCGAGCATGATTCGAGGCGTAATTGATCAAAACATACCCGGAAGCCGTAGGCGACCAAGGCGTCGAGAGTCATTGCGGCAAAGATCTCAAAGGGGAGGCATTCAACTCCTGGTAGCGGGTATACTCGGAGGAGGTGCAAAAAGTATTAAATACATCAAGATTCGGGATATCTGAATAAGCTGAAATGACAATGCAAGATGCGAAATAAAGTAATACATCTGGGAGGCAACTCGGGAATGCTTAGGCCAACTTCGTGACCACGGTAGGAGGAGCAAAGGAATCTGGTAGGTCTCCGCTCCGCCCCTATAAGTCAACATAGTAGGTAGGCGGGCGGCCGTCCTCGTCCCCTCTGCACCCCCCCTGCCATGAGCTCGAGCCCTCTGTGATGGCCCGCTCTGCTCTGTCTCTGCCGGGCAGCTGGCGCCCAGTCTCTGGATCGGCTCCGGAGCCCGGCTCGAGCCGCATCAAGAAGGTCCGGACGTGCTCGGAGTAGTCGCCCTCGCCTGTAGGCATCCACATCTATGGCCCGACCAAGGGTGTAGTCCTCCATCTCTGCTCAAAACCTCTCGGTGTCCCTCATGTGCTCGGGAGGTGGATCGAACTATCTGCTCCGTAATCGAGTCAGCAGAAGAAGCGCTCACCAGTGCAGGCAAAGCCAGCGGGCCCTCCAGAGAATCCGTGGCGAGGTCTCGGTGGTGCGCATACATCTCGTATCACCGCGGGAGTGAAGCCCACTACCGGGTGACTGAAATGAAATCTGATTGATTATCTCTGGATCTGAAATATGCGCATAAGCGAAGCTTCAAGCGGATGTAAGTAAAACATACCTCGGTAGGGGTGATGGTGTCAAGAAAGCAGCGGTAGAAGCTAAAAGTGTCCCGGCCTCGGACACATCGCCCGTCATGGCGAAGAAGGGGCGACGAGAGGGTCTCGCTCTCGATCAAGCTCGATCTGGGAAGTAGGCATACACCCGGTACCAAAAGCGACGTCGATATGATTATCGTAAAAAGTAGAATACATAATAAAGCGGAAGTAACGGAGCCGTGTATTGTGTATTGTATTGGCGAGTGTCTGATGTGAGCAGATTATGCGGTCGATGCTCATATATGTCGTGCCATGGGTACAAGATATCTGAACAACGATGTGCGGTGTCTGATCTGAAAGAAAGTACTGAACGAAAAGCAGCGAAGAAGACATACCTCCTGTGCTCGCCGAGAGCCTCCTAGCAATGCCCGCGCCACGAGACGGAGCTCATGTAGCCGTAAAGGGTGGCCAGAGCCGCACCACCCCAGTCATACTGCACAATCCGTCGGACGTCCACCAGTGCGCTGAGGAGGCAGAGAGGCACGGTGTTCGCCCGGTCGGCGAATAGGGTGGTCCCTAGCAAAAACATGAGGAAGCCGCGTGCATATCTCTCAGCACCCTCCTGGGTCATCGGAGCCGCGTCCACCAGCATGGTCCGCACTTTTCAGCGCACCTCGAACCAGGAATAGCGGACAAACCCTGGACGAACAAGTGGCGGCGCCTCGCCGAGCAAATAAACCTGAGCGGCGATCCACTCGTCCATATCTGTGTCAAAGGGGATCGGATCACCCCCCACCCCGATGCCAGTGAGCATCGAGAAGTCGAAAGGGGTCATCGTCATGTCCCTGCCGATGCGATAGATGAAAAGAATCGGTGGTGTCCCACCACCTCTCGCCAGAGCGGCAAGAAGAGGTCTGCAAGTGGAGAGTCCGGAAAGTCCCCTACGAAGGTACGGCCGCCCGATCCACAATGCGGCTAATGGCGTCGCGGCTCGGCGTACCCATGAAGCGGTAATGTTCCCATACCCGCGGAGAGTATGGGAGTCTCCCTGTAGTCAAGAAATTGCAAAGCCATATGAAGATATGCAGTTGGTATAAATCTAGTATGCGTGCAGATTATCTTTAAAATTCAAACAGAAACAGGGTGCCGGTGTGCTTATAGTAAACTACAAACCCGTGGTGTGTCAGTGTGTTTTAGATGCTCCAGTGTAAGCTTGGTGCATGTGTGCACATTTTTCAGATTCAAGCAGACATCGGGCTTCAGTGTACTGAGGTAGGCTACAGCCTGTGATATATCAGTGTGTTTTGTGAAGGTTAGCATGCAGATATGGTGCATGTGTGCACATTTTTCAGATTCAAGCAGGTATCGGGTTTCAGCTTACCAGTGGGTGGGCTACGGTCTGTGACATGTCAGTGCTCCTATGAGGATCGGTGTAAACAGCGTGTGTGCGTGCTTTTCAACGTTCAAATAGAAGCCAGGTCTTGGTATGTTTCAGTAAACTACAACGTCTGGTGTGTCCGCGTGTTGGTACAGTTTTGTGCAAATCTAGCATGTGTGCGAGTTTTCAAATTCAAAAAAAAGCGCCGAGTGTTGGCGAATTGGTAGTGCAATGTGTGCCGTGTGTTTGGGTGATTCAGACTAGTGCAGTGTGTGTGCATGTGCGTCGGTCCTAAATAGATGTCAGTTATGAGTTTGTCTACAATCGACCGCAGTACAGTACATCGGAACTAAGCAGTTAAATGGGTTCAGTTAGCTATGGCAGTTGACAGGAAATCCTACATTGCAGAAAATAAGAGACCAGAATGTTACCTCGACGGCGCCACAGAACAAGTGGGAGCCGGCTCGCGTGCGAAAGCTCTGGGTCCAAAACTCATCAAAGCCGGAAGTGGCGGAGTCCGTCGGGTGGTAGCACGTGGATGGCCGGGCGATAGGTCGCCGGATCGAATGGGCGCTCGCTCAATGGGAGGAGCTCGACCCCGGGGTCCATCTCATCGTCCGGGGGAGTCCCGACGTGTGGGATATCGTCTGCCATGGGTAATGATGGTGAAAAATAGCCGGAAAAGGAAAACCGGGTCGGAATACGAAAAGTCAACCGAGAAGGTCAACCCCGAGAAATGGGAAATGGCGGAAGGGTCGAATGTGAAAGACACGGGAGTGAAGAGAAAATCGAGGAACAAGTCGAAAAAGGCGAAAATAGCAAAAGGAATACCGAAATGGAGAAATGTTAGGTTCAAAGTGTTCAAACGCGGAGATATCTGTGAATCGAGCGACAACATGGCGTGAAAATCGGCGAAAAAATCAAAGGAAAACACTCTAGAGAGAGAGAGAAGGAGTTTTGGCGGTGAAGTAAGAAAATGGGGCTTAGGTGCCCTATTTTAAAAGACCCGAGGCAAATTGTCAAAACTGCCCCCGATCAGTCATTTTTGGCCGGTCGGCACTATTTTGTGCCGGGCGGCACATTTTTGTGCCGATCAATGAGTTCAGCCAGCCGGTGGTAGCCGATGACCACCCCACCCAGCCGGTGGTGTTCACAAGGCCATTTTTAGGCAAATTGAGGAGTTTTGGGTCTTCATAGCTCAAGAAAGTACAAGAAAATGCATCCCCGATGCTCAACCGGCCTCCGTTTTGACTTCGGACCGTCTCTACTGTGCGTGGCACTCAAATTCAAGCGGTGTATCCTTTTGTATCCTTTTGTCATTCTGAGATTCAAAAGTTGCCCGTGTCGTTCGCCCATCCATCGCATTTCCCGGCGTATCGTATCACGCCATCTTGCACGTCCCTTGAGACTTGCTCCATTTTGCATTATCATGTGGCATGCGTGTCATACTGCCTCATTTTGCATTTCATCTTGAGTCCCGTGAGGTGTGCTACCTCACGCGCTTCGTTTTGCATTTCATACCCCCCGGGTCTGGCGAGACCTTAAACGCGCACAGTCCGGCGGGACCAAAAACACGCACGGTCCAGGAGACCCTAAATCCTCGAGAGGTGCAAGACCTTCGGTGAATTGAGGTGTACCTCATCACATTCGTTTCACGTTTCATTGCATCCCGAGGCACGTACGCCTCGTTTTGCACTTCATTTTCCATCAAATGAGGTACGTGTGCCTCATTTCGCATTTCATTGCATCTCGAGGCACGCACGCCTCGTTTTGCACTCCATTTTCCATCTTTTGAAACACGCACGGTCCAGGAGACCTTAAATCCTCGGGAGGTGCAAGACCTTCGGTGCACTAAAGTTGCCCCTCATTGCATTTGGCATGCATTTCATTGCGCCGTTTGGCGCACACCCCCATTACACTTCATTTTCCATCCTTTGAGGCACGTGTACCTCATTGCACTCCATTTTCCATCTTTTGAAACACGCACGGTCTAGGAGACCTTAAATCCTCGGGAGGTGAAAGACCTCCGGTGCATTAAGGTGTGCACCTCATTGCATTTGGCATGCATTCCATCGCATTGTTTAGCGCACCTCATCGGTTGCCCCCCTAGGTCCGGCAAGACCTTAAACCCGCTCATTTGCATTATCATGCATCTCAAAGCCGCGCGTTAGCGCGCATTTCAAAAAATGCATTGTCATGCATACATTATACATCGCGGTCTAGGAGACCTTAAATCCTCTGAAGGTGCAATTCCTTTGGTGTTTGTCGTGCCCAAACGACTTTCGGTGGTCTGGTAAAGCCACATGCGTGCTGCGGTGTGAGTTCCTAGGAGACCAATGGGGCGGTGAAAACTAGAGTTTGAATGGCTTGTGCCTAGAAGCATAAAGGTTAATTTCGAGACTAAAATCTGGTTTAAATACCGAGGGTGTACCCTCGGCTTGAAATCGTGTGGAAGCCCCATAGGTTGAGGCGTGTTTATGCCTCGGTTCTGAATCTTGAACCAACCTAGTATATCACCCGTTGGTAGAATAGGAAAAGCGCAATCGCAGCCATTGCATCACATTGCATTTATCATGCGTTTCATTGTAAATACTATTGCATATGTCATGCATTTTCAAAAATTCAAAAAACATGCATCTCATGCATCATTAATACCATTGCATATGTCATGCATTTTCAAAAAAAAACAAACAAAGAAACCCATGCATATGTCATGCATCATCCTCGTAGTATAGTGCATATGTCATGCATTTCTGTAAATATCCATTTCTATTGCATTGTAGCTGCATGCATTCACTGCATCATCTTCCATCTATGGCTTGCGCCTTTCCTTGTTGAGCTTGGTCTGGTATGTGCCCTTACTCTTCACGTTGAAGCATAGTTCTGCATGTGTATCGCGCCTACTCCACGCTGGTATGTTGGATTGAGGTTGCGGCACCTTTTCTGTGTTAGACGCGGCTTGTACGCGTGCATGCCTTTCCTAGGCGAAATACGGTTTGGCCCACATGCCATACCCATTGTATCCATTTCCATTACATTGTAGTGTAGTCGTTGCGTCCGGCATTAGGATCATTATTCCCACCTCAGCGGGTCGTCTCCCCACTTATGTCAATCCACTCAATACTTGTTCTTATCCGTGCGTATTACTCATAGATCAGACATCGTTCTATGGGACACGGGTGTTCGTGCGTATTCCTCATAGATCAGACATCGTTCTATGGGACACGAACTTGTTACCTCCATCAATCTATTTGACATTTGTGTGGTTTCGAACCGCTCCGGTTTGAATCATGATTCAATTGCCCTGCATGTAGTTCGCATTAGTTTTAATTGCACTACATTTTCATTTGCATTATTCATACATAGTTTTGTATGTATTGCATATCATTCGTCATTCGCATTGCATATGTCATGCATGTTGCTAACAATATAATTACTGTTAAGTTTGCTTTCTTCTGAGCCGCGATATTGTATGTCTGATTCATTACCCGGCGCAACGGACGAGCCGCATTGTATTGTATCCTCCGTGTGAGACGTTTTGAGAATTGCATAATTCTCTTACATCCTTCTGCATTGTAGTGTAGATTGGTGCATGTTAGCTTATAAGCATTGCATGTATGCTTCATTACGACTTTCTTTGCACGTTTGTCCAAGTCTTGGCCTTGTCAAAATGGAGTCGTCTCGGCTTTGACATTCACTCCCGTCATTGTTATGACTTTCGAAGTTCTGTCAAGAGGGGCAAATCTGTAGACACCCCATTTTTGACCGCCCTCAAGACTTGGGCGTCACCGCTGGAACACTCGGTGATTATCCATGTTTGTGTTCGTTTGAGTTCGGAGTTCTCGCCACGCCCGCCTCGGGACCTCCGAACTTGACCGCTTGTGTTTGGTTTTGCACCAAACACTTGTGTTTGCCTTGGAAGGGCGGGAATGCTTTGTGAGGCATCCCTACACACCACCGGCCGGGCTAGAGGCCACCGGCTGGTTGTAGTTGTCACTGCACTATATTGTGCCGTCGGCACTATTTTGGGCGAAATGACCAATTTGCCCGACCACTTGTGCACTTGCTTTACGAGATATTTTGCATGACTTTTGAGCATTGCTTCCCTCCATACACGTGTATGGAGGGATGAGGTCTTGTTTGCTTAGCTTGTAAGTTTACAAGTTCTATAAGAGGAAAGCTCTCCTCTTGACTTAGGGTTAGCATTTTTCGAGCATTAGACATTGTTAGAGATTTGGAGCTCGTTTTTAGGGTTAAGTTAGATACATATATCATATCTCTCTTTTCTCTTAGGACACTAGGTGTTTAGTTCATACTATTGCACTAAAACACCTAGAGTTCCACCTTCTCTTGGCTCGAGGTTCCAAAGGTCGGTTCTTGACATTTTTGACTGGTTTGGAGCTCAAGGAAGCAACAACATCAACTCTTGTGAAGATAGTCAACAAGGGTGAGAAACTTGCATTTTATTCCCCATTTTGCATTCCATTTTACCTAGTTTAAAACAGTTTTTGTGCTTAGTGATTAACACATAAAATCTCTGTTTTCAAGTCCTCTTTATTGTTCATTAAGAGTGCTTAGTGGTTTGAGCAAGTTTAACCACCCTTAGACCTTGAAAAGGTCACTTTTTGTGCTATTTTGGAGAGATCCGGGACTTGTGTTTGACCTCTTCACCACTGAAATCTTGAGGGATTTCAGGTGGAGATGGTGCCATAAAGTCCTAGAAAGGAGAGGGCCACCCCCTCTCCTTGATGTCCTTAAAAAGGGCAAGTTTAGCCTCTTGAGAGAGCCCCATGCTTGAGTGTGTGTTGAGCTTGTTTGACTTGTTTTCTATGCTTATACTATCATGATATAACATGTTTTCAAGTTGGTTTTGGCCTCCTATACATGCTTAGTATAGTTGCCTTGTAATGCCTCTTTTATGCCTTAACATGACTAGGTTGCTTGCCCTATTTTCTAGCATGTTTTAGGCTTAGATTTGTGAAGCTTGCAAGCTTATTTCGCCATGATTTAGCTCTGTCCATAGCTATGTTGGCCAATCTTGGCATGTATTTGGTAGCCTCTTTGTATTTGGCTTGTTGGCCCCAAAAGCATGAAAGTGTGGTACGCTATTCTAGCTTTGTTTTTAGTGAATGGAACCATCTAACATGCCATTTCAGTCCTTCATACATGCTTGTTTGATTGCCTTAGTGGCCTTGTTAATGCTTTAAGAACTTGTCTTTAAGTGCTCTATGTTTAGGCCTTATTGCATGCCTTAGATTCCATGCTTCCTAGATGCCATCTAGGTGGTCCCTTAGGCTTAGTTTTATGTGTGAAAACTTTGTCTTTAAGTGCTTTGAATATTGCCATGTATGATTGTGCTAAGTGTGGTTTAATGCCCTATTGACTTGTCTTAAGCCTAGGCCATTTGCATGCTTTGTTTGGCATGCTTCATTGCATGATTTGGCATTATGTTTGACGTGAATTTCAGAGTTTTGATGCATGCTATCAGTCTATGTTTGGCCTCTTAAGTGTGCATAAGAGTTTGACTTTGTATGCCTAAGTCTTAAGCCTTAACATGTGCATGTGTGCGTGTGTTTAGTCTCATTTTCTAGGCATTCTGGCCACTGTTTTGAGCCTTATTGGAGCTGCCCAATTCATGTTTAAGCCCAATCTACAATCGGTTTGCATGCTTGGTTCATGTGCATGCTTGTATGCTTGCATAAATGCCATACCATTGTCCATGTGTGCATAATAGATAAACATGCTTAGGACCTCATTGCATTGGCATGTACGCTAGGCCTCTTGACTAAGTCATGATGGAGGTTTAGCACCCCTTTATGTGTTTGCTTGGTTTGTATGCATTTTAAATCAAATTTGCACCCTTGGTTCTTAGGATCATCACGCATGGAAATGCGCGATTGATGGTCCGGGAATCGAGGCACACGCCCTCTTGAGTCCATAGCATGATGAGGATGTGCTTGGTGCATACATGCTTTGATTTGCATTGCCTTGCCTTTGGTTTCCTCTGCTTCTTTGTCGATTCTGCGAGTTACTGCGAGGATAAAGGGCGATCGGCACTCTTTAGTGCCGGCCAGCCTCTTCTTGGCGATAATGAAATTAAGGGCGGTGGTTTTCTTCCTTAGCCGGTGGCTCTGCCTCGGCGGTGATGCTCCCGGTCTTTCGAGAGGTACTCAAGTTTTGGGAATTTTCAGAGAAGGAGAGCGAGAGAAAGCAGAGCACACTTGCACTCCAAGATAGCCTGATTCGAGCGAGTCCCGCGAACTGACACTCCTTAGGCATTTATCACTTAAGTAGATTAATTATTTGATTTAATTAATTTAGTTGATTTGTAATATTTAATTAGCTAGAATAGTTAATTATTTATTCGTTTGTATATTCTTTGGTCCCTCGGCGAGGCGCAATTGTAATAAGTGTGCGTGAGTGGGTGCATGTCTTCCAATCGCTTCTTTCTATCCCTTTTATTTACACCTTATGGTAGATTAAAGGCACGTCTACTTTAGCATACCTTATGCAATACATGCGTGCATCCATGCATTTGTTTACATGCAGGGCTCGAGACATCATACAAATTGCATCGTACTTTCAATTCCAAATTGAATACGTGATAGTTGTCACATCTCATGTGCCATGTTTAGGGTTAGCCGAGCCTACTCTAGATTGCATCCATGCACGTGTTGCATTAGACACTTAAACATGAACTAGGTCATGCATGCTTTGCTAACTAGTTTATTATTTTGGCGCGGAGTACGATGTAAGTATTTTTCGCTTTAGCATACCACATGCGTGTGAATGTCTTGCCATGACAGTATGATTGCCATGCGGCTAAATGCTTATGTGTTATAAACTGTTTTGAATGCCTGTGGGTGAAGGTTGGATTGCCTGAGTTGGAACAACTCATCGAAATCCGTATTTTAGCCTACGTGCGAGTAGCAAAATCTAACACGTTTTTCGAGACAAAACGGATATGCAATGTTTATTTCCAAGTTAGGCGATCTAGTCTATACTTTTGTGTTGTGCGCATCACATAGTAATTCTAGGTTAATAACCGGAATAAGAACGCATAAAGTTTTCAAAAACGGATATCACGGTTAGTAGAGGCGGTCTTGAATCGCGAAAGGGTGCTCATAGTCGACCTTCGATCGTACCCAAGCTCGAGCCAAGACCACTTTGGTGATGGCGGACATGGCCTTCGACCGAAGTCGAGTTTCTAAATTTCCCAAAAATAAAATATTTAGGTGGCGACTCTGTAATCTGGCAAAGCAGTCCATGTTTGGCGCTACTTTTTCAAAAATCTGTTTTCTCAAACGATTTGCCGGATTTGGACTCTTTGGTTCAGATTTAGAACCGACACACAAAAGGGAGTCCGAACTGTAGCGCGAGGTCCCCCCCGCGGGACGTGCTACAAAAATGAATAACTAGCTACAACTAATTATTACACAACTTAATTAATTAACAAATTAATTAACTGATTAATGAACGACAACAAACAAATAGGGAAAGCAGTAAATGATGCCATTCCAGCTCTGTTTGAAGAAGAGGGAGATGCACGCTCGCTTTGGTTCCTCGCCTCGAAACGCCTTCCGGTTGCTCTTTAGAGGCTCTGTTTGCAGGGTGTCTTCCAGTGCTTGTTGCCGAACCTCACCAAAACACTGCAGGGGGAGTCACCAGTGGCCTGCCGGCCAGAAAGAGTATCGCCTTAGGCCAAGGGTGGCATCGCCGGCCATCAATGGCGTTGCCGACCACCGGTGTCTTTGTGACACCAAACTGCAACGAAGCACAAAATAGAGAAAATGGAGGATTTCCCAAGGACATGTACGCACCATGGCACTCCGAATCACCTCAAAACATCAAGGGAGAGGCCTAGTCAGATCCACGACCATCAATCACGCATCCCGATGCATGATGGCCAAAGATCCAACTTGTGCAAATCAATATGAAAATGAATGCACAGATAAAGCAAGTAAAGCCTAGAACTCTATCATGAATCATCAAGAGCTTCGACGACCGAGAATTGAGACGCGTTCCATCACTTGAAGTATGAAATGCCCCTCGTTCCTTGTGCTCGGATTAACACTTAATCCAAGCAATGCAACACATAAGCATGGCAAACATGCAATGCGAACAACCTAACAAGGCTAATGACATACAACAAGCACATAAGCATGATGTGAGGTGACAACCTTGGACAACATGACGAAATGCAACATGAACATGTGAACATGCAAGGCATGTAAAGCTAAATAAGTATGTAACAACGTACTACATGTAACAAGCATGCGACAACATGATAAGATGGGCTTACACCAAAGGTGGACAACTCTCAACTAGGTCCAAATCAGTAGCCATAGTGATGGAATTGATAGCATGAAAAGCATGGAAAGGCAAGGCAAGCATGCATGCCAAATGGCTCAAGTGTTAAGGCATAAAGAGGACAACTCTTAAGCACACTTAAGGAGTAACAAACATGGATATATGACAATGAGGTAAGCTCTGAAATACCATGTAAATTGATGCCAAATCAACTCAACAATGCAAGCATAGCATGTTATGATGCTCAAAGCTCAAAGTAAGCAAGGGGACTTAAGCCATGGCCATACAAGGCAAGCCCCAAAGGGCCAAGGGGACCTAAAACAGTCCTAGGGAAGGTCCAAACAAGACCAAAATCAAGCTCAAATCTAGCCAACACAGGCTAGAACACAATGCTAAAAACATGGAGCATGTAAGGCTTGAAAGAGGCAATACACTACACCTATTGAAACCAATCATGGCATGACTTGGACAACATAAAACAGAGCTACATCATGGTATAATAAGACCAAAAATGCACTGAAATGATGAGCCAAAGGCTTAGGCTAAGTGGCATGCACAGAAGTCCCTTCATGAGGCATAAAGCACAAGCTCTATAAAGCCTTCAAAGCATGTCAAATGCAAGTGTATGACAACATTTCATGGACTAAAATAGCATGTGGAATGAGGGCAAGGCATGCAAACATCACATGTATGGCATGGTAGGGGGCCTCAAAACCCAAGACTAACCTAAGCATTTACACTATAGCTATACAAAGCATGAGTGATATGGCCATGGCAGCCTAAAATAGTCCTAGAACAGTCCAAAATAAGCATAAAATCATGTTAAAGCAAAGTCAAAATATGCCAGTATGATGAGTCAAAACATCATGCACAAAGGGATGGTAAACAAGATTTGTTCTACACCTATATGGAGCATGCAAAAGATGATCAAACCAACTATGGATACGGTCATGACGTGCCAAATGATGACCAAATACATGCTGCAATGTAAACCAAACAAGCTAAAATGACCTGGCAAAGCATGGAGCATATGAAGCTAGTTTAGGGGAGTTACACTACAAGTGCATCATGCAAGTATGGAGTAACAAAACCAACCCAAAACAGATTCATGGCATGGTAAAACATCACCAAAAATGGACTGAAATGGACTCAACAAAGACCATGCACACATGCTACTTTGATGAGTTATAAATGGAGTTACATTACACATACTAGATGCATGCAAAATATGATCAAACTAGCCTTGGACAGGCCAAGGCAGTCCTAAAAGTCACAAAAATAGGCCTAAACCATGCCTCAAAAATGCATAGAGGGATGGTCCTTTGGAAGGCCAAAAATGCAAGCAAACAAGACAAGAGGAGAGGGGACCACCCCCTCCTATTTTGGGCCTCAAAATTGGTTTTCCACCACTAAAATTCCTCTGGATTTCAATGGTTCTAAGGCCAAAAAGAAGTTTGAAAAGTTTGAAAGTTAGCTCACAAGGCCTTACAAGCCAAGGAGCAAAGGGGGAGATAACCCCCTAGCCAAACAAGGCACAAACCAAGACTTTTAGGGCTGAAAAAGAGAGGAAAAAAAAGGTTTTTGTAGTTTAACACTAACCCAAAAAATAGCCAAAAAGTAGTGTGCAAAGGTGGTGAAGTAAGTGTGCAAAACAAATACAAAAGAGGAGATGTGCTTACCGTTGTAGCACAGTAGCAAAAGGACCTCTTTGCTGGTTCAAATGACCTTCCAACAGTCCAAAAATGAGCTCCAAGGGACCTCAGCCCACTGATATGGAACCTTGATGAAGGAAGTATATGCAAACAAGATGTATCTCTCTACTTCTATGCACTTCTATGCACAAAAGGGCAATGGAGAGGGGCTCTAGAGAGAGAGGCAGAGGGTTTTGGTCTGGAAATTCTAGAGAGAGAGGAATTTGTAGAGAGAGAGGCTCCTAAACTTGCTCAAGAAGTTCCAAGTGTTCTCTCCCTTGAATATATGATATATGGCCTCATATATAGCAAAAAGCAAAGGTTGGTCGAAATATCTGAGTTGGGGACTTGTGCCTAACAGCTGGAGGTAAAATATTTAAAAAAACTGATTTTTGACATTGTTGGCCGGCAGTACATCACTGGTGGCCGGCACTACATTATCGATGGCCGGCAGAGAAAATCTGCTCTCGAAGTCCAACTTCAAACGGGCATATCTCCTTCATATGGACTCCTTTTTAGGTCATGCTTGTACCCAAATTGAAGCCCCGGAGGTATGCTTTCAAAAGGTGGCAGCCTTGCATCAAAATTCCAACTGTGTAAAACATTATGCTTGTTTTGGTGAAGCCGCTCAGTTTCGATCCTACCCGGATTCATGCCGAACTTCTCCCGAACTTGTTTTCTTCTCTCATCTCCTCTTTTTTTCAACTCCAAACCCCTAAACAAGGTGTTTTGAAAGATTTTTCAAATGAGTTCACCTCTCCCTCATTCATTTCCACTTTGTCCTCACTCGATTTACCGAAAAGCGCGATATTTAACAAAATGCGAGCATCGGGACATCGTAGGAACCTTGTTTCAAAAATATTTTGAAAGAGAGGGTTTTAAAGACTAAAAACCATTCATAATAGTTTTGGTCCAAAAAGGGGTGTGAAGTTGGGATTTGATTCTCTCCTTGCTGAAGAAATTAACCCTTTTCCCTGCACACCTTTCACCACCAAGTAAACCATCAGTAGTGCCCAAGTCTTAAGGGCGGTCAAAAATGTGGTGTCTACAATTGCCCCTCTTTGACAAAGATCGAAAGTCATGAAGTGACGTGAGTGAATGTCAAAGCCCAGAGACGACTCATTTTTGACGAGGCCGAAGACTTGGACAAATAGGGAAAATACAGATAAATAAATGGTTGCGCCCACAGGCTGCCAACGTATCTCTTTGCAAGGAATCAAACTAGCGTAGTTCAGGGGCAAGATGCGAATGATGCACAATGCAAGTGCAAAACTTACGATTATGCAAAGAGGGCTATAATGAAGCACTTATGCAAAATAAATGCAACATTTTAAGCGAATGTTATGCAAAGGAATGCTACATCAAACTCATACATAAGCAAGTAAATACGAACCAAACTACATCTCATGTAGAAAGGATGCAAGAAAAGTATACAATTCTCACTGCGTCTCATGCGGAGAAGGCTAAAAGTGAC
This sequence comes from Camellia lanceoleosa, assembly GCA_025200525.1. NCBI lineage: Eukaryota > Viridiplantae > Streptophyta > Magnoliopsida > Ericales > Theaceae > Camellia > Camellia lanceoleosa. Next base: position 162,203,109 of record CM045762.1, on the reverse strand, counting down.
TACCGAGAATACCCGGAGTCTCAAACACAACATCCCTCAGCGTATTGTATGCAGGAGAGGAAAGAGAAACCTCTCAGTGTAACACACGCGAGAGGGAAAAGAGAAAAAGCTTCTCAGTGCAGCACACGCGAGAGAAGAAAAGAAAAAAGCCTCTCAGCGTAGTACACGCGAGAGAGGAAGGAGAAACCTCTCAACGTAGTACACGCGAGAGGGGAAAGAGAAAATCTCTCAGTGTAGTACACGCGAGAGCGGAAAGAGAAAACCTCTCAGCGTAGTACACGTGAGATGGGAAAGAGAAAATCTCTTAGCGTAGTACATGCGAGAGCAGAAAGAGAAAACCTCTCAGTGTAGTACACACGAGAGAGGAAGGAGAAGCCTCTTAGCGTCGTACACGCGAGACAGGAAAAGGGAAGCCTCTCAAATGGTACAGAGAGGAAGAGAAAATCTCTCAGCGTAGTACACACGAGAGCGGAAAGAGAAAACCTCTCAACGTAGTACATGCGAGAGCGGAAAGAGAAAAATCTCTCAGCGTAGTACATGCGAGAGAGAAAAGGGAAAGCGTCTCAGCGTAGTACACGCGAGAGAGGAAAGAGAAGCCTCTTAGTGTAGTACACGCAAGATGGGAAAAGGAAAATCTCTCAGCGTAGTACACACGAGAGAGGCAAGAGGAAAATCTCTCAGCATAGTACACGCGAGAGAGAAAAGGGAAAGCCTCTCAGCGTAGTACACGCGAGAGAGGAAAGAGAAAATCTCTCAGCGTAGTACACTGGAGAGAGGAAAGAGAAGCCTCTTATCGAGTACACGCAAGAGGGGAAAAGGAAAATCTCTCAGCGTAGTATACGCGAGAGAGGCAAGAGAAAATCTCTCAGCATAGTACACGCGAGAGAGGAAAGATAAAATCTCTTAGCATAGTACACGCGAGAGAGGAAAGGAAAAATCTCTCTCAGCGTAGTACACGCGAGAGAGAAAAGAGAAAATCTCTCCACGTAGTATACACGAGAAAGGAAAGAGAAAAATCTCTCAAATAGTACACGCGAGAGGAAAGAAGCCTCTTAGCATAGTACACGAAGAGGAAAGGAAAGCCTCTCAACTTAGTACACACTAGAGAGGAAAAGATCAGGCCGGAAACGCATCATCCAAGCGCATTAAACGTGAGGGGAGAAAGGTAGGTCCAAACGCATGCCAAACGCGAGAAGAGAAAGGTATCAGTCAAACTGAACCGGAACATCTCTTAATGAATGGTACGTGCAATACCGCACATTAACGAGAAAAGATCTTGATGGCTAGAATGCAATACAATGCGTGATGTTAAGGAATGCAATAAATAAAGCGGTGCTTTAGAAAGCACCTCATGAGGTGAGTGGCGGTGAACCGCTCTACTCTGATGGGGATCCCCCCTGTGTTCTTTGAACACTAAGCTTCAACACACAGTATAAAGGTCCTGAAAAACTGACAAGGAGCAACATCTGTTGGGGAAAACCATGGATGCCGCTTCTTTTGTTTCCTGATCATATTCACAACTGAGATGCCTCTGGCAGGGATTGGTACTCCGGGAGAGCACTTCTGATTGCCATTCTGGCACGAAAGTAGTCGACAAAGTATTCTATTCACATTGAACATACAGTTCATGCAACACACTGCCCATTCTGGATGTATAGCCCACAACACAGTACTCTGTTTATTCGGCATACAGCTCATGTAGCACACTGCCCATTCTGAACATACAGTCCACAACACAATATTCGGTTCATTCTGAACACGCTGGATGGAAAGATGGAATTGGCAGGAGTCGAAACAAACTCAGATGCTTCGAATTTTCCTTATTTGCCTTTGCTTCGCAATTCGGAACCCATAACCAGATAGGTTACGGTTTCTTGCTCGACATGACCTGGGTTGAACCCTGTGGTTTATGACAGAACAAATTTTGTTTTGCACAAACGTGGAGAATGGCACAGCACTCTAACCACAAAATGATTCATTTTTTGAAATTGAGAGTGGGAAAAAGTTTTCAATTGGGTATTGAGTCTACGACTAAACACAGCGCCCCACGATTCAATGAAGAAAAACAAAAAGGTATACAACCTAAACACATCGAGACACGCTCGGGACGACTCAAAGCAAGAATCGAGATAAACAAAACAAAAGACACGACACACAGACGTGTTACAAAGATGAGAGACCTCTTAGTTCGTGAGGGGCCAATTGTTTCGGGTATTGTTTCCCACCCTTTCTCATTTGTGATTCTCACATCACTCGGCCCTCAGGCTCTGTTTTTCTTAAAAAGCCCTTTTCCTCACTTTTTCTCTCAGCGCACATCTCTCTATTCTTCAATCTCTCATTTTTCATCCCTTCCCTGGGTGGTTGATGGATAAACAGAAAGTTGTAGGGTTCATGCCCCTGGTATTCTACAAGATTCTTATTCTTGTTCACAACAGCGAGTTTCTCCCACAGAGGGGTTGTGCTACAACTGGGTGTGTAACCAATCTGCGGCTGACATCGGTTGATGACGCTTTGCTGGGGAGTTTGGACGTGATCAGATCTATCCAGATGAGGAAGTGGAATATCTTGATCCATTCCAATTTGTGCTTCGCATTTAGCTTGATACCTCGCTGCTTGGAGGGTGATAGAGCTTTCAGCCCTTTACTAACAGCTTCAGCTATGCCCTTTCTGGCGGGTATGTTAACAATGGGGAAAAGACAGAACACCTGACTCAACTGTGCCCCTAGTTCATCATTTTGACCATTTTTTGTTTTGGCTTTCTACTAGAACAAATTTGACCAACATGAGAGTTAGATTAACATACTTGTTCAACTTTTTGATTTGAAATCATGTAAGTTAGGTTATGAGCACTAAAAATTTTCCCTTTTTTTTTTTTGGGTCCAGGAAATAGTCCAGTTTTGGAAAAGATGAAATAATTTTCAAGAGAATTAGTCAACCTCATTAAAAATTGTCAAAAATTATTTTCGCAAACAACCACTACTCAACGAGCACGGAACCTACTCTTAAGGTACACAACCTCAGATCCGAAGGAAGATTGCCCCTTGCTTGAAAAGAGCTGCATGGCAACAGAAAGTTGCCCCTTGTTTGAATGGCACCGCAGCACACTGTATGGCAACGGAAAGTTGTCCCTTGTCTGGATAACGCCGCAGCATACTATAAACAGTCCTCATTAGTGATGATCGCAACCAAACTCTTGGATATAGAGAAGACGAAGATGGTCAAAACCAATATATGGACACAGTCACTTTGAAAGTGATGGTAGCTGGACTTCAGGATGAAGTTGCCTAGGTATCCCAAACATGGGAATCAAGCCTTACGTAGTTCAGGTTAAGGTACACTCGTGTATTAACCCTCACCTTTTGCGCTCTAACTTTTGCCAAGGCCGTCCTTCCGGGTTTTCAACCTTGCGAGCTTTGTTTTCCTTTTATTTTCATTCTTTTCTTTTTTCATCTTTTTTGTTCAGAAAATTTTTCTTTGCATTTTTTGTTTCTTTTTTTTTGCTTCCTTTTTTCTTTTCTTTTCTTTTTCATTTGCTCTAACTTTTGCATGGGTCGCCCTTCCGGGTTTTCGGCCCAACGAGCCTCTCAAGGGTAAAAGTGTAGCTTTGTCCATCTCAAATGGTTTCAGGATCTCGAGGCCATCTGAATCCAGAAGAGTGGCTGTTGTTCACTAATGATGTAGGAGTCCATCCAATGGGGGCTGAACTTGCCCCTAGTGTTGTGGATAGGAACTCAGTTGTTCTTCAACTAAAGTCTCTTCTTTCTTCCCCTCTGGGATTTGGCATTCTGGCCGATTTTCATTGATTTGCAGGATGATCCATCTTCGGCTCTTCGAGCACAATCTGACATATTTTTCCCTTAGTTCGAGGGATTTTCTTGATCTAGCTTCACAAGCTTCTTTTGATAAGATCTGATCTTCTTGATCTTTTCATGCCCCTAGTTCGTGGGCTACTTCGAATCCAGCCACACAGGCCTTACACTGTGGTTGACCGTTGAACATTCTGAATCTAAGTTCAAGGTTTGAAAGTAAGAGGTCGAGTCTCAAGGCTGAGAGCGATCCTAAGTTGCACAATCTCAAGAGCGATTCCACACAGGTCTTCGCAGGACCGCGCAAAACATTTTTTTGAAATCTTTTAAGAAGACGACAAATCACTCGCGCTGAAGACAGTGTAGAACCAATCTGGATCAAGCCAGGATCCTTCTCAGTACTCACATTAATAAGCATGATTTCATTCATTAAGGGCTTAGCACGCCTTTCTTTCTCTCAAATGATCAAATTTTACAAATCCCGAGGAATTCCTTCCTCTTTGTTTTCATCACAATGTTCAAAATTTTTTTGAAAAACTTAGGTCAATGCAATGATTTAAAAGGTGCAGAAGAGATGCTCCGCCATTTCATTCTAGACTTGTTGGCACAACAGGCTCGAAATAGCAATAAGCACAAAAACATGATAGCCACAGCTGTTTCATTCAGATTTCCTGGTTGCAAATGGCTCCACAGTAGAGACAGACTCAAAAGAAAGGGAAAAGACAAACACAAAACAAAATAGTGATGTCCAAGGTAACACCCCCGGAATCATCTGACTCCTATACAACAGGACCGACTCGACACAACAAGACAAGCCCAACTGACTCAATATGAAAAGACTGACTCAATACAGCGAGACAGACTCTTAAGCAAAAAGACAGACTCAAAACAATGAGACAAACTCAAAATAAAACCATAGAACTGACTCAACACCCAAGCCAAAAATTACAAAAAAAAAAAAAAAAACCAGCATCCGCGAATGCTCAAAATAGTGCGTGCCAAACGCCACATCCGAAGTAAGCCAAGCACCACCTGCAGGTAGTTCATCCTCCGATCACATATTCATATTATCCGCCACAAGTTCACTGATCAAGTGACGATAGACTTTGCAAGACTGGTGCGACGATGATCTTGTTGTCGATCAGATTTTGTATTTCGTGGCAAAGACGAAAGCACATGTCAGTGTCATGGCCAGCTTGCCGATGGAAGGCACAGTAGTCAGCTGGGTTATGTGAGAGAGGGTGTTTCTTTGGTAATGGCTGTGGCTCCAGGGGCTTCAGATACCCTTTTTTGATCAGGACCCTCAGGGCCGTTGACAGAGACATATACAGTGGGTAAACACCCTTTGGCCCTGAGGTGGGTATTTGGCTGTTTGCGAGCTAGTTTCGGATGCACCAGTGAATGGGGTGGATGTTTTTTATGTGGTGGTGGTGACCATGCCTACGTTTGAAGTTCTAGCAGCTGCGTCACCACTGGTGGTCGCATTCGAACTGTGGGTAAATGCCCTCCTAGGCTGCTCCTTCTCCTGGTCAATAAGGCCCTGATTCATAGCGCCCTCGATCTGTACCCCAATCTCGTATAGGTCCGCAAAGGTGGGAAGGAGGAGGGCAATCATCTCTTGCATTAGCCTGGGTTGGAGGTTGCGCACAACCATCCTTATTTGGTCTTTGTCGGAAAGCCTTGTAGCCATCATCGAGGTCTTTGCCTTCTATCTCGCTACAAACTCTGAAAAACCCTCTTTTGGCTCTTGGCAGGTGACTTCAAGATCACGAGTTGTGACCTCGATCTGTGTGTTGTATGAGTATTGAGCAATGAAAGCCTTAGCCATCTCTTCCCAGTTCTGTTTCACAGAGTTCTCCAATTTCGCATACCAGATTGCGGCTATCCCAGACATGGTTTGGCCAAATAGTGACAGCTTATGGGCTGTGGTCAACCCCATTGGCCTTAGGATATCAGAAAACAGGTGGAGGTGCACCAGTGGATCTTCAGAGCCATCGAAGTGATCGATATGTGGCATCTTGAACCGGTCCGGTAATGTCACCGCTGAGTCAGTATAACCATTCTCTATATCCAGAATTGCGTTAATGCCTTGAGCTCTTTTGAATAGCTTTTCGAGCTCGCTGACCTTCAGGGCGGTCAGATCAACCTCAAATTTAAACGACGTGTCCAATGGATTAGTTTGTGCTTTGGACAAGCGAGTGGGATTAGCGATGGGGATCGCCTGTTGGAACATCCGTTTTCACAGGCGTGGCCGCCTCCCGGGTGTTGGAATCATAGGAGAGGGTGGAGGTGGATGCAAAGCGGTCTCGGCTTGCTGTGGTGGTTGTTGTTGCTGAAGTCTAGCGATCACCTCTGCTTGTTGGGCCATAACCTTGGCTTGGCGTGCGGTAGACTCTGCCTGATAGGTAGCATCTTGTTGCATGGCTTGCATGGCCTTTTGGAGTTGACGCACCCTGTCCTCTATATTAACTGAAAGCTGCAGATCTAAACAGAGGTGATGTGACTGGTGACTGATGGATCGGATGCCTGTCTTGCCTCAGCAAAGGGGAACACTGACTATTCTGTATCAACTCTCTGAACCTTTGAAAGAAAAAAAACAAGCAGCATTTCAACCCATATAGATCAAACACAGGTGTAGTCGAACAACTGTACTCTACTACTGATCACTGTTCCCCCAAATCACTGCCCCAAAACACTGAATCAGATGCTCGCAGATATAACTGATCCTCAAGACACTGATACTGGTGCCCTCAGGCCTGATGCCCAAATTTTACAAATTGATATGTGCGTTCCCTGTAGAGATACACTCTAAAAGCACATAGCAAGTAAAAAGAGCCAAAAACACCCCTATGGAGGGGTAAGGTTTCCCTGTCCTATTTTGTCAGGAGCTAGGGTTTCACTATGCATGCAGCGGCTTCAAACAACCTATCATCGGGTAAGTAACCTGTCCTAGTTTGGAATGGTCACTATGGATCTCGATATGCACTAGGTCGAATGGTCAAAAAGGGTGCCCCGGTAAAACCAAGGTTTGTGTTCCCATACTATCAGTGCCTACAACCAGTCAGCCTTACGGCATGCTTAGACAAAGTCAAGCCTCCGGCAAACCGTTTAGGAATGGCAGATGGCAAACACGGTGTCCTAGGCGCACCAATGCACATGCAATGCAAAGAGACACATAAATGAGATAAAAACAAGATATCACGAGTTCGAGTCAAGCTCTCTAAATCCCCAGCAAAGTCGCCAGAAACTGTAGACGTCCCCAAATGCCCCAGGAGGACGAATCCTATTCTGTTCTTTTGGGTTTACTACAGTTCGGACTTAATTTGTCACGGTTCTAAATCTGAACCAAAGAGTCCAAATCCGGCAAATCGTTTTGAGAAAAAACAGATTTTTATAAAAGAAGTGCCAAACATGGACTGCTTTGCCAGATACAGAGTCGCCACCTAAATATTTTTTAATGGGGGAATTTAGGAAACCCTGACTCGGTGCCAAAGGCCACGTGTCCGTCATCACCAAAGTTGCCTCGAATCGGGAGCTTGGGTACGATTGGGGAAGGTCAGCTATGAGCACCCCCTCTCGCCCGATCCGAAGATCGGCCTCTACTAACCATGATATCCAATTTTGAAAATGTTATGTGTTCTTATTCTGATTAATTAGCTAGAATTACTATGTTATGCGTGCAGCAAACAAGTATAGACTAGATCGCCTAATTTGGAACGAAGCATTGCATATCCGTTTGTTTGGAAATGTTTTGAAATTTGCTACTCGCAAGTGGGCTAAAATACGGATTTCAATGAATTATTCCAATTAAAGTAATCCAACCTTCACCCACAGGCATTCAGGCAGTTAATCAAATAAGCATATAGCTACATGGTAAGCATGCTGTCATGTTAACATTCACACTCATGTGAGATGCTAAAGCATAAAAGACTTGCAGTGTACTCTGTGCCAAAACAATGAAGCCAGTTAGCAAAACATGCATGACCCTAGTCCACGTTAAGTGGCTAATGCATCGCATGCAAAATGCAATCTAGAGTAGGCTCGGCTAATCTAAGATGGCATATGACAATGTGACAAGTAACACGTATTTCAAGTTAGATTTGGAATACTATGTAGTTAGTATGATGCGCGAGCGATGCGTAATCTGAATGAATGAATGCACGCATGCATAGCATAAGAATGCTAATTGAGATATGCCTTAAATCTAACCATCAAAAACAGTTAAATAAAAGGGAGAAAGAAATGGGGTTGGAAGACATGCACACATGCATGCACACTTATTACAAATTTGCCCTCACTCGGAGGGACCGAATAAATAATACAGGCCGCCTAATTAACTAACTCACAAGCTAATTAATTATTACAGAACCAAATGAATAACTAGCTACAACTAATTATTACACAACTTAATTAATTAACAAATTAATTAACTGATTAATGAACGACAACAAACAAATAGGGAAAGCAGTAAATGATGCCATTCCAGCTCTGTTTGAAGAAGAGGGAGATGTATGCTCGCTTTGGTTCCTCGCCTCGAAATGCCTTTCGGTTGCTCTTTAGAGGCTCTGTTTGCAGGGTGTCTTCCAATGCCTGTTGCCGAACCTTACCAAAACACTGCAGGGGGAGTCACCAGTGGCCTGCCGACCAGAGAGAGAATCTTGCTAGGCCAAGGGTAGAAACCTTTGCCGGCCATCAATGGCGAGCTACCGACCATTGGTGTCTTTGTGACACCAAAGCCTGTAAGCACAAAATAGAGAAAATGGAGGATTTCCCAAGGACATGTACGCACCATGGCACTCCAAATCACCTCAAAACATCAAGGGAGAGGCCTAGTCGGATCCACAACCATCAATCACACATCCCAATGCATGATGGCCAAAGATCCAACTTGTGCAAATCAATATGAAAATGAATGCACAGATAAAGCAAGTAAAGCCTAGAACTCTATCATGGATCATCAAGAGCTTGGCCAGAGATTGAGACGCGTTCCATCACTTGAAGTGTGAAACGCCCCTCGTTCCTTGTGCTCGGATTAACACTTAATCCAAGCAATGCAACACATAAGCATGGCAAACATGCAATGCGAACAACCTAACAAGGCTAATGACATACAACAAGCACATAAGCATGATGTGAGGTGACAACCTTGGACAACATGACGAAATGCAACATGAACATGTGAACATGCAAGGCATGTAAAGCTAAATAAGTATGTAACAACGTACTACATGTAACAAGCATGCGACAACATGATAAGATGGGCTTACACCAAAGGTGGACAACTCTCAACTAGGTCCAAATCAGTAGCCATAGTGATGGAATTGATAGCATGAAAAGCATGGAAAGGCAAGGCAAGCATGCATGCCAAATGGCTCAAGTGTTAAGGCATAAAGAGGACAACTCTTAAGCACACTTAAGGAGTAACAAACATGGATATATGACAATGAGGTAAGCTCTGAAATACCATGTAAATTGATGCCAAATCAACTCAACAATGCAAGCATAGCATGTTATGATGCTCAAAGCTCAAAGTAAGCAAGGGGACTTAAGCCATGGCCATACAAGGCAAGCCCCAAAGGGCCAAGGGGACCTAAAACAGTCCTAGGGAAGGTCCAAACAAGACCAAAATCAAGCTCAAATCTAGCCAACACAGGCTAGAACACAATGCTAAAAACATGGAGCATGTAAGGCTTGAAAGAGGCAATACACTACACCTATTGAAACCAATCATGGCATGACTTGGACAACATAAAACAGAGCTACATCATGGTATAATAAGACCAAAAATGCACTGAAATGATGAGCCAAAGGCTTAGGCTAAGTGGCATGCACAAAAGTCCCTTCATGAGGCATAAAGCACAAGCTCTATAAAGCATTCAAAGCATGTCAAATGCAAGTGTATGACAACATTTCATGGACTGAAATAGCATGTGGAATGAGGGCAAAGCATGCAAACATCAAATGTATGGCATGGTAGGGGGCCTCAAAACCCAAGACTAGCCTAAGCATTTACACTATAGCTATACAAAGCATGAGTGATATGGCCATGGCAGCCTAAAAAAGTCCTAGAACAGTCCAAAATAAGCATAAAATCATGTTAAAGCAAAATCAAAATTTGCTAGTATGATGAGTCAAAACATTATGCACAAAGGGCTAGTAAATAAGATTTGTTCTACACCTATATGTATCATGCAAAGGATGATCAAACCAACTATGAATACGGTCATGACATGCCAAATGATGACCAAATACATGCTGAAATGTAAACCAAACAAGCTAAAATGACATGGCAAAGCATGAAGCATATGAAGCTAGTTGAGGGGAGTTACACTACAAGTGCATCATGCAAGCATGGAGTAACAAAACCAACCCAAAACAGATTCATGGCATGGTAAAACATCACCAAAAATGGATTGAAATGGACTCAACAAAGACCATGCACACATGCTACTTTGATGAGCTATAAATGGAGTTACACTACACATACTAGATCCATGCAAAATATGACCAAACTAGCCTTGGACAGGGCCAAGGCAGGTCCTAAAAGTCACAAAAATAGGCCTAAACCAAGCCTCAAAAATGTATAGAGGGATGGTCCTTTGGAAGGCCAAAAATGCAAGCAAACAAGACAAGAGGAGAGGGGACCACCCCCTCCTATTTTGGGCCTCAAAATTGGTTTTCCACCACTAAAATTCCTCTGGATTGCAATGGTTCTAAGGCCGAAATGAAGTTGTTTGAAAAGTTTGAAAGTTAGCTCACAAGGCCTTACAAGCCAAGGAGCAAAGGGGGAGATAACCCCCTAGCCAAACAAGGCACAAACCAAGACTTTTAGGGCTGAAAAACAGAGGAAAAACAAAGGTTTTTGTAGTTCAACACTAACCCAAAAAATAGCCAAAAAGTAGTGTGCAAAGGTGGTGAAGTAAGTGTGCAAAACAAATACAAAAGAGGAGATGTGCTTACCGTTGTAGCACAGTAGCAAAAGGACCTCTTTGCTGGTTCAAATGACCTTCCAACAGTCCAAAAATGAGCTCGAGGACCTCGGCCTTGAGATGGAACCTTGATGAAGGAAGTATATGCAAACAAGATGTATCTCTCTACTTCTATGCACTTCTATGCACAAAAGGGCAATGGAGAGGGGCTCTAGAGAGAGAGGCAAAGGGTTTTGGTCTGGAAATTCTAGAGAGAGAGGAATTTGTAGAGAGAGAGGCTCCTAAACTTGCTCAAGAAGTTCCAAGTGTTCTCTCCCTTGAATATATGATATATGGCCTCATATATAGCAAAAAGCAAAGGTTGGTCGAAATATCTGAGTTGGGGACTTGTGCCTAACAACTGGAGGTAAAATATCTAAAAAAACTGATTTTTGACATTGTTGGCCGGCAGTACATCACTGGTGGCCGGCACTACATTATCGATGGCCGGCAGAGAAAATCTGCTCTCGAAGTCCAACTTCAAACGGGCATATCTCCTTCATATGGACTCCTTTTTAGGTCATGCTTGTACCCAAATTGAAGCCCCGGAGGTATGCTTTCAAAAGGTGGCAGCCTTGCATCAAAATTCCAACTGTGTAAAACATTATGCTTGTTTTGGTGAAGCCGCTCAGTTTCGATCCTACCCGGATTCATGCCGAACTTCTCCCGAACTTGTTTTCTTCTCTCATCTCCTCTTTTTTTCAACTCCAAACCCCTAAACAAGGTGTTTTGAAAGATTTTTCAAATGAGTTCACCTCTCCCTCATTCATTTCCACTTTGTCCTCACTCGATTTACCGAAAAGCGCGATATTTAACAAAATGCGAGCATCGGGACATCGTAGGAACCTTGTTTCAAAAATATTTTGAAAGAGAGGGTTTTAAAGACTAAAAACCATTCATAATAGTTTTGGTCCAAAAAGGGGTGTGGAGTTGGGATTTGATTCTCTCCTTGCCGAAGAAATCAACCCTTTGCCCTGCATACCTTTCACCACCAAGTAAACCATTAGTAGCGCCCAAGTCTTAAGGGCGGTAAAAAATGGGTTGTCTACACACCTCAGCAACCAAGAAAAGGTGTGATGGTCGGTGTTTGGGCACAAAAATGAGACTAAACACACACTAAATGCAAGAGAGAGAGATATAGAGATAGAGGATATATGTAAACCCTAACCCTAATGCTCAAGCTCTGAAAATGTTGCCTAGGTTGTCTAACCCCTCAACAAGAGAGAAGAGGTTCCTCTTTTATAGACAATTAGTCTTGTAAAGCTTCCAAAGGAAGCTAACAAGAAAGAAATCCCTCCTTACACGTGTATGGAGGGGGTGAAAGTGCATGCCAGCTGCACAAAAATATCTACAAAAGCAGATGCACTGTAGTCGGCCGGCCAAAAATGCAATTGACCAAAGAAATATAGCCGGCCGGCCATCTATAGTACCGGCCGGCCAAACATGCAATTGACCAAAGAAATATAGCCGGCCGGCCATCTATAGTACCGGCCGGCCAAACATTTGGCCGGTGGCAACAAAACATAGCCAGGCCACAAGCCATGGCGGTGAGTGTGGGATGGCCCACAAGCCATTCCCTACCCCTCCAAGGCAAAGCACAAGTGTTTGGTGCAAAACCAGACACAAAACAGTCGAGTCGAGAGATCCTGAAGCAAGGCGCGCAGCCAAGACCTCCAGGAACTCAAGACGAACACAAACATGGATGATCATCGAGTGTTCAAACGGTGATGTCCAAGTCTTGAGGACGGTCAAAAATGGGGTCTCTACACACGCGTTTGGTTTCCCTTTCTCCTTTCGTGTTTGGCACACGTTTCGTTTCCCTTTCTCCTTTTGCGTTTGGCACGCGTTTGGTCACCTTTCTCCTCTCGCGTTTTGCACGTGTTTGGTTACCTTTCTCCTCACGCGTTTGGCGCGCGTTTGGATACCTTTCTCCTTTCGTGTTTGGCGCGCGTTTGTTTACCTTGCCTTTCTTACGTGTGATACGCTGAGAGGTGTACCCTTTCCTCTCTCGCGTGTGATACGCTGAGAGGTGTACCTTTCCTCTCTCACGTGTGATATGCTGAGAGATATTGCTTTCTCCTCTCCTGCGTGTGATACGCTGGGAGACGTTCCGTTTGAGACTTTGGGTGTTCCCGGTAGTCGCTTTTAGCTTTCTCCGCGTGAGACGTAGTGAGAATTGTATAAGTTTCTTACATCCTTTCTGTTGGAATGTGCGAGATTGTTATTTCTTATTTGCTTGCTTAAACTGTTGCATTTATTTTGCATAATTGCTTCGTTACAGCTTTCTTTGCATGATCGTAAGTTATGTTCAGCTTTGTGGATGTCATTTGCATCTTGCCCTAGACTGCGGGCGCATCTCTTTATTATCTTGCCTGTTTGTCTAAGTCTTCGGCCTTGTCAAAAATGGGTAGATCTGGGCTTTGACATTCACTCCGTCACTTATGACTTCCAAGTTACGTCAAGAGGGGCAACTGTAGACACCCCATTTTTGACTAACCTTAAGACTCAGACGTCATCGATTGAGCGCTCGGTGATGGTGCATGTTGTGCTCGTTCTGAGGTTTCAGAGTTTTTGGCTGAGAGCATTGCCTCCGGGCCTCTGAACTCTTTGTGCTTTGGCTCGGTTTGTGGACCGAACCTTGTTTCTCTTCCCTGGAGGGAGGGAGTGGTCTTGTAGACCATTTCTTCGTGGTCGTAGACCACTTTTTGTGGTCGTAGGCTACTTTTCTTGTTTGGAGACTAGTTTTCGATTTTTGGAGCCTTCGGTCGCACGCCTTGTCTCGGGACCACTTCACGTTCTCCGTTTGGTGTGGTTTTTGAACCACACCTTGTTGCCTCTTCCTTGAGGGACACTATGGTCCAGGAGACCACTTTTGTGGTCGTGTACCACTTTTGATGCCTATAGACTAGTTTTCGAGGCTTTCGATCGCGTGCTTTGCCTCTCGATCTCTTGCTTTGCATCCGTTTTGGTTTGTTTTCGCTACAAACCTTGTTTTCCTTGTTTGGAAGGTGGTACAAGGGTGGGAGACCAGTTCTTCCCCTTGGAGACCACTTTACCTCCTACCAGCCAGTTTTCTGGTCCGATAACTGGCGTTCTTGGTCCTTGGACCATCTTTTCTGGTCGGCCACCACACCATTGCATTGTTTTCATGCTTTAGACTCTCTCCCACCATGGCCGACCAGTTTTTGTCTTGGTAGACCACTTCAAGTGGTCGGCTGCTTTTTGTCACCTTTTTTGAGATATTTTCCTCCGGTAGCACGGTGAGAGCACAACCATTCTCCATACACGTGTATGGAGGGATTGGTTTGAGCCTTAGCTTCTTGGAGAAGCTTTGCCTTTTGTTCTCTATAAGCGGGAGGCTCCTCCTCCCTCCTCTAGGTTCAGAAAATTGAGGCTTGAGAGATATACATATAGCTTTGTCTCTATATTGCCTTTGTTCTTCATTTTGGTGCCTTAAAGTGTAGTTTTGCCTTACTTTAACACACAAACACACACTCAAACACCATCCTTTTGTTGCTAAGGTGCTTAGGAGCTAGTTTTGGTGTTCTTGGGTTGGTTTGAGCTTGAAAAACTTGCTAGAGTTGCAGTTTTAAAGGTGGTCTTCAAGGGTGAGTTTCTAACCCTTAAAACCCCCATTCTTGCTTAAGCTTTTTAGCCTTACTTTCATGCTAATTTAAGCTTAACTCTTAACTGGAAAAAGTTCTATTTTTGTGTGCTTAAAAATTTTGTTTAAGGTCACTTTTTCGTTGGGGGTGATCTACCCCCTCTTAGGCCTTGTTAGTCCTTGATTTGAGCCATCCCTTTAGGCTCTTGTTGTAGCCTTTGCATGACCTTTCTACCACTGAAATCCAGAGGATTTTCAGTGGTGGAAAGGTGGTTTTGGGGTCTTAAATAGGAGAGGCTCATCCCCTCTCCTTGTGTCTTGTTTACTTGCTTTGAATTCCTCATGTGTGAGCATGTTTGTTAAGCTTATGTTGGCCATATATTAGCATGTGTTTGTGGTTATTTTGCTATGGCATGCTACTGTTTCTACTTGGTTTAGTCACTCCATGCATGCCTAATACACTTGTAGTGTAAATCACACAAACTAGTCTTGTATGCTTCATGAAGTAACATGTCTTTCCAGCTTGTTTTGTTTCCATTTCAGCATGTTTTTTGTGATGTTTTGCCATGTCATACCTCTGTTAGGGTTTGGTTTGGTCACCTCTTGCATGCCTCATGCACTTGTAGTGCATTTCCATGAAATAGCCTAACATGCATCATGCTTCAACATGTCACTCTAGCATGCTTTTGGCTTAACTTCAAGAAGCTTTTGTCCATGTTTTAGCATGCTCTAGCTCCGATTTTGGTTGTTTTGGTCATTCATGCCATGCTTTGTATAGCTATAATGCATTCTAACTTGTTAGCTTTCTGTATCAAGTGCACTAGCATGCATTACTTGGACTATTTGAATGATTTGGCAACATTTTTTATGTGATTTCAGTCCATGTTTCATGGTCATGCACTTACATTTCTTGTTCATTCAATGCGTTGGAGAGTTTGCCCCTTTATGTCTTAACATGAGTCATTATGTATGCCTTCATGTCTAAGCTTGCGAGCTATCGTTTCAATGTGTTTTGGGGGTTATTATGCCATGATATAACTCTGACTTTTGTTGCTTAAGTCATTCCATGCTTGGTCTTAATAGGTGTAGTGTAATCCACCTTATTTGCCTTGTATGCAATATGCCTTATGTCCCTCATGCTAGCTTGTTTTGGCTTCCTTCCATGCATGTTTTAGACTCATTTTGACATGTTCTAGGATTGTTTTGGATTGCCTTTGTCATATGCTTCATGCTTTGTATAGCTGTAGTGCAAATGCTCTTGCTTGCTTCAAGCTTTGAGCTCCATAGCATGCTTCATTTGTATCATGTACTTGATTTGGCATCATCTGACATGACATTTCAGAGCATTTGGCATTGCCATGTTCCCACTTCATTCACTCTTTAAGTGTCTTTGAGTGTTATGCATTGTTGCCTAGTTTATGGCTTAGCATGTATGCCATCTTGCCTAGGCCTTTGGGCCCTCATCTCAGCATGTTTTGGTCTTTGTTAAGACCTATTTAAGCTCTGTCCATGATTGGTTCAATCATTTGTGCCATATATTGCATGCCCCCTTTGTAGTCCTCTTTACTAGCTTCATGCCTGAAGTACTCTTGCATACCTTACTTGCTTTGTTTGAATGATTTGGCATCATTTCTTACTTAATTTTAGTGCACTTAGTGTTGTTACACTTCCACTTTTTTCACTCCTTGAGCCTTCTTGAGGGTTGTGCTCTTAGGCCTCTTTGATGGGCCATTGTATTGTGCATGCTTGTATGTGCTTTATGTGCCTTAATTTCATCCTTTTGGCCACTAATTTGGGCATGACTAAGGTCTACCCCCTTTTGGTTTAAGTCCATTTAGCATGTTTACTTACATGTTGTTCGCATGCTTATTGTTCATTGCATTGAGTATGCCAATTTACATTGCATTGTGCATGCCATGTGGTTATTTGCATTGTGTATGCCAAGTTGTTCCTTTGCATTGAGTATGCATGTTCCTAACATTCCTAAGTTGCCCTTGTAGCATTGCATTGTGCATGCATGCATTACCATTATTCGCATGTCATTAGCCTTGTTAGGTTGTTCATGTTGCATTGCATGTTTGCATGCTTGATGTCACATTCTGTATGCCATGTTATGTGTTGCATTGTTGTTTGAAATAGGTGTTAGTCCAAACACGAGGAACGAGGGACATTTCATACTTCAAGTGATGAAACGTGCCTTAATTCTCAGTCGTCGACGCTCTTGATCATACATGATAGAGTTCTAGGCTTTATGTGTTTACTTGTGCATTCATTTTATATTGAATTGTGCAACTTCGCCTCTCGGCCATCATGCATTGAAATGCGCGATTGGTGGCCCGAGGGTCGAGAACTACACTCCCTTGAGCTCATGACATGATAGGAAGGGTGGTTGTGCACACATATCTTGCAAATACATTGCCATGCCCTTTCTTGCTCTCTGTTGCAGCAAACTGGAATTCAGCTGTAACAACTAGCCGACCACTTTTTCTGGCTTTCAACAAAGAAAGTGGTCGGCAGGTGGCTGCAGACACCAAAAGTGGTTAGCCACCCTCCCACAGGTTTCCCAAGATAGAGTTTCAGCTTTCTGGAGCTTGGTGCAAGTTTCTTAGAGCAGTTGCGAACAAAGGCAAATTGGGGCATCGCGACGGATTTCCGAATGAGGCGACCGAGCATGCATCCAGTCTTCTCCCTCTGAGAACCTCCTGTTTTACTGCTTTATTTAGCTTCTTTACTTAGCTAGATTAAGCATTCATTTTGTAATGTAAGTAGTTAATGTGTTTGGCTGCTTAATTGTTTTGTAATAGTTAGTTAACTAGGGTTAGTTAATTAGCTTATTTTGTTGTGTAATAATTAGTTTGATTAGCTTAGATTAGCTAGTTAGCTCTTTATTCGGTCTCTCCCTCGAGAGGGCCAACTGTTGTAATAACCGTGCGTGTGTGTGATGCATGTCTTCCAACCCCCATTTCTTTCTCCCTTTTACTTACCTGCTTACGATGGTTAGTTTTAGGGCATATTTTGTTTAGCATACCTTATGCTTGCATGTGTGCATCCATTCATCTATATTGCATGCACCGGGCTCGGCGCATCATACTAACTGCATTGTATTTCAATTCCAATTTGAATACATGTATCAAGTTGCATTTCATATGCCATTCTAGAATAGCCAAGTCTATTTTAGTTGAATTTTCGTATGTGTTGCATTAGCCATTTTAACATGAACTAGGATCGTGCATGATTTCTAGCTAGTTCTTTGTTTTGGCTCGGAGTACATTGTGAGTGTTTACGCTTTAGCATACTACATGTGTGTTATTGATTGCCATGTTAGCATGCTTGCCATGAGGCTAACTGCTTATTTGATATAATTGTCTGAATGCCTGTGGGTGAAGGTTGGATTACTTGAATTGGAACAATTCATTGAATCCTGAATTTAGCCTACTTGCGAGTAGCAAACTTCAAACCATTTTCACAAACGAACATGCAATGTTTTGTTCCAAATTAGGTGATCTAGTCTATACTTGTATGCTGTGCGCATCACATAGTAATTCTAGGTTAATAAGCGGAATAAGAACACATGTGTTTTCAAAAACAAAATATCAAGTTAGTAAAGGCCGATCTTTAATCGGGCGAGCGGGGGTGCTCATTGCATGACCGTCCCTTCTTGTACCCAAGTTTCCGAGCCGAGGCAACTTTGGTGATGACGGACACGTGGCCTTACGCACGAGTCAGGGTTTCCTAAATTTCCCCCAAAATAAAAATATTTAGGTGGCGACTCTGTATCTGGCAAAGCAGTCCATGTTTGGCACTTCTTTATAAAAAATTAGTTTTCCAAAATGATTTGCCGGATTTGGACTCTTTGGTGATTTATCAATCTCACATCGCACATTGTGAGACTAGATTCAGAATCGTGACATTGAGTCCAAACTGTAGTAGCTCAGAACAAAACAAGACTTTGCGCCCTCACGCGCGCGGATATCGGAGAGTTCCTGGGAACGCGTCTACACATACCTTTAGAGATTGACATGCCAACCATCCGGTCTGAAAATTTTGAGCCAAACTTGAATGGCGAAACTATCGCCCTAGAGTTGGACCTAGCTGAAGAAAGAAGGGAGATGGCACTAATTCACATCACGGCCTACCAACAAGAGCTCTCCAAGAAATACAATAAGACCGTGCATCCACGTCTATTCAAAGTTGGGGACTGGGTCTTGAGGAAAGTGATGGGCAACACATTAGTCCCCGGTGAAGGCAAATTGGGTGCAAATTGGGAAGGGCAATACAAGATAACAGGCCTTGCTGGCAAAAGGGCATACCATTTGGAGGACTTGGACGACAAAACTATTCCCAGGCCATGGAATATGGCCAATCTCAAGCTGTTTTACTTTTGAAATGTAATCTTTCTTCCTTTTTATTCAAACTTGGCCTTTTGGCATTGTATGTAGTGTTTGATGAGAAATGGAAATCACCGTGTTATTTCTCTTTGTATCATGTGATTATGTTTATCCTATTCCATTTTTTGTATCAAAGTACGGCGTTAAGACACTAGGCACTAGGGGCAATTCATCCTCAGTTGAAATGGTGCTTCGTGCAGAATGTTGGTGTTATGACCAACTTAGGGCACAAGACTGAGTTGACTTTGCTCACCCCCGGGCTGTCTTCACTCGCTGTACCAACAGTTGGTGTTGTCCCCAACTGTAAGCATTTGTTCTGAGCTGACTTTACTCATCCTTTCTGAGCTGATTCTGCTCGTTGAAAGGGAAAATGGTGCTATGACCCAATTTTTGACAATAGAATCCGGTGATTTTGCTCGCCCGAAGAAAGGTGTTGTTTGCTCTCCTAAGCGAGCTGGTTTTGCTTCACGAAAGTGAAGTTTACTGTCACAAGGTTGAATTTTCTCACCGGGGAGATAGTTAATGTAATTCACTTCACGACAACACTACCTTTTCGCTCCTAACTGAATTGATTTTTGCTCGGGAAAACGTTGTGCTTGCCCAGATTTGAAAAATGAACTTGCATTTGTATGGTCTTTTTCGAGTAGAAATTATCTCGACATGATCAAGTACATTTCACGTTTGGACATAGCGAGCAAATTTCATCTCAGCGTTATGCACACTGAACATGTTACAGTTGAACTAAGCCGCTTTATCTTGGCTATTATGAAAGATAGCATTGCTATAATTCAGACACTACAGTTACATTGAGGGAAACAAATGCAAAAGGCAAGCAAAAAGTTCATTGATTTCCATTCATAATGAAGTTTGGTTACAAAAGGTGGGGCTGCCACCCTAGTTACAAAAAAAAAAAAAAAAAAAAAAAACCTAATCTATGTCTATGGTTTCTTCCTGATCGGCAACTTCTTCCTCAGTCACATTCACCACGGCCTCTTCTTCAATGCTGAGGCAGAGATCAGCTTCTCGCTCGGCCACGTCATCGCTCAATGATTCTTCTTCCTCGATGACAGACTGGGGCATCTCTTTGCTTGGGAAAGGGAGTGTTACCTTGGCCACGCTTGCTGCCTTCACTACATCAATCAGCTTATGCTGTGTGACTGTGGCGTATGCTTGCATATGCGGTGGGACAAAGGCAAGTGGGGGATTCTTGAAGAAGTCAAAATCTGGCCAATGGCCAAGTTTCTGTGCGGCGGCTTTCCAGCCACACTGGAAGAAAATGTCTTTTGTTCCCTCCACTTGCCATTTATAAACTTTCTCTCCTTCAACGTAGCCGCAATCTTCTACATTGTCGACTTGCTTCTTCAACTCGGCGATATGGGCAATGCGGAGCTTGCACAGCTCAACCAGATACCTCTCTTTCTTGGCTTGGACAACCTTTTGTTTATCCTCCTCAGCTCTAGCCAGTTTCTTGGCCAACTGGTACCTTTCGGTTAGCACTGCCTCATGAAGCGACACCTTCCCAGCTCGACCGTTTTGGCCTTGTTGTCAGTGATGGCCTCTCGCAGACTTTGTCACACCGAGACCATGCTCTCGTGGGCCAAATAGTTTTTTTGCACGGCCTGAAACAATGCAGAAGTCAGTACATCGAAACCGAGTAATGACTTGTAACAAACAGATTCACTTACTTACCAGAACAATTGACTTTGCAGCCAACCTAAGGACCTTCAGGTCAAAAAGTTCTTCATGCTTCTTCATGTCTGCTGGAAGGAACAAACCCTTGGTCATGTTGAAACCGAGGGCATAGTCTTTGTCCGCATAGACCGAATCAGCCATGGTCACCGCTCGACCCTTGTATTTCACCTCGGGCAACCAGATTGGAGGGGTAGTGGAGTGAGTGGACAGCTCAACCAAGGGTTGTTCAGTCTGGTCCCCCTGATCGGTAGACAACAGCTCCATTGAATCTTCATCGACCAAACTTTACTCGGTCGAAGCTCTCCTGGGCCTCTTCTTCGATTGGCCAGCACCTTGTTCGTTGGCCAAAGCCAGCACTGGGCCAGATTCTCTAATGGCCTGCCGGGAAGACTACCCTCCTGCCATTTCCATCACTTGAGAATCGCTCGGCTCGCCGGTGATCATTGACTTGATGGCTTAGATTTTGCCCATTTCTTGCATGGCTATCAACGGTACTAGGTTGATCTGAGGAAGGGTTGGATTAGGCTCTAGAGAGAGGGCAGGAAGACAATCAGTCACCCTACTTTTTCGCAGTGCAGTCTGCTGGTAACTCGGTTCGTATCCAAGCAGCTTGTAGGGTTCCTGTTCTTTGATCGGATCCCGCAGAGCAACTCTGATAGCTTCCTGGTTAGCTTGGGAATAATCCTCCACCAAGAGTGTGTAATCTACATAAAATTATGAAGTGTTAGATTGGCAAAGACAGATCAAATACAAAAATTTAAACCGCGCTATGCTGTTCACCAGCGCTCCCGAAATTCTTGCTTATGTACCAGCCCTGTATGGGCGTCTCAGTGTCTTCGTAATTTCCAGACACCCATAGGAAGTCGTCATCATTCAATTCTTTGTCCGGGTTACCCTCTATGAGTTTTGCTCAGCCCTTTCTAACCTTCAGGTACCAGCAGAAGCCTTCTTTATTTTTGCTAAGTGTATATTGAAGAAATATCTCGGCGAGGCCGAGATTCAAACCGAGGATTCGGTTCAACGCGGCCACGCCATTTATTATCTTATAAGTATTGTTGGATACCTGGGTGGGACACAGCCTAGTCTGCTTCAAAAATTCGCAAACTAGGGTTGGACCGGGAAGCGTAGGCCGCTTTCCACAATGGGCACGACCGTGAAGGGGGTAGGCATCCAATTTACCCCAAGAAGTGTCTCCTTTCTTGGCTAGCTCAAGGTGGACGTCATCTGGAATGTTGAATTCTCTACGGAACTCAGCCATTGCCCCAAGTGAACTAAACATAAACCGGTACTTTCCCATTTACCCTAGTTTTATTTTGTATGCTAAGTTCAATAATAGCCCGGCCAAAATTGAGCGGCTCTGGTGATTATTTGCTTGGTCTTTGAGCCTCACCGATTGTGACTTTGAGGTGTTCCTGGTTGGCCCTAGTTCAGTCTGCATTACGAAAAAAAAGTGTGAGTATTTGCGCGACATACTCTACACGGCTTCAAGGTTAAAGAGCATTTTAGCTCGGCTATTAGAGTGAAGCGACAACTCGATTTCGAACACAGGGTGTTAGGCCGATTTTGGGCCTTACTGTCTAGTATTTGGGTTCCTATCTCAGCTCAGTGTTCCGACAAACTTCTAGCGCAATCACAACCACTTGGGAGGACAACAAACAAGTTTTAGCCCAACTCAATCCTATTTTTGGATCTAAAAGTGAGATTTTACTCGGTTTTATCCATAATTAGCATTGTTTATCCTAAATACAAAGTTGCATACAAAAATTGAAGGGAATTATGGGGACAAAGGCCTCACTCATGTTTTTAGCTACAGTTTTGCCTAATTTCTACGAATATCCATAAGTTTTTACCTTACAATGGGGGGTATAGGCAGAAGGTTAACAGTTCCAAATAAGAAAAACTCGAAGAACATGAAGAACAAAAATGAAAAACAGATAAAAGCTAGAAGAACTTACAGATTCGGAAGACGAAGTTGAGGTTCAATCGACCTTGACCTCTGTTTCGATGTCCTAGACGATGGAAAACCTTTGAGGCGGCACGGCGAATCAGCGATGGCGGTGACGACAACGTGGGCTCTAAGAAAACTAGGGTTAGGCTTGATAAGGATGATAAACAGTAAGGGTCTATAGGGGATTTGTACCTCCCATATATAGGTGATGATGAAGAGGCACCAACTTTTCAAATTTCAAAGATAGTGGGGACAGTTGTAGGGTTGCACGAAACCAATCAGGGAAGGCCGTGTGGCAGCGAAATGATGGGTTGTTAGTACAGCTGATTGATTAATGACAAGACAATCGGCACAAGTCTCAACGACTAGCCAAAGTGGATAGCTCGGTCAAAAAAGGTAATCCCACTCACACTTAGCTTGGATGGGATTAAAGGGCAATTTAGAGGGAGATTTGTGCCAAACAATGGGCCGAGCTACACCAACACGGAATACGATGTTGGGCCGTGTCAGGAGAGCCTAGGACACAGCGTTTGATTGAACTATACCAACATGGCATTTTGGGTCATGACATTGGGTTGGGTAGAAATAACACGGACCTAGGACTCAGCAGGGGCCATGTTTTGATATTGCGGTTGCAGAGGTCAATGCAACGTCGCGAGGTCGGCTAGGTGAGGCGCAGTGTTGAATGCCACGGCCACGCTATTTGGCTGTGATGACTTACTACATGCCCAACCGGTCTGGGAGCAGTGCACATATCTATTGGCCAAGCGTGGCACCGACTCGATGGCCGACCTATCTCAGCTCGGTGTTGGACTAACAAAAGGGAGTACCGCTAGAATAGCATAAGTGATAGCGCGGTTATGCGTTATTGCATGGACCAATGCAGAGGAAACCGCTCAGGGCATGCGTCAATACCATTTGGCAGTTTGGCTAACCTTGTTTGGTGGTATTTACACATACACGTGTAAAGAATAGAGAGGGCAGTACAGCCACGCGTTCAGTAAAGGACAACAGAGGTAGTGCACGTACAATCTAGGGTTGCATGACCAGCTTAGAAAGAGAGGCGAGAACGGACTCAGAGGGTAAGTAGAGGTAGTGCGCGTACAAATACACTCTCTCTGTATATATATATGCATGTGGGTTGTGAATTACTTACAAGAAATTTAGTAAGCTGCAAATTCAGTACATACTTGAGGAACTTGAAGCTTTGAAGTTTGGTTTCGACCTATGTATGCCTAAGTTTTTGTGTCTTTAAACTTGTAAACTTTCAATCCATGATCTGATTCTTTTTTTTTTAATTTTTTTTTCATTCCCTCTAATTATCGTCGACTCTGAGTAGTTGACATTTGTTGACATCCATTGCTATATATTCTCATTCTCCAACCTATTGTGTGTAAGAGCAATTAATGGCCCAGGCCGGATTTACTCAATCTATAAACTAGTTGATGGGTCGTTGAACACACCAAAATTAAATACTAAACTATACCAAATTCAATCAGAATAATGGCAAGTCCAAGTATCGATCCACAGGGACTATTGTGAAATTAAATTAATTCAATCACAAAATTTCTAAATTAATTTTGATTAAAAAGATAAGATTGATTCTATACCTAAACAGCAATTAAATAAAATTGAAGAATTATATTGACAATTAAAATCTAGGGTTTGAGATATCAATTTTCGACAAAAATCCTAGGGAAGAGAATTCACCACTGACCACATAAATGAGACTTAACATCAACCATCAATCGCAATTCAGTTTGAATTATCCAATATTTCACAACTACAAGTTTAAAATATTGATCAAGAGAGTTGTTGCATTCAATGTACAGGCACGAATCATCCCGAGTAGTACGAGTCGTTTGCTCTAAACTATGTTAGCAAAATGACCCGTCTCTCATAGGATGACTCGTCTCGTACTTTGAATACAAACACAAAGAATACTAATGTATGGAAAACATTAAACAATCACAGAGAGTAAAATGCTTGAAGAGAAGAACGAAACAATTGTTTATAAACTTCTAAAACATCCATACATTCATTAAAACCAAGTTACAATGAAAGCTCGTGAAAAATTCCATTACATGGCTAGGGTTTCATCAAAACCCTAGAAAAGACGACTAGCCACTCATGGAGGAGTGGAAAGAGGAAGAAGATGAAGAAGAAGCCCCCATGGAAGTGTTTTCCAAGCTTTGGTAGTGTCTCCCCCTTTGGAACCCTAGCCTCCTTCTTTTCTGTATTCAATTTTTTGAACCCTAACTGTGACTGATTTTCTGTCTTTTATTCGGAGCAAAATAGACCAAAAAGTCTGTGCACGCGTCCCTAGGTGGGCCGCTCGTGCGGTGGTCTAGTGGTCTCTTATTTTTCACCTCTCGCTGAGAGAATCTAGTTTCGCGCCCCCTTTTGATTGAATTTTCATATTTCCTACCAAACCTATACAAGTGCATGAAACACATCATCTCCACCAAATAAATAAAATTAAAAGACCAAAAATGTAACCTAAGTAGCCTCAATGTGGTACCTTTCGGCTTACATCACACCCCCCAACTTACATTTTGCTAGTCCTCAAGCAAAACAAAAGAAATAAGAAAAGTAAAATACTCTCAGGCACTTTCGTAGGGAACACGATTGTATTTAGCATATGCAACAAGCCTTTAAACCACAAGGTTACCCCAAGTGGACGAGTATAGTCTCGGGAGGGTTTTCAGAAATGATACCCACAAACATCAACATATTCAAATCCGCTCAACAACAATTAACCACACTACTCCACACAACAACCAACTTATGTGCCACTACAGTGTGATATTAAAACATGATGATTCATTAAAGGCATAGTGGACAAGTATGAAGGAATCTATTGAGCTTAAACCACAATTCAGTTAATACAAAAGTAGAGTCCCCTGTACTTGTGAATGCTAGTAGACACATCATTAGTACCCTCGATGTAAAGTGCAATCACCATATTAGTTAACTGTCCACTATAATAGCCCAGTGTAACTCATAATAACACTCAACATATACAGAAAAACTAAACTGTTGCAACCAAGCTTCTCAAAAAAAAAATTATTATTTTTTTTATTTTTTATTTTTTATTTTTTATGAAAGACTGTGCAATGTCCTGATCCATTAAGCTTTCTATTCAGCCCATGTAACAAGTATTGGGCCAATGACTCCCAAACCAGACAGTTTTAGGGCACTAGGTGTAGAGACACCCCTACGGGCTTAATAACTCGAGCTAAAAAGGCTACAAATCCGAACTAGTCATTCTCTTTATTTTTCCTTAACTGTGTAATGTCTAGGTCCCTTAAGCTTTCTAATTAACCCATGGAGCAAGTATTGGGCCAATGACTCCCAAACCAGACGGTTTTAGGGCACTAGGTGAGAGACACCCCTACGGGCTTAATAACTCGAGTTAAAGAGGCTACGAACCCAAACAAATCAAGTTTTTTTTTTTTTTTTACAAGAATCTTGGCTACTCATTTATTTGTTTCTGTAACCTCAACCATTATCAATGATGTACACCAGGGATTATAATAAAAAGGTCACTGCTATGATAGTGTGTTCATGTGAATTAAGGCATACTCATGACAAGTGTACTAATACCACAAACACAAACAACTATCCTAGCGCAAACATCACATGTGAATATTTACCCAATAAACCCTTTTCATACAAGCCCACTATGTTCCCCAATTAACATATGTTCATATCATTACCATACTGGCACAAAGTAAACATTAAGTGAAGTGGTGCAAATCAAGTGCAGCAAGTGCAGACATGAATATTTATTACAAATACCCTTACCCCCAAACTGGAATATAACATTGTCCTCACTGTAAGCAAGTAGACATGAGATAGTAAAATGAGAGAGATGATCTTACCAGACATCATGGGCGCACATCCAGCGAGACAAGGACACCCAAACACGGTTTTTTTTTAATAAGTACAAGTAAAAGGGAAAGGAAAAGAAAATAAAACAAAACAAAATGAAAGAAAATAAAGGAAATATACAGAAATCACTGATGTGGATTTGGTGGTGGTGGTGGGAAATGCTGCTCAAATAGGGCATGCATCACTGTCCGAGTCTCGAACGCCTCATCATGAACCCTAGTACCATGCTGATCAAATTGCCGATCAAACTGATCAAACCGCTGATCAAACTAATCAAACCGCTGCTCAAATTGATCAAACTGCTGCCCACTCGAATCCCAGTATGCATAGAAATCAGTGTGCAAAGAGGCAACTGACTGCTGATACCCATCAAATGCCATCCATGAATAATCCCGGTCAACCTGGTAGTCGTTCCGGAGATCAACCATAGATTGCTGAAGGGCGGCTTAATTATCCATAATTGCCTGATATTGCGCCCTCGTCACACGGAATGGCGGTGGTGCCGGCACTAGTGCGGCTGTAGGCTCAACTGGGGCATCATTAGGATTTGTCGGGGCCTCGGGAAGGACTAGTGGAGGCGGCAAGCGAGCAGTGGTTTGACGCCAGTGAGTTCTATCATAAAATAGGGGTGGCAGAAGTTGAACCTCAATGGCCTGCAGTGGGTATGTCCCTTGGGCTTTTATGAGTTCTGTAATAAGGTTGGCAAAAGGGAGGGCCCATGTAGAACTACCCCGTGTATTGCGGATTTTGACTTCATTTAGGATTCTATACATCTGATTGTAGATCAAGGTAGGGAAGTCAATCCAAACCCGAAGTCAAACCGATGCAAGGCACGGAGGAAGTCCCCTCTCCGCTCTTCCTTGTGGCCAATAGGAATGACATTCTTTTTCAGGACCACATCGAGGAAGAGAAGGCGACGTGGTAAATTAGCGGCTTTGATGCTCGTCTGATTGTCATCCTCGGCGCCCTCATAAAACTCGGTCACCAATTAGGGATGGTGAGTTCTCGAGTGAATCCGAAGCTGATGCATTGATAGGGTCCATGGAACAGTGGAGGACCTCGACAATTGAAGTTTGAGAGACCACTAACTCCACTCCATCAACAATGGAGCAAAGAGCTCCCAGGGCCTCGTCGCTGACGTACACATGCTGATAAAAGAGGCACACAATGTCTTGGGTATGCGGTTGTGATCAGTCAGATGCCAGGAGGCCCCGGTCTTCAAGTTGTTGAATACTCCATGTAGTGGTTTGATGCCGACGAAAGAAGTCCACATCAAAGGATGTATCACATACCACCGGTTTGGTGGCCCAAGCATCTGTTGGCATATCCCTGAATGCAATGTTGGCAGTGCGATGCCGTTTGGGTGCTCGGCGGGATGATGAAGCCATATCTGCACAAAATTGTTCAACCAACACAACCAAAAATGTGGAACCATTATATTAACATTCATCAGAAATAGCATGTAGGCATAAATCATTCAAAACCAGATCATCCTCACACCACCAAATTTTTTTTTTGTTTATGATAAAAACGAAAATAATTAAATAAATGAATAAAAATGACATTAAATTAAATTAACTAAACTATAAAATAAAACAAAATAAACTAAGCTATAAAATAGCTAAATTACAGAAGAGGCTAAAGTATAGAATAAAATAACATAAACTAGACATAATTTTTTTTTAAATAAGAAAACGGAATAAAATGAAATAAAAGTTCATGAAATAAAATAATAAAAAAAACTAATCTACTTAATAATTAAATGAACAATTACATCATAGAGTAAAAATAAATAAATAAATAAATAAAATCACTAACTAAACAAACACAATAAAAATAAAATAATCCACTAACTAATTAAACTAACCAGATTCACTAATGAAATTATTTAAACTAAACAAATGCAGGAAATTAAAATAAACTAAATTATTATTATTAACTTTAATTCTGAGTTTTTTTTTTTTTTTTTAAATTCTGGCATAGGCATACGTCTTGCCGAGTGGGGGCACTTGCGATGGTGTTCTTGTTCTTGATTCACAATTATTTTTTTTTTGTTATATGGATGAACAATAGATCTTAAAAAAAAATAAAATAAACAACAACATCCAAAGACTCCACAATCTACACATAAAAGGAAAAAAATTACCTTGAAAAAGTGGAGAAAGAGAGAAAAAGAGTGGTGATTCACCGAAAAAAATGGTGGTCGTCGGAGATTCGACGGACGGAGAGGGTTATGGACACCGGCGGTGAGATGGTTTTGGGGAGGAAGAAGAAAGAAGAAGAAAAGGAAAAAAGAAAGAAGAAGAAGATGGTGAAGATAGTGGGTTTGTGGGGTTTAGAGAGAGAGAGAGAGAGAGAGAAACAAACAAGCAAAATCTGAGATTGGGAGTTGGGGTTGGCTGTGTAGATAAGATAAAGTCAATTTGTTGGCCCCTTTTCTCTTTTTTTTTTTTTTTTTTTTCAAAAGGGCCGCTCGTGCGGCTTTAGTGGGCCGCTCCTGCGGCATTTAGACAGTAGCCAATTCGCTTGGGACGCTCGTGCGGTGAGCCCAACCGCTCGAGCGGTCAGGGCTAGTCCCTTTTTTTTTTTTTCAATTAGGCCGATCGAGCGCCACCATGGGTCGCTCGTGCGCTAAAGTTGGGCTGCTCGTGCGGCGAGATTAGGCCGCTCCAGCGGCGCTAAGCAGTATGCATTTGGCACTGGGCCGCTCGTGCG
Source organism: Camellia lanceoleosa (assembly GCA_025200525.1). Classification (NCBI taxonomy): domain Eukaryota; kingdom Viridiplantae; phylum Streptophyta; class Magnoliopsida; order Ericales; family Theaceae; genus Camellia; species Camellia lanceoleosa. The sequence goes on along the minus strand of CM045762.1, from coordinate 162,174,094 downwards.
GATCTCCCAACCGCTCGAGCGGGTCTGGGCTAGTCCCCCTTTTTTTTTTTTGAACAAGTATGACACACATTTTTATTTATTTATTTGAACAAGTATGACACACAAATTTATTTATTTATTTATTTATTATTATTATTATTTTAACATAGAAAATAAACATGAAAGCACTTTTTTTTTTTAACTAACTCTCAGCACCTAACAAAAGGCACCAGAGTTATGGCATAAAGTTGCCACTTCAGAATCCCCCAGGTAATAAAACCCAGTGTAGTTTATAGCCTTCGGGGTAGTACAACCCAAATATACTTAACCATTTCTACCTTCAATTGACATCCGAAATAAATATAGCACATAAGAAAATAACGGAATGCCCACTAAAGGTATAATCTTCACGCGAAAACCACGGGTACTACTTTTCTCCCTAACTATGTTTGTAACTTTCCCTATTCTCCAACAGTGTGACAGACTAGGTTGATTCGGTATCCAGAATTGAGGCGCATAAAGCTACCTCAACCTATGGGGCAGCCATACAGAGTTCAAGTCGAGATAGTTTTGAAGCAATCTCCACACCCCTGGGTATTTAAACCAAACTCTAGTCTCGGAAATCCCAAACCTTTGTGTTCTAGGCTTTGCCATTCGAACTGTAGTTTCCACCGTCTCAGTTGGTCTCCTAGGAACTCACTACAAACACGGTTAGGTGGCTATACCAGACCGTCAGATGCCGTTCGGGCACAACAAACACCAAAGGAATTACACCTTTAGAGGATTTAAAGTCTCCTAGACACAAATATAGCATGGCGAGAACAAAAAAAAACAAAATAACATAGACGGGAAAGAAAAGAGAACAAGAAATTAATCTATCAATCGTAGTAAAATGGGTCTATCAAAGCAATGGACTCAATCATATCCCCATTCCCAATCCCCTCTATATATGGTTTCAATCTTTGGCCATTCACTTTGAAAGTGTGGCCAGTCTTTGGATCTCGCACCTCAACGGCACCGTGAATGAATGCCTCAACAACTACAAAGGGTCCATCCCATCTAGATCTTAGCTTACCCGGAAAGAGTCTCAATTGTGAATTAAAAAGCCACACTTTTTGGTCCGGTTCAAAGGATTTCCTATTAATGTGCTTGTCATGGAATTCTTTAGTCCGGGCTTTAAAAACTCTCGAACTCTCATATGCATCATTCCGGATTTCCTCCAGCTCATTGAGTTGCAATTTCCGGTTGAGCCCAGCAGCGGCCATATTGAAGTTAAACTTCTTTATGGCCCACAATGCTCGGTGCTCAAGTTCAACCAGGAGATGGCAAGCTTTGTCGAACACCACTCTATATGGTGACATCCCAATGGGTGTCTTATAAGCAGTGCGGTAAGCCCATAATGCATCAATTAACCATTGTGGCCAATCTTTCCTATCCGGTCTCACAGTTTTCTCAATTATGTGCTTTACCTCCCTATTTGAGACTTCCACTTGGCCACTAGTTTGGGGGTGGTATAGAGTGCCAACTTTATGAGTGATAGAGTATTTCTTAACTACTGACTCAAAGAACCGGTTACAAAAATGTGTACCCTGATCACTTATTATGGCTCTAGGAAACCCAAAACGACTAAAGATGTTTTCATGCAAAAACTTGATTACCACTCTATGATCGTTTGTTCGGGTAGCTATTGCCTCCACCCACTTAGACACATAATCTACTGCCAAGAGAATGTACTCAAACCCGAATGATGATGGGAAAGGGCCCATAAAATCAATTCCCCAAACATCAAATATTTCTACCACAAGAATAGGGGACATTGGCATCATGTCACGCTGAGACATCGAACCCATTTGCTGACAGCACAAACAAGTTCTACAAAATTGATGGGCATCTTTAAAAATTGTGGGCCAATAAAACCCACTCTGTAAAATCTTGGCGGCCGTTTTATGCCCACTAAAATGACCGCCACATGCAAAAGAATGACAAAATGTAAGAATGCTATGCACCTGACTCTCCGGCACACACCGTCGGATCACTTGGTCGGAGCAATATTTAAACAACTCCGGATCCTCCCAAAAGTAATACCTGACCTGTGAAAAGAATCGGTCTTTGTCTTGCTTAGACCAATTCTGCGGAATTTGCCCAATGGCCAAGTAATTCACAATATGTGCAAACCACGAGGGCCTCGCTTGTGACAAGTCAAAGAGTTGTTCGTCCGGAAACGAATCATGCAAAATAAGAGGGTCACCATTATACTCTACAAGGATTCGAGAGAGATGATCCGCTACCACATTCTCAGATCCTTTCTTATCTCGGATCTCTAGGTCAAATTCCTAGAGCAACAAAATCCATCTAATTAACCTAGGTTTGGTCTCTTTCTTTGATAGTAAATACCGCAAAGCGGCATGATCAATGAAGACTATGACCTTGGAACCTAGGAGATGAGACCGGAATTTGTCTAAGGCAAAGACCACAGCTAGCAACTCTTTCTTGGTAGTAGTGTAGTTCAATTGAGCATCCGAGAGAGTGCGACTAGCATAATATATAGCAAATGGTGCCTTATTGACCCTTTGGCCCAGGCGTGACATAATCGGAGGCATCACACATGATTTCAAAGGGAAGTGACCAATCTGGTGATTTCATGATTGGGGCAGTGGTCAAGGCCATTCTCAGTGTTTCAAATGCCTTTAAGCATGGCTCATCAAAGACAAAAGGCGCGTCCTTAACTAGTAAACTACACAAAGGACGTGATATCATACTGAAGTCTTTAATGAACCTACGGTAAAAACCTGCATGCCCTAAGAACGACCTGATTTGACGCACGGAATTAGGTGGAAGAAGGCTAGCAATGAGGTCAACCTTAGCCTTGTCAACCTCTATACCTCAAGGGGACACAATGTGTCCCAACACTATACCCTTACGAACCATAAAATGGCTCTTTTCCCAACTCAAGATTAGGTTTGCCTCAATACATTGTTCTAACACTCTAGTCAAGTTCCTAAGGCATTCCTCAAAAGATGATCCAAACATCGAAAAGTCATCCATAAAAACCTCTAAGAATTTCTCCACCATGTCGGAGAAAATGGCCATCATACACCGTTGAAAGGTCGCCGGTGCATTACATAGCCCGAAGGGCATCCGTCTGTAAGCAAAAGTGCCAAAAGGGCATGTGAATGTGGTCTTTTCCTGGTCAGCGGGGTACACCAGGACTTGATTATATCCCGAGTAACCATCAAGAAAACAATAGAAACCATGTCCCGCTAACCACTCTAGGATTTGGTCAATGAAAGGTAAGGGAAAATGATCCTTCCTAGTCGAGGAATTTAGTCTCCTATAATCAATGCACACTCGCCACCCAGTAGTGGTTCATGTGGGGACTAACTCTCCTCCCTCATTCTCAACAACAGTGATGCCCGATTTCTTGGGCACCACTTGCGTGGGACTCATTCACTTGCTATCCGAGATGGGGTATATAATACCCGCATCCAACAATTTCAATACCTCCTTTTTCACCACCTCTTTCATGTTAGGATTCAGTCTTCGTTGCATTTCGCAAGAAGGTTTGGTGTCCTCCTCTACATGTATATAATGCATGCACACAGAGGGATCTATCCCTTTCAAATCAGCCACTGACCACCCTATAGCACTCCTATGTGCCACGAGAACACTCATTAGCGACTCTCTGCTCATGATCAAGTCAGATGCAATGATAACTGGTAAAGTCTCCTGGGGCCCTAAAAATGCATACTTGAGTGTGGCCGGAAGTGGCTTCAACTCAAGTGTAGGTGGTGTGACCAAAGATGGTGTGGCAGGCTCTCTCGACAGAGGAGGAAGTGACTCAAATCGGGTTTTCCATGGAGGAAAATCTGGTGTAGAAGAAGAATTAAGCAAGACATTCACCTCCTCAACTGACCCATCTATATCAAAATTTTCAAACCCAAAATGAGTTAGACAAGCCTCTAAAGGGTCCTCTACAAGAATGGAGGGCAAAGCCTCCTTTACAATCTCATCCACAACATCCACTAATAAGCACTCCTCTCTCATGCGGTTGTTGTGATGCTTGGAAAACATTAAGTTTCACTTGTATGTTACCAAATGAAACTTCCATAACCCCAATCCGACAATTAATGCATGCATTGGCCGTAGCCAAGAAAGGTCGACCCAAAATCACCGGGATTTGTTTCCTCGAACTGGCTACCGGTTCCATATCTAAAACCAAAAAGTCAACAGGGAAGTAGAACCTATCAACCTTAACTAGCACATCCTCAATCATGCCTCGTGGCACTTTGAGGGACCGGTCAACCAACTGAAGAGTAACAGTAGTGGGCTTCAACTCGCCAAGCCCAAATTCCTCGTACCTGATGCGGCAACAAATTAACACTAACCCCTAAATCCAATAAGGCCCTATCAATGAAGTGGTCCCCTATAATGCATGCAATGGTTGGGGCACCTGGGTCCTTAAGCTTAGGAGGTGTGTCATTCAACAAGATGGAGCATACTTGCTCCGTGAGTAGGACCTTTTGGGACACATGTGTCCTAGATTTACGCTTTTGCGTACAAAGGTCCTTCAGAAATTTGGCATATGATGGTACTTGCTTAATCGCCTCCAACAAGGGGAGGTTGATTTTTACTGTTTAAAGACCTCCATCATTGCCTCCATAGATCTTTGCCTTCTTATTAAAAGGGGACGGTGTATCAAGGCACTGGGGAAAGGGTGCCTTAGGCACATATGGTGCCTTAGGCTCAAATGAAGTGCTAGGGACTAAGTCATCCCTCTTAAGTGTTTCCCCCTCACCCTTACTCTCACTAGGTGAACCACCGTGGTCACCCTTCCTAACTCTAGTTGCATCAGACGCAGCTGATTGAGACTCTAACTCCCTACCACTTCTCAAAGCAACCACCGCCTGCAGTTACTCATGTTGCTTACCATTCCCACCCGAACTCTCTACCCCGTATTGTCCCTTAGGGTTGGCCACAGTTTGACTTGGTAATTTTCCCTCCTCTCTCCGATTTATGTTGTTAGCCATTTGACTCAATTGGGTCTCTATCTTGGCAATAGAGTGAGTGTGGGAGTGAACTATTGGTGCTAACCCCTTAAGTTCTAAGAGAACTTCCAACACCTGAGTCTCAAAGACAGAGTTTCCCTGAGGAACAGGCGGGGGTGGGGGTTGTGGTTGTGGTTGCCGGTATGGTTGTGGGGGTCGATAAGGTTGCAGTGGTCGGTAAGATGATTGGTTGGCAAAATTATTGAAATCCTGCCTTGGTGGTGGAGGATTGTAAGAAGTGCCTTGTGAAGGGGGTCTCCATGAGAAATTAGGGTGATTTCTCTATCCCGAATTGTATGTGTTGGAGTATGGATCATTACTCGGGTTAGAGAATCCTTGAGCCGCATTCACATGCTCTTGGACTAACTCCGGAAATTATGATGCCGAAGGGCACTCACTCAAGTCATGAGCAGGGCTCACACAAATAACACATGCCTCATGAAATTGAGGTTGATCTTACTGGGTAGGGGCATGTCCCGTAGCTAATAATTGGTCCATCTTGCAGGACAGTGCCTCTACTTGTTGGGCTAACTCTAGGTTTTGCCCGACCTCATAAATGCCCCCTCTTTTCGGGGTTCCAACTATTGGTTGCCGGACTTGCCGGGCTGTGGAGGCATGGTGAAGGGAATTATCACTTAAGTTCTCAAACAATTGCCTGGCCTCGGCATCATTTTTAGACATAAATGTCCCACCACAGGACGAATCCACCATTTGGCGGTGCGGCTCAGTTAAGCCATAATAGAATGTTTGAACAAGTTGCCAATCAGGCACTTGGTGGTGGGGACACTGTTGGAGAAGGTCTCGAAGTCTTTCCCAAGTCTCATGGAATTGTTCGCCATCCATTTGAGCAAAGTTTGTGATGGCTCGCCTAAGTTGGTTGGTTTTACCTATGAGAAAGTACTTCTCCAAGAACCATTGCTGTAATTGGTCCCAAGTTGTGATTGAATTAGCAGGTAAAGAATTTAGCCATTGTTTGGCTTTATCCTTTAACAAGAATGGAAACAATCGCAACATTAAGGCCTCATTTGTGAAATTCTGGATCCTCACTGTCAAGCAAATTTCCAGAAATTCATTCAAATGCTTATAAGGGTCATCATGAGTTAGTCCATGGAATGATGGGAGCATTTGTATAGTGTTGGACTTAATCTCATAATGAACAGCAGTGGTGTTGGGTAATTGGATGCATGATGGTGATGTATATGCAGTGGGTGTAAAATAATCCTTAAGTGTCCGATTGGGCACATTCGGGACATTAGGATCTGCCTTCTCTAATGGCTCAATGTATGAATATTCAAGCCTAGGAATACGGGCAGAGGTCCTAAGTCTCCTAAGGGCCCTTTCTAGTTCAAGGTCCAAACTCCACAATTCAGGGTGACAAGAACGACGCCCGTGCATACACTACCCAAACACACACAACAAGTTCCGACTCTGTGCACTAAGTATGAAAGCAAAATACCAAAGGAAGAAATACTCACAGTGGTTTAACGAAAACGCTTTACTCATCTTGTGGATGCTTGACATGTAGACGTTGTTTCCAACCTCTGTTTGAGCTTTGACTTTCGTTTTAGCACTTTGGTACTTTGCTTGTGAGTGTTTGCTTCTGTTTACTCACTTTAGTGCTGCGGTTTTTTTTTTAAAGCTCGGCTACGCTCCGCTTGCACTTCAATGATAGCTCCAATTTCAAACGCTCTGCACACTTAGCAACACAAAAGCATAAAATTCTAAACTAAAAATTAAAATAAGAATGTAACTTTAAATTAATTAATTTCACCAGAAGTCCCCGGCAACGGCGCAAAAATTTTATGGGTCGTTGAACACACCAAAATTAAATACTAAACTATACCAAATTCAATCAGAATAATGGCAAGTCCAAGTATCGATCCACAGGGACTATTGTAAAATTAAATTAATTCAATTGCAAAATTCCTAAATTAATTTTGATTAAAAAGATAAGATTGATTCTATACGTAAACAGCAATTAAATAAAATTGAAGAATTATATTGACAATTAAAATCTAGGGTTTGAGATATTAATTTTTGGGAAAATCCTAGGGTAGAGAATTCACCACTAACCACATGAATGAGACTTAACATCAACCATCAATCGCAATTCGGTTTGAAATATTGATCAAGAGGGTTGTTGCATTCAATGTACAAGCACGAATCATCCCGAGTAGTACGAGTCGTTTGCTCTAAACTATGTTAGCAAAACGACCCGTCTCTCATAGCATGACTCGTCTCGTACTTTGAATACAAACACAAAGAATACTAATGTATGGAAAACATTAAACACTCACAGAGAGTAAAATGCTTAAAGAGAAGAACGAAACAATTATTTGTAAACTTCTAAAACATCCATACATTCATTCAAACCAAGTTACAATGAAAGCTCGTGAAAAATTCCATTACATGGCTAGGGTTTCATCAAAACCCTAGAAAAGACGACTAGCCACTCATGGAGGAGTGGAAAGAGGAAGAAGATGAAGAAGAAGCCCCCATGGAAGTGTTTTCCAAGCTTTGGTAGTGTCTCCCCCTTTGGAACCCTAGCCTCCTTCTCTTCTGTATTCAATTTTTCGAACCCTAATTGTGACTGATTTTCTGTCTTTTATTCAGAGCAAAATAGACCAAAAAGTTCGTGCACGTGTCCCTAGGTAGGCCTCTCGTGCGGTGGTGGGCCGCACATGGAGTGGTCTGGTGGTCTCGGATTTTTCACCTCTCGCTTGGAGAATCTAGTTTCACGCCCCCTTTTGATTGAATTTTCATATTTCCTGCCAAACCTATACAAGTGCATGAAACACATCATCTCCACCAAATAAATAAAATTAAAAGACCAAAAATATAACCTAAGTGGCCTCAATGTGGTACCTTTTAGCTTACATCACTAGTTATCCAAGACGCTAACAAATACCGAATATTTGGGGTTTTGACTAGGGCTGGACGAAGCCAAACATATTCTAAAATCTAAAATTATATTGAACCCATAAACCCTAGCTTTGCGGGCCAAGATTAAGGCCCTGTTTGGTAGAGCTGTGTGAAAGTGCTTATAGCTTATACCTAAACAGCTTATAGCTTATAACTATGAACATAAGCTGATTTCTGACTTATAAATTAAGCATCTCCTGCCCCACTCAAAGAATAAGCTGATTTCTGACTTCCAAAAAGCTATAAGCTATAAGCTATAAACTAAACCAAACACATCAAAATAGCTTAAATTAAAATGGCGAAATAAGCGACTTTTTAATTTGCACCAAGCAGACTTAAGTCAACTTGACCTTTGAGATCATTAAGCTAATTTTTCACATTTTTTTTGTTTATAGTTCTGTTAGTTTTATTTAATTTTTGGAGAAATTACATATAAAAAAAGAAAAAAAATTCCCAAGGTTTGACCCTTGTAACAAAATAAATCATGTTTTTCAACTTTGTCAATTTAAACTCTAAATTTTTTATTTGTTTTCAATCTGAATCATTCGTCTATGTTCATTAAGTAAAATTGATCAAAAAATATGTATTTCAGTCATTAAACTCAATAAAAAGGTAGATATTCTATGTATATCTATATGAAGTTTAATAACTAAAATATTATTTTTCTGTCGATTTTACTTAACAAAAATAAGTCAATGGTTTAGATTGACAACAAATTAAAAGATTATGGTTTAAATTTATAAAATTAAAAATTCAAGGTTTATTTGTTAAAAGAATCAAACTCGGTTTTTTTTTTTTTTGTAATTATCCCCTTATTTTTATTTATTATTTTTTTTTTTTTTGTCGGCATTCTCATGTGTTTTTTCAGCTTTGAGCTTTAAGACAATTAGCCTAATATTTTTTTTTCCTTTTATTTTTAGTTAGTTTATGATTTTCTTAGTTTGAGAATTTCTTCACCTGTTGTATATTGATTAATTACAAAATATTGAGAATGGGCTAAAAGAGCAAGTCACCAAGCATGTGTTTTCTTTTTTTATTTTTTTCAAAACATTGTTTATTAAATACTTTTTATTTTTATTTTTATTTTTATTTTTTACCAAAAAAATATGTGTTTCTTATTTTTTCTAAATAGAAAACCTAAACTAAGAACATTATCAAATGACACCTTGCGCATGATCTACAAAAGCAAATTGTAACAGCAAAATCACATAACCCTGGAAAAGAAAAAAGGACTTTGATGTGGTTGAAGCAAAGAATCAATCAAATCAAAGGAAAAACTATTGTATACACGCCAAAACCAAGTGAGATAGGGCATGGAATCCTTGGTTATGAGGTCCTTCTATCTTAATACGCTTTCAATCATTGGATCATAATTTGAAATTCTTGAACAATTCTTCAATTGATACAAAAGAAAGATAATTCAAAGATAAAAGCAAACTGTAAAAGTAAAATCATATAACTTTGGAAAAGAAAAAAAACTTTGATGTGGTTGATGCAAAAGAATCACTCAAATCAAAGGAAAAACCATTGTACACGCCAAAAAAAAAAAAAAAAGAGTGTGATAGGGCATGGAGCCCTTGATGATGAAAAACTTCTATCTTAATACACTTTCAATTGTTGGATCAAATTTTGAAATTCTCACACAATTCTATTGATACAGAAGAAAGACAAATGAAAAATAAAAGAATCTCTAACCATGAGACAATAGTTAGAGTGAGGAGAACAATAGAGGTGACATACGTTAAGTATCAACAAAAGATAAAACATTAAAGATATAACAGCTTAAAAGTGAATTATTAGAGAATCTAAGAAGGTAGAGAAAACAAAAACTGAATAATCACAAAGTTGAAGAGAAGAATTCTGTTAATTACAGACAGTGGTGTAATGAGGAATTTCAATGAGTTGGGCCATTTAACAAGTCATCATTATTGTTATGTCATATTTTCAATTTTACACAAGCAATCAACATTAAAGTTCACATGATAAGTTACAAATACAAAAAATATAAAAATTCAATAGTTTTTTTTTTTTTTTTTTGTATTTATAAAGTTCCTTTTAGATTTCTTTGCAAATATTTTATTTTTTTAAATACATTTAGATTAGGTTCATATAAAAAGAAAATTAACTAAAATACAAAAAAAAAATAATAATAATAATAAAAATAGTTCACTAACAACAACCAAACACAGAAAACAAAACTTGTAAGCTCATTATATTTTTTTCCCAAAATTCAAGAAACATTATTGTAATTTATGTTATTATTAAATCTCATATGTTTGTGAACATGTGCCTCTTCGTCTCTGCAATTATATTTGGTCATTTTTCCCAAGGGAGTAAATCACAAGCAAATAAGATGATAAACAATGATAAAAACATAAGATATCATACAAAATATGATAAATAAATGTTATTAATCTCAAAAGGAAACCAACATTGATTACGTTATGCATCAATTCGTTTCTTTTTGAATATCATAAACACAATTCTTTATTTATGTTTATCCCCATGATGCTATGAGTCTCCATATAAATCAACCCACAAAATGAAACCATTTCAAATTCAAAATAGGACAGAAACATTTACATTGTTTTGTGAAGCATTTCCACACAAATTCAATCTCTCCACAATAGATCAGTTTGACAAATACACTCTCTCTATATATATATATACATGCATGTGGGTTGTGAATTACTTACAAGAAATTTAGTAAGCTACAAATTCAGTATATACTTGAGAAACTTGAAGCTTTGAAGTTTGGTTTCGACCTATGTATGCCTAAGTTTTTGTGTCTTTAAATTTGTAAACTTTCAATCCATGATCTGATTTTTTTTTTTTTTCATTCCCTCTAATTATCGTCGACTCTTTGAGTAGTTGACATTTGTTGACATCCATTGCTATATATTCTCACTAGTGGTAACCCGTGCGATGCACAGAAAAAAGACAATATGCATATTGTGTGATAAATAAATCATTTTAATCTTGAATTATGTTTTAATTATGGCAAGCTATGATGTTAGGCCATCATGGTAGATGTTAACAATAAGTAACTCACAAAATTTCACAATAAAATTTGATATGCATAAAAAAAAATTTAATTATGAAGATTGTTGGAGATAATAGTATCACAATCACCTGATAACATAAATAATTTGTATCAAACTATAGCGTCATGCGAATAAAATAAAATAAAATAAAATAAAGCATTGAAAGATATAAACTCAAAAAAATGATCATAAATTTACTTAAGACTTTTAAATCAATGGTGTGTATTTAACTTTATTATTGTGGGGTCAAATTATGAATAAATCTCAACCTTTAATTATAATTTCTAGGTAGTTTTTTGAATTTTTTAATATGAGTTTGTTACCTTGCTCATAGAGAGAGAGAGAGAGAGAGAGAGTCTCAAATAAATGAATAAATCATCAATTAATCCTGTTAGCAATTCTCTATCTTTGATCTCCTCTGTCAATGACACATGTATATCACATGAGTATGATTCCTTCTCCATAATCATTTTCTTCATTGCTTGAATAATACTTACATAGTTCTTACAATATTTAAGAAAAAAAAATCAAAATAAGAACTTAGTATGATTATAAAAATTATAATTTTAATCGATTTTATTTATAAAAAAAATGATGACAAACGATTTGAATTGTATTTGAAGAAATATAATAAATGATAGCTTTTATCATATATACTAACAAATAAATTATATAGGCTACTCAACGAAATAATAGTCGAATGCAACTAAAGTCATGGACATTAAATTAAATCATATAAGCTCTAAATTGATAGTATAATCTACAAAATCAACCAATAATAATAAAGAGAGATCAACAAATATGTATTACCTCCCTACCATCTCTGTGTTCTATTTATTTTGTAAGATTTTTGTACTACGTCCTCTCATGTAGCCTTCGTCATCTTATTATTAATACTCTTCTTATTCTGAGCCAACATAGTCTTCCTATTCATCTGTATGAATTCATAACAAATTCTTAAATAATTTTCAAACAATATAGAATTACATTCTAATAATGTAATTGCTTTGCACCCAAAAGTAAGCAATCAATAATAAAAATAGAGATAATCTAACCAAATCTACGTACAATTTATTCAAAACAAAAAATGATTTGAACATAAAGGCATATATGAATAAAATCCTAAATCATTTGAAAATATGGACATTAAAGGTGCTCTTGTGCGTTTTGTGCTTTCATCTTAAGAAATTAAACTACGGGAAGTTAAAGATAAAGGAGAAAAAAAATCAAACAAAAGGGATAAGTATTGATTGAAAACAAAAATATCTTTATCACTTAATCAATAATAACGAATAATAAAATTATGAGCAAAAGATTAAGAATTTAAAAGAAGATACGAAGTTATAGATAAGAACAAATCATATCCTTATTTAAATTTTATTATTTCAAATTTTTAAAATTTTAATATATGTAATTGAGGGAGAGGAAAAAAAATAGGAGTAAATCCAAATAAAGATTTAGATAATGCTTTTGGTAGATATTGATTAACAAATCATATTCTTGTTTATATCTAAATTTCATTATTTCAATTTTTAAAATTTTTATTTGAATTTTATTAGATTAAAAAATTAGAAATTAGGGAAATGGGGTAGGGAGACTTTGAAACTGCCATGTAGGAGAGAGAACTTTGAGATATTAGTATTGAGGTTTTGAAGAATTTTAAGAATACATTACATTTGCTTATATAGATAGTATAGTATAGTATGTATGTATATGTATAGATAGACAGATAGATAGATAGATAGATAGATAGATAGATTCTCCAATCTATTGTGTGTAAGAGCAATTAATGGCCCAGGCCAGATTTACTCAATCTGTAAACTAATTATCCAAGACACTAACAAATATCGAATATTTGGGGTTTTGACTAGGGCTGGACGAAGCCAAACATATTCTAAAATCTAAAATTATATTGAACCCAAAAACGCTAGCTTTGCGGGCCAAGATTAAGTCAGCTAGCCTTTGAGATCATTAAGCTAATTTTTCACATTTTTTCTGTTTATAGTTCTGTTAGTTTTATTTAATTTTTGGAGAAATTATACATAAAAAAAGAAAAAAATTCCCAAGGTTTGACCATTGTAACAAAATAAATCTGTAGACGTCCCCGAACGCATCCCGGGGAAGGAGTGCGAATCCCCCCCGTTCTGGTTCGATGTTGGGCCTACTACAGTTCGAAGGACTCAAATGTCATGGTTCTTAATCTTGAACCAAAGAGTCCAAATCTGGCAAATCGTTTTGAAAACAGATTTTTTGAAAGAAGTGCCAAACATGGACTGTTTTGCCAGATACAGAGTCGCCACCTAAATATTTTATAATGGGAAATTTAGGAAGCCCTGACTCGGTACCAAAGGCCACGTGTCCGTCATCACCAAAGTTGCCTCAGCTCGGGAACTTGGGTACGATTGGGGAAGGTCACGTCATGAGCACCCTTCTTGGGTCAAAAGACCGCCTCTACTAACCATGATATCTTATTTTGAAAACATTGTATGTTCTTATTAGGTTATTAGCCTAGGTTACTATGTGATGCCTGACATACAAATATAAATGGATCGCTGAATTGGAACAAAACATAATGTTTGTTTTTGAAAATGGTTTGATGGTGCTACCGCAGTAGGCTAAGACGTGGATTTGCCACCCTCGGGTGGGCTTTAGAAAACATGTTTTTGCCACTATCTAGTGGGCTTAAAACAAACAGTCAATGATTTATTCCACTTCAAGTAACTCAACCTCCACCCACAGGCATTCAAGGCAGTTATATCACATAAGCACATAGTCTCATGGTAAGCATACTATTCATGGCAGTCACTCACACGCATGCAAGGATGCTAAAGCATAAAACTCACCGAGTACTCCAAGCCAAAAGCAAGCTCATTAGAAATCCATGCATGGTTCCTAAGTATCTGAAAATGCCTAATGCAACACATGAAAAATGCAAACTATAGCGAGCTCGGCTATTCTAAACATGGCATATGAGATGCAATGACTATCAAGTACTCAACTTGGAATTGAAATACAAATCACGGTTTGTATGATCTTGTAGAAACCTGTGCGTGCAAAAGCAGAATAAATGATGCAAACATCTTTGTCATACTGTATGCTAATTGAAATATGCCCTAATCTAACCATCATAAGCGGGTAAATAAAAGGAAAGAAAGACGTGGGGTTGGAAGACATACATCACACTCACCCACACTTATTACAATTATGCCCTCGTGCAGAGGGTCCGAATAAATATACAGTCCCAAATAAAAGAATAGTACAGTCCAAATAATACATTCCGCATAATATACAAATCCCTAATTAATTAACAAATTAACTAAGAAAAACTGTAAACTGGCATGCAAGCCAGGGGCTGCCTTGATTCTGATGAATGCTGCATGTTTGGGCTGCCTTGCGCGGAAATCCACTGGGATGCCCCAATTAGCCTCTGTTTACACCTTTTCTTGAAATGCGTGCCAAGTCCCAAAAATTTGCTGATTCTTGATTTTCTTTTGCAGAGAGCAGGAAAGATGCATAGCAATGTATTTCACAAATATATGTATGCCTCGATCCTCGTGCCACCAATCACGCATATCGATGCATGATGGCCGAGGAGCCGAATTGCACAACTCAATATAGGATGAATGCATATGAATGCTACAACAAAACCTAACTCCATCACAGATAATCCGGAGTGTCGGTGACTTGGGAATTAAGACACATTCCGTTACTCGGAGTACGAAACGCGCCTCGTTTCCCGTGCCCGGGATAACTCCTATCTCGAACACGATGTGATATGCATGACATGCATGAAATGCAACTAATATACAATCCTAACATACACAATGTTATGGAATGGCATACACGCTACACGAGGTCATACACAACCGGGCATACACAATGCTATGGGTGAAATGGCATATGCAATGCAATAATGGGCTTACACCAACATGAGAGAGCCTCAGCCACACTCACATAGGAGGCCATCAGATGAAAACAAGACATCTCGAAATGCGTGCATGCGTGCACGCAAATCGATGATGGACCCTCAGGCACCGAAATACCACTCTAATGAGACATGGCAAAGACACGGAATATAGTATGCAAACATGAAAAAATCAATGGCAAGATGAGGGGCAAAACAGCCCCGAAACCCAGTAAAACGAAATCCAATGCATGAAATGATCCCGAAATGCGAAATTAGGCACCCGAAATGACTTGTAGCTATACAATACATGCATAATTTGAACATGAAATGAAAAAGAAGAAGAAAGGAAGCCCCAAAACTAGTATTTTTACAGTTCAAAACATGGCCAAAAAGCAATCACAAGTAGGGCTAAAATGGTATACAAAAATGGCTCCGCAAGAGAGGCAATGAAGCAAGTGATAGATGCAAAGTCCAAATGGCAAAAGACCCTTATAAAACACTGAAGAGGGCCTAAAAAAATGCTGTTTTTCAGTAGATGACAACCACCAAAACAATATAAAAACATGCTAAAAATGCCATGCAAGAAGTAGGCCAACAAGAGGCTATAACATGAGGTATACAAAGCATTCACCAAAAAGCCAAAGACCCTTAATGAGATATTTCCAGGGGGTCAAAATATGGCCATTTTCAGTTCTGATCATGGCTTAAAAATAGAAGAAAGGTAGGCTAACAAAGCATGCAAAAATGGGGGGCCAAATAGGGGTATAATGGTAAGTGCTACATGGAGGCCCCCAACAATGTTGAGACCTTCTACAATGTTGTAGAGGGAATCAAAATAATCCAACTTACCATTTATATCATGCCTCAAAACAGACTAAACATTGGCTAGAAATACCATGCAAAATAATGGCATACAAGAGGGTATTGAAGCAAGTACCAAATGGGGGTCTCAAACAGTGTTGAACCCTTAAACAAACATGAATAATGGCTCAAAAAAATGACCCTTTTAGTTAGGGTCGGAGCCCAAAACAGTAAGCAAATAGGCTAGAAAGATGTGGCAAAAATGAGCTACAAAAGAGGGAAAATGGTCTTACCCTTGAAGCCCACTTCTTTGCTGCCTTTTGGACCAAGGAATGATGCCTCTAAGCCTATGAAAAACTTCTCCTTGCTACTGAAATGGAGTAGTGGTGGTGGTGCTAGGTGGTAGTGAAGAGAGTGGTGTAGAACTTGGAGTTTTGAGAGCAATGGAGATAAATATGTGTGTATGAGCTTGAGAGCAATTTTCCAACCCTTTCTTTAGAGCTGGGAGGCCAGCTATATGGACAAGAATGGGGCCAAAATGGAGGGAAAAAAGTGGAGGGAAATGGCATCAATTTTCCCTCCAAAAAGAGTTCCCTCCGGATCACGTTTTGGAGGAAAACAATGCCAGTATAATGCACTCAGTGTAAGGAAGCTGGCCGGCCAGTTATCAAAGCTGCGGTGGTGCCGGCCACCCCTATAACGGCCGGCCAAGGGGCAAAATGGTCCAGAGGAATTTTTGTCCGGCCACCACAAAAAGGTGTCCTCCCATGTGTCCTCAACAAGACCCTGTGGTTGGAAATTGGCAACTGTAAAATAGGAGAGACAACAAGCCACTTTTAGGAGGGGTTCAAAAGGTTCAACAACAATTACTGGCCGGCCATAGACTTTTAGGGTCCTCCCATGTGTGTACAACACAAATATGTGGTTTGGGGTTGAAGAAAATGGCCCTAGGGTGGTCAACATTGGCTCGGAAGTGAGAAAAATGGGCGTCGGCGGGCGCCGGAGGATATAAGCAGTTCTTTGAGACAATTGCTGGCCTCCACCCTTGATGACCTTCTGGTGATAAAAGCAGAGGTACTGCCAAAATTGAATGAAAACCAATGCAAAAGCGAATGCTCGGGGGCCAAAACCGCGATTCGGGGTCAGCAGGCCGTTAAGTACCGAAAGTGGCGTTCGACCACGAAGTGGGTCTCTCAGACCTCAGTGTCCCTCAAAAGGGAGTAAATAGGATGCATACCAAAAACTGGAGCAATCAGAGATGGGTAGCCGGTCCCGAACCGAGGCACCTGCCTACTTGACTCAAAAATTGGGGCTCGAAATGGGAAAAATGGCCTCTGACCACGAAAAAGTAGCCCACGGCCTTTGAGAGATGGTCTACTAGACCTCCCTCCCCTCGAGGAAGAAACAAAGAAAACCAAGTCTAGTTACAAACCAAGGCAAGGCATAGAAGAGGTTGGAGGTCCGGGGGCAGGGCCCACCGGCGCGACCCTAAGACCTCTGAACGAGCACAATATGCAACATCACCGAGCGCTCAATCGGTGACGTCTAAGTCTCAAGGTCGATCAAAAATGGGGTGTCTACAATTGCCCCTCTTTGACAGAACTCGGAAGTCACAAGTGACGGGAGTGGATGTCAAAGCCGAAACGACCCATTTTGACAAGGCCGAGACTTAGACAATCATACAAGATGAGCAGAGATATGCTGCGGGCGTGCCCGAGCAAATGGGGCAAATGCAAAGCGATATGCGGGCGGATGTATGATCCTGCAAATGCAAAGCAGTAATGAAACAAATATTAGCAAATAGATGCAGGTTTTAAGCAAGAATGCAAAGCAAGAACTACATTTCATGCGATTAAGAATCACGGAGAATTATTCAATTCTCATCGCGTCTCTACGGAGAAGATCGATACTGCGCGATTAAATGCAGTCGCTTTGACCTCAAATGAACCGTACATACAATATCGTGCCTGCAAAAGAGAGAAATTCAACAAGCACAATATGCTAACAACATATATTCAATGTGATTCCTGTGATTCCAAAAGTTTGGCACACGCGGCGTCGGTGGGTGAATGCATCGCAATGCGAGAAAGGAACGTATGTGACAACGCATGCTCGAGCACAGAGGTATGGTATATCAAGAAAACATGCATGACAATGCAAAATGCTCATGAGAATGTAAGTTATGTGCACAACAATGCAAAACGAGCATAAATCAGGGTGCCCGTTTGTTGCGAAACAACGAGTAAGGAAACGCGCATTTCGGCGAAAGCGACTCGATCGCGGCCTCTGGTTCACCTCCCGGAGAGGTTACAACATGTTCAAAAAGGATACACTCTGATTTTGATGAGTAATGATGAGACACATGTTAGAAATTGGTGGCGTCCGTGAAGCGATTTCATGACAGGAACACTTTTCTTGAACTTTTTCAGGTCCCGGGAACTACAATCTTCCTCAAAATTTGCAGAGACCTAGGGGAGCATGGGGGGATCACCACCAGCCAGTTTTATTCCCCCTTGTAGGCCACCGGCCACTTTTCATAAAGAGAATGGCCGGCCAGCCAGAAAAGGTGGCCGGCCGGCCACCTGCCCAAATCCGCCGGCAATTTTGTCTTTTCACCTCATCTTCTTTATATTCTCTTGCCCAATGACTTTGAGCTCACAACCACAGCTGCGAAAACTTCTTCTCCACCTTCCCAAACCATTTTCCTCTTCAGAACTGAGCTCTATACGCATTTTCCAGCATAAGTTGTTTTCGCAAAAACATTCGATTTCAAGCACTTTGGACCGATTAAATTTTGATTTCGGTGCTTCTTTTCTCATTTTCACCACTTGAGGTAAGTTTGTCTCAATATTTGGAAGATTTTATCGGGAGTTGACTTTTGTTGACTTTTTCATTTCCCGAGAGTTGACTTTTGTTGACTTTTTCCAATTTTGGCTCATTTTTGCTCCTTTTGCAGATTTTTCGAAATGGCGGGAAATTTTCCTCATGGTGGAGGTCCTCTAGGTGCCGGGGATGATTTTGATGTCATGACGCTACCCCCGAGGGTCCAACCATTTATTCCCGAGAGATACGTCCCGTCAGTGCACGTTCTTCTGCGGGCCATTTTTCGTCATTACACTGACTTTAATGATCGAGCACCCGGGGATCTACTTCTATGAGAGCCAGAGCATCACCTCTCTTATGAGGCACGAGAGGTATTTTACTTTATTTTCTGCATTTTTCGTGCATTTCGTACCTTTGCCATGCTTGAACACACAGTTCAGCTTATGACATAGTACTTTGTTTGCGTTCTGAACATATGGCTTGAACACTTGAATTTCTGAACACTCGACTCATTGATTGATTGTGAATGCACGCCACACATTAGTTAAGAATTGAACACATGGCTCAAACACTGATTTGTCGAACACACGGCCCGAATTTGAAGGTAAACATACAGCACACACTGACTAAGAGTAGGACACGCAGCCCAAACTCCGATTTTCTGAACACACAATTCAAGTTGATGGTGGACACACGGCACACACTGATTGAGAGTAGAACACACAGTCCCAAACTCTGATTTTCTGAACACACAGTCCAAGATGATGGTGAACACACAGCCCACACTAATCGAGAGTAGAACACACAGTCTCAAACTCTAATTTTCTGAACACACAGTCCAAGTTGATGGTGAACACACAGCCCATACTGATTGAGAGTAGAACACGCAGCCCTAACTCTGATTTTCTGAACACGCAGCCCAAATTGATGGTGAACACACAGCCCACACTGATTGAGAGTAGAACACGCAGCCCTAACTCTGATTTTCTGAACACGCAGCCCAAATTGATGGTGAACACACAGCCTACACTGATCGAGAGTAGAACACACAGCCCTAACTCTAATTTTCTAAACACGCAGCCCAAATTGATGGTGAACACACAGCCCACACTGATCGAGAGTAGAACACACAGCCCTAACTCTGATTTTCTAAACACACAGTCCAAGTTGATGGTGAACACACAGCCCACACTGATTGAGAGTAGAACACGCAGCCCTAACTCTGATTTTCCGAACACACAGCTCAAATTGATGGTGAACACACAGCCCACACTGATTGAGAGTAGAACATGCAGCCCTAACTCTGATTTTTTGAACACACAGCTCATATTGATGGTGAACACACAGCCCACACTGATTGAGAGTAAAACACGCTGCCCTAACTCTGATTTTCTAAACACGCAGCCCAAATTGATGGTGAACACACAGCCCACACTGATCAAGAGTAGAACACACAGCCCTAACTCTGATTTTCTGAACACACAGCTCATTCATTTCTTTTGCACACAGCTCATTACTTGCACACGGCTTTCATTTCATTTGCACACAGCTCATTATTTGCACACGGCTTTCATTTCATTTGCACACAGCTCATTACTTGCACACGGCTTTCATTTCATTGCGTACTGACACATGTATTCATTCTGAATGCAGGTTGGTTCTCGCACCGTGCGAGGGTATGGCTCCACCGCTGCGAGAGAGTGGTATGCTGAGCTCTCGGAAGTTGTCCGGGATTTAGTTGATTTAGCAGGGTTCGGGGCCTTCTACGTTGGATTATCGCGTTGTCCTGCCAGGAGGACACTGATGGCAGCCTTGGTGGAGAGATGGTGGGACACCACTAACTCCTTCCATTTTTCCGCCACCGGGGATTTGACTATGACCCCGTTGGATTTTGCTGTATTGACCGGCCTGGACATAGGAGGTTGGCCCATTCCTTATGACGAGGATATGGGCGAATGGGAGGCCGCTTGGGTACATCTGCTGGGGGCCCGCCCGCCTGTGGATAGAGCTTCTGGGAGAGTCCGCTACACCTGGTTCTCTTTCCATTTTCGGAGGGAGGATGGGCAGGGTCTCTGAGAGGCGGAGCGATATGCCATGGTTTCCTTATGTTCCTCTTGGACGACTCACGTTGCCGATAGAGGAACAGTCGGGCTATATCTCTTGAGCGCCCTGGTGGACCTATCATACGTCGGTCGATACAACTGGGGTGGTGCCGGCCTAGCTACCCTCTATTGCTACATGGCCTTGCCTCCATGGTGGGGGATTCACTTGGCGGTTACTGGAGAGCCTGGGAGGCATTTTCTGTCCTCTTGATTTACATTTCTGCTCCTTATTACTTGTACATTGCACACACGGCGCATTTTGCACTCTGTATTCTGTTTTTAGCATTTTGTATTCACATTCTGCACTATTTTCCTCAGTTATGGGTCTACGTATATTTTCCGACGTTAGCCCCAGAGTTGGAGGTGGCAGGGCCCCTCATGACCCCATATTCATTGGTATTCGAGGGCCAGCACCGACCAAGACCCCGAGAGACTCTCTTCTATTTGTGGCAGTATTTTGACACCGTGCGGACGACAGAGGTATTTCAAAACTCTCAGTTCCTTCCATTTTCATCTTTGATTTGCCCTGTATATCCCCGATTTCTGATTGGCTTATGCACTGGTTATCCACAGATTACTTGGCAGCCTTGGGCGCGCTTGGGTAATGGTCTCCGATTTGATATCTTTGGAGGATCGGGTGCCTCCTAATCTGAGTTCTGCTCGAGGACGGTTGGTAAACATGGTTCTTAGGAGAACGCTTTCTGCGCCAGGTATGGGGGTACACTTCTCAGGATCCTCCCGCAGCACCCCCAGCCACTATACGGACTGCTGATAGACTCTCTACCCAGGATGTCGTTAGTGCTATGCTGGGCACCGATGCTTTGCTACATCTCACGAAGGAGGATTATGCCACTTATCGTCACATATCGATGCTTCCCTTGGCCGAGTCGTACTCCATCACTGAGGCCTGTTGATGTACCATATTCGAGTCAGGCTCGTGCTACAGATATCCCTTCCTCCAGTAGGGCTGGTACGTCTAGAGGTGGGGGTGGGTCGATTCCCCCGATTCCTCCGACTCTTCATCATCCTGGGTGGCCAGACATGCCGACCGAGCTGACGAGTTGGCGATTTGGGACTCCTTACCAGGTCTCGCTGGAGTCTCCTCTTCCTGACCATAGATATGTCAGAGATCCTGATTCACCACCGGTATGTTTTACAGTTTTGATTCATCAGGCAGATACTTGGACATTCATTCCTGTACTGATAGTTTTGCATTTGTATCTGTAGCCTCCAATTGAGTATGTGGACGAGATGCTTGGATTGCTGGCCACATTCGAGGGCATGATCCTACGGAGGGAGGCACAGCTAGCCATTATGGGCGTGCGGGTACTATTCATCTTTCTTGTATTTAGCATATTTCTGATGACACGCTGGTTTTGAACATTCTGCTGTATTGATAGGCTGTGTAGAGCACATCTGACACACACCCCACTCACATACTGTACTTGCACCTGATTTTCATATTTGAACTGATATATTGAACTCTTTACTTTCAGATGCCTCCTGTATATGCACCGCCGCGGGCTAGCCACGGGACCTTCTCGAGAGGTCGATCGTCTGGATCTTTTCGAGTCTTTGAGCCATCTGGGCCCTCCCGAGGAGCTGGGCCATCCAGGCCTTTTCAGGGAGCTGGGTCATCTAGGCTTTTTCGAGGAGCTCGATGAGCGGGGTCGTCTCGCAGACGTAGGGCACATGTTGTGGGGCCCGATGAGGAGGAGGAGGAGGAGGTCATGAGAGTGAATTAGAGACATCTGGCGAGGAGGGACTCGGTCTTGGTTCTAGGAGTGGAGGCGGTGAGGATCTGAGGATGGCAGCTCAGGCAGGATGGTGATGATGGTGCGAGAGGTTATCCTGAGAAGAGGATGAGGAGGGCCCTTATTCCGCTCCCGAGGGCATTGATGCTGTTTCCTGCTTTATTTTACTTTTTGCTAGTAGTTTGTAGCACTTTGCATATTATCAGGCGGTTTTATTTTCTGTAAAACTTGTACCTTTATTTTGTTGTAAAACATGACGGAATGAAACAGCTTTTGAAAATGTGTTTGTATTTGAAATTCTTAACATCGCATCGCATCATTTTGCACAAAGATGGAATTGAATGGAAATGTGCCTTGTGTATTTACCGGGTCAAGTAATGAACCGACGCAACAAATCAAACAACTCGACTCACTAAGAAATAACAGAATCTTAGCAAGTCTACAACTCGATAAACAAAATACAACAATGTTAACGACTCGATAAACAAGACTTAACAAAAATGCGTAAACAAAATGCGACTCAAAACACAAAATGCGACAGCTCGACAAAACTTAGAACTCGATAAACAAAACGACAACTCGATAAGCAAAATACAACACAACGGACGATCGGACGATCTTTGGGGCCGCATCGGCGAGAAAAATGAAGGCCTCCAACATTCTCGATGCGTGAAAGTGCCTCAAACTTCCTTCCGGAGGGCAAGACAGGACCAATGAGCATGGCCGGCCACATTTTGCTTTTTGGAGACTGAAAGGTGGCTGGCCGGCCATGTTTTGAGTCAAAGGTGGCCGGCCTGCTAGAATAAGTGGCCGGCCGGCCACCTTTCCCTGCAGCCCATAGAATTCTGACACTTGTCCTCCTTCGAATAGTGTTTCGCCTCCTATAAAAGCTCCAACTTTGGAACTCATTCATTTCATCACTACTTTGCCGAAAAATGGAGGCATTTCTCGCAGAAAATCTCACATCTTGGATCTCTTCTTTAGATGGCTCGGAAAAGTTGAACTTCCGGGGTTTCGGCTTGAATGCACTATTCCTGTTGGGCGGACTCCTTGCACCTTCCTTTCCTCCATCTTGGCGAGATTTTGGAACTTCGGTGGCGCCGTCTTCAACCGGAGGGCAAGAGGTATGTCCCACTTTTGAAGATTTTCAAGTCTTGATGGAGTCTGACGCTTCGAAGAGATCTTGCCTCGATCTCGTTTGGCACGCCCAAGCTTTAGAGGCGGATGTGCGGTCTCAACACGCATGATGCTCGATCCTGATTTATAGCAGGATGTTGGATATCCGAGCACGATTCTGGATTCTCCGATGCTGGTAACCGCGGCGACCATTATCGGCAACGTTTCCGACAACATGCCCTCTGCTTGTGCATGCTATCTCATTTTCTGTTTTTCTCGGGCTCCGGGGGAGCTAACATCCGTTTGAATGAAGTCGCTCAAGGCTTGAGGGAAGGAAAGAGCTGTATCGCCATGACATTGGCTGAGACACTGCTGGGTTTGGATGCCTTCTACCGCCAGGAGACAACCAGGTTTGCGGGGAGTCCACTACTACTGCAGGTAATGTTTCCCACCCAAGCTCACATATGTATTTGCTCACATCGCTCGGCCCTCAGGCTCGATTTTTCTCACAAAACCCTTATCTTACTTTTCTCTCATCGCACATCTCTCTATTCTTTATTCTCTCATTTTTCATCCCTCCCCAGATATGGTTGATGGATAAATTGCAAGTTGTGGACTCTTGCCCTGCTTACTCAGCCCGCGGCTACTTCTTTCGACAACGCCTGGTCGATGCCCTTGATGAGGGATGATGGTTTGAATGGATGTGCAATTTGTCAACTGAACGCATTGCTTGGCGCTGTCCTTGGCTTAACCTTCCGGCGATGAGCTATAGCATGTTCCAAGATACTGGGATCCGGTTGATTGGCCTGACCCATTGTGTATTCTATTTCCCATTCCGCATTCTGCGCCAGTTCGGCCATGATCAAACTTGCCCTCCGGAGGGGATAGAGTATCCGGTCGCCTTCCCGGTCCGAGGTGCACACCTTGCCCGATATACTACGGCTTGGAGGACTAGAGAGCTCCTGCCCCCCGCCCCTATTTTCAGTTGCACTTTGTCTGATGAGTGCTGGGATTGGCTCAATGAGAAGGCACAGATTGGGCCTAGAATTACATCGGAGCCGACTAGCTACGGGAGGCGCGAGGACACTGACTTGACTATGCCCCAGATTTATTGCTTTATTAGTACTTTCAAGTTTTCTTTATGAGTGTAATAAAAAGCAACTTCAATTGTATGCAAGAGCAAGAGAACTATGTTTTGAAATCAATGAAATTGAAGGTTGTGGTACTGAAAATCCTCCGCTTTGGTCCAAAAATGGTCCTAGTTGTGAAAAGATTAATTTGAACAAAGTCAACTTTTATTAAAACTTTTCAAAACTATTTTCGATATGGATCAAAACTGGACACGCCTGAGATCTGTCACTGGGATGCACAACCCCGAATCCTAGCAACTGGAAAGTTGCCCCTAGTTTGAAAGGTACCGCAGCACTTCGTCGCAACGGAAAGTTGCCCCTAGTATGAATAGCACTATACCGGAGATCACGATAAATGCTGATGAATAGGGATGACTGAGATGATCAAATGGACAAAGTTGATCGGGGAAAAGATTGTGGCTGAACTTCAGGATGAAGCTGCCTACGTATCCTAAAGATGGGAATCAAGCCTTACGTAGTTCAGGCTTAGGTTCGCTCGGGTATTTTTACTCTCCTTTTGCGCTCTAACTTTTTCCAAGGCTGCCCTTTGCGGGTTTTCAACCTTGCGAGCTCAGTTTTTATAATTTCAAATTTTTTGTGCTCTGAGTTTTGCCTAGATCGCCCTTTCGGGTTTTCGGCCTAGCGAGCCTCTCAGGGGTAGCATTTCTTCAACTTGTCCATGTTGATCGGTTGGGAAAACTCTAAGCCATCTAAATCCATCAGAACCACAGCTCCACCTGACCAGATTGACTTGATAATGTAGGGATCAGTCCAATTAGGTCTGAACTTGCCCCTTGGGTCGTGGATGGGAGCTCGGTTGTCCTTGAGTACCAAATCTCCTTCTTTTAAATTCTGAGACTTAACCTTCTTGTTGAAAGCCCGAGCGATTCTGCGTTGATAACCTTGGACGTGGTACAGTGCTTTCAGCCTTCTTTCATCGAAAAGCATGAGTTCTTCAAATGCTTCTGCTTTGTTAATCGGCTATCGACACTCGGCTAATACCGTAATGGCGGGACCTCAATCTCAATAAGCGAGCGGCCTCCATCCCATAAACCAAAGTGCTGAGTCACCCGGTGAAGTTACGATTGAAGTCCGGTAGCCCCACAGGCGAGCAGCGGCTTATCGGCGATCTGGTAGGTTTCCACCATCTTCGTAGTATCGCTTGATATTCTTGTTGGCGGCCTTAACGCTCCATTGGTCTCTGACGGTAGGTAGATGACTTATGAAAAGCCACATTGTATTTCTCCAACAAATCAATCACCTCCTTCTTGAAGTGGGAACCATTATGCGAAATTATTTCCTTTGGGACCCGTGGCGACAGAGATAATGTTGTTTCTGATAATTTTTGGGACATGCGAAGCCTTCAACACCGCATAAGATTGGGCCTCAACCCACTTTGTGAAATAATCTATCGCTACCAAGATGAACTCATGCCCATTCGACCCCTTTGGCGTGACAGCTCCGATTACATCAATTCCCCAGACAGAAAACGGCCATGGCGAAGTCATGTTGTACAGCGTTGACGGTGGGATGTTCATACGATTTGCATGAATCTGACATTTGTGGCATTGCTGGACGAAACCAATACAATCCTCCTCTATGGTGGACCAGTAATAACCCTGTCTGAGGATTTTCTGTGCCAACATCACCCCATTCATGTGTGCACCACATTCTCCCCCGTGGATGGCTTCCATCAGACGCTTTGACTCTTCGGCATCAACACACAGTTTATGCATTCTCAGATGACCTCGTTTATACAGTTTACCCCCACAGATGATGAACTGCACTGCCATTCTCCTAATTGCCCTTTTGTCTTTGGCATTTACCCCTGGCGGGTACGTTTCTTTCTCCAAGAAATTCCAGATGTTGTAATACCAGGGGTGTTCGTCCTGAATTTCATCTATGGCTGCAATCGACTCGTAGGCAGGCGCAAATTTCTGATCGATGATAACTGGACGCATCCGGACTCCACACGGGATGTCTATCATAGAAGATAGAGTTGCTAAAGAATCTTCAAACCTGTTGTTCTCTCTTAGTAGATGAGTAAAGCTTGCTTCTCAAACCGAGGAATCAGCAAATCCAAGGTTTGGTGATACATCATCATCTTGTCCTCTTTCACTTTCCAGTCTCCTTTAGCTTGAGACACAACAAGGTTCGAATCCCCAATGACATCCAGCCATCTTGCCCCTAGTTCCAGGGCTGCTTCTAAGCTAGCAATGCACGCCTCGTATTCTGCTTCGTTGTTCGAGACTTTGAATCGGAGTTTGAAGGCGAGAGGGATACGGGAATTATCGGGTGCTATCAGCAACACTCCTATCCCATACCCATGTTGATTTGATGCTCCGTCAAAGTACATCGTCCAAGTTTCATCGTCGATATGCAAAATTGATTCATCCGGGAACAGGTACTCAACCGCTTCATCCCCCTCAACCGGGTGGTCGGCAAGGAACTCTGCCACTGCTCTTCCTTTCACTGACTTGCGTGTCACATACGTGAGATCAAATTCAGAGAGCAACAGCAACCAACGAGCTAGCCTACCTGTAAGTGCTGGTTTCTTGAAAAGATATTTGATAGGATCTAGTCGTGAAACCAACATTACAGAGTGGGCTAACAGGTAGTGCCGCAGCTTCCTGGTAGCCCATACCAAAGCTAGGCAAGCCTTTTCCAGCGGTGTATACCGGGTCTCATACTCCAGCATCTTCTTGCTGAGATAGTAGATGGCTCTCTCCACCTTGTCTTCTGATTCTTGCGCAAGCATGCAGCCCATCGTGGTCTCAGTCACTGACAGATACAAAATCAACGGTTTCTCCGGTTCTGGTGGCGATAAAACGGGTGGGTTCTGTAGATATTCTTTAATCTGTTCAAATGCAGCTTGACATCGGCCGTCCCATTGGAACTTCTTCCCTTTCTTCAGGAGACCAAAAAGTGGTTCACAAGTCAAGGTTAATTTTGAAATAAACTGTCTTATGAATTGCACTTTACCTAGAAAGCCTCGCACTCCTTTTCAGTCCTTGGTGGTGGCATTTCTAGGATGGCCTTGATTTTGGAAGGGTCGACCTCAATGCCCCTTTGTGTAATCAGAAACCCCAGCATTTTTCCTACTGTAACACCAAATGTACATTTCTGAGGGTTTAGCCGCAATCGGAATTCCCTGATCCTTTGGAAAAACTTGTACAAGGCGGTGTAGTGGCCCTCTCTTTCCTTGGACTTGACAATCATGTCGTCTACATACACCTCAACCTCTTTATGGATCATGTCATGTAGTATTGTGGTCACGGCCCTTTCATAAGTAGCCCCAGCGTTCTTCAACCCAAACGGCATTACCCTGTAGCAGTATGTCCCCCACGAGGTGGTGAATGCAGTATTTTCCCTGTCTTCTGGTGCCATCACTATCTGGTTGTATCCTGAGAAGCCATCCATGAATGAAAGCAATGCGTGTCCTGCTGTGAAATCCACTAACTCATCGATGTGCGGTAAGGGGAAGTCGTCCTTCGGACTAGCTCTGTTCAAATCCCTGAAGTCTACGCACACCCGGATCCTGCCATCTTTCTTCGGCACTGGAACAATGTTGGCCAACCAAGTCGAATATTCAGATACTAGCAGGAAGCCTACATCAATTTGCTTGGTGACCTCTTCCTTAATCTTAAGAGCCCAGTCCGGGCGGATCCTCCTCAGTTTCTGCTTAACAGGTCGGGCCTCGGGGTCAAGGGGGATCCGGTGCTGTACAATCTCAGGATCGATCCCAGGCATGTCTTCGTAGGACCACGCGAAAACATCTTTGAAATCTTTTAATAAAGTGACTAAGCGCTCGCGTTCCTCTAAAGACAACGTGGACCCGATCTGGACCAGCCACGGGTCCTCCTCAGTACCAATGTTCACGGTAATGATTTCATCCATCAATGGTTTGACAAATCTCTCTTGGTCATGCTCAATTAAACGTTGTAAAACCGGAGGAACTTCGTCCTCTTCGTTTTCATCAAAATTTTGAAAGTCTGAATTAATGCAATAAATTAAGGGCACAGAAAAGTACTCGGAAACCACATTCACCTCATTCTCATTAAGTTCATCCAAATCGTCCGGTTCATTTACAACAGACTCAAATGAAAAGGAAAAAGACGACCTAGACAGGACTGTGGCATCCGAGTTAACATCCCAAGGAGTACCAGACTCAGACTCGATCATGGAACTGATTCGACTCCACGAGGACTCGGTGGAATCGATTCGGCTCACTACTGACCCGGTCTTTGTTGGACAAAAATCCCCTCGTCTTTGCCGGTGAGAGAGGGTGCGATTGAAGCATCCAAAATAGCTGTTGGTAGGCCCACAGCCGTTCCATCCCCAATCATGGAAACCACGATGTTATCCCCCAAGCACTCTTGGTCGATCGGAGGATCAGAGAGGAGACATGCCAGCGCTACCCCCATTTCAAGTTCTGTGCCCTCAGGATCCTTGCCTTGCCTTTGTTCAACCTCATTTGTTGGAGTGCATGCGCTCTGTGTAACGCGTCATCCCCGGATAGTTGCAGGTCGAAGAAGATCTCAAAGCCTGGTACACGCTTCTTCTCCGCGTTTAGCCATGGCTCTGGGAAGCCGCAAAATGGAAAGTCCTCCCCCTCCCGGACGAAGCGTCCGTTCAGGGTACCCTGGATGGGCCTGTGCATTAACTCAAAAGGCTTCCCAGCCTGCTTCGCTCTGGCTCTGCCGGCCATTTCTTTTCCTTTCCTCACCCAGTCCTCTTTGGTGGGCAGATAACCCAGTCCAAAGGTATGCGGGTTGTGTGGCACTTCGGCCAATGCTGCGACTCCTTTCCTGCCGCTCCTTCCTAATCCCATCCCAGGGATATGTTGTAGCTTGTTCATGAGGTAGACGGATTGAGCACTGACGTACACACCTTCATTCACAGCCATAATATTCTGCACTAACCAGGCCTCTGCCAAAGTGAACCCCGACAAGAACACGTCCTCCGTGCCGTGCTCGATCTCCAAAACTAGTGTAGACACTTCTGGCAGCGGATGGATGGATGAGTTTCCAAAGACAATAGCTATCCCCTTCCCGTGAGGGTACTTCAGCATTTGGTGTATAGTGGAAGAGACTGCTTTTACTTGGTGCAACCACGGTCGCCCCAAGAGCAAGTTGAAGGTTGCGGGAACATCCAAGACATGAAATTCGATGTTGTGTTGTCCTGGACCAACCTGGGTCTGAATCTTGACAGTCCCCATCACTTTTCTGCTAGTGTTATCGTATGCTCTGATCACCTGAGTGGTTGGTAAGAAGTCCGCGGGTTTCAACCCGATTGCATATCTTTGTTACAATTTGCGGAACATTGATGGTAGACCCGGTATCGACAAGTACCACCGGTATCCACTTATCTCTACATTCCACGGAGATGTAGAGAGGTTTGTTATGATTTGTGCCCTCAGGCAGTAGTTCTTTGTCTGAAAAGGTTAATGCCGGGGAACCTCCTCCCGGAAAAACCAGCCCAACCAGCTGTTCTGGTGTAGTATCGATAGAGAATTTGGCTTTGTCCATAGCAGATAGGACAGCCTATCTATGCACCCGCGAAGCCATAAGCAGTCCCCAGATGGAGATGTCTGCCTGTATCTTCTTTAACTGTCTCAGTACAGCTTCTTCTTCAATTTGTTTCTCTCTCTGTTTCTCAGCCTCTTTGTCTTTCCCAGATGTTTCGGGTTGGTCAAGGTGTGGGGGCTTGAAGTACCACCCGCTTCTGGTCATATGGTCCACCTCATCGAGGTACCAAGTGTCATCTGGCTGAGCACCTGCCCAATCTTCGTCCGTGTGGGCAAGACATAAGTCATCGTCTTCCCACCACATCCCGCTAGCATTCAAAAGACACCTATCTAGTTCTAGCAAGTTTGTACTCTCGGTACTTTCATCCCATATACTCACAGCACGTCCTGTTCTCGTGCTCGCAGCACTTTTTACTTCTTCATGGTTCTTGGCTTTCCGAACTCTCTCAGAATCCCAATTCTTCCCTTGCTCCTCCTGTGTTAGTACAGTTTGTTGTTCGATTTTCACAATGTCTTGATCTCGAGCGAAATTCTTTGTACCGGCGCTCTCCGGCAATTCATTCTGACTCTCGGCCCTTCCGGCCACCACTGATACTCTTGCCTCCTGGTACATTTGAAATTCCACAACGTCTGGCTGATCATCTAACCATCCGATGACTTCTGCCGACTCATCATATTCAAACCAGTTGATTGTTGCATCCCCTAATTCTTGGTCGTTGAAGAGCTGGAGGTTGGCAAAGTCCTCTTCCACTGTTGTCAGATTATCTGCCCCTTGTTCAAGTCTGTCCTCCTAAATCATGCACAGTTCAGCTTTCTCTGGCAGCCCCACACTTAGCTCAGACTGGCCCACTGATAAGATGTATTCGCTTGGATCATAGGCTCCTCCAGCATAATTCCCAGGCTGTTCCATCCCAGACTCAACAATTCTGCTTTCCTCTGAAACTTGCCCCGTTCTATCTTCGGAGGTCACCACCTTTGGCTTAGATTGGGTTGCGAAGGTGTCCAACATGCACAAATTAGTGCAGTCAGGAAGGATCACCTCCGGCTTGGGTAGGTGGGAGGGAGTAATATAGATACTAGGATCGTAGGACATGACCCTAGTTTGAATGAGATTGACTCTTTTGGGTGGTGGGTCTTGGTTATGTGCGGGGAGTGGGTTGGTTGTGACGTTGGGTCTTTCGGGAGGCAGAATAATATTTTTGTCAACGAGGTCCTGAATCTCGTGGCCTTGGAAACATTAGTGCATGTCGTGGCCATCTTTGCTAGTGGTACGCCTGATTTGGTTGGGTTGTGGGAAGGGGGGAGTGGATTTGGTAGTGGCCTCGGCTCTAGGGGTTTCAAATGCCCCTTTCTGATTAGAACCCCGAGAGCCTTGGACAAAGGCATGTATAGTGGAGTGAAGGTTATTTGGCCTCTGGACTGGTATCTCGGGGCTTGGGTACTGCTCCCGGATGTATTGGAAAAGGGTGTGGTTGCTGCGGGCCTTGGGTGGGGAGGGGGAGTGGTGGTGACCATACTGACCTCCGAAGCTCTTGTATTTGTAGTGCCGCTCGAGCCTGCGTTGTTATTGCGGTTAAATGTCCTTCGGGGCTGCTCCCGGTCCTGGTCGATCAGACCTTGCTTCATCGCATCCTCGATCTGTACCCCCATCTCGTGTAAATCTGAGAAAGTGGGAAAGAGGAGTACAATCATTTTTTGCATGAGTTTCGGTTGGAGATTGCGTACAATCATCTGGATTTGATCTTTGTCCGTAGGCCTCAAGGTCATCATCGACGCCTTTGCCCTCCATCGAGTTACAAAATCGGAGAAAGACTCCTTGGTTTCCTGCCTCGTTGTTTCGAGATCACGGGTTGTAATCTCGATTTGCGTATTGTACGAGTACTGTGCAACGAAGGCCTCAGCCATCTCATCCCAGCTTCTTTTCATGTCATCTTCTAACTTCGCGTACCAGATGGCCGCCACACCCGACAAAGTTCGGCCGAACAGGGAAAGCTTTTGTGGTCGGGTTAGGCCCATCGGCCGCAGGATGTCTGAGAACAGCCGTAGATGGACCATAGGATCTTCGGACCCGTCGAAGCGGTCAATTTGTGGCATCTTGAATCTGTCTAGCAATGTTACAGCCACATCGGTGTACCCATCTTCGATGTCTGGGATGGCCTTCACCCCTTGTGATTTCTTGAAAAGCTTCTCCAGCTTACTCAATTTTAGGGCTGTATGATCTACCTCAAACTCGAATGGAGAGTCCGGGTGGTTGGGTGTAAGATTCTTGGACAATTGAGGCGGAAGCGGGGGTGGAGCCAACCCCGTTGGAAGGCCTGTGTCCTCTTGGATATTATGGACATTGGGTAGGGTGTTTTGGGTGTTCGGGAGGGTATTCTGGGGATATGGCAGGGTATTCTGACCAGTAGATGCCTGCTCAGGTAATGGAGCCGCTGGTGGAGGAGGAGCCTAATGTGAAGCAGATCTTTGCATTCTGGCATTGCGACCTAGTGATCATTTCGGCTTCATTTGGGCCATGATAGCGACTTCTTTGCTTGGAGAATTCCGCTTGGCGGGCAACATCTTCTTGCATCTGTTTCATGCTTCATGCATTTGGCGCATCATCGCCTCCATCCCTGATGTATTCTGCTGTTCCATCTGAATGACTGGCAGGTGTATCTCTATAGCGAAAATAGAAATCTCAGTCCGACTGTTTGCTGCTAAAGTAGACTGCTGCCCCGGTAATCCCTGTTCTGACACACTGCGCCTCCTTGGCCTTCTTCTGATAACTAGGATAGTGTCACGATCCAAACCGGCCCCTAAAAGTTTGGCATCGTAACCGGCCAGTAATCCTAGATTACCACAGGCCTTACTGTACAAAACATAATTAATCGGGGCTCGCGGAAGCGAAAACAGAAACTACAATAGTCCAAAGAGCTGTGCATATATATGAACATACATTACATGCCAAAAATGAGTTAATTTACCCACTATCTTTACATAACATGTAACAAAATCCATAAACAAAACATGCCATATATACATAACGAAACAAAACTCGTACGGCCTTCCAGGCCTAGCCCAACTCGGGGCATACAAAACTCTGGTAGGCTCTCAAAACGGCGGCTCGGCGCAAGACTCCGCCTAGGCTTAACTCCCCGGCTGCTCACCTATAAATACATATATACAGGGGTGAGCTAAAGCCCAGCAAGTAACATTAACGTAAAGGGGTAGTGAACGAATTCCACATATCATATATCCGTAAAACAAATCATCATAACCATAATCAATTCGTATCAGAACATAATAATGGCATACTCCACAGAACAAAAACATAACAGAACGTCTTCCGACTAGAGTAATCAGTTCCGGATACTGATTAAACACATATCGTCACAATGAAGTGACTCACGAGATCTCGTAAACTGGTCATGGACCCGCACTAACGTGCCGTCCCCCATGACTTGGGACTTCCTATGGATGCCATACTAGATTCGCAAATAGGACATTCGTTCACAGATTCAAATTTGCATTTCGAAAACATGACTTCACGTATCACATTCAAAACATACTTTATAAGAACATAACTTTACAGAAATGTTACTTACAGTACTTTTCCAGAACCGGTTGTACGGTCTTCACGTTTTGACCTGCAAATATCCACAGTATCGCATGATCCTTCTACACATATCATTATCAAATCAAGTCCACGTATGCTCTTAATGATGTTTCAATCTCATAACTTCATTATCATGACTTAATTAAGCCTCAAGAATGCTAAAAATGCAATGAGGATGCCAAAATCATGCATTAAAACACTTTTTAAAATCTTCTGAAAACAGGTCCCCGCTCGAGCGGCAAAACCCCCGCTCGAGCGGACTGAAAATTGCAAGAAAATACTGGATGTGCGAAATCTACGCTCAAGCGGACTGTGAAAATCTGGGTAGAAAAACCAGTCCATTTCTGCAAAACCGTGGGCTCCATTTTTACCAAAACCAACTTCCAATGTCATAAAACAAGGCCCAAACCACTAGAAAAACAACTTGATTTAAGCTTTAAAACCAAACCCACATGAATCACATAAAAGATCAAGCTTGAGTTAAAATAGAAAACCACAATCATGCTCACAAAACCTTCATTTCAAAACCATGGTGTTTCTCTCTTAAAATGAAAATCATGCAAGAAAACCATGTGTTAAATTCATGATATAATGCCAAATATACTCATAGATGTTCCATAGGGTAAAACACCACATAATCATCAATTATCCATAATTTCCCTTCAATTCCATCTACTTACCATGAAAACAAGGATGAATCAACCTTATTTCAAGAAATTAGAGAGAAATTCTTACCTTGATTGCTTAATTGGAGAGGGTAGGTTTGATTTCCCCTTTCTTTCCTCTTCTTTCCCCTTGCTTCCTCTCTCCCACGAATTCTCTCTCTCTCTCCTTTCCAAGATATTTTCTTTTCTTTTATTTTTTTGAGTCCACAATGGTCAACATACCCTTTATCCTTATCTATATATGATATTGTGCCATAAACTCAAGCCAAACGGAGCTTAGCGAATCAGACGAAATTCAGTCCTCAAATTATTTCCTCAAATGGTTCTAAAAATTCCTGGTATCTCGTAGGCGTGTTCAATTTCATTTTCTGAATCCATTATGGTCGTCAATTTCCGATCCGAAGTCGTAAGTTCAACAGATATATTTCCAATTCCAACAGATAATTCCCAATTAATTCATATTAATGCATGATTAATTACTGATAATTATGACGTACATTTCGGGGTCATTACACTCTCCCCACCTTAAGAAGTTTGGTCCTCCAAACTTTCCTTACCCTGGCAGAAGTTCAATCAAAAATCTTACTCACATGTCATTATTCATTCCGTAGCTATTCAATAATTCACAAGGTGTCATCATACAGAGGGAACAACTCTACAGTTCTATTCAATTATTCAGCATGACAAAGCAGTTCTTGTATCAATCTCATAGCAGTCTGACAGTAATAAACATATTTCACACATGCTGTAGTCAATTAACAAGTTTGATAACGTTCAATACAAAGGTAGTCACGTAATTAGAACAATCCATAGCAAAGGTAATAGCAAAGGGAAGTTGTTCCATCATAGTCATAGTCAATTTGTGTCATGTCATATGGTCATATGTTCAGTATTGTCCATTGCATAGGTAACAGTGCTAACATCATAATACATAATTGAAATCATACCTGCATTCGCTTTTCCACTACCCTGTGTCTTATCTGAAATTAAGGTGTACACTCTTGCTTGCCTCAAAGTAGTCCCCTCAGGAGTCTATGTTGTCGTTGTCTTCGGTACCACTGTTGATGTATTTCCACTAGCAACGGGTCTTTCAGTTCTTGGATAACCTTGTGGACAAGCTTTGGCTAAATGTCCCTTCTGTCCACACTTGAAACATGCTCCAGATACACAGCGGCAAATGCCCCAATGCTGCTTTCCACATTCCTTACAAATGGGCATACTTACACTTCCTCCACTTTCCTTTTTTGTATTGTCACTAAACTTTGAAGCTAAATTTTCATTTACAGAAATCATTAATTCACCAACTGTTTCTATTTTCTGTTTCTTAAATCTCTTACTCTCTGTTTCGGTCATTGTTGACTGGGACATTTTCAAGGCTGTAATATTTGTTTCCGCCATCAAGGCTCTATCAAGTACATCAACATATTTCTCCAATTTCAATACATTTACCCTATCAAGTACCTCAACATGCAATCCGCCCTCAAACTTCCTTGCCTTTTTGTACTCTGTATCCACCATATGGGGAGCATAGCGGGCTAATTCAGTGAACTTCGTTTCATACTCTGCTACCGACATGGTGCCTTGCTTCAACTGTTCAAATTCAGATATTTTTCTGTCTCGCATACACTGTGGAAAATATTTTTCATAAAACTTTTCTTTAAATCGGTCCCAAGTCGAGTCTTTATCTACCTCGCGAACTAGCATCCACCATCTTTGGGCTTCCTCCGTCAAAGTGAATGTTGCTAACAAAACCTTATACACATCAGTACACGGAAATACTTCAAAAATCTTTTCGGTTTCGAGTACCCATGCTTCCGCTTTTAATGGCTTAATGCCTCCTGCAAATTTTGGTGGTTTCAACTTCTTATATTTCTGAGTCAAGCTGATAATATCATCATTATTCATCTGTTCCACTTGCACGGGTAGTGGTGGAGGAGGCGGAAATGGTTGTCTCTGCTGTTGTTGGTTTTGTTCTTGTTGCTGTCTTAGCAAAGCTTCTACCATCCTTTCTAACCGATCTAGCCTAGCATTAGATGCTTCTGTCTTATTTACATTCCTTGCATTAGTCTCCTCCATTTGTCTATAGAACCCATAACAAATACAACATTTCATTCTCAACATAATGTTTCCTCTACTGTCTCTTCATTTCCAGTCCTTGCTTCTCATATTCAGAAACACACACACACGTGCACATATGCTCATGCCATGCTCTAGTTCTTTTCTAATGCACCCTACAGCTCTTATGGACACGTGTGTGGGTAAATGACTCGTGCGCTCTGATACCATTCTGTCACAACCCAAACCCGCCCCTAAAAGTTTGGCATCGTAACCGGCCAGTAATCCTAGATTACCACAGGCCTTACTGTACAAAACATAATTAATCGGGGCTTACAGAAGCGAAAACAGAAACTACAATAGTCCAAAGAGCTGTGCATATATATGAACATACATTACATGCCAAAAATGAGTTAATTTACCCACTATCTTTACATAACATGTAACAAAATCCATAAACAAAACATGCCATATATACATAACGAAACAAAACTAAATGCGGCCTTCCAGGCCTAGCCCAACTCGGGGCATACAAAACTCTGGTAGGCTCTCAAAATGGCGGCTCGGCGCAAGACTCCGCCTAGGCTTAACTCCCCGGCTTAACTCCCCGGCTGCTCACCTATAAATACATATATACAGGGGTGAGCTAAAGCCCAGCAAGTAACATTAACGTAAAGGGGTAGTGAACGAATTCCACATATCATATATCCGTAAAACAAATCATCATAACCATAATCAATTCGTATCAGAACATAATAATGGCATACTCCACAGAACATAAACATAACAGAACGTCTTCCGACTAGAGTAATTAGTTCCGGATACTGATTAAACACATATCGTCACAATGAAGTGACTCACGAGATCTCGTAAACTGGTCATGGACCCGCACTAACGTGCCGTCCCCCATGACTTGGGACTTCCTATGGATGCCATACTAGATTCGCAAATAGGACATTCGTTCACAGATTCAAATTTGCATTTCGAAAACATGACTTCACGTATCACATTTAAAACATACTTTATAAGAACATAACTTTACAGAAATGTTACTTACAGTGCTTTTCCAGAACCGGTTGTACGGTCTTCACGTTTTGACTTGCAAATATCCACAGTATCGCATGATCCTTCTACACATATCATTATCAAATCAAGTCCACGTATGCTCTTAATGATGTTTCAATCTCATAACTTCATTATCATGACTTAATTAAGCCTCAAGAATGCTAAAAATGCAATGAGGATGCCAAAATCATGCATTAAAACACTTTTTAAAATCTTCTGAAAACAGGTCCCCGCTCGAGCGGCAAAACCCCCGCTCGAGTGGACTGAAAATTGCAAGAAAATACTGGATGTGCGAAATCTACGCTCGAGCGGCCAAACCTCCGCTCAAGCGGACTGTGAAAATCTGGGTAGAAAAACCAGTCCATTTCTGCAAAACCGTGGGCTCCATTTTTACCAAAACCAACTTCCAATGTCATAAAACAAGGCCCAAAACACTAGAAAAACAACTTGATTTAAGCTTTAAAACCAAACCCACATGAATCACATAAAAGATCAAGCTTGAGTTAAAATAGAAAACCACAATCATGCTCACAAAAGTTTCATTTCAAAACCATGGAGTTTCTCTCTTAAAATGAAAATCATGCAAGAAAACCATGTGTTAAATTCATGATATAATGCCAAATATACTCATAGATGTTCCATAGGGTAAAACACCACATAATCATCAATTATCCATAATTTCCCTTCAATTCCATCTACTTACCATGAAAACATGGATGAATCAACCTTATTTCAAGAAATTAGAGAGAAATTCTTACCTTGATTGCTTAATTGGAGAGGGTAGGTTTGATTTCCCCTTTCTTTCCTCTTCTTTCCCCTTGCTTCCTCTCTCCCACGAATTCTCTCTCTCTCTCCTTTCCAAGATATTTTCTTTTCTTTTATTTTTTTGAGTCCACAATGGTCAACATACCCTTTATCCTTATCTATATATGATATTGTGCCATAAACTCAAGCCAAACGGAGCTTAGCGAATCAGACGAAATTCAGTCCTCAAATTATTTCCTCAAATGGTTCTAAAAATTCCCGGTATCTCGTAGGCGTGTTCAATTTCATTTTCTGAATCCATTACGGTCGTCAATTTCCGATCCGAAGTCGTAAGTTCAACAGATATGTTTCCAATTCCAACAGATAATTCCCAATTAATTCATATTAATGCATGATTAATTACTGATAATTATGACGTACATTTCGGGGTCATTACAGGTAGCGAGTGGAACACTGAATGTCCGTCAACCAAATCCTCGGATCGATTGAGTCGGCGACCTCGTGTCCAAAGTGCTTAGGGAATATCTACTGGTTCGGAAGCAATCGTGCTAAAACTGCCCCTAGCAAAAAGATAAATAAAGTGAAAAGGAAATAAATAACCAGATAAACGGGCAGCATAACAGCTTAAATTAAACACACAACACACAGTCGGGCATACAACACACGGTTGATAAAATTTGGATATACACATCCTCAATCACCGATTCTTGTCCTTGTATCATCTTTCCCAAAATCAATCGATATCCGCATGCAAGCGATTCTCATATACTGACTGATGCCCGCAGGCCTGTTGCCCAAACTCAACTGATACATGCATTCCCTGTAGAGACGCACTCTAACAAGCACATAGCAGATAAGTGAGAGCCAAAACACCCCTATGTTGGGGTAGGGTTTTCCTGTCCTATTTTGTCAGGAACTAGGGTCTCACTACGCACGCAGCGGTTTCAAACAACCTATAAACGGGTAAGCAACCTGTTTTAGTTTGGAATGGTCACTATGGATCCGAATATGCACTAGGTCGAATGGTCAAAAAGGGTGCCCCGATAAAACCGGGGTTTGTGTTCCTATGCTGGCAGAGCCCGTAACCGGTCAGCCTTATGGACATGCCTTGACAAGACAAGCCTCCGGCAAATCGCTCAGGAATAGCAGATGGCAAACACGGTGTCCTAGGCGCACCAATGCAAATGCAATGCAAAGAAACACACAAGTGTAGTCAAAACCAGATATCATGAGTTCGAGTCAAGTTCTCTAACTCCCCAGTAGAGTCGCCAAAAACTGTAGATGTCCCAGAATGCATCCCGGGGAAGGAGTGCGAATCCCCCCCGTTCTGGTTTGATGTTGGGTCTACTACAATTCGAAGGACTCAAATGTCACGGTTCTTAATCTTGAACCAAAGAGTCCAAATCTGGCAAATCGTTTTGAAAACAGATTTTTTGAAAGAAGTGCCAAACATGGACTGCTTTGCCAGATACAGAGTCGCCACCTAAATATTTTATAATGGGAAATTTAGGAAACCCTGACTCGGTGCCAAATGCCACGTGTCCGTCATCACCAAAGTTGCCTCGGCTCGGGAACTTGGGTACGATTGGGGAAGGTCACTTCGTGAGCACCCCCGCTCGCCCGGTCAAAGACCGGCCTCTACTAACCATGATATCTTATTTTGAAAACATTGTATATTCTTATTCCGGTTATTAGCCTAGGTTACTATGTGATGTGCACAGCATACAAATATAGACTGGATCGCCTGAATTGGAACAAAACACTTCATGTTTGTTTTTGAAAATGGTTTGATGGTGCTACCCGCAGGTAGGCTAAGACGTGGATTTGCCACCCTCGGGTGGGCTTTAGAAAACATGATTTTGCCACTATCTAGTGGGCTTAAAACAAACAGTCAATGATTTATTCCACTTCAAGTAACTCAACCTCCACCCACAGGCATTCAAGGCAGTTATATCACATAAGCACATAGCCTCATGGTAAGCATGCTATTCATGGCAGTCACTCACACGCATGCAAGGATGCTAAAGCATAAAACTCACCGAGTACTCCAAGCCAAAACAGAAGCTCATTAGAAATCCATGCATGGTTCCTAAGTATACAGAAAATGCCTAATGCAACACATGAAAAATGCAAACTATAGCAGGCTCGGCTATTCTAAACATGGCATATGAGATGCAACAACTATCAAGTACTCAACTTAGAATTGAAATACAAATGCAGTTTGTATGATGCGCCGAGCCCGGTGCGTGCAAAATAGATGAATGAAGCAAACATGCTGTCATAATGTATGCTAATTGAAATATGCCCTAATCTAACCATCATACGCGGGTAAATAAAAGGGAAGAAAGACGTGGGCTTGGAAGACATACATCACACTCACCCACACTTATTAAAATTATGCCCTCGCGCAGAGGGTCCGAATAAATATACAGTCCCGAATAAAAGAATAGTATAGTCCAAATAATACAGTCCACATAATATA
Organism: Camellia lanceoleosa; assembly: GCA_025200525.1. NCBI lineage: Eukaryota > Viridiplantae > Streptophyta > Magnoliopsida > Ericales > Theaceae > Camellia > Camellia lanceoleosa. The sequence continues at coordinate 162,133,314 of CM045762.1, read as the reverse complement.
CAAATCCCTAATTAATTAACAAATTAACTAAGAAAAACTGTAAACTGGCATGCAAGCCAGGGGCTGCCTTGATTCTGATGAATGCTGCATGTTTGGGCTACCTTGCGTGGAAATCCACTGGGATGCCCCAATTAGCCTCTGTTTACACCTTTTCTTGAAATGCGTACCAAGTCCCAAAAATTTGCTGATTCTTGATTTTCTTTGCAGAGAAGCGAGAAAGGGCATAGCAATGTATTTCACAAATATATGCATGCCTCGATCCTCGTGCCACCAATCACGCATATCGATGCATGATGGCCGAGGAGCCGAATTGCACAACTCAATATAGGATGAATGCATGTGAATGCTACAACAAAACCTAACTCCATCACGGATAATCCGGAGTGTCGGTGACTTGGGAATTGAGACACATTCCGTTACTCAGAGTACGAAACGCGCCTCGTTTCCCGTGCCCGGGGTAACTCCTATCCCGAACACGATGCGATATGCATGACATGCATGAAATGCAACTAATATACAATCCTAACATACACAATGTTATAGAATGGCATACACGCTATACGAGGTCATACACAACCGGGCATACACAATGCTATGGGTGAAATGGCATACGCAATGCAATAATGGGCTTACACCAACATGAGAGAGCCTCAGCCACACTCACATAGGAGGCCATTAGATGAAAACAAGACATCTCGAAATGCGTGCATGCGTGCACGCAAATCAATGACGGACCCTCAAACACCGAAATGCCACTCTAATGAGACATGGCAAAGACACGGAATATAGTATGCAAACATGAAAAAATCAGTGGCAAGATGAGGGGCAAAACAGCCCCGAAACCTGGTAAAACGAAATCCAATGCATGAAATGATCCCGAAATGCGAAATTAGGCACCCGAAATGACTTGTAGCTATACAATACATGCATAATTTGAACATGACATGAAAAATAAGAAGCAAGGAAGCCCCAAAACTATTATTTTTACAGTTCAAAACATGGCCAAACAGCAATCACAAGTAGGGCTAAAATGGCATACAAAAATGGCTCCGCAAGGGAGGCAATGAAGCAAGTGATAGATGCAAAGCCCAAATGGCAAAAGACCCTTCTACAACACTGAAGAGGGCTTAAAAAAATGCTGTTTTTCAGTAGATGAAAACCCCCAAAACAATATAAAAACATGCTAAAAATGCCATGCAAGAAGTAGGCCAACAAGAGGCTATAACATGAGGTATACAAAGCATTAACCAAACAGCCAAAGACCCTTAATGAGATATTTCCAGGGGGTCAAAATATAGCCATTTTCAGTTCTGATAATGGCTTAAAAACAGAAGCAAGGTAGGCTAACAAAGCATGCAAAAATGGGGGGCCAACGAGGGGTATAATGGTAAGTGCAACATGGAGGCCCCCAACAGTGTTGAGCCCTTCTACAATGTTGTAGAGGGGCTCAAAATAAGCCAACTTACAGTTTATATCATGTCTCAAAACAGACTACACATAGGCTAGAAATACCATGCAAAATAATGGCATACAAGAGGGTATTGAAGCAAGTACCAAATGGGGGTCTTAAACAGTGTTGAACCCTTAAAAAAACATGAAGAATGGCTCAGGAAAATGACCCTTTCAGTTAGGGTCGGAGCCCAAAACAGTAAGCAAATAGGCTAGAAAGATGTGGCAAAAATGAGCTACAAAAGAGGAAAAATGGTCTTACCCTTGAAGCCCACTTCTTTGCTGCCTTTTGGACCAAGGAATGATGCCTCTAAGCCTCTGAAAAACTTCTCCTTGCTGCTGGAATGGAGTAGTGGTGGTGGTGCTAGGTGGTAGTGAAGAGAGTGGTGTAGAACTTGGAATTTTGAGAGCAATGGAGATAAATATGTGTGTATGAGCTTGAGAGCAATTTTCCAACCCTTTCTTTAGAGCTGGGAGGCCAGCTATATGGACAAGAATGGGGCCAAAATGGAGGGAAATGGCATCAATTTTCCCTCCAAAAAGAGTTCCCTCAAAATACAGTTTTTGGAGGGAAAACAATGCACAGCTGTAATGCACTCAGTGTAAGGAAGCTAGCCGGCCAGTTATCAAAGCTGCAGGTGGCCGGCAGGCCACTCCCTATGGCCGGCCGGCCAAGGGGCAAAATGGTCCAGAGGAATTTTTGGCCGACCACCACAAAAAGGTGTCCTCCCATGTGTCCTCAACAAGACCCTGTGGTTGGAAATTGGCAACTGTAAAACAGGAGAGACAACAAGCCACTTTTATGAGGGGTTCAAAAGGTTCAACAATAATTACTAGCCGGCCATAGACTTTTAGGGTCCTCCCATGTGTGTACAACACAAATATGTGGTTTGGGGTTGAAGAAAATGGCCCTAGGGTGGTCAACATTGGCTCGAAAATGAGAAAAACGGGCGTTGGAGGGCGCCGGAGGGATATAACTGGTTGCTGAGACAATTGCTGGCCTCCCACCCTTCAGTGACCTTCATGGTGATAAAACAGAGGTACCTGCCAAAATTGAACGAAAACCGATGCAAAACGAATGCTCGGGGGCCAAAACACGCAGTTCGAGGTCCCGAAAACAGGCCGTTAAGTACCGAAAATGGCATTCGACCACGAAGTGGGTCTCTCAGACCTCAGTGTCCCTCAAAAGGGAGTAAATAGGATGCATACCAAAAACCGGAGTAATCAGAGATGGTTAGGCGGTCCCGAACCGAGGCACATGGCCTAACGGCTCCGAAAACTAGGAACCGGGCTCCGAAATGGGAAAAATGGCCTACGGCCACGAAAATTAGCCCACGGCCACTGAGAGATGGTCTACTAGACCTCTCCCTCCCCTCAGGAAGAGAAATAGAGAAAACCGAGTCTGGTTCGCAAACCGAGGCAAGGCACAAAAGAGGGTTCAGAAGTCCGGAGGCAGGGCTCACGGCCGCGACTCTGAGACTTCTGAACGAGCACAATATGCAACATCACCGAGCGCTCAACCGGTGACGTCTGAGTCTCAAGGTCGGTCAAAAATGGGGTGTCTACAAAATCATGTTCTTTAATTTTGTCAATTTAAACTCTAAATTTTTTATTTATTTTCAATCTGAATCATTCGTCTATGTTCACTAAGTAAAATTGATCGAAAAATGTGTATTTCAGTCATTAAACTCAATAAAAAGGTATTTTAGATATTCTATGTATAGCTATATTAAGTTTAATAACTAAAATATTATTTTTCTGTCGATTTTACTTAACAAAAATAAGCCAATGGTTTAGATTGACAACAAATTAAAAGATTATGGTTTAAATTGATAAAATTAAAAATTTAGGGTTTATTTGTTAAAAGGATCAAACCCGGTTTTTTTTTTTTTTTTTGGGCATTCTCATGTATTTTTTCAGCTTTGAGCTTTAAGACAATTAGCCTAATATTTTTTTTTCCTTTTATTTTTAGTTAGTTTATGATTTTCTTAGTTTGAGAATTTCTTCACCTGTTGTATATTGATTAATTACAAAATATTGAGAATGGGCTAAAAGAGCCAGTCACCAAGCATGTATTTTCTTTTTTTCTTTTTTTCAAAACATTGTGTATTAAATACCTTTTATTTTTATTTTTATTTTTTACCAAAAAAATATGTGTTTCTTATTTTTTCTAAATAGAAAACCTAAACTAAGAACATTATCAAATGACACCTTGCGCATGATCTACAAAAGCAAATTGTAAAAGCAAAATCACATAACTCTGGAAAAGAAAAAAGGACTTTGATGTGGTTGAAGCAAAGAATCACTCAAATCAAAGGAAAAACCATTGTATACACGCCAAAAACAAGTGAGATAGGGCATGGAATCCTTGGTTATGAGGTCCTTCTATCTTAATACGCTTTCAATCATTGGATCATAATTTGAAATTCTTGAACAATTCTTCAATTGATACGGAAGAAAGATAATTCAAAGATAAAAGGAAACTGTAAAAGTAAAATCAGATAACTTTGGAAAAGAAAAAAGAACTTTGATGTGGTTGATGCAAAAGAATCACTCAAATTAAAGGAAAAACCATTGCACACGCCAAAAAAAAAAAAAAAAAGATTGTGATAGGGCATGGAGCCCTTGATGATGAAAAACTTCTATCTTAATACACTTTCAATTGTTGGATCAATTTTGAAATTCTCACACAATTCTATTGATACAGAAGAAAGACAATTCAAAAATAAAAGAATCTCTAACCGTGAGACAATAGTTAGTGAAGAGAACAATAGAGGTGACATACGTTAAGTATCAACAAAAGATAAAACATTAAAGACATAATAGCTTAAAAGTGAATTATTAGAGAATCTAAGAAGGTAGAGAAAACAAAAACTGAATAATCGCAAAGTTGAAGAGAAGAATTCCATTAGTTACAGACCATAGTGTAATTAGGAATTTAATGAGTTGGGCCATTTAACAAGTCATCATTATTTTTATGTCATATTTTCAATTTTACACAAGCTACCAACATTAAAGTTCACATGATACCTTACAAATACAAAAAATATAAAATTTCAATAGTTTTTTCTTTTCTTTTTTTTGTATTTATAAAGTTCCTTTTAGATTTCTTCACAAATATTTTATTTTTTTAAATACATTTAGATTAGGTTCATATAAAAAGAAAATTAACTAAAATACGAAAAAAAAAAAAAAAAAAATAGTTCACTAGCAACAACAAAACACAGAAAACAAAACTTGTAAGCTCATTATATTTTTTTCCAAAATTCAAGAAACATTATTGTAATTTATGTTATTATTAAATCTCATATGTTTGTGAACATGTGACTCTTCGTCTCTGCGATTATATTTCGTAATTTTTTCTAAGGGAGTAAATCATAAGCAAATAAGATGATAAACAATGATAAAAACATAAGATATCATACAAAATATGATAAATAAATGTTATTAATCTCAAAAGGAAACCAACATTGATTACGTTATGCATCAATTCGTTTCTTTTTGAATATCATAAACACGATTCTTTATTTATGTTTATCCCCATGACGCTATGAGTCTCCATATAAATCAACCCACAAAATGAAGCCATTTCAAATTCAAAACAGGACAGAAACATTTACATTGTTTTGTGAAGCATTTCCACACAAATTCAATCCCTCCACAATAGGTCAGTTTGACAAATACACTCTCTCTGTATATATATATATATATATGCATGTGGGTTGTGAATTACTTGCAAGAAATTTATTCAGTATATACTTGAGGAACTTGAAGCTTTGAAGTTTGGTTTCGACCTATGTATGCCTAAGTTTTTGTGTCTTTAAATTTGTAAACTTTCAATCCATGATCTGATTTTTTATTTATTTATTTTTTCATTCCCTCTAATTATCTTCGACTCTATGAGTAGTAGACATTTGTTGACATCCATTGCTATATATTCTCATTCTCCAATCTATTGTGTGTAAGAGCAATTAATGGCCTGGACTGGATTTACTCTGTCTGTAAACTAGCTATCCAAGACGCTAACAAATACCGAATATTTTGGGTTTTCACTAGGGCTGGACGAAGCCAAACACATTCTAAAATCTAAAATTATATTCAACCCATAAACCATAGCTTTGCGGGCCAAGATTAAGTCAGGCCAGGCTTTGAGATCATTAAGCTAATTTTTCACTTTTTTCTGTTTATAGTTCCATTAGTTTTATTTTTGGAGAAATTATTTATATAAAAAAAATCCAAAGGTTTGACCCTTATAACAAAATAAATCCTATTTTTTAATTTTATTAATTTAAATTCTAAATTTTTTTATATGTTCATTAAGTAAAATTAATCAAAAAAGGTGTATAAAAAAAGAAATTTTAGACATTTTATGTATGTTTATATTGAGTTTAATAACTAAAATACTATTTTTCTGTCGATTTTACTTAACAAAAATAAGCCAATAGTTTAGATTAACAACAAATTAAAAGATTAGGGTTTAAATTGACAAAATTAAAAACTCAAGATTTATTTTGTTGTAATTATGCCTTCATGTTATTTATTTATTTATTTATTTTGGCATTCTTGTGTATTTTTTCAGCCTTGAGCTTTAAGACAATTAGTCTAATATTTTTTTTTCCTTTTATTTTTAGTTAGTTTATGATTTTCTTAGTTGAAAATTTCTTCACCTTTTGTACATTGATTAATTACAAAATATTGAGAATGGGCTAAAAGAGCAAGTCACTAAACATGTGTTTTATTTTTTTTATTTTTTTCAAAACATTGTTACTTTTTATTTTTATTTTTTACCAAAAAAAAAATGTGTATTTTTTTGTAAATAGAAAACCAAAACTAAGGACTTTATCAAATGACACCTTGCGCATGATCTGCAAAAGCAAATTATAAAAGCAAAATCACAAAACTCTAGAAAAGAAAAAAGGACTTTGATGTGGTTGAAGAAAAGAATCTCTCAAATCAAAGGAAAAACCATTGTATACAGGCCAAAAACAAGTGAGATAGGGTATGGAATCCCTGGTTATGAAGTCCTTCTATCTTAATATACTTTCAATCATTGGATTATAATTTGAAATTCTCGAACAATTCTATTGATATAGAAGAAAGAGAATCCAAAGATAAAAGCAAACTGTAAAAGTAAAATCATATAACTCTAAAAAAGACAAAAAAGGATTTTGATGTGGTTGATGCAAAAGAATCACTCAAATCAAAGGAAAAACCATTGTACACGCCAAAAAAAAAAAAAAAATGTGATGCATGGAGCCCTTGATTATGAAAACCTTCTATCTTAATACACTTTCAATTGTTGGATCAAAATTTGAAATTCTCACACAATTCTATTGATACAGAAGAAAGACAATTCAAAGATAAAAGAATCTCTAACCATGAGACAGTAGTTAGAATGAGGAGAACAATTGAGGTGGCATACGTTAAGCGTCAACAAAAGATAAAACATTGAGAAAGATATAACAGCTTAAAAGTGAATTATTAGAGAATCTAAGAACGTAGAGAAAACGAAAACTGAATAATCGCAGAGTTGAAAAAAGGAATATTCCACCAGTTACAAACAATGGTGTAATCAGGAATTTTAATGAGTAGGGCCATTTAACAAGTCATCATTATTGTTATGTCATACTTTTAATTTTACACAAGCTATCAACATTAAAGTTCACATGATACCTTACAAATTTCATATATTTTCATTCATATTGACAAAATAATTCAAATTAGTCAATTGCAAGAAAAAACAAAATATTAGGACATTATATGGCTTCAATAAAATAGTCAATAAATCTCATAATTTTTTTTAACCGCCTTTCAGTTTTTCAATTTTTATTAAGAAAATTTTGTAAAATTTATCAGTTTGTATTGTATTTTCCCTTTACAAATCTGAATAATTTTATAAATTTGATTATTACAAAATTTGTAAACTACAAAATCAATTTGTAAATTTGATTATTTCTACCAAATCAATTTGTATACTAATCAAAATGCGGGGATAGCCTGCATCTGCTTGGATAACAGGAACCAAATAATCAATCAACAAGCATTACTGACGCATCCACTGCAATCTCCATTGGTGGCGGAAGCGAAATCATGCTTGGAACCAATCGAATGGGCGCTAAAGAATGGGATGAAATACGCAAGTGTTAAAACAGATTCCCAAATTCTGGTGAGAATTCTCCAACAAAAAGGCTTTAATGTTGAATGGCAGAATTGCTACAATATAGTAAATGATATTTTCTATTGTCTTAAATATTTGTATTACTTTTGTGTTAGTATGGCAGAAAGAGATGTAATTAAACCAGCCCATGATCCGGGAAATGGTGTACTACGTTATAGTCCTCAAATGATGCAACTGTGAACCACACAGTAAAATTGCTATTTATTTTATAATATAACTAGTATGCCCGTGTCTGAAGGCACGGTGCCATTAATAATGAGATTCAAATATAAATCAAAATAAAATTATTAAAATATAATGTTAAGATTTTCCTTTTCAATGGTGGGGGACAGCCACAGAGCGGAGGTGGTGATGAGTTCCTTAGTTCAACACTCATTTCAAAAACTTTTTCAAATTTTCTTAAGTTTTGTGAGAAAATTTTAATATCTACTATAATGCTATTATATGTATTAAAAAATCACCTCATTAAATTTATTTAAATTTTTATTAAAAAATTAAAAAATTAAATGTTAGTATTTTATGATGAAATGTCTTCAAATTATTCTAATCTCAAAGTTAATATTTTTTATTAAAATTATTAATTTTATTGAATTTATATTAAAAATAATACATGATATAGCGGTTTGGTTTGATTTTTTAAATTATTTTTTGATTTTTTTGAAAAAATAGAAATTAATTTGACAAAAATAAATTGTTTGATTTGATTTTTCAAAAATTGTTTTAAAGGTATTTTCATTTATTTTATTGGATTTTTTTTTTTTGAATTTTACTCATTTTTTTTGTACTTTTTAAATGCACCTAATCTAAATATATTTGAAAAGTAAAACAAATTCACTAAAATATTAAAAAATTCTAACAATAAAAAAAATTCAAACAAAAATATGTGCATTTTTATTTGGATTTTTGTCTTTTTTGTAATAAATTTTTTCGTATTTTACTTTTTAAATGCATCTAATTTTGATATATCTAAAAAGCACCACAAAAAAAAAAATGACTAAAATATGGAGGAAAAAAAAATTGAATAATAATAAAATGAAAACCAATCTGAAAATAATTTTTGAAAAATTAGACCAAACAAATATATTTTCAACACCCATTTCAAAAACTATTTCAAAATCATAAAAAATCAACACTCATTTTCCATTAAGGAATTAAATCCATTTCATAAATCAAACTAAAATCAAAACCCATTTTATGAAGATCAAATATTATTTCAGATCCAATACTTTTTAAAAAATTAAATCCAAACCCTACATTAAAAGAAATCTATATAAATAAAGAACAAACAAAACTTAAAAAAAAACAAAACAAAACAAAAAACAAAACACATCTTAAGGCTAGAAACACACAACCCAAAAAACCTCTAATGCCACTCATTCTCTCTCACCAAAAGCCATCATCATCATAAAAAAAAACCTCCAAATACATCTGGCTCGTTGTCATCATCAAGAGTTTATTATGTTTATACGTACTTGCAATTGCTACTACTTCCTCGTCCTCAAGAGTTGCAGCAAAACCATTGATATCTCGAGAGTAAAAGTAAAATATTGTCTCTTTGGCCTTCTCACTGTTGCACCAACATTATAAGGGGATGTTTAATTTAGTATTAAATTTATTTAAATTTTTATTAAAAAATTAAAAAATTAAATGTTAGTATTTTATGATGAAATGTCTTCAAATTATTCTAATATCAAAGTTAATATTTTTTATTAAAATTTTTAATTTTATTGAATTTATATTAAAAATAATACATGATATAGCGGTTTAGTTTGATTTTATAAATTATTTTTTGATTTTTTTTGAAAAAATAGAAAGTAATTTGACAAAAATAAATTGTTTGGTTTGATTTTTCAAAAATTGTTTTAAAGGTATTTTCATTTATTTTATTGGAATTTTTTTTTTTGTATTTTACTCATTTTTTTTTTGTAATTTTTAAATGCACCTAATCTAAATATATTTGAAAAGTAAAAAAAATTCACTAAAATATTAAAAAAAATTAACAATAAAAAAAATTCAAACAAAAATCTATGCATTTTATTTGGATTTTTGTTTTTTTCAATGAATTTTTTTAGTATTTTACTTTTTATATGCATCTAATTTTGATATATCTAAAAAGTACCCCAAAAAATGACTAAAATATGGAGGAAAAAACAAATTGAGTAATAACAAACGAAAACCAGTCTAAAAATAATTTCTGAAAAATTAGACCAAATAAATATATTTTCAACACCCATTTCAAAATCATAAAAAATCAACACTCATTTTCCATTAAGGAATTAAATTCATTTCATAAATCAAACTAAAATCAAAACCCATTTTATGAAGATCAAATATTATTTCAGATCCAAAACTTTTTAAAAAATTAAATCCAAACCCTACATTAAAAAAAAATCTATATAAATAAAGAACAAACAGAACTTTAAAAAAAAAAAACAAAAACAAAAACAAAACACATCTTAAGGTTAGAAACACACAACCCAAAAAGCCTCTGATGCCACTCATTCTCTCTTACCAAAAGCCATCATCATCATAAAAAAAAACCTCAAAATACATCTACATCGTCGTCATCATCAAGAGTTTATTATGTTTGTACGTACTTGCAATTGCTGCTGCTTCCTCGTCCTCAAGAGTTGCAACAAAACCGTTAATATCTCGAGAGTAAAAGTAAAATATTGCCTCTTTGGCCTTCTCACTGCTGCACCAATATTATAAGGGGATGTTTAGTTTAGTATTAAATTTATTTAAATTTTATTAAAAAATTAAATGTTAGTATTTTATGATGAAATATATTCAAATTATTCTAATATCAAAGTTAATATTTTTTATTAAAATTTTTAATTTTATTGAATTTATATTAAAAATAATACATGATATAGAGGTTCATTTATTTTATTGGATTCTTTTTTTGTACTTTTTAAATGCACCTAATCTAAATATATTTGAAAAGTAAAACAAATTGACTAAAATATTTAAAAAATTCTAACAATAAAAAAAATTCAAACAAAAATCTGTGCATTTTTATTTGGATTTTTGTTTTTTTTTAATGAATTTTTTTTCGTATTTTACTTTTTAAATACATCTAATTTTGATATATCTAAAAAGTACCCAAAAAAAAAAAAGACTAAAATATGGAGGAAAAAACAAATTGAGTAATAACAAACGAAAACCAGTCTAAAAATAATTTCTGAAAAATTAGATCAAACAAATATATTTTCAACACCCATTTCAAAAACTATTTCAAAATCATAAAAAATCAACACTCATTTTCCATTAAGGAATTAAATGCATTTCAAAAATTAAACTAAAATCGAAACCCATTTTATGAAGATCAAATATTATTTCAGATCCAAAACTTTTTAAAAAATTAAATCCAAACCCTACATTAAAAAAAAATCTATATAAGTAAAGAACAAACAGAACTTAAAAAAATAAAAAATAAAAAATAAAAACAAAACACATCTTAAGGTTAGAAACACACAACCCAAAAAGCCTCTGATGTTACTCATTCTCTCTCACCAAAAGCCGTCATCATCATAAAAAAAAAAAACCTCCAAATACATCTGCTTCGTCGGCATCATCAAGAGTTTATCATGTTTGTACGTACTTACAATTGCTGCTGCTTCTTCCTCATCCTCAAGAGTTGTAGCAAAACCGTTGATATCTCGAGAGTAAGAGAAAAATATGGCCTCTTTGGCCTTCTCACTACTGCACCAACATTATAAGGGGTTGTTTAGTTTAGTTTAGTTTTTTTTTTTTTTAATTATTTATTTTTGTTTTTAGTGATTTTTTTTTTCATATTTTTTAAAAAAGTTTTAAATTTTTAGATTTTACTTGATGAGATGAACTGAATTTTTTTTTAAATTTAGAAAATACAATTAATTATTTTGGCATTTTCAATTTTTTTTTATTTAAAAATTCATCTACACAAGATTGACCAAAAATATTTTTTTTAAAAATTACGTAATTAAGAATTCATTAAAAATAAAAATAAAGAATTCAAAAAAAAAATTGTAAGTTTTTTTTAGGGTGATGATTGAGACCTCCTCCAATCACCACCCCACCACCCCCCACACACACGTGACGGGTGGTGATTGGAGGAGAAGGGATAAAAATAAAATTAAAAAAAAAAAAAAGTGACCAAAGGTGAAAAGGGGGTCGAGGGGGTGGGAAAAAAAATGAGATCCAAGTCATTATTATTATTATTTTAAAATTTGAAAAAAAAAATGTGACTTGTATAGTTGTTCCCATATACAGAAGTAGAGATATAATATATCAAATTTCATACCTTCCCAAGAAGGATGCAAGAAACTGGCAATGTGAATCTTTCACCTTGCTAACAGTAGCCTATGCATCTTCTAATCCATGTGAATGCACTCCCATGTACACTATATATGATTGTATTTGATATGTTAATAAGCATCAATTAGATAGAAAAAAAGAAGGGAAAAAAAATTGTCCATAAATTGGATATTAAAAGAAACAATAAAAAATATAATTATGGGATGTACATTGAATTGCGAGATAAAACTTTTCAACCATACTGGGTTTCAAAATTTAGAGGAAGCCAAATTACCGTTTGGCTACAAAAGCCGGCGTTTGGAAGAAAAGAAAGAAAAGAATGAATAGAGCAAGGAATGGTGAGAGTTTTTCTCTTAATACAATATCTTTTTTTTTTTTTTTTTTTTTTTTTGGTAGGGAGTGGATGAGTGTGTTTTGAAATTTAAAACGTAAAAAGGTGAGGTGCGACAGATAAGATAAGGATGAGTGGTTGCAAAATTTGTGGCACTTAGGCGGGAAATTCAGGTAGGGTGAGAGAGAATGTTTTCATCTCAACTGTCCATCTAAATGTAGAAATGAATCAAGACCATTAAAATATCCTAGTAGGACAATTGTCTCTAACATATTTTTAAAAACCTTTGTTCCTTATTATATAGATAGATAACAAATAAAAGATATTATTTGTATAAATATATGCATGAATATCTAAAAAAATATATAAAAATATGTAAAATTATAAAATAAAAATAAATAAACTAATAAAATATTTTTAATGGGTCAAATATGTAAAATTTAGACTAAAATCAATTTAAAATATTTTAACCAAAATGGGTAAATATTAGGATTAAAGTTTAAATTCTATGTTTTTACTGAGAATTTTATAAGATAGTATATTCTTATTTCATCATCAAATGTTCGAAAGAAACCAAAATTTTAGAACCGATCAAAATGAGCTGTCTACACACACTACACCAAATTTAAATTTAAGTTATTTTTTATTCTCAAGTGCTTTTCAAATTATTTTTCAGTTAGATAGCATTATCAAAAAGAATAAAAATAAATAATTAAAAAAAAAATAACCACAGATATGCATGACATTAATAAAAATAAATACTTGATGTTTTGGTTAAATAATAAAAATAATAAAAATAAATAATATCGCATCTGCCATTCAATTCAATCTAATTTTGACATTAATTAACTTTTTATGCATGACAGCTGTAACCACAGATATGTGTGGTTAAGTTATGTGAACTATAGTTAATCTCTATGGTTTGATATTTTGTACACTTCTTAAGACATCAAGTTGTGAGGAATCAATGTATATAAAGTATTAAGGAATCAATGTATATAAATACTTGATGTTTTGCGGCTGAAAAATATACTTCTATTCTTCTTGCCAAATCTGGTCAAGTTCTTGTTGTTTTGTTAAATTCTAATACTGAAACAACTACTTACATAGGCCTACACCTACACAGAAGGCTGCCATCTGGTATCAGAGTTGTTGGTTTGTAGAAGCAATATCAAGTGCAAGGTGAAGAAAGAAAATCCTTGAAACTCCATGGCGGCCACAATTCCAATTTTTGATGGTGAGAACTACGAGGTTTGGAATGTGAAGATGGAAACTCTATTTCTATCTATGGATTTGTGGGATACGGTAGAGAATGGGTACGATGGTGAGACTGACAAGGAGAACCAAAAGAAGAATGCTGAAGCGCTTTCTCTAATCCAGCGAGGCGTCTCAGACTGGATCTTTAAAAAATTCATGAAAGCTAAAAAAGCGAAAGAAGCTTGGGACTTTCTTAAAGAGAAATTTCCAACAGAGGAGAGGGTAATTTGAGTAGTCAAACTTCAAACACTAGCGTTTACCATTTTTTTATGTTTATAATTTAGTTTTTGTTTTTGTTCTTACAGTCAACTCGACCTAGTAAAATACTCGCAAAAGCAAAGAAGGTGTGGGTAAAAGCAAAGGAGGAGTGGGTAAAAGCAAAGGAGGAGTGGGTAATTTGAGTAGTCAAACTTCAAACACAGGATTTACCATTTTTTTACGTTTATAATTTAGTTTTTGTCTTTTGTTCTTACAGCCTATTAAAGCACTCGCAAAAGCCTTAGCACCCCTCGCAAAAGCCTTATCACCCCGCGCAAGAGCCTTAGCACCCCTCGCAGAAGCCTTGGCACCCGGAAACATCTCAAAATCGAGGGAAACCAATTTGATAGTGGCTACACTGATAGCAACGGTGGCCTTCGCAGCAGGTATCACCATGCCTGGTGGCTACATTGTTGATAACAAAGACCCGAACCAAGGAATGGCAATTCTAACAAGAAAAAAAGCTTTCAAAGCTTTTGTGATAACAGATACCATTGCCCTGACATTATCCATTTTTGCAGTGCTTTCCCACCTCGGTACTATGACTGACCACCCGATTTTACTAAAGCGGCAACTTGCTTTAGCTGTTACGTGTACTACTTATGCTATGATTGCAATGTTTTTGGCATTCATTACAGGGACATATGCTGTGTTAGCATCTTCAAGCCTTTCTATTTTTGTTTGTGTAATCCCTTCCATTCTGTTGGTCATCCACCTGACTTACAGTCACATATATTTCCCTCTACTGATTTCCGAAGACATCCAACCGTTCTCTCCCCCTCTCTCTCCCCCAAGCGAGCAAAATGTATAGTTTATGATTTGGGATTTGCCGATTTGAGCTCTGATGAGTGCACCCAATCTGTATCAGTTTCAGTAATTATGTAAATAAATCTCATGCGTATTGTTCCATTGGCTTGCAAATAAAATAAAGATACCAAAAGTCCCTGACTAAAATTAAAAATAATAATAATAATTGTAAGACTCTACTAGATATAATTAGAGGCTCTTGATACTATTTAATAAGTTCTCAGTGACACTTTGAGATCAAAGAGAATTTTGTACACAATGACGTTGTTTGGAAAGTTTGTAAATGCAAAGTGTAATAAAATGAGGAGGTCAAAAATCAACCATTTTTACCATCATAAAGGAAATTCATAAAATCATCTACTGGTGGAAATAGTGTAGCAACAGCCTAACTTTAATCCTAATAGCTCATAACTTCCACCATTTTAATTAGGTCACAATTAAAACACAATTGATTTTGGTTATATATTGACATGCTAAATGCGGCTGGTAATTCATGTTATTTTTTTATGAGGTGACACATTATCAATCACGTATTTGATGCATGCCATGCCATACACACTATTTAGAGGATGTGTGTCCCATTGAAAGACTCTTTATGAAATTATCCTCGAGGGTGCAACACATTTCTTTCCTTTTTTCCCCTCCCTTCACCCAAAAAAGAAAAATAAGGTTGAATTACAAATATACCTCTTAAAATTTGATTAAAATACAAATTACCCCCTGTGGTTTTGAAAATTACATTCCACCTCCTGAGATTTTTAATTTCATAACAAATCACCCCTTTTATGATAAATTATCAAGTCAATTAATAGTTTTTAATAATGTGAGAAATATGTTTTAATTAATAATTTAGGTAATTTTATTATTATATAAGAGAGCAATTATCAATTTCATTTTGCAGTTAATTCGGTTAAATAAAAAAATTTGACAAGGGGGTATTCGTAATTTTTCAAATTACAGGGAACAGTCTATATTTTAAGCAAATATCAGAGGGTGTATTTGTAATTTACCAAAAAAATAATAAGGGTAAATTATATTGGTAGTCTCTGCATTTTGACCTTTATGTCATTTTGGTCCATATAATTTTAATTAATCCGATTTTAACTGTTAATTTTAGATTTTGTATCAATTTAGTACAATTGATAACTTTGATCAGGGTTTTTGAAAAAAAAATTATCATTAAATTAGTTAACTCACAAAGTTAAACAAAGTTACAATTTTTCTTATAAAAGCATAATATGTCACTTATGTGCACGTTTTTCATAAAAAAAAAATACAACTCGTTATAACTAATTAGAGCAAATTGAGAGAAAACATAAATTAAGGATCAAAATTGAGTTAATTAAGATTAAAGGAAATAAATTAATACAAAATCAAAATTATAGAGACTATCAGTGTAATTTATCTAACAAAATAAATTTAACAGATGATGAGGATTGTCTTTTTCAAAATATACTATGGTACATAAATTAGGCCCTTGATTTTTTATTTTATTTTATTTTTTATTTTTTTGGATCAAGAAAAGAAAAATTTATTGGTGAATCAAAAGAGTATAACACCAAAAAAGAAAACGATGAGTGGAAAGAGTATCAAAACGAAGCAAACCAATCCCAACTAGGTTGGCACTGATAAGTCCGCCCTATCCTCTCCTAAGCACACCATCAAAGTTGGTGAGAAACCAACCGCAAACCCAACCAAAATAAAACAAACACAAAAACCAAAACAGAGGACCTACAACACAAAACTCCTACTGCTGCTCTACCTCTCACACAGATCATCCTACACATCAACACAAATTCAGTGAGCAAGCTACCCAGTTGCAGCAGCCCAACAGCAAAACCTTAGCAACAGCAGCCAATTGAACCAAGTAGAACCAACAGGCTATCAGAAACAGCAGCACACATATCAGCCATCAGAAGCCCATCTTCAGCCATCACCAACCCAAATTAACAAGCTATCAACCACCACAGAAAACAGACAGCATTCGTCACAAACAGCCAGCCTTCAACACAAAGGTCACAAAATGCAGCATGAAGTACAACAGAATAGAGCAGCAGATTGAGCAGAGCAGGTGAACAGCAGAGTAGAACAGCAAATACAATTTTAAAATCAAATACAATTTCTCACTGAAACAGCAGAGTAGCCAGCCTTCAAATTCTCACTGAAACTTTGAAATCAAATACAATTTTAAGCACCACACATAATGATCAGTTTCTAAAAGCAATGTAAGAACATAAGGAGGCCAAAAATCAACAATTAACCATGCTATGTATCTTTGATTTGATGTCGTGGCTAACAAGTTTAAAGATCATTTATCTATCTCAAATGAATAACAGTACCTATGCCATCAAGAAGATTCATAGCATGATGAACCAGCGGAAATAGTGTGTATCTCATTGGAGCATTTTGGAATTTGGTTTCATTACACTGTTTGGTTTAAAATTTTTTTAAATAGTTTTTTAGTTTTCAATCTGTATTTTATTAATTTTAGTGAAAATTTTCAATATTTTAATTTTTTTTTAAATTTTTTTAGATCAACTGAATCTAGATACATTTAAAAAGTATAAGATTTGTAAAAAAATTAATTTTTTTTTTTATAAATTTACTAAATACAAAAAAAAAAAAAGAGAGTACATTTTCATTTTTTTATTATATTTCTTATTGTGTAGATCGACTTAATCTAGATGCACTTAAAAAGTATAAGATTTGTGAAAAGATCTTTTAAAATTTTTCCAAATACAATGTATAAAAAAAAAATCCAATAAACACAACAAAAAAAAAAAGTACATGTTTTTTTTGTGTTTAGTGGAATTTTTTTTTTCCACAAATTTTGCACTTTTTAAGTATATATAAATTAAGTGGATCTTGAAAGAATGATTAAAATATTAAAAAAGTTCACTAAAAGTAATAAAATAATAAAAATTAAAAAAACTGTTTTTAAAAATTCAAAATCAATCAATGATGATTTTTGTCTTTTGCTAAAAAAAAAAAAAAAAAAAAAAAAACTAAAAAATGCTAAACTTCAAACAAGGCCTAAGCATGACGAATAAGGTACTTCTTTCATATCCAAGTTTATTGTATCTCTTTTCCCATTCGAACTGTTAACAGACATTGGATCACTTCAACCAATTTGTCGGGTTTAACTAGTGTTTGGTTAATTGAAATGAATCAAAATGAAATGATTATTTTACCAAAATATTCACTTACATGTTTAGTTAGACTAAAACTATAATGACAAATATATTATCAATGGAATCATCTTTCACTATGCTAAGAGAATAATCATTCCATGAGAATGCTAAAAGAATCACTATTCCATTCTATTTCATCTTATTCTAATGAATTAAATAGAGCATCAGTACTAAATTTTTATTACATCTACTAAGAGCATCTCCAATGGTATTTGCTATAATAGCATTGCCATTGTTATAATTTGTCAATAGATAGTACTAAATTGTCAAATTATAACAATGGTGCTCCAATGGTCACATTCTATTTTGGTAAATCTCAACCAACTTTATCTCCAAGTTTGTAAGTATTGTTTGGATATAGGTTTTTCAGTAAAAATGTTTTTGTTTGTTTGTTTATTTTTTGTCTTTTGTGACCTTTTTTCAACTGCTTCTAAAAAAAAATTATATATTTACCGTATACTCGACTAGACAAATATAAAAAATAAAAAAAAAATATATTGAAAAATTGAAAAAAAAATTAAATATAATTCACCCCATCAAAAAACATACCACTACAAAAAAAAAAAAAAAAAAAAAAACAAAACAAAACAAAAAATTATTAACAACATTAAAAAATAAACAATCACCAACTATCCACTAACAACCATCCATTATTCACTTAGCATTCATTTACCAACAAACACTCACCAACAATCATCCATCATTCACACAGCATTCATTCACCAACAACCACTCACCCAACAACCATCCAATATTCATCCACCATTTACTTACCAACAATCACCCATTATTCATCCACCCACAATTTTCTCTATAAATTATAACACAAGATTTCCTACAATTTTCATATTCACCAATATATCCACAATTTTCATATCTTCTAAATCTCTATATCCACCCACAAGATTTTCTATAATTTTCATATTCACCCACCTACCCACCCACAATGAACAATTTCATGAAAGTTGTTTTCAATGGAGATTTTGATGAATCTTCATCATTTCATGATAATATAATGATGACACAACTGTTAACAATGCAACAACAAGAATACATGCATTAACCTTAAACCAACCAACCAACCAGACATGTTGGTTCCACAAGTGGTCATCGATATATTAATCGTAAGAGGGTCAAAGGCGATGAACAAATTTATAGAGATTACTTTACAGATAATCATGTCCACCCAGAAGTATACTTCTGAAGACGTTTTCGAATGAAGTGGTCATTATTTTTTAGTATCTTACATGATATTCAATAAGTCAATGAGTTCTTCATCAAAACCCATGATGCCACTGGTACTCTTGGATTATCTGGTGTACAAAAGATGACTGTTGCACTTTGGATCCTACTATACGACGTACCTGCTGATATTGTGGACGAGGTGTTTACTTAAAATCCTCAAATAAGGCAGATGTCGCCAGATTATTATAAGAGAGAGAGAGAGAGAGAGAGAGAGAGAGAGCAATGCCGGTTTCCTAGAATGTGAGGGAGTTGGATTGTATGCACTGGCGTTGGGATAAATGTCCAATTGCCCAAGCTGGTGCTTACATTGGACACTACCACAAACTAACAGTTGTACTTGACGCAATCTCCTCCTATGACTTGTGGATTTGATATGTTTTCTTCAACATGTCTGGCTCTTTGAATGATATTACTGTTCTTGACAAGTTGCCTTTATTTTTTGAATTAACTAGAAGACGTGCCCCTACTGCCAACTATACCATCAATAATCACGTGTATACCATGGGATATTGGCACTATTTGTTACTACTTTTGAGAGTGATTATAGCTTATTTTGATTTATGCCAGACTGTTTGGCGCAGCTGCTGCTTATAGTTTATTAGGCAGAAATAACTTAAATAAGCTGAAAAAAGATGATTATATAGAAGTTGGGGCAAGGGGGCTTTTAGCTTCTTCTTTCTAATTATCAATTTTTAACTTTAAAAAAGCTCCACCAAACATGGCCATTATCTTGATGATCATATCTATGCTCATTGGGCAAATATTGTGAAAGCAATATCTCAACCTCAAGGTTTAAAGAGACAATTATTTGCAAGGATGCAAGAGGCATGTCGGAAGGATGTCGAAATGGCATTTGGAGTACTCCAACCACATTTTAATATTGTTAGAGTACAGACGAGAGGTTGGAATGATGAGGATCTGTACTACATCATGAAAATGTGCATTATTTTACACAATATGATTATTGAAGATGAACATAATATTCCAGAAAATGAATGTAGTGCAGCACTACTGCAAACTGATACCACTAATACCGCATGTCAAGTGTCACGCGATCCAAATCAAGAGTAGTATGCTAAATTTATGTTGAATCACTAGAGGATTAGATCTACTGAAGCCTATAATACAATTCGTGATAATCTAATTGAACACTTGTGGTCTCGATATGGAGAGTTAGATTAAGTTTTTATTTTATCTTTTTAATGACACTTAATGTCTTTATATTTTAATAAAATTGTCTTCATTTGCAACTTTATTACTTTCATTTCAATAATATATGTATTTTTTCATAATAACGTTGAAAAATTAAAATTATACTAAAAAATCATCAACATTACATTGTAAAAACAAAATTACATTGAAACATAAAAAATACTCAAAATTAAATGGACCACCATATTACATTGCAAAATAAAAATGACATTGCAAATAAAAACTAAAAATTACATTAAAAAATAAATGACATTGCAAAATTAAAAAATACATTTTCCTGTAATTATTTATCAGGAGGCAAGGGAAAATAGTAATTTGGGTTGCTAACATGTGTGAGCCACTTGGCGAAAATCTCATTTTTGCACATTATGTAATATGCTTTCGTTTAAGGGTCCAAATGAGAAATGTTGCTAGTCATTATCAAATGTTCTTCCTTTTTTATCTCAATTTCTTTTATCTCCTGCAATGCTTGAGCCCTTTTTTCTTCTCTTTCAATTTTTTTTTTTCATTTTCTTCTCAGCAAGATGTTGGTTAAATGTCTCCAACAAATTATTAAATTTGTGGACTTCAGTTTCAACAACTTGACTTCTCCAAAATAATTCTTTTGCAAATTTCCTACCCATAGGCCTTTTACCCCTTGTAGAGACACTACCCTCACCGATTGGATTATTATCAACAGTTGGATTATTACCAATACTTGGATTGTTGTCGTCTTCAAGAGAAATACAATTATCCATAAGGGATTCAGGGGGCTAAATTAGGGGAAAACGGTGTATGTATCCTGGACTTCACCGTGTTCGTAGGAGCTATATCTTACCACCTGATATTGTTTTACAAGATTGGCCAACAATGTTCAAAAGTAAAATATTTGTTTTCATCTTGATGGTATAAAAGTTTTTCTTAAAGCATCTGTATCAATAAAATATTAAATTAATTAATTAGTTAATTTTTATATGAGACAAAATTAAAAAAACTAACATAATAAATGAAGATGAAATCTTCGTATATCAACTTGAGACATCCTACTTGAGTGTAGATTTTCAATTTGCGCTAAACACACACGAAATTTGTTGCAACATTTCATGATTACACCCTATCGAGATGAATTAGACACGTGTTCTTGAGTGATCATTCTGCAGTGAGCAATAATTTTCAAAACAAATTCCCCAAAAATGAGCATGAGATTGAGAATTCCCAACAATTGGGTCTTCAACAATGTGACAATAAGCTCTACAAATTGCCACATCTTCATTAATGCTAAATTAGTTTCCTCTCTTTATTTTTGATGAACCTTCCATAGTGATTGTGTGAAAAATAAAAAGAAAAATATAATTTAAGATGTTTTGTTGTGAACTCAAATTGAATTAAGGTGTGTGTATTTATACCACTACAAAAACATAACCCTTTTTTTAGCCGTTTAATTTATAACTGTTGGTGCCTTGTCTATTTGGAAAAATAACTTCTTTTTTTTTTTTAACTTCCAAGACACATCTCACTGTTGGATCTTTATATAATCCAACGGCCGAGATCAACCTCTAGAATTATCCAACTCTCTCTCTCTCTCTCTCTCTCTCTCTCTCTCCCTCTCTCTCTCACCCTCATCACCGGCCATTTCCCTCTCACTCTCTCTCTATATCTCTCTCCTTAACCTAAACCTTTCTCTCCCTCACAGATTACAAAGCCCTGAAAGCCCTAACCCTCTTATCAACCAAAATCGCAGATCACAAATCAGCTCTTTGATAGAGAAGATGAAGATGATTACAAAGAAGATGAAGACAAAAAAGATGATTGCTGAAATCTGCTAGAATATGAACAACAAATGGCAAATCTAGGTACTTATTATTTGAAGTTTTATTCATATTCTGTTGAAATTATTTCAATTTTTTTGAAATTGCTTGTTGAGATTTATTGAAATTGTTGAAATTGTTTTGTTGAATTTGAGATTTGTTGAATTTGTTTGAGATTTTGTTGAGACTTATTGATTATTGTTGATTGATTCTTTATTTTTATTTTTTAAAAAAAATTGCTCAATTTGGGTAAATTAAAGAAAAAAATTATTGTAAAAACATTTTGGTGAAATTTGATTAAAAAAAAAAATGGTGAAACAAGTTTCTATCAAATTTGTTTTGCTGGGAGGGAAACAGTTGGTTTTGGCTAAGTTAGCATAATTGGTAGTTGTTAAAGCTTGTGTCAAATTTGACACAAGTTTTGGTATTTCTCAAATTTGACAGCTGCTATATTCAATCATTGGAGTACCAATTTTCAACTCTAGCTGCTAGATTATAGCTTTGGCAGCTCCAATGGCAAACCATTGGAGATGCTCTAATCGAAATTGAGGCCTTTTTTCGTAAATCTTATTTAGTTTGTTTGGTTTCACTTTTCAGGATTTACTTTTTAGAAAAATGAAATTTGTTGTTTTATGTTTTTTTTTTTTTCACTAATTTTTTTTAATATTTTAAGCAATTTTTTTAATTATTAGATACACCTAACATAAACACTTAAAACTATAATATTTGTAAAAAAATATCTTTAAAAAATTCACTAAATTCCAAAAATACAATAAAAAAATATAGGGTAAATTACACTGACACCCTCTGAGATTTATGTTTATTACAGTTCCCCCCCTCACCTTTTGAAAATTACATCTCTCTCCCTGAGGTTTAAAATTTCATTACAGATTCTCCCCTTAGCAATTTAATTTTTTTAAATACCAATTTTGCCCTCACTGGGTAAATTACATTGACACCCCTCACATTTTAGAAATTACAATCCTCTCCCTAAGGTTTAAAGTTGCATTACCAATTTCCCCCTCCGTTAGTATTAGTTGGAAAAAAAATTCATTGAAAAAAAAATTAATTGGAAAAAAAATATTTGAAAATAAAATTATTTGAAAAAAATTTTTGTTAGTAAAATTTTTAAATTTCTGTTTAAAAACCAACGTAAAGTCATTTTTTAAATTTACGTTTTTTCCTCAAATTTACAAACTGAGACAACCATTTATAAATCAAAAAAATTATTAAACAAGTTTTTATGATAGTTTTTTTAAATTTTTGTAAATATAAATTCAAAACTGAAAATGAAAATGAAATGGTTACCAAACAGGCTTCAGATGGTAAAAATGTTGTAAAATTAACAAATAATAAAATAAGTTACCAACGTAAGAAATGACTTATCAAAAGATTCTTAGGCTGTATATGGTTTGATTTTTAGAAAATTTTTTTAAAAAATTAAAAATTAATTTGGTTAAGAAATAAAAATAAGAAATAATTATCATTTTTGTATAATTTTTATCTTTCGAGTGGTTAGAAAATAATTTTTACAAATTAAATTGAAACAGCTATACGTATATATATAACCTGCCCAAAAGTTAAAATGATAATTATTTTTTACCCTTAAATGATAATTATTTTTTATTTTTTATTTCTTAACCAAATTAATTTTTAATTTTTTAAAAAAATTCCTAAAAATCAAATCATACATAGCCTAAGAATCTTTTGATATGTCATTTCTTACGTTGGTAACTTATTTAATTATTTGTTAATTTTACGATATTTTTATCATCTGAGGCCTGTTTGGTAACCATTTCGTTTTCAGTTTTCAATTTATATTTACAAAAATTTTAAAAACTATCATAAAAACTTATTTAATAATTTTTTTTGTTTATAAATTTTTGTCTCAGTTTGTAAATTTGAGGAAAAAACGTAAATTTAAAAAATGAGTTTACGTTGGTTTTTAAACAGAAATTTAAAAATTTTACTAACAAAATTTTTTTTCAATTAATTTTTTTTTTCAATTAATTTTTTTTCCTAATTAAAATTTTTTTTTCAATGAATTTTTTTTCCAACTAATACTAACAAAAGAGGCAATTGGTAATGCTACTTTAAACCTTAAGGAGGGGATTGAATTTCTAAAATGTGAGGGGTGTCAATGTAATTTACCTAGTGAGGGCAAAATTGGTATTTAAAAAAATTAAATTGTTGAGGGGGGAATCTGTAATGAAACTTTAAACCTCAGGGAGGGAGATGTAATTTCCAAAAGGTGAGGGGGGAACTGTAATAAACATAAATCTTAGGGGGTTTCAGTGTAATTTAACTAAAAATATATATGAAAAATCAGTATATTTTCGTATTCTTGTGTATTTATTGATTTTTTAAAATATTTTTTTTTACAAATATTTTACTTTTTAGATATATTTCAGTAAGGTGCATCTAAAAAAAAAATAATAATAAATAATTGCTTAAAATTTTAAAGGTAAATTACACTGACACCCCTTGAGATTTTTGTTTAATACAAATCCCCCCTTACATTTGAAAAATTACATTCCCCTCTCTGAGATTTATAATCTCATTACAAATTGCACTATGGATTGCTGATGTCATGCCCTAAAATTTTCTAAATGACTATGTTGCCCTTTTTTTCTACCATTTCTTCTTCCTATCATCATAACTACATTTTACAACTTCCCATCATTAAATTCTGCCTAAACATATTTTTTTTAAGTGATGATATACAAACATAAATTTTGTATGGAATTTTCAAAGACAATGATATAGCTTAATTGTGACATTCCACTTCAAAACAAAACACCCATAAACATTATTTATTTTTACAACAATATCACTATTACAATATTTTTATGATAGTATAAATTTTTTTATATGAATATAATTTTTCATTTTTATTTCCACCATTATATCTAGATTTGATCAATTCAATCTAGATATATTTAAAAAAGTATAAAATTTATACAAAAAAATTTAAAAAGTCCATCGAATACAACAAAATAAGATAATGTATTGAATTTTTGTATATATTTTTTTTTCTATTTGGTGAATTTAAAAAAAATGACAAAATATTATAATTTTTAAGTATATCTCGATTAGGT
The DNA here is from genome assembly GCA_025200525.1 of Camellia lanceoleosa. Lineage (NCBI taxonomy): Eukaryota > Viridiplantae > Streptophyta > Magnoliopsida > Ericales > Theaceae > Camellia > Camellia lanceoleosa. Next base: position 162,108,202 of record CM045762.1, on the reverse strand, counting down.
GTATCTAAAAAATAAAAATTAAAAATTACTTAAAATATTAAAAAAAATTCATCAAAAAAAAAAAACAAAAAACAAAAAAAACTCAATTTTTTGTATAAGTTAAACCAAAGAAGATGATTGGTATTTTCTTTGAAATGACATGAACAAAATATCTGTATTATTTTATATGTATAAAGGTTAAATGACAAATATGTTATTTTAATCTAATAAGGTTGTAGGTGTGATTTTTCAAATATGATGGGAGATTTCTATTAAACAGAAACCTTAGAGAGTGCTAGTTTAACTTACCTAAATTTTAAAAATATTTACTAAAAATAAAAAAAATGAAAAATACGAAAAATAAAAAATTTAATTTTAAAAAATTAAAACCAAGCATAGTAATTGTTATTACTAATGTTCCAATCAGTTGCAATCTTTTTTCTTATATTTCAATTAGCCTTCATTTGGGATATAGGTCGGCTTTTGGGTTTTTTGGCTATTTAGCCTAGGGTTAAAAAGCTTTGTTTGTAATGAGCTTTTTGACATTTTTGACTTTTGTAAAAGAAAAAATGAAATGATTATGGTTTAGATGTGACATTTTGTCTTATTGACTTTTTAGTCTATTTTAATTTTTTGTGACTAAAATAGCCAAAAAAAATTATCCCAAACACACCCTTAATCTCATAGGTAGCCTATGACAAGAGGTTTGCCTGAAGAGGCATCTCTTACCGGGGATGTGGCCCCTCCTTGGCTAGTTAGTCACTTGGTAGGGGATACTATCCCGTTTTTGAATGATGGTTATCATAATTAAATAAATATAATTTTATCTTTAGTTTTTTTTTTTTTTTTTTAAATTTTTTATGTAAATATTTTAATGAAGGGTAAATTACACTGATATCCGTTAAGGTTTATATTTATTATAGTTCTCTCCTCAATTTTTAAAAATTACATCTCCCTCCCTGAGATTTAAAGTTTCATTATAGATTTTCCCTCAGCAATTTAATTTTTTTAAATATCAATTTTGCCCTCACTAGGTAAATTACATTGACACCTCTCACATTTTAGAAATTATAATCCCCTTCCTAAGGCTTAAAGTAGTATTTCCAATTGCCCCTTGGTTAGTATTAGTTGAAAAAAAAATTCATTGAAAAAAAAATTAATTGGAAAAAAAAATTAATTGAAAAAAAATTTTGTTAGTAAAATTTTTAAATTTCTGTTTAAAAACCAACGTAAACTCATTTTTTGAATTTACGTTTTTTTCCCAAATTTACAAATCGAGACAACAATTTATAAACCAAAAAAATTATCAAACAAGTTTTTATGACATTTTTAAAAATTTTTGTAAATATAAGTTGAAAACTAAAAACGAAATGGTTACCAAACAGACCTCAGATGATAAAAATGTCGTAAAATTAACAAATAATTAAATAAGTTACCAACGTAAGAAATGACTTATCAAAAGATTCTTAGACTATGTATGATTTGATTTTTAGAATTATTTTTTAAAATTAAAAATTAATTTGGTTAAGAAATAAAAAATAAAAAATAATTATCATTTAAGGGTAAAAAATAATTATCATTTTAACTTTTGGGCAGGCTATATACATACGTATAGCTGTGTCAATTTAATTTGTAAAAAATTATTTTCTAACCACTTGAAAGATAAAAATTATATAAAAATGATAATTATTTTTTACTTTTTATATCTTAACCAAATTAATTTTTAATTTTTTTAAAAAAATTCTAAAAATCAAACCATATGTAGCCTAAGAATCTTTTGATAAGTCATTTTTTACATTGGTAACTTATTTAATTATTTGTTAATTTTACGACATTTTTACCATCTGAAGTTTATTTGGTAGCCATTTCGTTTTCAGTTTTGAATTTATATTTACAAAAATTTTAAAAACTGTCACAAAAACTTGTTTGATTTTTTTTTTTAAATTTGTGGAAAAAAACGTAAATTCAAAAAATGACTTTACGTTGGTTTTTAAACAGAAATTTAAAAATTTTACCAACAAAATTTTTTTTCAAATAATTTTTTTTTTCAATGAATTTTTTTTCAACTAATACTAATCGAGGGAGCAATTAGTAATGCTACTTTAAGCCTTAGGGAGAGGATTGTAATTTCTAAAATGTGAGGGTGTCAATGTAATTTACCTAGTGAGGGCAAAATTGGTATTTAAAAAAATTAAATTGCTGAGGGGGAATCTGTAATGAAACTTTAAATCTCAGGAAGGGAGATGTAATTTTTAAAAGGTGAGGAGGGGAACTGTAATAAATAAAAATCTTAGAGGGTGTCAGTGTAATTTACCCTTTAATTAATTTCAATAATAGCATGGCTTCCAATAATCATAGCATGAATGTTCACATTATAAATTTGATTATATATGATATGTGAACATTAATGATAACAAATATACTTTTGTGGGAGGCCCAAAATTGAATTAGCCATATACAAGTTGGCTCCAACTAGGCTTCGCCCTCATGTTTGGCCGAGAACATTGGGAAGAGGGCCGAATACAAGACAGCCATCTTTAGTCATTTGAAAGCCCTGGCCGAGTGTGACCCAGCACAAGCGCCGAGTTGTCCCAGTAATTTATACGACATATGGGGGCCCCATGTGTAAAGAGGGGGATGTCCTGAACACGGCGGTGGGCCCCCAGAGAACAATATAAAAGAAGGAGCTTCATTTGAAGTAGAGGTATGCGAGAAAAATAGTAAATAACTTGTAAGAAAAGCAAACACTAAAGCAAAAGACTAACTTGCTCGTTGGAGTGCTAATGTCAGCACCCCGGACCGGAGTGTTTGTTTCTCTTTCAGTTATCATTCTGAGGATCGGGAAGGTCTGTTTGGATCAGAGCCTATTTCCAAATCCCTTTCAACACAATTGGCGTTGTCTGTGGGAATACTCAAGCTCGTCCATGGAAGCAAGGATCCTTTAGAGTTTTTTTTTCCCTAAAGTTTCCTTGAGTGGTGTATTGTATGGTTGAGATTTAATGATAAGTCACATCAATTTTTTAGCATTAAATCTCAACCACACAATACACCACTTTAGGAAACTTTAGGGAAAAAAAAACTCTAGAGGATCCTTGGTGTGTCCATGGTAGACGTAACAGACGATCATCACTCGTTGCGGACAACGTTACACCAAGAACCATGTTTGGTCCCAAAAATATCCCCGCGCAAAGACCCTTGAACTTTGATTCGATAGCTCCATCTTCGCCCTCGACCTCGATATAGGAAGCCATGCAGACTATGATGGAATAATCAAAGCGCAATGAACAGCGTCTAGAAGATATGGCGGTTGATAACGAACGTCTTCGCAAAGAACTTGTTCTAGAGGTGGAAAAGTCCCAGAAGGCCATATTACATCTAGACCAGGGCCGGTCATCGGAAACAAAGAAGAATAGTTCACATCGTCGGTATAGGAAACACCGCAGTAGTAGCACTTCAGACTCATCATCTCAGGAGCCCAGGAAAAAAGGGCGAGTTGATATACCCAACTCATCTGAGGGAAGTCCATATGTGTAACACAGATAGAGAAAAGATGATGATAGCACCGACGAAGAGGACAAACATGATCCTTTCGTACGACACATCGCTAAGGTTGTATTACCTAAAAAGCTCAAAGCACCAGCGTTTACTCTGTATGATGGAAAATCAGCCCTATGGATCACATTCATTACTACAAACAAGTAATGACATTACATGTTGATGACGAAGCACTCATGTGCAGAATATTTTCAAGTGGCCTGGGACCATTAGCCTTAAGATGGTACTATAAGTTGGAGCCGACCTCAATGACAAGCTTCCATCAGCTCCAAAAATCCTTCAGGGCAAGATTTATCACTAGCAAGACCCAGCCAAAACAGGCCAACTCACTTTGGGTGATGCAAATCAAGCCGGAGGAGACCCTCCGTGCTTACTCGGCGCGCTATTGGGAATGTTTCAATCTGGTAGACGACGTCTGCAATAATTCCATGGCCATCACCACTTTTAAGATGGGTTTACACCCCAATAGTCTGCTAAGAAGTTCTTTGACTAGGTGACCTCCCAAGACAGTCTGGGCATTAATGAAAAGGTTAAAGAATATTGCAAGGTGGAGGATGATGCCCTCTTCGTCAAAGCCGGACAAACGGTTATAGAAACAGCAAGGCCTGCCTTGGTGCAGCCGATAAGTGTTGCATCACCAGAGAGGAGCTCGGAGCCTAGAGGTCAGCAAAAGCTATAGAACCACCGAGACCAGCGTCGATTAAGTGATCAGCATTCACGACGATCCAACAAACAATATCAAGTAGAAGGCAGGCGCCCTAGGCGGTCAGATAAGAAATATACTAAGTTGGCTGAGCCGATTAGTAAAATTCTTCCCAAAATCTAGCGAAGATGATTGGGCCTCCTGACACAAGGCGGAAGGATGGGCGATGTGAATACCATAAGGATCATGGACATGAAACCGCTAAGTGTTATGCCCTCAAAGACCACCTTGAGGAGCTGGTACAAGAAAGCTGATTGAGCCAGCATCTATTGCACAAAGGCACCCCACGGGGCACGGTTGCATTATGCCCGAATTCACTGCCCCTCGGATTAATTCATATGATATACAATCTTCCTCCGCCAAACGGCGTACATACGATACAACTACAACCGTGCCTGCCAAAGCCATGCACACCAACCAAGTGGCCACATACAATCGGCAAAATTAGCTTCGACGACACAAATCTTGAACGGTTATCCTTCCCCCACGACGATGCTTTTGTCATCAAACTACATGTCAACAGATTCATTGTTGAACGCATCCTAATTGATCAAGGCAGCACTTCGGAGATAATGTACTACAAGACATTCCGTAAGCTCGGCTTCACTGCTGCGGACTTGCTGCCGACAAAACATCCATTGTTTAGCTTCAACGCCAATCCTGAGTACCCTCCGGGAAAAATCAAACTATCCGTCCATGCAGGTGTGGACGCGCCCTCAGGCTCTATGCTGCCACAGTTCGGACTTGAATTGTCACGGTTCTTAATCTGAACCAAAGAGTCCAAATCCGGAAAATCGTTTTGAGAAAACCGATTTTTAGAAAAAAAAGTGCCAAACATGGACTGCTTTGCCAGATACAGAGTCGCCACCTAAATATTTTATTTTGGGAAATTTAGGAAATCCTGACTCGTTCGCCTAAGGCCACGTGTCCGTCATCACCAAAGTTGCCTCGGCTCGGGAACTTGGGTACGATTGGGGAAGGTAAGCTATGAGCACCCCCTCTCGCCCAATCCGAAGATCGGCCTCTACTAACCATGATATCTAGTTTTGAAAATGTTATGTGTTCTTATTCCAGTTATTAGCCTAATCTTACTATGTGATGCGCGCAGCAAAATAAGTATAGACTAGATCACCTAATTTGGAACAAAGCATCGCATATCCGTTTATTTGGAAATCAGTTTGAAATTTGCTACTCACAAGTAGGCTAAAACACGGATTTCAATGAGTTGTTCCAACTCAAACAATCCAACCTTCACCCACAAGCATTCAGGCAGTTTATATCACATAAGCGTATAGCCACATGGTAAGCATGCTGTCATGTTAACATTCACACTCATGTGAGATGCTAAAGCGTAAAACACTTACAGTGTACTCCAAGCCAAAACAAAGAACATGTTAGCAATCAATGCATGATCCAAGTCCATGTTTAAATGGCTAATGCATCGCAGGCAAAATGCAATCTAGGATAGACTCGGCTAGTCTAGGGATGGCATGTGAGATGTAACAAGTAACATGTATTCAAGTTTGGATTTGAAATACTATGCGGTTAGCATGATGCGCTGAGCCCGGTGCATGCAATACAAATGAATGGATGCACGCATGCAGAGCATAAGGTATGCTAAATTAAATATGCCCTAATACTAACCATCAAAGCAGGTAAGTAAAAGGGAGAAAGAAGTGGGGGTTGGAAAATATGCACACACGCACCCACACTTATTACAAATTCGCCCTCGCTCGGAGGGACCAAAAGAATAATACAATTTAATTAACCTACAAGCTAATTAAATAATTTATAGACCACCTAATTAATTGACAAATCAATTAAGCTAAGGAAAGCAGTAAAAGGCCTTGGGAAGAGGGATGCACTCATGCTCGGATTGGCTTCGCCCAGAAATCCAATGCCATGCACAAGCTGCCTCTGTTTACCCTGCTCTGCTCCTCTGGAAATTGCACAAGTCCCAAGGAACACTCTATGAACACTGTGGAACACCACCGACCAAGGGGAATCATCACCGGCCATGGCAGGGTGGTCACCGACCATTGGTTGAGCTCTCGGCCATCAATATTTGGTCGATCGGCACTCTATGAAGTCGACTGGCCATATTTGTCTGCAGAAACCTGTTTTGATAGCAGCAGAGGGCAAAACATGGCATGGCAATGCATTTCAAGCAATGTTTGCACCAACCACACTCCTTATCATATTCATGACTCAAAGGAGCTTGGTACTCGGCCTTCGGACCATCAATTGCGCATTTCAATGCGTGATGGCCAAAGATGTCGAGTTGTGCAATTTGATATCAAATGTAATGCACACCAAACACCCAATGAATCCTAACCTCTATCAGGGTCAATCAAGAGGCGAGGAATGCATGCAAGATGCAACCTAAGCATGCAAGCCTAGCATGCCATATGAACATGCAAACAAGCAATGATGCTACCAAGGCAACTAGCATATTACAAGATGCAAGGACAAGCATGCAAACAAGTGTATGACTTCATTGAATCATGTGACAACATGTGAGGCATAACACATGCAAGTATGCGAGGCAACTTAACATAAGATGCATGCCAAATGTAATGCCACTAAACATGCAACAACACATGATAAGCCAAGTATGCAATCAACACACAAGGTGAGCATGCCACAACATGCGATGGATGGTCTTATACCAATTTGGGCAACTCTCAAATAAGCCCAAAACAGTGGCCAAATGCCAAGGAAATGAAGGCAAAATGACATACAAACATGCATGCACACATGGTTCAACACTTAGGCATTAAAGAGCGACTTTTAAGCACACTTAAAAGAGGACAAACATGGACTAATGGCATGCATACTAAGCTCTGAAATCATGTTATAAAAGGTGCCAAACCAAGTAAACAAGACAAGCTAAGCATGCAACGATGTCCAAAACTCAAGGCAAGCCAAGGGGCTTAAACCATGGCCATGCCAACCAAGCCTCACAAGGCTAAGAGGACTTAGAATAGTGCCAAGGCAGACCTAAACAAAGCTAAGGACACTCCCAAATAGCATCTAAGTGGCCTACGCATGGAAGCATACAAAAGAGGCCAAACATGGAGCACAAGACTATAACCTTCTAAAGCATTAAAGGAGCATCAAATGCAAGCATACAAGCATACCATGGGGATTGAAATGATGCTATAAGTGGTGCCAAACCACTGAAACAAGCTAAGCAATGCATGCTTAACACTCACACACCCAAGGCTAACAAGCCAAAATGCAAGGTGGCTATACAAAGCATGTCATGGTCGACCAAAACAACCAAAAACAGACCTTAGGCACATCAAAACATGCACAAAAGCTTCACAAAGCTAAGCCAAAACAAGTGAGCATGGTAGCCTAAATGCTAGGCACATGTTAAGGCAATTCATGGCATTACAAGACAAGTATGCAAGGCAAGCATGGCGTGTCTAAACCAAGTAAAAAAAAATAGTGCTATATCATGGCAAAATAAGCACAAATAACACTTAAGACATGGTCAACATGAACTTAAAAATGATGCTCACACATGAGGCTAAAATGGCACTTTTTGAAGGCAACAAGGAGAAGGGATGGCCCTCTCCTTCTTAGGACCTTAAGACACCATCCTCACCACTGAAATCCCTTAAGATTTCAGTGGTGAGGAGGCCCAAACAAGGTGGTCCCAGAGCTCACCAAAATAGCACAAAATGGGGGCCAAACAAGGCCTAAGAGGGGTCAAACACCCCCAAAGCTCAAAGCAACCTTAAACAACTATTTTAAGCAAGCAAAATCAGAACTTTTATATGTTATATACTAAGCTTAAAACAGCAAGAAAGGATGGCTAAAAGCCTATGCAAAAATGGGGTAAAAAGGGTGAAATTCTTACCCTTGTAGACCCCTTTCAAGAACAGCACTCCAGCTGCTTCTCCAAGCTTGAATCCACTCAAGAACTCCAAGAACAACCTAATGGCTCCTCAGCAACCAAGGTAAGGTGTAGAACTAGGTGTTTGTGCACAAAAGTAAGGACAAACACACACTTATACACAAAGAGAGGGAGATACAGAGATAGAATAGATACACTATGGCTAACCCTAATCCAGACCTCTGGAACTCAACCCTCTAACCTTAAAGGAGGGGGGAGAAGCCCTCCCTTTATAGAAGATCACTCTTGCAAAGCTTACAAAACAAGCTAAGCAAGAGTGAAATCCCTCCACACACGTGTATGGAGGGGGTGCAAGGTGTACGCCAGCTAGCACAGTTGGCATAAAAATATCTGCAAAAGCAGATGCACAGTGGTCGGCCAGCCAAAAATGCCAAAGTGACCAAATAAATGGTTGACCGACCAAACAGAGTGCCGACTTGCCAAACATTTGGCTGATGGCAACAAAACATAGCCGGTGGCCTCAAGCCATGGCCGGTGATGTGTGGGGATAGCCATCAAGCCACTCCCTGCCCCTCAAAGGCAAAACACAAGTGTTTGGTGCAAAACCAAACACAAAACAGGCAAGTCGAGAGGTCCTGAGGCAAGGCGCATGGCCGAGATCTCCAAGAACTCAAGATGAACACAAACATGGATTATCACCGAGTGTTCAAATGGTGACGTCCAAGTCTTGAGGACGGTCAAAAATGGGGTGTCTACAGTTGCCCCTCTTTGACAGAACTCGAAAGTCATAACGATGACAGGAGTGAGTGTCAAACCCCAGAGACGACCAATTTTTGACAAGGCCGAAGACTTAGACAAACATGCAAGACAATAAAGATATGCGCCCGAAGGCAGGGGCAAAATACAACTGACAATGCAAGAAGCCGAGCATAACTTATGATCATGCAAAAAAAAGCTGTAACGAAGCACATACAATGCAACAGTTTTAAGCTAGCATACACCAAACTACACTACAATGCAGAGAGGGTGTAAGAGAATTATTCAATTCTCGATACATCTCACTCGGAGAATACAATACTTGTGCGGCTCGTCTGGTTGCACCAGCTTCAAATGAACCGTACATACAATATCGTGCCTGAAAGAGAAAAAAAACTCAACAGGTACAATATTGTTAGCAACATGCATAACAATGCAATCGAAAGCTGCGTGACAACGCAATGCACTAACAAGTGCGAATGAGGTGCGCAAGATAGTGCGATGTGCAAAATAGCGCGATTGAAATGCATGCAAAATGCGAGCAAGGTGCACAAAATAGTGCGGTTGAGGATGTAGGATTTAAGGTCTCCTTAGACCGAGAAGTGCACAAACAGTGCGATGATATGCAAAATTACAAAACAATGCAAATGATACGCAATTGAATCATGATCAAATCATGAATAGTTCAAAACCACACAAATGTCATAAGGATGATGGACATGCAAAGTCTGTCTACCATAGAAAAGGTGCCGCAACCCTCAAACCACAATACCAGCAGTGGAATAGGCGCGTACACATGCAGAACTATGAGTAATGTAGACGGACACAAGAACAAGTAATTGGGTGGAATGACATAAGTGGGGAATGACCCGCTAACAAAAGAACATGATCCTAAATGCTGGATGCAAAATACATTACACTACAATGCAATGAATGAGATAAATATGGCGCGCGACCAATCCGTATTTTGCCTAGGAAAGGCATGGACACAAACAAACCATGTTTAACACAGAAACGGTGCCATTACCCACAACACTAGGTGCGTACACAAAATTCTCATGACTGTGTTTCAACGCGAAAAGTATGGGCACATACCAGACCAAGCTCAACATGGAAAGGTGCAAGCCATAGACGGAGGTGAAGCAGTGAATGCATGCAATTACAAACTATGTACAATACAATGAATGCATGACAATGCAATATATACAATATGCAATGGAATGGATATTTACGATGGATAAGGCCTGCGGCCAAACCTTGTTTTGCCTAGGAAAGGCATGGACACAAACAAACCACGCCTAACACGGAAACGGTGCCGTCACCCACAACACTAGGTGCGTACACATAATATCATAACTGTGTTTCAACGCGAAAAGTATGAGCACATACCAGACCAAGCTCAACATGGAAAGGCACAAATGATAGATGGAGGTGATGCAGTGAATGCATGTAAGTTACAATGAAATATTTACAATATGCAATGGAAGGAATGGAAGAGGCCTGTGGCCGAACCATGTTTTGCCTAAGAAAGGCATGGACACATACAAACCACGCCTAACACGGAAATGGTGTCGTCACCCACAACACTAGGTGCGTACACATAATATCATAACCGTGCTTCAACATGAAAAGTACGGGCACATACCAGACCAAGCTCAACATGGAAAGGCGCAAGCCGTGGATGGATGATACAGCAAATGCACGCAAGCTACAATGCAATATATACAATATGCAGTGGAATGTAATATTTACAGTGCATGTAAATGCCATATTTACAGTGAATGCATGCAATATGTACTATATACAAGGAATGCATGACATATGCACTATATACAATGGAATGCATGACATATGCACTATTTACAATGGATGCATGACAATGCATGTTTGTTTGTCTTTTTTTGTTTTTGTTGTTTTTTGAAATGCAAGTGAAAATGTAAATGAAATATGCATGTTTTTTTTTTGTGAAATGCATGATAATGCAAATGAAACAAATGCGCGACAACGCATGTCTTTTGAATATGCATAACAATGCACATGAGGTTGAATGCGTGACAACGCATGTCTTTCGAAATGCATGATGATGCACATGAACTTGAATGCGCGACAACGCGCGTCTCTTGAAATGCATGGCAATGCATGTGAAGTGCGCATGACAATGCGACATAAAGAAGATGCATACTAATGCAAGTATCGTGTGCGCATGACAATGCGAGTGGAATGACGTGTAACTCAACGCGCGTTTACGACAAAGCGTTGTAACGTATGCACGTGGGGCAACTTTCGAATCTCTCAGGAGAGAAAATGATACAGAAAGGATACGCCGCGCACGTATTCGAGTGCTACGCATAGAAGACACGGTACAGAGACTGGTTAAGCTTCGGAAATGCATTTCCTTGCACTGTGTTGAGCAATGGAGGCCCCAAACCACATATCTGACCCAAACAAAGGTGTAGGAGGTTCACTGGCCATCGGGGGAGGTCACCGGCCATCCATCAGCCTCAAAACAAATCCATCGGCCAAATATTTGGCCGACCGGCCAAATCTACCTGAATCAGGGCAATTTGGACATTTCAGCACGGGTCTTTTAAAATAGGGCCTCTAGCCCTATTTCTTCACTTCCTCCTTGCTTGAAATCTCTTCCCCTCTTCCTCTAGGTCATTTTCCAACCTTCTGTTCATCATTTCTCTCGGTTTTAGAGCCCGTTTCGTTGTTTGATTCGCGAATACCTTCGCGTTTCGAACGTTTTGAAACGAACAAATCTTTGTTTCGGTGTCTTTTTCTCGATTTCCACCACTTGGGGTTTGTTTCCCTCGAGTTTACCTCGATCTTTGTGCCTTTTCTGCACCTCAACCTTTTCGGCCATTTTTCACCCTCCCGGGGTTGACTTTTTGGTTGACTTTTACATTCTCGCCCGGTTTTTCCTCTTCCGGCCATTTTCACACCATTGTCGACATGGCGGATGATATTCCACAAGGCGGGACTCCTCCGGAGCAGGAGATGGACCCCGAGGCCGAGCTCTTGCCTCTCAGTGTCCGTCCGTTCGATCCGGCGACCTACAGGCCGGCGATTCACGAGCTGCCTCCTGACGGTCTTCGCCAATTCAGGAGTTTTGATAGGGGCATGCCACGGGAGCTTCTTCTGCACAAGCCAGAGTCACATCTGTCATACAGTGCTTTTGAGGTACAGTCTTCCCTCTGTTTTATTTTCCGCAATGTAGAACATAACTGCCATTAGTTGATTCTGTTCTTTAACTGCTTAGCCCGAATACATTGACATATTATATACTATAGTTCACCTCAAGCACACTGATACCCAATATCTGTTTGAATATGAAAATGTGCACACACGTTGTATTTGCCGTGAACCACTAAAACACTGACACATCATATGTTGTAGTTCACTTCGAGCACATCGGCACCCGATAGTTGTTTGAATCTGAAAACATGCACACACGCTATATTTGCATCAATTTTGACTGTTCTTCAAAACTGTATACTTAATATTGCTTCACAACTGTTTGCTTTTGAATACAGGGGGATTCCAATGCCTTCCGGGGGTATGGGAATGTTGTCGCCCGCGATTGGTACATGGAGTTGCCCGATGCGGTCCGTTGCATCGTTGACCAGGCCGGCTTCGACACTTTCTGTAGAGGACTATCGCATCTTACTGCAAGTAGGCCTCTCCTTGCTGCTCTGGTGGAGAGGTGGTGGGACACCACCGATTCCTTCCACTTCTCTACCATGGGAGACATGACGATGACTCCCTTCGACTTCTCGATGCTCACCGGCATCGGGGTAGGGGGTGATCCGATCCCCTTTGACACAGATATGAATGAGTGGGAGGCTGCTCAGATGTTCCTGCTCGGTGTCCTACCTCCTCTCGCCCGCCCAGGATTTGTCAGATACTCGTGGTTCGAGGACCACTTCAGGATTCAGCCAGCCCTTGATAAGGAGGCGCCGATGGCTCAGGAGGAGGCGGAGCGATATGCACGCGGCTTCCTCATGTTTCTGCTGGGGACTACTTTATTTGCCGACCAGGCGAACACCGTGCTCCTCTGTCTGCTGAGTGCACTGGTGGACGTCACACGGATCCGCCGTTACTACTGGGGTGGCGTAGGCTTGGCCACACTGTACGGCTACATGAGTTCATCTTTCCGCCTCAGCGGATAGCTGCTCGGAGGCTACTGGCGAGCTTGGGAGGTGTATCTCCTTTCTTTGTTTTACATTTTTGCTTTACATTCTCAGATCAGACATCGCACGCACCGCACCGCTTCTGTCACACCGTATCTTGCACACACGGTACACATATAATCTGCTTTACACTGCATACATTGCACAATACTTCATATATTGCACAATCTGATGCCAACTGACTATACACTGCACATACTGCAAACATGCAATCTTCTTTACACTGACTATATACTGCACACACTGTACACTCTGTACAACACATTGCATAACACACGGTTCTGCAATTTCTGCTTTATTCTGCATTCTGTTTTATCTGATAAGCATACTGATATTTGCTCTGTTGCACTCTGTAGTTGTGGGTGTATGCCTACTTCCCGAGGCTTGCCCCAATGCTAGACGAGGAGACTCCCCTTGGCGTTCCATTCTCTCGTCGCTTTGACGTGAGATGTGTGCGAAGACCCTGGGAGTCGTTCATCTTCTTCCGCCGCTACTTCGATACCATTACCGCCACAGAGGTATGTTCAACTTCAGAGTTTATTTCAAGCTTCGCTTTGCATTGTTCTTTCGATAACAGTAGATAACCAACTGTGTATCATTTATAGATCACGTAGCAGCCTTGGGCTCCGTTGCCAGCTGTGGTTCGGGAGCGATATGCCGGTGCTGAGGAGACTGCCTGGTTTAGGATCTTGTTGGAGGGCCCGGTCTGTCGGGCTTGGTACCCGAGTGAGCGCTTCCTGCGCCAGACCTTAGGTGTACCGGAGTAGACAGTCCCACGTCTCCCTCCCATCAACATGAGGCAGACAGAGAGATACCTCCCACATGAGATGGCTGATTACACGATTGGATGGGAGGCGGAGGGCTTTAGAGGCGAGGGCGACTATGCAGAGTACGTCTAGACCTACATCATGCGGCCTTTGAGCAGTGGCCGCCGAGCTGAGAGAGAGAGGCCTGCAGCGCCAGCAGCTGGGGCGGGAGCAGGGGTAGGGGCAGGAGCATCTAGGATGGCTCGGGCCCATGGCAGGAGTGGGCCTCGGAGAGGGCGAGGAGCTGGATGGCCAGTGTTGCCCACGATGGTGACGTACAGAGGGCAGAGTGGGGAGACTTATCAAATCCCCATTGCTCCTTCTTCGGCTGATCATGAGTTAGTCGGTTTCTACGACTTGCCTCCGGTATGTACTACTGCATTTTGTACAGTCATTTCATTTCATTTCTCTTGATATTCCACAGAATAGTGATGCTTCTAACACTTTTGCAGGCTTCCTCCGTGTACACTCGCCAGTCCCTGGAGTTGAATGCCTCCATGATGGGGATGCTCCAGCGGAGCTTAGACCTGCTGGCCCTTTATAGTATCCCGGTAAATTTTCTTGACCACCGACTCAAACTTTACACAATCTGATGTATCGCACTATCAACACGGCACTCGATACACGGCCTTCACAGCATCTGATACACTGTATCCCACAGACTGTTCACAGCATTACTCACGACATTCATACACTGCACTTAGTCACTGCATTCTGTACCGACATACTGCTCATTTATACACTGTACTCATACACTGCATTCTGTACTTGATATCCATACTCTGCTTTTGCGTAGCACACAGATGTGTTTGCCATTTGTGCTTTTCAGCCTCCATTCCAGATTCCAGCTGCAGGAGGTGCTCCAGCCGGGCCTTCTGTTCCTGCTCGAGGAGGAGGGCGAGGTGGCACAGTATTCCCTCGCACCAAAGCGGGGCGCACTCATGTTGGGAGTAGCTCTTGGGCACCGATCCCAAATGATGATGATGAGTCCGAGGCAGAGGTAGAGGTAGAGTCATCTGAGGAGGAGGCTGGAGACGACTCAGGCTCAGGCTCAGATGGTGGTGTTGATGATGATGATGCTCCTGGACCTTCGTCCAGGAAGAGGATGAGGACAGGCCCTCAGGTCTGAGACCAGTTGACATTGATCTAGATTTTTGCTGCTTTTCTTATTTTTGTTTTACTTTTTCTTTTTTGCTGGTAGCTTGAGCACATTGTACTACTGTAGGCAGGTTTTATTTTCCTCGAAACTTTGTACTTGAAAAGATGATGAAATGAAACAAACTTTTTGTCTGAAAAAATGTTACATTTGTGTATTTCATACATCGCATCGCATTGCATCATATTACACCTCAATGTAAATGAGATTGATCTTTTGTTTTGAAAATCAAACACTTGTATTGTAATAACCAGATAATGAACCGGCCAACAGCAAAACAACTCAAACCACCCACTGCTCATTCTGAACACTCGGCTCGTAACACAGTGCTTGGTTTAATCTGCATACAGCCCATACACACAGCTCATACAATGCGCTGCTTATTCTGAAAACTGCTCATTCTGAACTCATAGCCCATAACACAGTATTCTTAGTTCATTCTGCACACGGCGAAAACAGTCCAAATCTGAAAAGACAGAATACAAAGGTAGAATCGGCAGAAGATGAAACACACTCAGATGCAATCTGGAACCCATATGTTCACTATTTCCAAGTGACCCGGGTTAAACCCATGCGGTTTTACAAAAGAACCAAACTTGTTTTGCAGAAATGTGGAGAATGGCACAGCACTATGAGCACAAAACGATTTGAGAAAAGGGTTTTCAACCGGGTGTTGAGCCTACGACTGAACACAACGAAAAAAGACTCAACAACGTAAAACAAAAAGGCACTCAACCTAAGCAAATCGAGTAACACTCGAGACAACTCAAGACAAGAATCGAGACAGACAAAACGAAAGACACGACACATAGACGTGTTACAAAAATGAGAGACCTCAGAAATCACGAGGAGCCAATTTCTTCGGGTATTATTTCCCACCCTCTTCTCATTTGTGATTCTCACATCACTCGGCCCTCAGGCTCGGTTTTCTCTCAAAATCCTTTTGCTCGCTTTTCTCTTAACTTACATCTCTCTATTCTTTAATCTCTCATTTTATATCCCTCCCCTGGATGGTTGATGGATAAACAGAAAGTTGTGGGTTCGTGCCTAATACTGTTAGCTCGCGGCTATTTCCTTCGGTGACGTTTAGTCGACGTTTCGGATAAAGGAGTGGAGTATCCTGATCCACTCCAATTCATGCTTCGCACTTGGCTTGATACCTCGCTGCTCGGAGGGTAAGAGTGCTTTCAGCCCTTTATAGACAGCTCCAGTTGTGCCCTTTCTGGCAAGTACGCTGGCGATGGGGGAAAGACAGGAAGCCTGACTCAACGGCGCCCCTAGTTCATCATTTTGACCATTTTTTTGTTTTGGTTTTCTACTAAAACAATTTTAACCAAAATGAGAGTTAGATTAACAAACTTGTTTGACTTTTCTGATTTAAAATCATGCAAGTTAAGCTATGAGCACTGAAAATTTTCCTTTTTTGGGTCCAAGAAATGGTCCAGTTTTGGAAAAGATGGAATAATTTTCGAGAAAATAGTCAACCTCAGTAAAAAAATTCTCAAAAACTAATTTTGCAAACGGTCAATGCTCAACGAGCACTGAACTTACTCTCGAGATGTGGAACCTCGGATCGGAGGCAATGGAAAATTGTCCCTTTGTCTAGATGGCACTGCACAGCAACGGAAAGTTTCCTCTAGTTTGATGGTGACTCATGGCAACGGAAAGGTGCCCCTTGTCTGGATAGCGTCGCAGCGTATTGTAAACAGTCCTCATTAGTGATGATCACGATCGAACTCTCGGATACAGAGAAGATGAAGATGGTCAAAACCAATATATGGACGCAATCGCTTTGAAAGTGCGTGTGGCTGGACTTCAGGATGAAGTTGCCTACGTATCCCAGACATGGGAATCAAGCCTTACGTAGTTCAGGTTAAGGTACACTCATGTATTAACCCTCACTTTTTTACGCTCTAACTTTTGCCAAGGCCGCCCTTCTGGGTTTTTAACCTTGCGAGCTTTGTTCTTTTCTTTTCTTTTCAATTCTTTTTTTGTATCATTTCATTCCTTTTTCTTTTTTTTCATCTTTGCATTTTTCTCTTTTTTGTATTTTTCTTTTTTTTTTGTATTTTTCTCTTGCTCTAACTTTTGCCTGGGTCGCCCTTTCGGGTTTTCGGCCCAGCGAGCCTCTCAAGGGGTAAAAGTGTAACAAGTCCATGCCAAATGGTTTTAGGGTTTCGAAGCCATCCGTATCCAGGAGAGTGGCTGTTATGTTGATTTACAGAAGGATCCATCTTCGGCTCTTCGAGCACATCAGACATTTTTTCCCCTAGTTCGAGGGGCGCTTCTGATTTAGCTTTGCAAGCTTCTTCTGATGAGGTCTAATCTTCTTGATCTGACTTTGGTGCCTCTTGTTTGAGGGCTGCTTCAAATCTGGCCACACAGGCCTTACATCGCGGTTGATCCTTGAACAGTTTGAACCCAAGGTCCAAGGTTTGAAAGCAAGGGCTCAAGTCTCAAGGCTGAGAGCGATCCTAAGTTGCACAATCTCAAGAGCGATTCCACACAGGTCTTCGCAGGACAGCGCAAAACATTTTGTTTTTGAAAGTTTTTAAGAAAGCGACAAATCGCTCGCGTTGAAGATAGTGTGGAACCAGTCTGGATCAAGCCAGGGTCCTTTTCAGTACTCATGTTAACAAACATGATTTCATTCATTAAAGTCTTAGCACACCTCTTTTTCTCTCAATTGGTCAAAGTTTTGCAAATCCCGAGGAATTCCTTCCTCTTCATTTTCACCGCGGTGTTCAAAAAGTTTTGAAAAACTTAGGTCAATGCAATAATTTTGAGGTGCAGAAGAGTAAGTGAGATGCTCCGCCGTTTCATTCAAATCCTCTGGGCACAACCAGCTCGAAGTAGCAATAAGCACGGAAACATGATAGCCGCAGCTGTTTCATTCAAATTTCCTGGTTGCAACTGGCTCCACAACAGAGACAGACTCAAAAAGAAAGCGAAAGGATAATTGCAAAACAAAATGGTGTTCGAGGCGACAACCCTGGAATCACCTGACGTTCTATACAATGAGACTGACTCGATACAACAAGACAGACCTTTAAGCAAAAAGACTGACTCAAGACAATGAGACAGACACAAAACAAGACCACAGAACTGACTCAACACCCAAGTCAGAAACTATAAAAATTAGCATTCGCAGATGCTCAAAAAAAGTGCGTGCCAGACGCCACATCTTGAAATAAACTGAGCGCCGCCCGCAGGTGGTCCAACCCCTGATCACATACTTGTAGTATCCTCGAAGTCCAACAGCTCAGTGGTGACAGACTTTGTTGAGGTAGGTGGGAAGATGACCTTATTGTCGATCAAGTCTTGTAATTCATGGCGAAGATGGAAGCAGTTGTCGGTGGGGTGACCGGTTTGTTGATGGTATGCGCAGTACTGAATAGCATCATGGCCTACTGGAAGATGACTAGGGAGAGGCCTAGGCTCGAGGGGTTTAAGATGTCCTTTTTTAGCCAGGATTTGAAGTGCCTTAGACAGAGGCATGTAGAGGGCATGGAAGAGTCTGCGCCCTCGGGGCAGATACTTCGATGTCTGTGGATTCCTACTAGATGCACTAGCGAAAGGGTCGACAAGCACTGCCTTGGCTTTCTGATCTCTTCCCAGTGCAGGGTTAGGATTGGCTAGAACTGTTCTAGCATGACTGGGCCTATCCCGGTTTTCTGCCTGGCTTGAACTGCCCTTGGTTGGAGTGGGGAAAACATCATCCACAGTCTTAGCCACAACTGCAAATACCTGCTGCTTATTCAACCCCCCAGCTTTCAAAGCCTCGACTGCCCACAGCAGTTGTTCAACGGGATCAGCATCTGTTCCCACTTTATTTTTACCTCTGGCCTCAGCCTGATCGAGGGTTTGGGTTGCTATATTAGAGTGAAACCCGGTTGTTGTTGACACGTCATTGCTATAGCTTGAGACAACCTCAGGTTGGCTGAGCTTGATCACAATTCGCCCCAGTAACGGGGGCTCCTGCGGTACAAACTTCTCGGCATACAATGTGGTTGGTGGCGAAGCCGACATCCCGTAGGCGAGATCAGCCACAGACCTCTGAAGGTCACCAATCATTCCCATTAACTCGAACGTGGTGGGCTCACGAGCTTGATACAACTAGAGTGTCCACATCGGATGCGCAACAGGTGATCTGGGCGGATGCGGTACATCAACATTGGTCTCATCCCGTAAGATGATTTCTTGGTCTAATGCGGTTGTCATAACCACAATCTCCTCTGAACTTTGGGTCATCATAGGTCCGCTGAGCTGAATGGTGACTGATGGATTAGATATCTGCCTTGCCTCAGCGAAGGAGAATACCGGCTATTCTCAGATCAATCTGAATCGAAGAGAAAACATACAAAGATTTACCAATCAAGACAGACACAAACATAGCTGAATAATCAGATTTCTACTATCGATCATCGTTTCCACAAAATGACTGCCCCAAAAACTGAGTCTGATACCCGCAGATATAACTGATTCCCCAAAGCACTGATACTGATGCCCTCAGGCCTGACACTCAAACTTGCAAACTGATATGTGCGTTCCTGTAGAGATACACTCTAAAAGCACATAGCAAGTAAAAGAGAGCCAAAAACACCCCTATATTGGGGTAGGGTTTCCCGGTCCTATTTTTTCAGGAGCTAGGGTTTCACTACACACGCAGCGGCTTCAAACAACCTATGATCGGGTAAGCAACCTGTCCTAGCTTGGAATGGTCACTATGGATTCCGAACATGCACTAGGTCGAATGGTCAAAAGGGTGCCACAGTGACAACCGAGGTTTGTGTTCCCATACTGGCAGAGCCCGTAACCGGTCAGCCTTATGGCATGCTTCTCGAAGCGAGCCTCTGGCAAACCATTTAGGAATAGCAGACGACAAACACTGTGTCCTAGGCGCATCGATGCAAATGCAATGCAAAGAAACACGTAAGTGAAATCAAAATAAGATATCATGAGTTCGAGTCAAGTTCTCTAACTCCCCAGCAGAGTTGCCAGAAACTGTGGACGCGCCCTCGGGCTCTATGTTGCCACAGTTCGGACTTGAATTGTCACGGTTCTTAATCTAAATCAAAGAGTCCAAATCCGGCAAATCGTTTTGAGAAAACAGATTTTTAGAAAAGAAGTGCCAAACATGGACTGATTTGCCAGATACAGAGTCGCTACCTAAATATTTTATTTTGGGAAATTTAGTAAACCCTGACTCGTTCGCCTAAGGCCACGTGTCCGTCATCACCAAAGTTGCCTCAGCTCGGGAACTTGGGTACGATTGGCGAAGGTCAGCTATGAGCACCCCCTCTCACCCGATCTGAAGATCGGCCTCTACTAACCATGATATGTAGTTTTGAAAACATTATGTGTTCTTATTCCAGTTATTAGCCTAATCTTACTATGTGATGCGCGCAGCAAAACAAGTATAGACTAGATCGCCTAATTTGGAACAAAGCATCGCATATCCGTTTATTTGGAAATTGGTTTGAAATTTGCTACTCGTGAGTAGGCTAAAACACGGATTTCAATGAATTGTTCCAACTCAAACAATCCAACCTTCACCCACAGGCATTCAGGCAGTTTATATCACATAAGCGTATAGCCACATGGTAAGCATGCTGTCATGTTAACATTCACACTCATGCGAGATGCTAAAGTGTAAAACACTTATAGTGTACTCCAAGCCAAAACAAAGAACATGTTAGCAATCAATGCATGATCCAAGTCCATGTTTAAATGGCTAATGCATCACAAGCAAAATGCAATATAGAATAGGCTCGGCTAGTCTAGGGATGGCATGTGAGATGCAACAAGTAACATGTATTCAAGTTTGGATTTGAAATACTATGCGGTTAGCATGATGCGCCGAGCCCGGTGCATGCAATACAAATGAATGGATGCACGCATGCAGAGCATAAGGTATGCTAAATTAAATATGCCCTAATACTAACCATCAAAGCAGGTAAGTAAAATGGAGAATGAAGTAGGGATTGGAAGACATGCACACATGCACCCACACTTATTACAAATACGCCCTCGCTCGGAAGGACTAAAAGAATAATACAATTTAATTAACCTACAAACTAATTAAATAATTTACTGACCACCTAATTAATGAACAAATCAATTAAGCTAAGGAAAGCGGTAAAAGGGCCTCGGGAAGAGGGATGCACGCATGCTCGGATTGGCTTCACCCAGAAATCCAATGCCATGCACAAGCTGCCTCTATTTACCCTGCTCTGCTCCTCTAGAAATTGCACA
The DNA here is from genome assembly GCA_025200525.1 of Camellia lanceoleosa. Lineage (NCBI taxonomy): Eukaryota > Viridiplantae > Streptophyta > Magnoliopsida > Ericales > Theaceae > Camellia > Camellia lanceoleosa. The sequence continues at coordinate 162,086,934 of CM045762.1, read as the reverse complement.
AGTCCCAAGGAACACTCTATGAACACTGTGGAACACCACCGACCAAGGGGAATCATCACCGGCCATGGCAGGGTGGTCACCGACCATTGGTTGAGCTCTCGGCCATCAATATTTGGTCGATCGGCACTCTATGAAGTCGACCGGCCATATTTGTCTGCAGAAACCTGTTTTGACAGTAGCAGAGGGCAAAACATGGCATGGCAATGCATTTCAAGCAATGTTTGCACCAACCACACTCCTTATCATATTCATGACTCAAAGGAGCTTGGTACTCGGCCTTCGGACCATCAATCGCGCATTTCAATGCGTGATGGCCAAAGATGTCGAGTTGTGTAATTTGATATCAAATGTAATGCACACCAAACACCCAATGAATCCTAACCTCTATCACGGTCAATCAAGAGGCGAGGAATGCATGCAAGATGCAACCTAAGCATGCAAGCCTAGCATGCCATATGAACATGCAAACAAGCAATGATGCTACCAAGGCAACTAGCATATTACAAGATGCAAGGACAAGCATGCAAACAAGTGTATGACTTCATTCAATCATGTGACAACATGTGAGGCATAGCACATGCAAGTATGCAAGGCAACTTAACATAAGATGCATGCCAAATGTAATGCCACTTAAACATGCAACAACACATGATAAGCCAAGTATGCAATCAATGGATGGTCTTATACCAATTTGGGCAGCTCTCAAATAAGCCCAAAATAGTGGCCAAATGCCAAGGAAATGAAGGCAAAATGACATACAAACATGCATGCACACATGGTTCAACACTTAGGCATTAAAGAGCGACTTTTAAGCACACTTAAAAGAGGACAAACATGGACTAATGGCATGCATACTATGCTCTGAAATCATGTGTGCCAAACCAAGTAAACAAGACAAGCTAAGCATGCAACGATGTCCAAAACTCAAGGCAAGCCAAAGGGCTTAAACCATGGCCATGCCAACCAAGCCTCACAAGGCTAAGAGGACTTAGAATAGTCCCAAGGCAGACCCAAACAAAGCTAAGGACACACCTAGATAGCATCTAAGTGGCCTACACATGGAAGCATACAAAAGAGGCCAAACATGGAGCACAAGACTACAACATTCTAAAGCATTAAAGGAGCATCAAACGCAAGCATACAAGCATACCATGGGGACTGAAATGATGCTATAAGTGGTGCCAAACCACTGAAACAAGCTAAGCAATGCATGCTCAACACTCACACACCCAAGGCTAACAAGCCAAAATGCAAGGTGGCTATACAAAGCATGTCATGGTCGACCAAAAAAACCAAAAACAGACCTTACGCACGTTAAAACATGCACAAAAGCTTCACAAAGCTAAGCCAAAACAAGTGAGCATGATAGTCTAAATGCTAGGCACATGTTAAGGCAATTCATGGCATTACAAGACAAGTATGCAAGGCAAGCATGGCGTGTCTAAACCAAGTAAAAAAAACAGTGGTATATCATGGCAAAATAAGCACAAATAACACTTAAGACATGGTCACCATGAACTTAAAAATGATGCTCACACATGAGGCTAAAATGGCACTTCTTGAAGGCAACAAGGAGAAGGGATGGCCCTCTCCTTCTTAGGACCTTAAGACACCATTCTCACCATTGAAATCCCTCAAGATTTCAGTGGTGAGGAGGCCCAAACAAGGTGGTCCCGGAGCTCACCAAAATAGCACAAAATTGGGGCCAAACAAGGCCTGAGAGGGGTCAAACACCCCCAAAGCTCAAAGCAACCTTATATAACTATTTTAAGCAAGAAAAATCAGAACTTTTATATGTTATATACTAAGCTTAAAACAGCAAGCAAGGATGGCTAAAAGCCTATGCAAAAATGGGGTAAAAAGGGTGAAATTCTTACCCTTGTAGACCCCTTTCAAGAACAGCACTCCAGTTGCTTCTCCAAGCTTGAATCCACTCAAGAACTCCAAGAACAACCTAATGGCTCCTCAGCAACCAAGGTAAGGTGTAGAACTAGGTGTTTGTGCAAAAAAGTAAGGACAGATACACACTTATACACAAAGAGAGGGAGATACAGAGATAGAATAGATACACTATGGCTAACCCTAATCCAGACCTTTGGAACTCAACCCTCTAACCTTAAAGGAGGGGGGAGAAGCCCTCCCTTTATAGAAGATCACTCTTGCAAAGCTTACAAAACAAACTAAGCAAGAGTGAAGTGTATGGAGGGGGTGCAAGGTGTATGCCAGCTAGCACAGCTGGCATAAAAATATCTGCAAAACAAGATGCACAGTGGTCGGCCAGCCAAAAATGCCAAAGTGACCAAATAAATGGTCGCCGGACCAAAAAGAGTGCCGACCGGCCAAACATTTGGCCGATGGCAACAAAACACAGCCGGTCGCCTCAAGCCATGGCCGGTGATATGTGGGGATGGCCATCAAGCCACTCCCTACCCCTCAAAGGCAAAACAAAACACAAAACAGGCAAGTCGAGAGGTCCTGAGGCAAGGCGCGTAGCCGAGATCTCCGAGAACTCAAGACGAACACAAACATGGATGATCACCGAGTGTTCAAACAGTGACGTCTAAGTCTTGAGGACGGTCAAAAATGGGGTGTCTACAGCAGGTACCAAGACGATTGACGTGGAATTCGTGGTTGTTAGGTTTCCATCACTGTACAATATAATAATGAGAAGAGCATGGCTACATGCTATGCAGGCCATACTAAGCACTTACCATCAGCTGCTTCGTTTCCCAACACAACACAGCATTGAGCAAATCCAAGGCTCTCAGACGTCAGTGAAAGAATGCCACCTAATTGCTTCGATGAAGAAACCAAGGGAACTGGAGGTGAACTCCATCGACATTCCAAACCAAGAAAGGATTGAGGATGTCAACAAAGCCCCCACTGACAAAGCAACTGAAGATCTTGATTGGATTGACATCAAAAAGGAACCGGACAAATTCTTCTTGATCGGCACTGGGCTTGAATCAGTTGAGCGACAGGAGTTAATTTCCTTCTTACTCGACAATATTGATGTGTTCACCTAGACGCCATATGAGATGCCTAGGGTAGACCTTGCGGTGACCAAAAACCTTTTAAAAGTCAACCCCAAAGTCAAACTGGTCATTCAGAAGAGTTGCCGAGCATACGGCAACCGTTGTTGCCGAAGTAGACAAGCTCGTGGATGCTCGAGCAATTCAAGAAGTCACTTATCATACGTGGTTGTCTAACACTGTGGTTATCAAAAAGAAAAACGGATCTTGGCGCGTGTGTGTGGACTCCACAAATCTTAACAAAGCCTTTCCTAAGTATTGTTTCCCCCTTCCCAGGATCGATCAACTTGTGGACGCAACCGTGCACCACCAACGTATGAACTTCTTGGACGCATACAGGGGTTACTACCAAATTCCTATGCATCCAGAGGACTAGGAAAAGACCGTATTCCTCACCCCGTGAAGAACCTATTGCTATAAGGTCATGCCCTTCGGACTGAACAATGTGGGGGCATCATATCAAAGGTTGGTCACCACTATCTTTAGGGAACAACTCGGCTACACCATGGAAGTATATATCGACGACATGGTTATGAAATCCAAAGAAAGGCACACTCACTTAGCCGATCTAGCCATAACTTTCAACATTCTTCAGAAGTACAAGATGAAATTCAACACCGCCAAGTGTGCATTTGGTATCAGATCTGGAAAATTCCTCGGCTATATTGTAAACCATCGCGGAATAGAAGCCAATCCGAAGTAGATCTCAGCCATTATCGAACTCGGCCCCCCTCAGTCGGTCAAAGACATTCAGAAGTTAATGGGGATGGCCACGGCTCTCAACAGATTCATCAATCATTCCTCAGATCGCTGTAGACCATTCTTTTATAACTTCGGCAGGGAAAATCATTTCAGTGAACCCTTGAATGCTAGACCGCATTAGAAAGATTGAAGATGTATCTCCGTTCCGTTCCACTCTTAGCAACCCTATCTCCAGGGGACACACTCATATTATATCTAGAAGTCTCTAATCAGGTAGTTAGTGCCGTATTACTAAAGGAAGAACTCGATGAGCAAAGGCCCATCTACTGTGTGAGCAATGCCATGGTCGATGCCGAAACATGCTACCTTCGACTGGAAAAGCTCATCCTGGCTTTTGTGGTGGTCGCCAGGAAGCTAATGCACTATTTCCAAGCTTACATTATAGGGGTACTAATGGACTATCCTCTCCGAGCAGTACTCCGCAGCGCAAAGTCATCAGGACAAGTCTCAAAATGGGCATTAGAACTCGACCAGTACGATCTGCAGTTCTTGCCCAAAATGACCATCAAGGGTCAGGTTCTGGCTGACTTCATTGCCGAATTTACGGGTTGCCATGCTGATTTCAAACCTGACCTACTGACCCCTCGGCCTAAACCAGAGTGGAGAATGTATGTCGGGGATATTTGGCAAATGTACTGCAATGGGTTATCCAACCAACGTAGAAGTGGGGTAAGGGTAGTGATCATAACCCCTGAGGGCGCGATAATTGAGCAAGCAGTCAAATTGGGCTTCGACGCATCAAACAATGAGGCCGAATACGCAACATTGCTAATCAGCCATCGTAATGCGCTCCATCTAGGCACCAAGCAATTGCAAGCTTTTGGCGATTCCAAATTGGCTATCTATCAATTGAGAGGGGAGTACGCTACAAAAAATGACCAAATGGCAGCCTATATGAGAACGGAAAATTCCTTGCTCACAAAGTTTGACCACCATGAGCTAAATCAGATAACCTATGACCAGAATACTCATGCAAACGCTCTCGCTTGTTTGGCTTCTGCCATTAATTTGGAAGTCAAGTGTACCATCGAAATGGGGTTCGTCTCAAAGCCGAGTATCAGCCACCTTGAATTCGTTCGCGTTAACATCATTGATTTAGGGCCAAGCTGGATGGATCCCATTACCGCATTTCTTTCCTTCGAACAGTTGCCCACAGATAAGAAAGAGGCCCATAAACTATGAAACAAAGCCCTATGGTACTATCTGGATCCCCATGGGAAGCTTTATAAAAAATCTCTTTTGGGGTCGTATTTGGAGTGTGTTCATCCGGATAGAGTAGAGGTTTCCTGGCCGGGATACATAAAGGCAGTTGTAGTGCCCATTCTGGAGGGCATTCATTAGCCCATAGGGCCATCACCTAGGGGTATTATTGGCCAACTATGCATGTTGACGCTGAGAAATACGTAAAGAAATGTGAGCAATGCCAGAAATTCTCTCCCTTAACTCATTTACGTGCAAAAGAGTTGAATTCCATTACCAGCCATTGGCCTTTTACTCAGTGGAGCCTGGACATCGTGGGACCACTGCCAAGGGCTCCGGGAAACAAACGATTTCTAATTGTTACAACAGATTATTTCACAAAATGGGTCAAGACAGAATCACTGGCATATATCCGCGACGTCAATGTCAAACATTTTGTATGGAAAAACATTATAACCCGATTTGGCATACCTAAAGCACTCATATCAGACAACGGCACCCAATTCGACTATGGCGTATATCGAGAGCTATGTGACACGTATGGTATCAAGCCTTACTTTTCCTCACCAGTTTATCCACAAAGTAATGGTCAGGCTGAGGCCTCTAATAAAGTGATCCTGGACGGAATCAAGAAGCGATTGGAGAAGGCCAAAGGCAAGTGGGTCGAAAAGCTACCCAGTGTATTGTAGGCTAACCACACCACTCCGAGGCGATCTACCAGAGAAACACCATTCGCCTTATGCTTTGGGACAGAGGCCATCATCCCTCTTGAAATCGACTTCCCATTCTGAGATGAAAGGCATTTTATACAGGACGGAACGACATGATACTGGCTCTAGACCTAAATTTGATTGAGGAACATCGAGATCGAGATCTTTTGCACATAGCACGATATCAGCTACAACTTGCCAAATCTTATAACTAGCGCGTGCAACTGCGCCATTACGCCATTGCAGAATTGGTCTTCAAGAAAGTGCTTCATGCTACAAAAAACCCAGCAGACGAAAAACTAGTCTCCAATTGGAACTGCCCCTATCAGATTGATTCGATTGCCAGAGCAGGTGCATATCGGCTTTCAGACATGACCGGCAGAAAATTGCCCTGACCTTGGAATTTGACGCACTTGCACAAATTTTATCATTAAATCACTTGAACATTATGATTGTTCGTTTTTGTTTTTCTAATATGTAACCATGTGTTCATCTATATAAATGAGTCATTGTGCCTTTCTCATTTCAGTTTTGATGGTCGACTGTGGACGCGCCCCGAGGGCCTATGCTGCCACAGTTCGGACTCGATTTATTGTCGGTTCTTAATCTGAACCAAAGAGTCCAAATCCGGCAAATCGTTTTGAGAAAACAGATTTTTAGAAAAGAAGTGCCAAACATGGACTGCTTTGCCAGATACAGAGTCGCCACCTAAATATTTTATTTTGGGGGAATTTAGGAAACCCTGACTTGTTGCCCAAGGCCACGTATCCATCATCACCAAAGTTGCCTCGGCTCGGGAACTTGGGTACGATTGGGGAAGGTCAGCTATGAGCACCCCCTCTCGCCCGATCCGAAGATCGGCCTCTACTAACCATGATATCTAGTTTTGAAAACGTTATGTGTTCTTATTCCGGTTATTAGCCTAATCTTACTATGTGATGCGCGCAACAAAACAAGTATAGACTAGATCGCCTAATTTGGAACAAAGCATCGCATATCCGTTTATTTGGAAATTGGTTTGAAATTTGCTACTCGTGAGTAGGCTAAAACACGGATTTCAATGAGTTGTTCCAACTCAAACAATCCAACCTTCACCCACAGGCATTCAGGCAGTTTTTATCACGTAAGCATATAGCCGCATGGTAAGCATGTTGTCATGTTAACATTCACACTCATGCGAGATGCTAAAGCATAAATACTTACATCGTACTCCGTGCCAAAACAATGAACTAGTCAGTAATCATGCATGATCCTAGTTCATGTTAAAGTGGCTAATGCATCGCATACAAAATGTCATTAGAATAGGCTTGGGTAATCTAAGGATGACATGTGACATGCAACAACTTGATGCACGTATTCAAGTTTGGAATTTGAAATACTATGCGGTTAGCATGATGCGCCAAGCCCGGTGTATGCAATACAAATGAATGGATGCACGCATGCAGAGTATAAGGTATGCTAAATTAAATATGCCCTAATACTAACCATCAAAGCAGGTAAGTAAAAGGGAGAAAGAAGTGGGGGTTGGAAGACATGCACACACGCACCCACACTTATTACAAATTCGCCCTCGCTCGGAGAGACCAAAAGAATTATACAATTTAATTAACCTACAAGCTAATTAAATAATTTGCAGACCACCTAATTAATGAACGAATCAATTAAGCTAAGGAAAGCGGTAAAAGGGCTTCGGGAAGAGGGATGCACGCATGCTCGGATCGGCTTCGCCCGGAAATCCGATGCCATGCACAAGCTGCCTCTGTTCACCCTGCTCTGCTCCTCTGGAAATTGCACAAGTCCCAAGGAACACTCTATGAACACTGTGGAACACCACCGACCAAGGGGAATCATCACCGGCCATGGCAGGGTGGTCACCGACCATTGGTTGAGCTCTCGGCCATCAATATTTGGTCGATCGGCACTCTATGAAGTCGACCGGCCATATTTGTCTGCAGAAACCTGTTTTGACAACAGCAGAGGGCAAAACATGGCATGGCAATGCATTTCAAGCAATGTTTGCACCAACCACACTCCTTATCATATTCATGACTCAAAGGAGTTTGGAACTCGACCCTCGGGCCACCAATCACGCATTTCAATGCGTGATGGCCAAAGAGGCCAAGTGTGCATTTTGATTTCAAATGAAATGCAAACCAATTAAACACATAAGGCCTAACCTCTATCACTTGATCAAGAGGCATGGCATGCATGCTCAATGCAATGCAACCTAGGCATGTGAACTAAGCATGCAACATGATGCATGAAGGCAAGCATACAAATATGCAATGTATACTAGGCACACAACCTTAAGCAAACAAGCATGTGAAGTATGGAACAACTATGCAAGCTAATCAAGCATGCAAAGGGCAACTTAACCATGCAAGCATGCAAGATGCAACATGGACAACATGTTAAGAAACTTAGCAAAGGAATGCATGCCAAACGCACTGCCACCTAAGCATGCAACCACATACCAAGGGGGCCAAGTGTGTGACAACATACAAGGAAAGCATGCCACAACATGCAAACAATGGACTTATACCAATTTGGGCAGCCCTCAACTAGGCCCAAAACAGTGGCCAACATGCTCAAGAATGAAGGCTAATGTGCATACAAACATGCAAGCATACAAGGTCCAATGCTTAAGCATATAGAGACAACTTTTAAACACACTTAAAAGAGGAACATCATGGGCATATGGCATGCATATTAAGCTCTGAAAAACACATGAGGATGCTGCCAAACCAACCTAAACCAAGCAATCAAAGCATGCTAACAAGCCCAAAGCTTGATACCAACCAAAGGGCTCAAACCGTGGCCATGCCAACCAAGCCTCAAAGGGCCAAGGGGACTCCAAAAAGCCCCAATGCAGGTCTAAACAAGACCAAAGACACACCTAGATGGCATCTAAATGGTCTAAACATGCAAGCATACAAAAGGGTCCAAACATGGAGCACAAGACAACAACCTTTTAACACATTAAAGGGGCATCAAATGCAAGCACACAAGCACACCACAAGGACTGAAATGGCATGGCAAGTGGTTCCAAACCACTGAAACAAAGCAAGGATGGCATGCTAGAGGGGTCAATGCTCAAGGCATACAAGGGGGATTACATGGCAGCTATACAAAGCAAAGGATGGATGACCCAAATGACCAAAAAAAGGCCTTTAGCATGCTAAAACAAGCATAAAAGCTTTACAAAGCTAGGCCAAAAACATGCTAGCCATAAGGCTCAAAGCACAAAGCATGTTAAGGCAATTCATGGCATTACAAGACAAGTATGCTAAGCATGCATGGTGTGTCTAAACCAAGTAAAAATAGTGCTATATCATGGCAAAATAAGCACAAATAATACTTAAGATATGGCCAACATGCACTTAAAAATGGTGCTCACACATGAGGCTAAAATGGCACTTTTTGAAGACAACAAGGAGAGGGGATGGCCCTCTCCTTCTTAGGGCCTTAAGACACCATCCTCATCACTGAAATCCCTCAAGATTTCAGTGGTGAGGAGGCCCAAACAAGGTGGTCCCGGAGCTCACCAAAATGGCACAAAATGGGGGCCAAACAAGGCATATGAGGGGTCAAACAACCCCAAAGCTCAAAGCAACCTTAAACAACTATTTTAAGCAAGTAAAAACAAGACTTTTATATGTTATATACTAAGCTCAAAAACAGATGCAAGGTAGGAAAAAAGACTATGCAAAAATGGGATAAAAAGGGCAAGAATCTTACCCTTGAAGACCTTCTTCAAGAATGGTGCTCCAACAGCTTCCTCCAGACCAAAACCAGCTCAAGAACACTGAAAATCACTCCTTAGCACCTCAGTAGCCAAAGGAAAGTGTAACTCTAGGTGTTTATGTGCAAAACTAAGCACAAAACACCTTAAGGCAAAAAAAGAGGGAGATAGATACACTTATGACCTAACCCTAACTCAGAGCTCCTCTGGACTTTTTTTGTAACCCTAGAAGAGGGAGGAGAGGCCCTCCTTTTATAGAGGATCACTCTTGCAAAGCTTACAAAATAAGCTAAGCAAGAGTGAAATCACTCCATACACGTGTATGGAGGGGGGGCAAGGTGTATGCCAGCTAGCACAGCTGGCATAAAAATATCTGCAAAAGCAGATGCACAGTGATCGGCCAGCCAAAAATGCCGAATTGGCCAAATACATGGTCGACCGACCACAAAGAGTGTCGACCAGCCAAAGATTTGGCCGATGGCAACAAAACAATGGCCGGTGGCCTCAAGCCATGGCCGATGAGGTGTGGGGATGGCCCACAAGCCATTCCCTGCCCTCCAAAGCAAAAACACAAGTGTTTGGTGCAAAACCAAACACAAAACAAGCGAGTCGAGAGATCCTGAGGCAAGGCGCGTGGCCGAGACCTCCGGGAACTCGAGACGAACACAAATATGGATGATCACCGAGTGTTCAAACGGTGACGCCCAAGTCTTGAGGACGGTAAAAAATAGGGTGTCTACACCGACCGGCCGAACAAGACTCCGAATTTGGAGCGCCTTTCGTGCTTAATTCACGTTTGGCTAAACAAGACTCCGAATTTGTAGCGCCTTTCGTACTTGATCATGTTTGGCGAAACAAGACTCTAAATTCGGAGCGCCTTTCGTGATTGATCACGTGTGGCCGAACAAGACTCCGAATTTGGAGCACCTTTCGTGCTTAATCACATCTGCCAAACGAGACTCCAAATTCGGAGCGTCTTTTGTGTTTAATCATGTCTGGTTGAACGAGACTCCGAAGTCTGAGTGCCTTTCGTGCTTGATCGCTTGGCCAAACAAGACTCTGAATTCGGAGCGCCCACTAAGAATTTTCTAAATTGGCAGATACGTGCAATAGACTTGCATGGGTCAATACACAAATGGTTTTAAACATGCATCATTAAGATAAATGTAAATGAATATCATACAAACACAATAATTTTTATTTCAAACAACCATACATGGCTTCTTGTTGTAATTACATGGTTCCTACTAAAATAACAATTACAATACATCGTGTTTTAATTATTTAGGCCTTCTCTGGGTCGGCACTTTCTTCTTTATCATCCGTTTTCTCGGCATCATAAGCCTTAAAGGGAACCTTGTAATTTTGGTATAATGGAGACGCCGAGTCAATACTAGCGGCTTGTAAAGCCTTAGTGCATCCATGCTTAAAGCCACGATTCTCGCATTGGCAAACATCATCTGCCAACTTCTCCCTGATCTTCTCAATGTCGATTTTTGTTCCGTCAAAGAAGCCTTCTTCATAAGCCCGCATTCTTACCGCCTCTTTCGCGAACAAGCCCGCATTCTCCCTGATCTTCTCAATGTCGATCTTCTCATCTACCGCCTCTTTTGAGATTGATAAAAACCAAAGAGTCCAAATTTGGCAAATCGTTTTGGAAAATCGATTTTGAATCAAAAAGCGCCAAACATGGACTGCTTTGCCAAATTACAGAATCGTCACCTAAATATTTTATTTTGGGAAATTTAGGAAACCCTGACTCGTGCCAAAGGCCACGTGTCCGTCATCACCAAAGTTACCTCGGCTTGGGAACTTGGGTACGAGAGGGGAAGGTCCTGAAATGAGCACCCCCACTCGCCCGATCGAAAGATTGGCCTCTACTAATCATGATATGTTGTTTTATAAACACATGTGTTCTTATTCCGGTTATTAGCTAACTTACTATGTGATGCGCACAGCATACAAGTATAGACTAAATCGCAAGAAGTGGAACAAAACAATTCATGTTTGTTTTCGAAATGGTTTGAAAATGCCACTCTCATGGTGGGCGAAAGCGCGGATTTGCCACCAAACATGATGGGCTTAAAACATGATGTTTTGCCACTTCACAAAGTGGGCTTAAAACTCATATTCGTTGAATTGTCCCAATTCAAGCAACACAGCCTTCATCCATAGGCATTCATGCAGTTAATCATTTAAGCAAATAGCCTCATGGCAAGAATGCTGTCATGGCAACACTCACACTCATGCAAGTATGCTAAAGCGTAAAACTTACAGAGTACTCCAAGCCAAAAAAAAAGCTAGTTAGAGAGAATGCATGGTCCTAACTAAGTTAGATGCCTAATGCAACACAAGCAAAATGCAACTAAATAGTCTCGGCTATCTAAGATGGCATATGAATGCAACACTTTGATAACATGCTGTTGAAACACATATTCAAGTAAGTGTATTGAAATACGATGCAGTTTGAATGATGCGCCGAACCCGGTGCATGCAATACAAATGAATGATGCAAACATGCAAGCATAAGGTATGCTAAATCGAAAATGACCCTAAACTAACCATCAAAAATGGTTAAGTAAAAGGGAGAAAGACGTGGGGTTAGAAGACATGCATACACACACACGCACCTTTATTACAACATTGCGCCCTCATGAAGGAGGGTCCGAATGAATAAGCTAAGCTACACTAAGCTAAGCTAAGCTAACTAATCTAATTAATCTAATTAGACTAATTATTACAAACCAAATTGAATAACTAGCAAACTACTTACCAATTATTACAACACTTAACTAATTAGCACACTAATTAATTAATTACAAATTCAAATGCTAACTAACAAGTAAAGCATCAAACTACGCTGCCTCCGCAAGTTGAAGAAGTTGAACATGCATGCCTCGGTTTCCATCCCAAAAAGCCTTCCAGTTTGCTCTTTAGAGGCTCTATTTGCAGGGTGTCTCCAAGAACTTTCTGCTCTGCCTTACCAATTCCATGCTGAGGAATTCACTAGTGGCCTGCCGGCCATGAGAAGCTTCTGTCGGCCATCTTTCGGCCAAGGATGTGCACTGCCGGCCAAGGATGAAGCACTGCTGGCAACTTATGAGGCACTACCGGCCACTGGTGTGTTGAATCACCATTCTGCAACAGAGCTCAAACAAAGAAAAATGGAGGGTCTCTCATGGGTATGTTTGTACTACACTCTCTCCTTATCATCTCAAAACATCAAATGAGAGGAGCTATTGGGTCTAAGACCACCAATCAAGCATTTTCAATGCATAATGGCCAATGATCCAACTCGTACACATTCAATAAATGCACAAAACAAAGACTCAAGTCCACTAACTTATCATGGATGATCAAAGGCAATGGAGGCAAAGGAGATTGGCTCATTTCATCACTTTGAGTATGAAATGGACCAATCTTCCTCGTGTTCAATATAACGTCCGATTGAACACAATGCAATGCACACATAACATGCTTATCTTGGTCAAGTTTTACTTTGCTCAATTCTTGTTTACACATTTTACATTACCGAGCCATTCATTAACCGATTAAGTCCAAGTGAATGTCCTCTAATGAGAGGGAGATCAACCAAAGAATGATTCAAGGCATGTGAGAGATCATGCCTTTGGTTAGTAGAAACCCTCAAAAGAAGGCTAAAACCATTGAGCATAAGTCTTAATCTCAAGCTTGAACACAACCTTAAGCTTAACCAACCCTCAAAACAAATCAAAAGTGAAGAAATAAGGGAGGTTGCAGAATTTCAGTGCTGAAGTGGCATGACAAATAAGGCTAAACATGCAAGCAACACATGCACAACATGTTAAGGGTCAAAAACATTGAAACTAGTGAAGAACACTACACTAGAGGCATGCAATACAATGCTCAAATGACCAAACTAGCTCTGGATAGAGCTTAAACATGCCAAAACAGTGGCTAAAACATGCTGAAACTTAGGCACAAAAGGCAAGAAAAGCATGCGCACATGTTGGCTCGCAAGCAAGGCATAAGGCACAACTATCAAAAGCAATGAAAGAGTGGAATATGCAAGAGTGTGACAGAGATATATGCTCTGAAATCATATTTTAAATGATACTATGGCATGCTATTATCTCAAGCAAAGCATGCTAGAGGCCTTAAAACTCAAAACTAGTGAGGCCAACTACACTACAGCTATACAAAGCAAAGCATATATGACCAAAACCACTCAAAAAAGAGTTAAAGTATGCTAAATTAGTAGCAAAAATGTGCTGGAGCTAAGCTAACACAAGCTAGAATGATAGGCTAAATCATCAAACATGTTAGACAAGTAAGCAAGATTTCACTACAAGTGCAAAAAGCAAGCAAGAAGTGACCCAACCAGCCAAAAACAAAGTTAAATCAGGTCAAAATAGAGCCTAAAACATGCTTGAAATAAGCCACAAAAGGATAGAAATACATGCTCACATGTTAGGCCATCAACACATGCAAACAAAGCACAAGGAGGGGAGGCCACCCCCTCCTATTTTGGACCTCAAAACCAACTTTCTACCACTGAAATTCTTCTGGAATTCAGTGGTTAAAAGGCCAAAAAAAGTAGTTTTAGAAAGCTTTGAAAGATGGCACAAAAGCTTAACAAGCAAAGAGACAAGAAGGGTGGACCACCCTCAAACTCAAAAGGGGCTTAAACCAACATTTTTAGGACTGAAAAATAGAGTGTTTTCAATTCAAAGCCAAGCCAAAAATAGTTTGCAAAGGTGGCAAAACAAGTGTACAAGACAAGCTTAAAGGGTGATAGTTATACCTCTTGAAGCACAACACACTTTTAGGCAACAAAACCAAGCAAAATGACCTTTAAGAGCTCCAAGGAGGCTCCAAGAGAGCTTCAAGAAACCTCATCCTAAAGATGAACCACTTTTGTTTAGGGTTGATAGGTTAAAGGTTAATGTATGCAAGCTTTTAGCACAAAAGCTTTAGAGAGAGAGAAATCTAGAGAGAGGATTGTAGAGAGAGAGAGGCTCCCAAACTTCTTCCTAAATTTTTCTAACCTTCAAAACCATAGAGAAGCCTCTCTATATATAGCAAAATGCAAGCTTTGGTCGAAAATATCTCAAGAGAGACAGTTGGAACAGCTGGAGCAAAAATATTTGCCAAAACTGCTTTTTTGCAACAACGGCCGGTACTTGATCATTTTTGGCTGGCATGGGTCACCCTTGGATGACAGGGGGCCGGCATTGGCCATTCATGGCCAGAACATGGCCAGAAAATCCCATTTATGGCCAGCATCCTCCACCTTTGGTTGGCCAGAAAAATCTACTTTTTGGGCACGACTTCAACCGGACATAACTCCTTCATATGTACTCCTTTGTAGGTCATGCTTGAGCCGAAATTGAAGCCCTGGAAGTCTTCTTTCCAATGGTGGCAGCCTCACATCAAAATTACAACTGTACAAAAAGGTATGCCTCTTTTAGTGAAGACTGCTTAGTTTCGATCCTACCCGGATTCATGCCAAACTTCTTCTCCAATTTGGTTTCTTCTCTCCTCTCCTCTTTTCTTCAAATCCAAACCCCTAAACAAAGTGTTTTGAAAGATTTTTCAAAAGAGTTCATCTTTTCTTCATTCATTTCCACTTTGTCCTTGCTCGGTTTACTGAAAAGCACGACATTTAACAAAATGCGAGCGTCAGAACATCGTAGGAACTTTTTCAAAAGCTATTTTGAAAGAGAGGGTTTTAAGGTCTCAAAATCATTTAGTCAAAATAGTTTTGGTCCAAAAAGGGGTGTGAGATTGGGATTTGTCTCTCTCATTGCCGAAGAAATTGAACTTTTGCACTGCACATCTTTCATCACCAAGTAAACCATCAGTGGCACCCAAGTCTTAAGGGCGGTAAAAAATGGGGTGTCTACACCCACCTGACCATAGCTTCTTTGTTTCTTTTATCTATTCAGCGATTGCGCTAAGTGGTCAACTGGGGCAAGGGCAAATTTATAAATCTATTTGGCCTGCACATATTTGGCCAAATTCACACTGCCCTACCTAACCGTATTATGAACTCAACTTGACTGTATTATGAGTTCATTTTTATGACCACAGCTACTTTGTTTCTTTTATCTGTTCGGTGATTACGGCAAGGGGTCAACTGCGGCAAGGACAGATTTATGAATCTATTTGGCCTGAGAATATTTGGCTGAATTGAAACACTGCCAAACCTGACCATAGCTTCTTTGTTTCTTTTATCTATTCGGAAATTGCGGCAAGTGGTCAAATGGGTCAAGAGCAGATTTATGAATCTATTCGACCTGAGAATGTTTGGCCAAATTCAGACACTGCCCCACCTGACCACAGTTGCTTTGTTTCTTTTATTTATTCAGCGATTGCGCTAAGTGGTCAACTGGGGCAAGGGCTGATTTATGAATCTATTTGGCCTGCACATATTTGGCCAAATTCACATTGTCCCACTTGACCGTATTGTGAATTCAACTTGACCGTATTATGAGTTCATTTTTATTTTTTATTAATAAAAATTGGTTATGTGGCACATATTTTTTAGAGACATTTTCATAACACAAAATGACTATTTTCATTAATAAAATGTCCAAGTAAGTACATTCGTCACTTTATACATGAACGTAGCCCTAATACAAAGCTAAATAAAACAAAAAGTGAAACAAACAAAAACATTGTGTAATTCAAAAGTTTGTTGGCATTAGGCAATTAAAAGTCCTCGTCCTCTGGATCCGACTCTAGCAGTTCGACTTCCAACTGCTCATAAGGAATGGTTTTATCAATAGTCACCTTGGCAATAGCCAAAGCTTAAGCCAATCGTGCTTGAAGTCTCGATTTTCAAACTTCAAGGCTTCATCTACATATAATTCCTTGGTTGTGAGCTCTTTGGCATCAAAAGCCTTGGCCACATTCGCCTTAGCGAGTTCTCTCGCTCTTTTCTTCTTCTCAAGATCGGCATTCAGCTTTGCGATCTCCTCTTTGGCCGACTTGAGGGAGTTGTCTATCATATTTGCCCTCTCTTCAGTAGCCCTACGAAGTAGGTCGGCATGCTGAGCTTTCTCTTCCTCAGCAACAGCTCTTGCTCGCTCCTCTTCAGCTTTTGTGTCATCAGCCCCCGCTTTCATCGTCACTACAGCTAAATCAGCAGCGGCTGCTGTGGCCTTGTTTTCTTCTTCCTCAAGCTGGCTTTCAAGTACACTGATTCATTCTACGGCGTCGTAGTAATGACGACCGATCTAGGCAATCCTTTCTGTTGCCTAAACAAAGATGACGAAGCAAAGGCATGATTAGTTGGCACAACTAATTAAAGGATTTATGCTCTAAAAATGTTCTTACCAGTATAACCGATTGGGTCACTAGTGCAATTCAAATCACATTTGGCTCGACACGGAACGCAGCCTTGTCAGTAGGGAGGGAAAGTGCCGACGCCACACTTAGGGCCAGAGCGTGGTCTTTGATGGCTGACCCTCTGGCAAGAACTGACGAACCCTTCATCCATGGTTGAACGATGAAAGTGTCTAAGGCATCAGATGGAATAACCACTCGGGGCTGTTTGTCAACTGGTGCCTCTGATGACTTAACAATGGCCAAAATAAGGCGTTTTTGCTGTCTTAAATCGGCATCTGAGATGTCAGTTTGTTCCTCAAGAATGGATTCGAACAACCTCTGAGGGAGGCGTTTCTTAGCTCACCCCAACTCCACATGCCTTTTCCCTTGTCGTCATTTTTTTGAATTTCTCCTCTTGGCAAATTGGGCAAGTGATTCTCTACCCATTTCCTCGGCCTCGAACTCGGTAAATCGTTGAAGATTGTCCTCTAGAGTAGCTAAATCTACTCGGCCTGAATTGGAGGGATGGTTGTCCTGATCAGGGCTAATACGCTCAAAAGCGATTTCAAGCTCTCGATTGAGTTCCTACTCTCTTTGACGGCCCTCTGATAGCGCTTCCTCACCGACTTGTTCACTAGCGTTAGGTTTTTCAGAGTTAGAACGTTCAACACCAATTTCCCTCAAACTTTTGTAGTTAGGGAATATGAGTGCTATGAGTTGTCGTTCGCCTCTCAGCATAGGGATGTTGTCTGAAGCCAAAAAAGTGGAATAGGTTGGATTGTATCTCAGCAAAATGTGCGTGGCCCGATCTTGTCCTTGAAGATTCGCGCGTCCTTTGAAATTTAGGACTACCTTCACTTCGCCAAGAACGGCTTTGTCCGCTGATGTTAGCACTCTTTTTAAATCGTTACCTACACGACACAAAAAGAGCGATCAATACATAGCATTTAAACCAGAATCCATCTAAAAGACAACAAATTTTCGTTGGCCACTTGGCTCGCCTTTTTGCCTCAGCATTAGGTCCAGGCAATCTTCCCCCTCGTTGAATTCCTGATTGCCTCAAATGGAGACCATAACATCATTAACTCTTTTACCAGAGCTGGCAAGCATAGTCACCAAGTGGTAATCTATGTCCTTGGCTCTCAGGAAATAATGGCCCTGCTGACCGATCAACTTTGCCATAGCGTAGTAGTGCCGAATAGCTAGGATTCCTAGGTTAAGTCTCAGTTGTTGGTTCAATTCTACTATACCCATAATTATTCGGTAGAAATTCACATTAGGCTGGGAAGGAATTAAGTCCCAATAATGTAGAATAGTCCTAAGAAAAGGATGGAGGGGGAAACGGACCCCACCCTCAGTGATTGATAGAAGGGGAAAGATAATGGTGTTTGTATCAGCCCTTTCCACATCAACTACACTGTCTACAACAAGTGAAAGTTGAATGTCGTCTAGGATTGAAAAGTGACGACGGAAAGCTATGACTCGCTCCTCAAAAAGAAGGGCTTTCAAGTGCTTCGCCATTTACAATGGAATAAAAATAAAATGTGTACTAAATAAGACACAGGGACTGGAATGAGCATAGAAGAAGAGAAGAGGGAACTTACAGGTCAAGGAAGAAGGTGAATAGTGGGGAGCAGAATCGAAATTGTAGAAGTATTGAAGAAGAAAGGTTGATGTGAGGAATACCAAGAAGAAGGAGCGAGGAGCCTTTCGATTCAAAGCATACTGAGGGATAGTTTTCAAATCATATTAAATGAATGTCAGATATGAAGGGGCGAGAACCTATAATGATTTCACATCGCATTGGTTCTGACGAATCAGTAATAAAAAGAGCACGTCCGCCGTATTTCCAACTTTCAAGGGTTTTTTGCTCTAAATAGCTGAGTAGCATGCACTATATCAACTAAACATGTTGATCGAAAGGATCCAAATCAGATGCTTGGGGGACAATTGTGGGAGGCCCAAAATTGAATGAGCCGTATACAAGTTGGCTCCAACTAGGCTTCGCTCTCACGTTTGGCCAAGAACATTGGGAAGAAGGCCGAATACAAGACGACCTTCTTCAGTCATCTGAAAGCCTAGGCCGAGTGTGACCCAACGCAAGGGCCGAGTTGTCCCTATAATTTATAGACATATGGGGGGCCCAAGTGTGAAGGGGGGATGTCCTGAACATGGAGGTGGGCCCCAGAGAACAATATAAAAGAAGGAGCTTCATCTAAAGTAGAGGTATGTGAGAAAAATAGTAAATAACTTGTAAGAAAAGCAAACACTAAAGCAAAAGACTAACTTGCTTGTCGGAGTGCTAATTCTTGCACCCACGACCAAAGCATTTGTTTCTCTTTCATGTATCATTCTGAGGATCAAGGAGGTCTGTCTGGATTAGAGAGTATTTCCAAATCCCTTTCACCACAACTTTGAATTAGATAGTTATGTTAATATTCACATAGTTAAAAATGATTTTCGATATATGTTCACATTGTTAAATATGAATTATAAATATTCATACTGAAAATTTTAACTGATTTCAATAATAACTTGGCTTCTAATAATCACGACACGAATGTTCACATTATGAATTCAAAAATATATGGTATTGAATTGGATAGTTCCGTTAATGTTTGCACTGTTAAAAATGATTTTTTTGTGTGTGTTCACATTGTTAAATATGAATTATGAATATTCATAGTAAATATTGGTATGGACATTCCCAATATATAATTTGTAAATGATTCTTCTGAATCTTTATGATGGGGGTATTGTAATTGGTTTGCAATCAATTGACTTCAAACAATCGTGGCATAAATGTTCACATTGTAAATTTGAAAATTTTGTTGTATGTGAAATTGATAATGACAAGTTTTATATGATTTGGATAGTTTAGTGAATATTCCCATTGTTGAGCATTCATACTATGAAATTTAATTTTTTTGCTTTACATAATTACATATTTCATGGATCTTATTTGATAGATCTCGTTAAATAGGTTTCAAAAATATAAATTTCATCAAAAATAAATATGTATAACAAAAGTTATGAATTGTTTAAAGTTCAATATACAAAAAGTCAAAAAATAGTCTAAACATCATAGCACATATTAGGTTGCTAAGGGTTAGAAAATATGTGTAAGGCTAAAATTATGCATAAAAAATCTCAAATATGAGAACTAGGATTTGGTGGATCAAATTCCAAAAAAAAATAAGACTTATTGGAATACAATAATATCTTATGGAGTAATTGGAATAAAAGAATATCTTATGGACTAATCAAAATAAAAGAATATCTTATGAACTAATTGGAATACAAATTCATGAAACGGGATTTTTCACTAAATTTTTCATAGAAGGAGGTTAAGTTTTTTTGTAATAAAATCTTAACTAGTTAGAATTTTTTGCTAATTTGTAATACTTATGAATTTATATTTATTTTTTAAAACAATTAAATGCGGTTGAGTTAAATATTTTAAAACTTAATAAATTCAATTGATAATTCAGAACCTAAGTAAATTTTGATTTTAATATTTAAAGAATTTATTAGATGCAATTGATAATTCAAGAATTAAATAGATAAGTTAATAATAATTCAAAATAGAAAGTAAATGTCATGCCCCGTATTTTATTACTTGGATAACATTACCAATATTAATTAATTAAGTCCAATTTACAAATAACAATTCATCCTTTGATGAAATGATGAATAATTAAATATACATGTTCCCTCTGGTTATACAACAATGACATTTTCATACAAATAAAAGAAATGCCTTGAGGCTTACAATAGGAGAGAGGACACTACTCTTTACAAAAAATAGCATTAAGCCAAACAAATAAATGAAGTAGTACAATCCATCACTACATTACACTTATGAAATGGTAAAACCCATTGTTTGATCTTTAAATCCTAAAAGCATTCCCTATACACATGTACAGGCAGGGAGTGAGCAACCACTAGCCCACCAAACAATCTCATATTAAAACATTAGAAGATATGAGGGTACAAAGGTACTCATACATACACATGAAATCATATCATGTCTGTGGGGAAGTGGTTTTGGAAATACTCTTCAGATCCTGGGAGACGCTCTTGATACTCAGCTAGTCACCTGCAAAGACAAATACTCCGGTCAGGGGTGCCGGGATTAGCACTCCGACGGGCAAGTCAGTTTTTCTACTCAAGAAAGCTTGTTTTCTAAATTTAGTGAAGTGTTTGTTTTTTACATACCATTCCAAGAACGCTGCTTCTTTATTTATATCTGTTCCTCCTGAGGCCTCGAGGCCTGGGCTTGGTTTTCAATCATTACCCGTTCTTATATTCGGCCCCCAACAATCTTTTTTAATCGGCTTACGTATCGTATTCAGCCCATCCTAGTCCTGCAGGATGGGACCGATTAATATTTGCTGGATGACCGATTAGTGTCAGTACTAAAACATGCCCCTTCCGATTTAGCCATATATTCGGCTCCCACAATTGCCCCCCAAACTCCCTATTGACGGTAGTTAATCGGCGTGTTTGGTTTAGAATTCAAAGAGCCCATCAGAGATCGAGCGGCTTCGCATATCCCAAGGCGTCAGAAAATGTCAGAAGATGCCCACCTTTTCGTTTATCATTACACTTTCCCGCTTCATTCATGTGTCTCTCGCATTTATTGCGATTTGAAACTTCAGTCCCTTTTGGTGCACGTTTCGTCGATCATCTGATACGTTTGGACTGCCAGCGCATCCCTTCTCTCATTCGCGTTTTCTGCAACTTTCGTCCGTCTACCTTTGCCTCATCTGCTCTTCGTAAGTTTTCTTCCCTTTTCTTTGTAGCCCTATTTTCTGTTTATCATTTTTACTTTCGGCGAATCCTTGGGTCCCCGTCGAAATGGCTAAACACTTGAAGGACCTCTTTTCTGAGAGTCGCATTTCCGGATTCCGGCGACATTTTTCCATTCCTGATGACGTCCATCTAACTCTTGTAACGGACAATACGCTGGATATGGAGAGGAAGGATCAGAATACAATCGTATTCCCCTTCCTGTCCATAGCGGAAGGCGGAGTCCGTTTCCCCTTACATCCACTACTTAGGGCTGTCCTTCGCTATTGGAGTCTGATTCCTTCTCAACCAAATGTAAATTTCTTTCGAATCATTATGGGTGTTATAGAATTGAATCGACGTCTTAGGATATATCTCGAAATTTCGGCCATTCGGCACTGCTATGCTTTAGCCAAATCCTCTGGTCGGCTGGGTCGGTACTTCCTTAAGGCCAAGGATACTGACCATCATTTGGTGACTATGCTTGCCAATTCTGGTAAGAGGGTTGACGATGTAATGGTCGATGTCCGAGGTAATTGGGAGTTCGCTGAAGGCGAAGATCGCCTAGACCCCATTCCCAGACATAAGGGTGACCCAGGTTGCCACGTAGTATCTTGTGTTTAATGATTTATCTTTTAATCGGCTTTCTTTCCTTAATCACTCATCTTTTGCAGGTAATAAATTGAAGAAGATTCTGACTTGCGTTGACGAAGCGGTCCTTAGGGATATTAAGATTGCACTCGACTACTTTGGCCGCCCAAACGTGCAAAAACAGGGGAGAGCCGCCCACATTTTACTTCGGTACGAGCCCACTTATACCACGTTCTCGGCTGCGGACAACATTCCGATTCCATCCGGCGATCAGCAGCTCTCGGCTCTTATCTTCCCCAGCTACAAGAACCTTAGGCAAATTGGTCTCGAAGATTCTGATTCGGGGCGAGACGCAGAGCCGGTAATAGAAGTAGTTGCCGATCCGGCTGGAGAATTCACTGAGGAGGCCGAAGAAGTTGACGAGGCCGTGCGCTCGGCGTTTGAGGCTGCCGGACTCGATCAGCCTTCACCATCCGCGTCGGGTCGGGCAGAAGTCTCTTCCGGAGACATTTTCGCGAATTTGGGCGACCTACCCGGCGATTTCTTCGAAGGTATGGCGAAGGAAAGCCTTACGCAAATGGCGCGTAGGAGAAACGCCGAGCGAATGGCTGCTCGACAAAAGGCCGAGGCCGGCGAATCTGGTCCCAGCTTGCCTAAGGCCTTCGTGCCCATTGTTGAAGGGATGGTTCAGGTTACGCTGGTCGAAACGGAAAAAGGGGGTGAACAGCGGGCCAGTGAAGAACGGCAAATTCCGGAGGAGCGCGGTCAAAAACGCAGCGCCGAGGGGGAAGCTAGTTCAGAAGCTAGTCCTTCTGACAAACGGCCTCGCCTCGAAGAATCGGACGTGGTTGCTCCCTGTAGACACCCCATTTTTGATCGACCTTAAGACTCAGACGTCACCGATTAAGCACTCGGTGATGTTGCATATTGTGCTCGTTTAGAAGTCTTAGAGTCTCGGCCGTGAGCCTTGCCTCCAGACTTCCGAACCCTCTGCTGTGCCTTGCCTCGATTTGCGAACCAGACTCGATTTTCTCTGTTTCTTTTCCCAGAGGGAGGGAGGGATCTCGTAGACCATCTCTCAGTGGCCGTAGGCTACATTTCGTGGCCATAGGCCATTTTGCCCATTTCGGAGCCCGGTTCCCGGTTTTCAGAGCTGTCAGGCCGTGTGCCTCGGTTCGGGACCGCCTAACTACCTCCGTTTGCTTTGATTTTTGGCATGCATCTTACTTACTCCCTTTTGAGGGACACTGTGGTCTGAGAGATCCACTTCGTGGTCGAACACCACTCCCGATGCCTAACAGTCGGTTTTTGGGGCCTCGAACTACGCGTTTCGGCCCCCGAACCTTCATTTTGCATCGATTTTCGTTCATTTTTGGCAGGGACATCTGTTTTATCACCAGGAAGGTCGTAGAAGGGTGGGAGGCCAATGATTGTTCCAGCAACCAGTTATATTCCATTATCGCCCTCCAACGCCCGTTTTTCTCATTTCAGAGTCAATGTTGACCACCTTAAGGCCACTTTCTTCAGCTCCAAACCACATATTTGTGATGTACACATCTGGGAGGCCACCAATCTATGGTGGCCGGCCAGTAATTCCAGTTGACCCTTTTGAACCCCTTTGAAAAGTGGGTTGTTCTCTCTCCTGGTTCATAGTTGCCAATTTTCAACCACAGGATTTTGTTGAGGACACATGGGAGGCCACCAATCTATGGTGGCCGGCCATTAATTCCATTTGACCTGTTTGACCCTTGGCCAGCCAGCCATGGGGGGTGGCCGGCCGGCCACCTGCAACCCCAAAAGCTAGCCAGCCAGCTTCCTTACAGGGAGTACACTGCAGAAATGCAACTTTTTCCCCCCAGATTCTGCAATCCGGGGGGGGCTTTTTGGGAGGGAAACTTGGCTCACTTTCCCTCCCTTTTTTCCCCCCTCTTTCTCCCTCTCATTTGTCCATATAACCACCTCTCCAAACCTGGTTTGAGGGTTGGAAAATTCGCTCTTGGAGCTTGCATACACACCCCTCCCTTTTCCTTCCATTTCAAGACCAAAATCATCCAAGTTCCTACCCCTTTCTATACCACCACCTAGCACCACCACCACCACTCCATTTCCAGTAGCTTGGGGAGTTTTTCAGAGGCAAAGAGGCACCATTTCTCAGTCCAAGAAGCAACGAAATATTGGTCTACAAGGGTGAGTGTCACTTCCCCCTTTTCTAGCTCATTTTTGCAAGTTTTCTAGGCCCCTTTTGCTTGCTGTTTTGAGCTCCGGCCATAACTGAAAATGTCATTTTTTTGAGCTCATTTTTCTATTTCATTCAGGGTCTTACCCTGTTTGGGACCCCCATTTTACACTTGCTTCAATATCCCTTTGTATGCCATTATTTTGCATAGTATTTTTGGCCTATGATTAATCTGTTTTGAGGAATAATATAAACTATAAATGGGCTAATTTTGAGCCCTTATTCAACATTGAAGAAGGGCTCATCCTTGTTTGGGACCTCCATGTGTCACTTGCCATTGAACCCCTCTTTGGTCCCCATTTTTGCATGATTTGTTAGCACATTGAGATTCTATTTTTCGACCCTAATAAGAACTAAAAAGGGTCTTATTTTGACCCGCTCTCCATGTTTCATTGAGGGTCTTTGGCTGTTTGATGCATATTTTGTATACTTCATGTTATAGCCCTCTTGGTGGCCTCATTTTGCATGAGATCTTTAGCATACTTGTATCTGTTTTTGGGGCTTTCTATAAACTGAAAACAGTCATATTTTTGGTCCCTATTCAATGTTGTAGAAGGTTCCTTTCATGTTTGGGGCCATAATTTGTGACTTGCTTCATTACCTCCCTTGCGGAGCCATTTTTGTATGCTAATTTAGCCCTACTTGGGCCCACTGTTTGGCCGCACTCTAAACTGTAAAAATGCTTATCTCAGGGCTTCCTTGCTTCTGTATTTTCATTTCATTTTCAAATTATGTATGCATTGTATAGTTATAGGCCATTTCATGCGCCAAAACCCGTGTTTCGGGACTCGTTTCATGCATCGGGTTTCATTTTACCGGGTTTCGGGGCTGTTTTGCATCTCATTTTACCTCTGATTTTTGCATGTTTGCATATCATATCCCATGTCTTGCCATGTCTTGTCAGAGTGGCATTTCCGTGCCTTAGGGTCGGTCCTCGGTTTGCGTGCACGTGTGCACGTATCCCGAGTTGTCTCATTTTCATCTGATGGCCTCTTATGTGAGTGTGGCTGAGGTCCACTCATGTTGGTGTAAGTCCATCATGCATTGTGTATGCCATTTCATTCCATAGCATTGTGTATGCTAGGTTGTATGTTAGCGCATTGTGTATGCCATGTTTCCTCGTGCATCGTGTATGCCATTTCATAGCCTTTCACATGTTAGGTTGTATCTTAGTTGCATTTCATGCATATCATGCATATTGCATCGTGTTCGGGATAAGAGTTAGCCCGGGCACGGGAAACGAGATGCGTTTCATACTCCGAGTGATGAAACGTGTCTCAATTCCCCAGTCACCGACACTCCGGATTATCCATAATGGAGTTAGGTTTTGTTGTATTTTCATATGCATTCATTTCATATTGAGTTGTGCAATTCGACTCCTCGGCCATCATGCATCGATATGCGTGATTGGTGGCACGAGGATCGAGACATGCATACATTTGTGAAATACATTGCTATGCCTCTTTCCTGCTCTCTGTTGCAGCAAAATCAAGGATCATCGGTCTTTCGAGGCTTTGCACGCATTTCAAGAACAGGTGCAAACAGAGGCTAATTGGGGCATCGTCATGGATTTCTGCACAAAGGCAACCCGAACATGCATCATTCATCACCCGGAGCGGAATCAAGGCAGTCCCGGGCTTGCATGCCAGTTTTACAGCTTTCTTAGTTAATTTGTTAATTAATTAGGAATTTGTACATTATTTGGACTGTATTATTTGGACTGTACTATTCTTTTATTGGGACTGTATATTTATTCGGACCCTCTACGCGAGGGCAAAATTGTAATAAGTGTGGATGAGTGTGATGTATGTCTTCCAATCCCACGTCTTTCTTCCCTTTTATTTACCAGCTTATGATGGTTAGATTAGGGCATATTTCAATTAGCATACAGTATGATAGCATGTTTACATTCATTCATCTGTTTTACATGCACCGGGCTCGGCGCATCATACTAACTGCATTTGTATTTCAATTCCAAGTTGAATACATGATAGCTGTAGCATTCCATATACCATGTTTAGGATAGCCGAGCCTGCTATAGTTGCATTTTTGCATGTGTTGCATTAGGCATTTCTGTATACTTAGGATCATGCATGGATTTCTAATTAGCTTCTTTTTTGGCTTGGAGTACTCGGTGAGTTTTATGCCTTAGCATCCTTGCATGCATGTGAGTGTTGCCATGAATAGCATGCTTACCATGAGGCTAACTGCTTATGTGATATAACTGCCTTGAATGCCTGTGGGTGGAGTTTGGGTTATTTGGATTGGAACAATTCATCAAGTGTTTTAAGCCCACTCGAGGGTGGCAAAATCTGTATTTTAAGCCTATCTGCGGGTAGGAAACCATCTTTCAAAAATAAACATGAAATGTTTTGTCCCAATTCAGGCGGCCCGGTCTATACTTGTATGCTGTGTGCATCACATAGTAACCTAGGCTAATAACCGGAATAAGAACTCACAATGTTTTCAAAATCATATATCATGGTTAGTAGAGGCCGGTCTTTGACCGGGCGAGCGGGGGTGCTCACGAAGTGACCTTCCCCAATCGTACCCAAGTTCCCGAGCCGAGGCAACTTTGGTGATGACGGACACGTGGCCTTTGGCACCGAGTCAGGGTTTCCTAAATTTCCCATTAAAAAAAAACATTTAGGTGGCGACTCTGTATCTGGCAAAGCAGTCCATGTTTGGCACTTCTTTTCAAAAAATCTGTTTTCAAAATCGATTTGCCAGATTTGGACTCTTTGGTTCAAGATTATGAACCGTGACATTTGAGTCCTTGAACTGTAGTGACCCCAATATGAACGAAACGGGACTTAACCCTCCCTGGGCGTTCGGACGTCTACAGTTTCTGGCGACTCTGCTGGGGAATTTAGAGAACTTGACTCGAACTCATGATATCTGGTTTTGACTACACTTGTGTGTTTCTTTGCATTGCATTTGCATTGGTGCGCCTAGGACACCGTGTTTGCCATTTGCTATTCCTGAACAGTTTGCCGGAGGCTTGTCTTGTCAAGGCATGACCATAAGGCTGACCGATTGTGGGCTCTGCCAGTATGGGAACACAAACCCCGGTTTTACCGGGGCACCCTTTTTGACCATTCGACCTAGTGCATATTCGGATCCATAGTGACCATTCCAAACTAGGATAGGTTGCTTACCCGTTTATAGGTTGTTTGAAACCGCTGTGTGCGTAGTGAAACCCTAGCTCCTGACAAAATAGGACAGGGAAACCCTACCCCAACATAGGGGTGTTTTGGCTCTCACTTGTCTGCTATGTGCTTTTAGAGTGCATCTCTACAGGAATGCATGTATCGGTTTACAAGTCTGGGCATCAGGCTTGCGGGCATTACTATCAGTATTTGGGAGTCAGCTTTACCTGTGGGTATCGGACTCAGTTGAAATTTGAATTTTGAAGCGAGAATTCAATAGAGGGCACAGTCATCCTGCTACACTCGTATCTGTTTTGGTGAAGTTGAGCTTAGGTGCTGTCTGTTTTCTCTTTTGTTAGGTAGTCTTGGAACCATAGCTTCAGAAGGCTCCGATATCCCCCGAGGTTCATCGAACTTGTGCTAATAGACTTTGTCAGGTCAGAGGTTCAGTTCAAGGGCAATCAGTGGCAGGGTAAAAGGGCCAGTCAGGCATAAATCACCGATTCGGCGATTACGGATCAGGGGCCCTTATCCACCCCACCAGTGAACAGTCAGGCTAAGGTCTCAGTTTCTACTGCAGGGATAGATACCAGTCAGTTAGATGGATCAACAGAATATGTCAGGGGTGGAGGCAATGATGCGTCAGATGCAGGAAACTATGAAACTCATGCAGCAAGACGCTATCCGCCAAGCGGAATTCTCCAAGCAGCAGGCTGCAATCATGGCTCAGCAGGCCGAGCTCATCACCAGGCTGCAACAGCAAAGCGGCGCGTCTGCTTCACAACAAGTTCCTTCGGCGGGGAGCTCCGGTGCACAGGAGGCCAAATGTCCAGGAAGGTACGGACATTCCGGTAGGGCCAGCTCCGCCCCCAATTTTACCCCAACTATCCAAAACACCTACCAATCTACCGGACTCTCCCTTCGAGTTCGAGGTCAACCCCACAGCATTGAAGTTGAGCAAGCTTGAAAAGTTGTTCAAGAAATCCCAGGAGGTAAAGTCCATCCCGGACATTGAGGACGGGTACACCAACGCAGCTGTAACTCTGCTGGACAGGTTCAAGATGCCTCACATCGACCGTTTTGACGGGTCAGGAGATCCCATGGTCCACCTGAGTTTGTTTTCAGATGTTCTACGCCCGATGGGCTTGACAAGATTACAGAAGCTCTCCCTTTTTGGTAGGACCCTATCGGGTATTGCGGCCATCTGGTACGCCAAATTGGAGGATTCAGTGAAACGAAGCTGGGAGGAGATGGTCGAGGCCTTCGTCGCACAATATTCATACAATACCCAAATCGAGATTACGACCCGTGATCTTGAGACGACGAGGCAGGAGCCTAAGGAGAGCTTCTCAGAATTCGTGGCCCGCTGGAGGGCCAAAGCCTCAATGATGACCATTAGGCCAAGGGATAAGGATCAAATACGGATGGTTGTGCGCAACCTCCAGCCCAAACTAATGCAGAAAATGATTGTGCTCCCCTTCCCTACCTTTTCAGATTTGCATGAGATGGGAGTACAAATCGAGGATGCTATGAAGCAGGGCCTCATTGACCAGGAGAAGGAGCAGCCCAGGAGGGCGTTTACCCGCAGTTCGAATGCAACCACCAGCGGTGACGCAGCTGCAAGATCTTCCGAAGTGGGCATGGTCGCCACCACCACACCAAGAGCAGCCACCCCCTTTGTTGGTGCATCCACTTCAAACCCCCGAACTTCAAACTATCTACCCCGAGGCAAGAGGGTTTTCACCCCACTCTATATGTCTTTGTCTAAAGCCCTGGGGGTCCTACTCAGAAAAGGACATCTGAAACCGTTAGAGCAACGGCCTCTACCCGATCCTCTCCCTCCAAAGCATGACCCGACTAAGTACTGTGCTTTCCATCAACAAACCAGTCATGACAAGCGATTC
This sequence comes from Camellia lanceoleosa, assembly GCA_025200525.1. Taxonomy (NCBI): domain Eukaryota; kingdom Viridiplantae; phylum Streptophyta; class Magnoliopsida; order Ericales; family Theaceae; genus Camellia; species Camellia lanceoleosa. Next base: position 162,057,506 of record CM045762.1, on the reverse strand, counting down.
GTCGTCTCCGCCACGAGATACAAAATTTGATTGACAACGGGATCATCCCGCACCGGGTCTGCAAAGTCTATCGGCACTTGATCGATGAACTTGTGGGAGATAATGTGATGTGATCGAGGATGAACCACCTACGGCGGCGTTGATTTATTTGAGATATGGTGGATGGCATGCACTATTTTGAGCATTTCGAATGCTAGCTTTTGTGCTTCGACTTGGGTATTGGGTTAGTCTTGTTGTTTTTGAGTCTGTCCTTTTGTTTTGAGTCAGTCTCTTTTGTTTTGGGTCTGTCTTGTTGTATTGAGTCAGTCCTATTGTATAGGAGTCGAGTGATTCCGGGGAGGGGTGTTACCTTGGGCATCACCATTTTGTGTTGTGTTTGTCTTTTCGTTTTGTTTTGAGTATGTTTCTGCCTTGGAGCCAGTAACGCCAATAGATTTGAATGAACAGTAGTGTTTTTTTCATGCTTTTGTGTTTATACGCGTGTGCAGTTGTACTAGAAATTCCAAATGAGATGGCAGTATTTGACTAGAAGCTGTGTCTTTTCTGTGCCTTGAATTCATTGCATCGACCTAAGTTTTCCAAAAGCTTTTTGAACACTACGGTGAAAACGAAGAGGAAGGAATTCCTCGGGCTTTGCAAAATTTTGATCAATTGAGAGAAAGAGAGGCGTGCTAAGCCCTTAATAAATGAAATCATGCTTGTTAGTGTGAGTACTGGGAAGGATCCTGGCTTGATCCAGATTGGTTCTACTTGTCTTATTGTGAGCGATTTGTCGCTTTCTTAAAAACTTTCAAAAAATGTTTTGCGCGGTCTTGCGAACACCTGTGTAGAATCGCTTTTGAGATTTTACAGCTTAGGATCGCTCTCAGCCTCGAGACTTGACCCCTCACTTTCAAACCTTGAACTGGGATTTAGAATGTTCAACGGTCAACTACAATGTGAGGTCTGTGTGGCCAGATTTGAAGCAGCCCTCGAACAAGAGGCACCAAAGTCAGATCAAGGAGATCAGACCTCATCAGAAGAAGGTTACGAAGCCAAATCAGAAGCACCCCTCGAACTAGGGGCAAAAATATCCGATGTGCTTGAAGAGTCGAAGATGGATCCTTCTGCGAATCAATACAGCAGTCATTTTCCTGGATTCAGATGACTTCAGGATCTCAAAACCATTTGGCATGGACTGTTACACTTTTACCCTTTGAGAGGCTCATTTGGGCGAAAACCGGAAGGGCGACCGAGCAAAAGTTAGAGCAAGAAAAGATATATACGAAAAGCAAAAAAGAAAAAGAAGAAAAGCAAAAAAGAAAAAAAAAGAAAAAAAAAAAAGAAAAAGAAAAAGAAAGAAGAAAAGAATTGAAAAGAAAAGAAAAATAGAAGCTCGCAAGGTCGAAAACCCGCAACGGACGCCTTGGCAAAAGTTAGAGCCTAAAAGGGAGAGGTTAATACCCGAGTGTACCTTACTCCAAACTACGTAAGGCTTGATTCCCATCTTTGGGATACGTAGGCAACTTCATCCTGAAGTCCAGCCGTAAAACACTTCAATTTGATTGTGTCCATGCGATGGTTCTGGTCATCTTTGTCTTCTCTGTATCTGAGGATTTGGTTGTGTTCGTCACTCTGAGGACTGACTACAATGCGCCGCGGTGCTATCCAAACAAGGGGCAACTTTCCGTTGCCATTCAGTGTGCTGCGGCGCCATCCAAACAAGGGGCAACTCTTCGTTGCCATTCAGTGTGCCGCGGCGCCATTCAAACAAGGGGCAACTTTCTGTTGCCACTCAATGCGCCGCGGTGCCGTTCAAACAAGGGGCAACTTTCTGTTGCCATGCAGCTCCCCTCCAGCAAGGGGCAATTTTCCTTCAAATCTGAGGTTGTGCATCTCGAGAGTGGGTTCTATGCTCGTTGGGCAGTGGCCGTATGCAAAAATAGTTTTTGAGAATTTTTACTGAGGTTGACTAATTTTCTCGAAAATTGTTTCATCTTTTCCAAAAACTGGACCATTTCTTGGACCCAAAAAAGAAAAATTTTCAGTGCTCATAGCCTGACTTGCATGATTTCAAATCAAAAATCGAACAAGCATGTTAATCTGACTCTCATTTTGGTCAAAATTGTTTTAGTAGAAAGCAAAAACAAAACATGGTCAACATGATGAACTAGGGGCACAGTTGAGTTAGGTTATCTGTCTTTTTCCCTTTATCAACGAACTTGCCAGAAAGGGCACAACTGAAGCTAACAACAAAGGGCTGAAAGCTCCCTCACCCTCCAAGCAACGAGGTATCAAGCCACGTGTGAAGCACGAACTGGAATGGGGTAAGATATTCCACTTCCTCATCTGGACATATTTGATCACGTCCAAACTCCCCAGCAGAGCGTCATCAACCGAGGTCAGCTGCAGATTTGCTACACACCCAATTGTAGCACAGCCCCTCTGTGGGAGAAACTCACTAGCTGCGCGCAGAAGAAGAAGAATCTAGCAGAATGCTAGGGGCACGAGGCCACAACTTGCTGTTTATCCATCAACCACCCAGGGGAGGGATTTAAAATGAGAGATTGAAGAATAGAGAGATGTGCGCTAAGAGGAAAAGTAAGGAAAAAGGGCTTTTTTCAAAAAAACAGAGCTTGAGGGCTGAGTGATGTGAGAATCGCAAATGAGAAAGGGTGGGAAATAATACCCAGAGAAACTGGCTCCTCGTGCACTGAGAGGTCTCTTGTCTTTGTAACACGTCTGTGTGTCATGTCTTTTGTTTTGTTTTTCTCGATTCTTGCTTTGAGTCGTTCCGAGTGTGTCTCGGTGTGTTTAGGTTGTTTACCTTTATTTTTCGTTGTTGGGTCGTCTTTGCTGTGTTCAGTTGCAGGCTCAATACCCGGTCGAGAACTCATTTTCTCAATCTCAAAAATGATTTGTTTTGTGCTTAGAGTGCTGTGCCATTCTCCACATTTGTGCAAAAAAGGAATTTGTTCTTTCGAAAACTGCAGGGTTTAACCCAGGTCATGTGAGAACAGTGAAACAAGGACCTATCTGAAGCTATGTGGGTTCCAAACTGCAAAGCAAAAGAAAAGAGGGAAAATCGAAGCAGCTGAGTGTGTTTCACCTTCAGCGAATTCTGAGATTGTATTCCGGATGTACCTCTTCAGACCTTGTCAGTGTTCCGAAGAATGAGTGTGCCTCTATCCCAAGTGTAAGCCTGCTTCAAGTCAGAATGGCGATTAAAGCAGCAACAGATGTTATCTCTCTCTAATATGAACAGGGTGTGCCCGTTTTTGAGCTGAATGTGTTGCAAACCCCTCTGAAAGGTAAATCGGAGGTCGCGTTTTAATCTGGTCTCGTTAAGGCTTGTATTCCCTTATTCGGCATTTTGTTTCAAATATGCGTTGTCACGCACATTCCACTTGCATTGTTATGCATCCTTCCACCCGCATTGTTATGCACTTCTCATGCTTGCATTGTGATGCCCATTCCAATTGCATTGTTATGCACCCACTTCACTAGCATTGTTATTCTCATTCATTGCATTGATTATGCACATCTATCTTGCATTGTTATGTACCTTTTCACTTGCAATTGTCTTTCCTTCTCCTCGCACGTGCGACGGGTCAGACTTCCTCTGGTTTAGAGCATTTGGAATACGTTCCAATGCTTATCCCTTTTCCGAAACACCGGGATACGTCCCTACGTTTCTCTTTTCTTTCTGAAACACCGGGATACGTCCCTAAGTTTCTCTCTCTTTTCAAAACACCGAGATACGTCCCTATGTTTCTCTTGCCTTTCCGAAACACCGGGATATGTCCCTATGTTTCACATTCCTTGCGGAACACCGGGATACGTCCCTATGTTTCACATTCCTTGCGAAACACCAGGATACGTCCCTATGTTTCTCATTCCTTGCAGAACACCGGGATACGTCCCTATGTTTCTCATTCCTTGCGGAACACCGGGATACGTCCCTATGTTTCACATTCCTTGTCGAACACCGGGATACGTCCCTATGTTTCTCATTCCTTGCGGAACACCGGGATACGTCCCTATGTTTCACATTCCTTGTAGAACACCGGGATACGTCCTTATGTTTCTCCTTCCTCCTGAAACACCGGGATACGTCCTATGTTTCTCCTTTTTTTCTAACCACTGGGATACGTCCCTAATCTTTGGGATACGTCCCTAAACCTTGGGATACGTCCCTAATCTTTGGGATACGTCCCTAACCTCTGGGATACGTCCCTAACCTTTGGGATACGTCCTTAATCACCGAGATACGTCCCTAATCTCTGGGATACGTCCCTAACCTGTGGGATACGTCCCTAACCTTTGGGATACGTCCCTAATCTTTGGGATACGTCCCTAACCTTTGGGATACGTCCCTAAATCTTGGGATACGTCCCTAAACACCGGGATACGTCCCTAAACCTTGGGATACGTCCCTAAACACCGGGATACGTCCCCTTGTTTCTCCATCTTTGGTTAAGAGCATCTGGAATACGTTCCAATGCTTACCTTTCCGAAACACTAGGATACGTCCCTATGTTTCTTTATATGATCATAAGTTATGTTCAGCTTCTTGCATTATCATTTGCATTTTGCCCCTTGCCTGCAGGCACGCCTGCGGGCATATCTCTGTTTATCTCACCTGTTTGTCTGAGTCTTCGGCCTTGTCAAAAATAAGTCGTCTCTGGGCTTTGATATTCACTCCCGTCACTTGTGACTTCCGAGTTCTGTCAAAGAGGGCAACTGTAGACACCCCATTTTTTACCGACCTTAAGACTCAGATGTCACCGATTGAGCGCTCGGTGATGTTGCATATTGTGCTCGTTCAGAAGTCTCAGAGTCTCGGCCGTGAGCCTTGCCTCTAGACTTCCGAACCCTCTGCTGTGCCTTGCCTCGATTTGCGAACCAAACTCAGTTTTCTCTGTTTCTTTTCCCAGAGGGAGGGAGGGGTCTCGTAGACCATCTCTCAGTGGCCGTAGGCTACATTTCGTGGCCATAGGCCATTTTGCCCATTTCGGAGCCCGGTTCCCGGTTTTCGGAGCCGTCAGGCCGTGTGCCTCGGTTCGGGACAGCCTAACTACCTCTGTTTGCTCCGGTTTTTGGTATGCATCTTATTTACTCCCTTTTGAGGGACACTGTGGTCTGAGAGATCCACTTCGTGATCGAACACCACTCTCGATGCCTAACAGTCGGTTTTGGGGGCCTTGGACTGCGCGTTTCGGCCCCCAAACCTGCATTTTGCATCGGTTTTCGTTCATTTTTCGCAGGGACCTCTGTTTTATCACCAGGAAGGTCGTAGAAGGGTGGGAGGCCAATAATTGTTCCAGCAACCAGTTATATTCCATTATCGCCCTCCAACGCCCGTTTTTCTCACTTCAGAGTCAATGTTGACCACCCTAAGGCCACTTTCTTCAGCTCCAAACCACATATTTGTGATGTACACATCTGGGAGGCCACCAATCTATGGTGGCCGGCCAGTAATTCCAGTTGACCCTTTTGAACCCCTTTGAAAAGTGGGTTGTTCTCTCTCCTGGTTCATAGTTGCCAATTTTCAACCACAGGATTTTGTTGAGGACACATGGGAGGCCACCAATCTATGGTGGCCGGCCATTAATTCCATTTGACCTGTTTGACCCTTGGCCAGCCAGCCATGGGGGGTGGCCGCCACCCTGACCCCAAAGCTAGCCGGCCCGGCTTCCTTCACAGGAGTACACTGCAGAATGAACTTTTTCCCCAGTGTTCGCAATCCGGGGGCTTTTGGGAGGGAAACTTGGCTCACTTTCCCTCCCTTTTTCCCCCCTCTTTCTCCCTCTCATTTTTCCATATAACCACCTCTCCAAACCTGGTTTGAGGGTTGGAAAATTCGCTCTTGGAGCTTGCATACACACCCCTCCATTTTCCTTCCATTTCAAGACCAAAATCATTCAAGTTCCTACCCCTTTCTATACCACCACCTAGCACCACCACCACCACTCCATTTCCAGTAGCTTGGGGAGTTTTTCAGAGGCAAAGAGGCACCATTTCTCAGTCCAAGAAGCAACGAAAGAGTGGTCTACAAGGGTGAGTGTCACTTTCCCATTTTCTAGCTCATTTTTGCAAGTTTTCTAGGCCCCTTTTGCTTGGTGTTTTGAGCTCCGGCCATAACTGAAAATGTCATTTTTTTGAGCTCATTTTTCTATTTCATTCAGGGTCTTACCCTGTTTGGGACCCCCATTTTACACTTGCTTCAATATCCCTTTGTATGCCATTATTTCGCATAGTATTTTTGGCCTATGAGTAATCTGTTTTGAGGCATGGTATAAACTGTAACTGGGATTATTTTGAGCCCTTATTCAAAATTTAAGAAGGGACCATCCTTGTTTGGGACCTCCATGTGTCACTTGCGATTGAACCCCTCTTTGGTCCCCATTTTTGCATGATTTGTTAGCACATTGAGCTTCTATTTTTTGACCCTAATAAGAACTAAAAAGGGTCTTATTTTGATGCCATATCCATGTTTCACTGAGAGTCTTTGGCTGTTTGATGCATATTTTGTATACTTCATGTTATAGCCCTCTTGGTGGCCTCATTGTGCATGAGATCTTTAGCGTACTTGTATCTGTTTTTGGGGCTTGCTATAAACTAAAAACAGTCATACTTTTGGTCCCTCTTCAATGTTGTAGAAGGCCCATTTCATGTTTGGGGCCAGCATTTGTGACTTGCTTCATTACCTCCCTTGCGGAGCCATTTTTGTATGCTAATTTATCCCTACTTGGGCCCACTGTTTGGCCTCACTCTAAACTGTAAAAATTCTTCTCTCAGGGCTTCCTTGCTTCTGTATTTTCATTTCATTTTCAAATTATGTATGCATTGTATAGTTATAGGCCATTTCATGCGCCAAAACCCGTGTTTCGGGACTCGTTTCATGCATCGGGTTTCATTTTACCGGGTTTCGGGGCTGTTTTGCATCTCATTTTACCTCTGATTTTTGCATGTTTGCATATCATATCCCATGTCTTGCCATGTCTTGTTAGAGTGGCATTTTCGTGCCTTAGGGTCGGTCCTCGGTTTGCGTGCACATGTGCACATATCCCAAGTTGTCTCATTTTCATCTGATGGCCTCTTATGTTAGTGTGGCTGAGGTCCACTCATGGTGGTGTAAGTCCATCATGCATTGTGTATGCCATTTCATTCCATAGCATTGTGTATGCTAGGTTGTATGTTAGCGCATTGTGTATGCCATGTTTCCTCGTGCATCGTGTATGCCATTTCATAGCCTTTCGCATGTTAGGTTGTATCTTAGTTGCATTTCATGCATATCATGCATATTGCATCGTGTTCGGGATAAGAGTTAGCCCGGGCACGGGAAACGCGGTGCGTTTCGTACTCTGAGTGATGGAATGTGTCTCAATTCCCCAGTCACCGACACTCCGGATTATCCATGATGGAGTTAGGTTTTGTTGTATTTTCATTTGCATTCATTTCATATTGAGTTGTGTAATTCGACTCCTCGGCCATCATGCATCGATATGCGTGATTGGTGGCACGAGGATCGAGACATGCATATATTTGTGAAATACATTGCTATGCCTCTTTCCTGCTCTCTGTTGCAGCAAAATCAAGGATCAGCGGTCTTCCGAGGCTTGGCACACATTTCAAGAACAGGTGCAAACAGAGGCTAATTGGGACATCGTCACAGATTTCCGCACAAAGGCAACCCAAACATGCATCATTCATCACCCGGAGCGGAATCAAGGCAGTCCCTGGCTTGCATGCCAGTTTTACAGCTTTCTTAGTTAATTTGTTAATTAATTAGGAATTTGTACATTATTTGGACTGTACTATTCTTTTATTCGGGACTGTATATTTATTCGGACCCTCTGCGCGAGGGCAAAATTGTAATAAGTGTGGATGAGTGTGATGTATGTCTTCCAATCCCACGTCTTTCTTCCCTTTTATTTACCAGCTTATGATGGTTAGATTAGGGCATATTTCAATTAGCATACAGTATGATAGCATGTTTGCATTCATTCATCTGTTTTACATACACCAGGCTCGGCGCATCATACTAACTGCATTTGTATTTCAATTCCAAGTTGAATACATGATAGCTGTAGCATTCCATATGCCATGTTTAGGATAGCCGAGCCTGCTATAGTTGCATTTTTGCATGTGTTGCATTAGGCATTTCTGTATATTTAGGATCATGCATGGATTTCTAATTAGCTTCTTTTTTGGCTTGGAGTACTCGGTGAGTTTTATGCTTTAGCATCCTTGCATGCGTGTGAGTGTTGCCATGAATAGCATCTTACCATGAGGCTAACTGCTTATCTGATATAACTGCCTTGAATGTCTGTGGGTGGAGGTTGGGTTATTTGGATTGGAACAATTCATCAAGTGTTTTAAGCCCACCCGAGGGTGGCAAAATCTGTATTTTAAGCCTACCTGCGGGTAGCAAACCATCTTTCAAAAATAAACATGAAATGTTTTGTCCCAATTCAGGCGGCCCGGTCTATACTTGTATGCTGTGTGCATCACATAGTAACCTAGGCTAATAACCGGAATAAGAACTCACAATGTTTTCAAAATCAGATATCATGGTTAGTAGAGGCCGGTCTTTGACCGGGCGAGCGGGGGTGCTCACGAAGTGACCTTCCCTAATCGTACCCAAGTTCCCGAGCCGAGGCAACTTTGGTGATGACGGACACGTGGCCTTTGGCACCGAGTCAGGGTTTCCTAAATTTCCCATTAAAAAAACATTTAGGTGGCGACTCTGTATCTGGCAAAGCAGTCCATGTTTGGCACTTCTTTTCAAAAAATCTGTTTTCAAAATCGATTTGCCAGATTTGGACTCTTTGGTTCAAGATTATGAACTGTGACATTTGAGTCCTTGAACTGTAGTGACCCCAATATGAACGGAACGGGACTTAACCCTCCCGGGGCGTTCGGGGACGTCTACACTCCCTTTGTTATTCAGCCAAAGATCAGAGATACGCCGATTTCTTCCAATGCTTCTACCATTGAGGATCCGGCCGTTGCGTTGAGCTTGGCGGCTTCGATTTCCTTGCCGACTCACAATGTAGCCTTTTGCGCCGTGCTGGATATTTTGGCCGTAGCCTTATCTGCGCAGTCGGCTCTCCTAGTAGGAATCTTATATTTGTTTCTGAATTTATTTTTTATAAAGGTATCTAATGATCCCTTATTCTTGCTGACCGTCGGCAAGATTGCTGACTTGGGCCGTCGCCTGCATGATGCTCTTGGCAGGATTGACTGTTTGCAAGCCGAAGTGGAAGGTCAGAAGAGTAGAGCGGAGTTTGAAAAAATGAGGGCCGCAATGGAGAATGCGCGAGCCGAAGCGGAGAAGGAGAGGGTTCGCACTGCTGAACAGCTTCGATCTGATGCTGAGGCTAGAGCGAATGCGAGTGAGGAATCGCTCAAGCTCTCAAATGACGAACTTGCCAAGGCGGAGACTCAGCTAGAGGAGCTGAAGGCGGCCAAGGAGAAAGCCGAATCCGATGCTTTCGAGGCGGGAAAAAGTGCCGCTTACACGGAATATGTTGATGAAGTTCCCAAGTTTGAGAATCGGGGGTTCAAACATGGGTGGCTCAAAGCCCTTGCTGCCGCTGGGGTTACATCGGATTTGCCAATTCCTTACGAGCAAGTGGATGTTGAGCCACTCGAATCCGACACCGAGGAGTGATTTGGGAGGCGTTTCCTAATTTTGTTTTTGTAAGTTTTTTGCTTGGTAGGGTTTTGTTGGTTCAGGGTAGTTTTCATGTATAAATTGGTTACTAACTTGTACGCAATTTATTAATGAACATTTCCTTGTAATGTCACTACTTATTGTGCACAATTTGTGTGATTATGTTAATGAAACATTTTGCTGAGTTTGGCTCAAAGCCTTTTGCTACTTTGCGTAAAATTGTTGCTGAGTTTCAGCTTTTAGGGATTGAATATCCTGTGTCAACATTGATTCGTCTTCTTTGTGTAAAATTGTTGCTGAGTTTCAGCTTTTAGGGATTGAATATCCTGTGTCAATATGGATTCGTCTTCTTTGTGTAAAATTGTTGCTGAGTTTCAGCTTTTAGGGATTGAATATCCTGTGTCAATATGGGTTTGTCTTTCTCATGCCGACTGGATTCGAATTATGAACTGTCAATTCGAGACCCGGCTGAGGTATCTGAGCCGGATAGATTGGTGAATCTGCCCTTGCCCCAGGCGGTCCTTGTGGGGTCGAGAGCCGGCTGGGGTATCTGAGCCGAATAGATTGATGAATCTGCCCTTACCCCAGGCGGTCCTTGCGGGATCGAGGGCCGGCTGGGGTACTTGAGCTGGATAGATTGATGAATCTGCCCTTGCCCTAGGCGGTCCCTGCAGAGGTTGGTAGAATCGATTGGGGGGCTGGCTGGGGTACCTGAGCCGGATAGATTGACGAATCTGCCCTTGCCCCAGGCGGTCCCTGCAGAGGTTAGTAGAATCGATTGGGGGGCCGGCTGGGGTACCAGAGCCGGATAGATTGGTGAATCTGCCCTTGCCCCAGGCGGTCCTTGCGGGGTCGAGGGCCGGCTGGGGTACTTGAGCCGGATAGATTGATGAATCTGCCCTTGCCCCAGGCGGTCCGTGATTATGGTAGAATCGTGCCCCTGCCGTCGACTTAGCCGGCGTCGGGCGATTCAGGATCTCCAATTAATGAGATTGCCTCGAACGTGCTGCCTCTGTGAAGGATAAATGAGGAAACGTACATCCTTTATGAGCTTGGTAGACAACTGAGCTGAGCTCTTGGGGGAGGACTGATTGTACGAATGTCGAACCGACTTTTCTTTTAACAAAGAAGAGGAAGACCGTGGCCGAGCTAAGGAGAGATATGAATCGAGGTGGTGAACCCTCGCGGGCAGGAAGTAGGAGTGCCAGGGATCGAGAGGCGTCGATCTCCCGACGTCATGATGGAATCGCCCAGTAGCGATTCGCAGGGTAAGGCTCCACAATCCCGAGTCGAGGGGAGGTCCGACGCGAAACCGTGCCCATTAAGCTTTGCGGTATTCGTGAAGAATAGACCCATGACAGAGGCGGACTCAATCGTTCGAGACCTAGATGTAGCGGTCAACTTTGCCCGACAAATATTTCCGCCTGAGGTTTAGAAATCAATGCTGGGTTGACAGGATTACGAGGTGTTTCGCGAGGGCATTCACGGCACAGTGAAGGGGCTTTATACTACTTACGAAGTCGGCATGCGTCTGCACGCTGCCCGTCAAGAGATGGAGAAGAAGGACAAATGTATTCGAAGTTTGGAGGCCCGCGTGGAGGCGGCCGAGCGGGAACTAAGGAAGACCAAGGCGGCTCAGGCACAACCCACCGCACACGCGAACCCAATTGTGGAAGAGAGGGTTACGAGTCGGCTTATCAGCTCCGTACTTGCCGATCGAGAGACGGCTAGTATGTTCGCAATAGAGAGTACGAAGGGGAGGGCCTATGAAAAAGGTTTCCATGAGGGCCGAAAGGTGGGAATCGAGAAAACCAGGGAAACACTGGCTAAAGAAGTATGCCGATGTGAAAACTGCGGGTTCAGGCACGGTTGGATCAAGGCGTCTCAAGCCGCAGAAGCTCTTCGAGCGTCGGGAATTGATTCGGCATCACCACGCTACAGGAGTAAAGATTTTTTGTTTTGTGCCTTTGAGATTGAGAAGAGTGAGGATGAGGGTGACGCCATATGAATTTTATAGTTGTAAGATTGGAACGTAGGGCGTGTTCGAAACTATGTAACTTATTGTTTTATTGAATAAAGATTGTTTCATTATAACTGTTTCGTTGTCATTCATATTCGGCATATGTGTATTTCGTGTTGCTTAAATGTTTGAATGTCTAAATATTGCCCGACCCAGATAGCCGTTAACTGCCCGGCAAGACGCGGGCCTATCGGCAGGATCTGCACATGGGCAGGGTCGACACGTCCGCGGCGACCGTTAGGGTTTTATTGAGGCTATTTCAACGGCCATTTGTCTTTGATTTGGGTGAGCGTATTGACGCTTGAGCAGTTGGATTAATGGGCTGGTCGACGGTGATCGGCATGTGAATATTTGGCTGACCGGTTTTAATAAAGCTATTTCGCTTTGGCCCAGCCAGCGCGCGTTTCGGCCAGCCGTCGGGATGGCGGTCGTGGCGAATGTCAATCGACGCTTGTTTTATTCAACCAATGCGTTTTTGGGAGTTAATAAAATTTTCTCGGGATTGGGACCTCGAGATCGCGGTCGTTGCTGAGAATAAAAGGAGTGGGCGCTTCGCACCAATAATCCCATTTGACTCATCATTCTTTGTCTGCGATGGTGATTTTGGTTACAGAGGCTCAAATTTCGGTCAAGTTTGGTGTTGAGATGGTTTGCGACAGAAAACCTATCCGTGAGGAAGTTAGGTCATCCGAAGGGCTTGAGTTCTGTGAGTCTCCAAGCGAAGGGCTTGAGATCTGTGAGTCTCCAAGTCGTCGAAGCAGATCACCTCGAAAGGAGAGTCAACAACTGTCAAGCTCATTCTTCCTTGTCCTGGATCTTTGCCTTGACATTGTCAATGGTGTCAGGGGCAGTTTGGCGTTATGCAAGTCGTGGGCTTAAGCAAAACTGGTTCAAGGTAGTGCACGCCATGGAGGGGTTTAGGGCGACGGTCGTCGATCCGGCAATACTGCTTTACTGGCGCGTTTTGTCCCCTTTTTTGCTTTCGATATTGTAATGTTCGAATGCGGGTTGTATTTATGTAACAACTGTTTAATCAAATAAATGGTTTTATTTTAAATCTATTTACGTGTTATTCTGAATTTTGCTTGTGTACTAAAGCTCATTACTTCGAATGCATGATCTGTTCTGGTATCTTACATAGGATCAATTATCAATATCTTTTGTCCGTGCCAACGTTTGCTCCGGATTCGGAGACGTGATCAGCACTTAGCACTGTATGATCCGTTCCTGAATCCAGGGCCCATTTGGCCTTAAGGAGATTAATCGGCTCCAAACCCGGGGACTTAATCGGCCCTAAGGCGTCATGCGCCAAAGGGGGGCTTCGAATCCGGAGACTTAATTTGGCCAATCGTGATATCCACGAAGGGCGCTCCGAATCCGGAGACTTAATCGGCCCTAAGGCTTCATGCGCCAAAGGGGGCTCCGAATCCGGAGACTTAATTTGGCCAATCGTGATATCCACGAAGAGCGCTCCGAATCCGGAGACTTAATCGGCCCTAAGGCTTCATGCGCCAAAGGGGGCTCCGAATCCGGAGACTTAATTTGGCCAATCGTGATATCCACGAAGGGCGCTCCGAATCCGGAGACTTAATCGGCCCTAGGGCTTCATGCGCCAAAGGGGGCTCCGAATCTGGAGACTTAATTTGGCCAATCGTGATATCCACGAAGGGCGCTCCGAATCCGGAGACTTAATCGGCCCTAAGGCTTCATGCGCCAAAGGGGGCTCCGAATCCGGAAACTTAATTGGCCCTAGGGCTTTATGCGCCAAAGGGGGCTCCGAATCCGGAGACTTAATTTGGCCAATCGTGATATCCATGAAGGGCGCTCCGAATCCGGAGACTTAATCGGCCCTAAGGCTTCACGTGCCAAAGGGGACTTCGAATCCGGAGACTTAATTTGGCCAATCGTGATATCCACGAAGGGCGCTCCGAATCCAGAGACTTAATTTGGCCAATCGTGACATCCACGAAGGGCGCTCTGAATCTAGAGACATAATCGGCCCTAAGGCGGCATGCGCCAAAGCGGGCTCCGAATCCGGAGACTTAATTTTGCCAATTATGATATCCACGAAGGGCGCTCCAAATCTGGAGACTTAATCAGCCCTAAGGCTTCATGCGCCAAAGGGGGCTCCGAATCCGGAGACTTAATTTGGCCAATCGTGATATCCACAAAGGGCGCTCCGAATCCGGAGACTTAATCGGCCCTAAGGCGGCGTGCGCCAAAAGGGGCTCCGAATCCGGAGACTTAATTTGGCCAATCGTGATATCCACGAAGGGCGCTCCGAATCCGGAGACTTAATCGGCCCTAAGGCGGCGTGCGCCAAAGGGGGGCTCCGAATCTGGAGACTTAATTTGGCCAATCGTGACATCCACGAAGGGCGCCCCGAATCCGGAGACTTAATTTGGCCAATCGTGATATCCACGAAGGGCGTTCCGAATCCGGAGACTTAATTTGGCCAATCCTGGCAAGTGCCCCCCTGGGAATCGACATATGATTTTCAGCGTTGAGGAAAAATAGTTCATATTGCAGAGGCAAAATATATTTACAGGTATCAGGGCCCACAGATCGGGTCAGAACTCTGCTTGTGCCGATTTGGGGGAACCACGTATTTCTTCAATGCCGTGGGTTGTTGGGAAACGCAGGATCTGATGGTAGGTGCTTGGGACGGCCTTCATGATATGTAGCTAGGTTCTTCCCATTGTGGCATTATACGGCGAGGGGAGCTTCACGACCAGGAATTCCACTTCGACCGTTCTAGACCCCGCTCGAACAGGTAATGTGACCTTGCCCAATGGGTATTCGAGGTTTGTATTAAAGCCGAACAGTGGGTGAGGCGCCGAAGATAGATCCGCCTCGTTGAGGCCGAGCTTGATGAAAGTTTGATAGTACATGACCTCTGAACTACTCCCTGGATCTATGAGGATTCGTTCAATGATGAATCGGTTTATGCGTAATTCAATGACCAACGGATCAATGTAGGAAGCCGTTGCGTCATTGAGGTCGGAGTCGTTGAAGGCAATTGTTGGAGCTTCTTCGGACCGGTCAGTCAAAATACGGCGCCGTTGTAAAGTTGGGTGCGATCGAATTGTGTGCATGGCTGGAAGTGTAGGCAGGTTGTAAATTACGTGGATCACGCCAAGTGGGGAAGAGTCCTGCCTTAATGCTAATGCCTGGGTTGGCTTTCCCTGTTTCACATACTGCTGCAGTCGGCCGTCTTGCACCAGTTCTTCCAGGTGATCTTTTAATGCGTAGCAACTCTCTGTTTCGTGGCCATGATCTTTGTGATATTCGCACCTCCGGTCCCTTTGTCGTGTATCGGGTGGCCCCACCATCTTTGATGGCCATTTGAAGAATGGAAGGTGTTTGATTTTGGTCATTACAGCGGTGATTGGCTCTGACAGTTCCGTGTACTTTTTGTCGGCACGCCTCGAGCGCCTACTGTTGACTTGCAATTGCTTATTCGTCGGGTGGGAGCATTGATCACTCGATCGGCGAGAGTCCCGCCTTTTGTCCCGTTTAGCACGTTGTCGTGGCTCGGGGCTCAGAGGTGGCACGGAACTTATCGGCTGAGCAATATCAGGAGTTCCCGATTTGGCGAACGCTTGTCTAGCTTTGATCCTCAAGGCATCGTCTTCCACTTTCCAATACTCTTCGACTTTCTTCATCAACGCCCAGACTGTTTTGGGGGGTCTTCTGGTCAGGGAGTTGCGAAGAGCACTGTCAGGATGTAGTCCCATTTTGAAGGCGGTGATGGCCATAGAGTCGTTGCAAGCGTCGTCAACGAGATTGAAGCAATCCCAATATCGCGCCGAATATGCTCTCAGCGTTTCTCCCGGTTGAATTTGCATAGCCCAGAGAGTCGGCTGTTTACTGTACCTCGTTGGTGATGAACCTGGCCCTGAAGGATTTTTGCAATTGATTGAAACTTCTGATCGAAGCCGGCTCCAGCTTGTAATACCATCTGACAGCTAGTGGCCCCAAACTGCTGGGGAATATTCGGCACATGAGGGCTTCATTGTCTGCATGCAAAGTCATGGCCTGCTTGTAGTGACGTATATGATCAGTGCGGTCTGATTTTCCGTCGTAGAGAGTAAATGATGGAGCTTTGAACTTCTTGGGCAGGGCCGCCCTCGCAATTCGTCGGATAAAAGGATCGTGCCGGTCCTCTTCGTCTGAACTGCTTCTTCTGCGCTTGTTCCCTACGTGTGGGCTTTTTTCAGAGGAGCTGGAAGTGTCTGAGCGTCCCTTGTTATGCTCCGTGGATAATGAATTGGAGTCGCTATTAGTTTCCTTTGGTCGGGCTCGAGGTCGTTGTTTACCTGCCCTCAGGGGTTGTTCGAGGTCTTGGCGCGCGGCTTCTTTGGATTTTGCTACTTCCAGGGCCAAATCTTGTCGGAGGCGTTCATTTTCTGCGAGCATATTTTCCAGCCTTTGCTCATTCTGTTTAGCTTGTTCTATGATGGCTTACATCGTCTCCTGCACTGAAGTCGTTGGTGAGTCAAAATTTAAGGCGCATCTCGCAGCGATGGTTTCCTTCCCGAGCATATCTACCGGGGTGATGTCGTCTCTGTGTGTGGTCTCGTCGGTGGCTATCGGAGGATCTTGCGTCATGCCTTCCATGGATGTATTTGAGTATTCCCACAGACGGCGCCAGTTGTGGGGAAGTGGTTTTGGAAATACTCTTCAGATCCTGGGAGACGCTCTTGATACTCAGCTAGTCACCTGCCAAGACAAATACTCCGGTCGGGGGTGCCGGGATTAGCACTCCGACGGGCAAGTCAGTTTTTCTACTCAAGAAAACTTGTTTTCTAAATTTAGTAAAGTGTTTGTTTTTTACATACCATTCCAAGAACGCTGCTTCTTTATTTATATCTGTTCCTCTTGAGGCCTCGGGGCCTGGGCTTGGTTTTCAATCATTACCCGTTCTTATATTCGGCCCTCAATGATCTTTTTTAATCGGCTTAATCGTCTTACGTATCGTATTCGGCCCATCCTAGTCTTGCAGGATGGGGCCGATTAATATTTGCTGGAAGACCGGTTAGTTTCAGTACTAAAACATGCCCCTTCCGATTTAGCCATATATTCGGCTCCCACAATGTCAAACCATATGATTCTATGATATAATCTCTTAAATCCAATTTATTTAATTAACCACAACAAGTTAACTTAAATAAATAAACATGCTTCAATAGTAACATGACATCTTTTTCGATTCATTCAATTATCTCATTATCAATTGAATCAAATAATTAAACAATTCATAATGACATCTAACAAGGCATCAAATACATTTTATATAGTCTTATGAGATGAATGCATATGCCATGTCATGCTCAAAACATTTTTCTCATCTTTTGAAAATCTTATGCATAATGCCAATTTGAAAACACATTAATTCAACAATTTCAATAAAATTCCAAGGTGATAAATACAACTCAGGTAATCCCTAGGCAAGTGTCTGCAAGTAGGCATATTGAGCACTACCAAATCCCCACTTTACCGGTCTCTCACCGGAAGGGCAGTGGTACCTCGTTCACGCATGTTTTGGGTATTTCACCCTGGACACTCAGGCTAACTTAACCAATATCAAACTACACCCCCTATCCGGACTTACCAACGTATTTACCCAAAACAAATCAAATGATCTTGTTTCACCAAAAACAATTCCTTTCTTAAAACAATATGTAACGCCCTCAAAATAATACATAAAACCCACCATACTTGACATGCATAGACATAAGAGAATAAAGCATATTTCTATTTATCGGAGTATTCTTACAAAAGTATTACATGTTGACAACAAAAGTAAATGCCCTATAAGCTTACAACTTTCCAAGCCAACACTTGGTTACAAAAAGAGAGCACTAACTCATGCACATTAAGCCCTTGGCTTGAATTTACATGTAATACACAAAAAGATAAAGAACAACAAAAAGAGTCTTCAACTCCTAGAACCTCCCAAGCTATGTCCTTGGAGGTGGCATGTCACCTGAACCTGAAAATGATGTCCCATATAGGGTGAGCCAAAGCCTAGTAAAGATATACTAAACCAAATATAAGCAATGACTAAAACAATAGCATTTGATAGATGGTTAACACTTATGAACCGAATTCCATTACAATACAGTTCCATGACAATCATGTCCATGTTACATTCCACTTTCCTTTACTTATCCAAATCATTTCATAAACATGGCTCAGAACCTGGCCAAACAATTAAATGAGACTACATCTCATATTAAAATTAATTTCAATATCAACAATTCAAATGAGACTAAGGCTCATATTAAAACACTTCCATTTCAAATGAGATAACAACTCAAAATGAAACACTTTCATAAATCAATAAGTACACACATTTGCTATACTAACGGAGTCCATCCCTTATCTCCTCCCAAACAGGTTTGAGAGTCCATCCCCTATCTCCCCTCAAACCATGGAGTACATCCCCTATCTCCTCCCAAACAATATGCATATACAATGTATTTAACACTTGTCATATACAATAATCAGTCAATACACGTATTTGCTGTATTAATTCAACCATCTTATTCAATGACTTATTCAATGTGATTAGTTTCAGTTTTCCCTAATCAACATACAATGTCTACAACAATCAAGACTATCCTCCACCGATAGCCCAAAGCAGTTATCTCTAAACATATAATAAATTTATCAACAGATAAAATATCAACAATTCCACAGGTGAGTACTTAAATTATCCAACTACACCATTTAATATCATACTTCCCCAATTTCATGAATTTCAACTTAATTCCACATTTCCCCAAAATTAATTATACAAATTAATTTATCACAACAAATAGGGCTTTTCCCCCTTTCCTCAATATCAACCTTAAGGTTTGATTTCACCAATCTAACAACAAAACTCCATTTTCCATGGTCTAACACACGCATGGAATTTGTAAATCACAAAACACCTCTTTTATAAATTACACAACAACCATACTTTTCCAAAAATTACCCAACATCACCAACTAATCAAAATGACCAAAATCAAAGACAAAGCTCATAAGATGGAGTAGGGTATCCCTACCTCGAAATGAAGAGCTCAGATGGAGAAGATGACCAAAACCCAAAGTGCTCCAAGTCAAAGATTTTTCAGATTAGAATGTAGCCCACACAACCCTCTACCTTTCTTACAAAGAACTTAGGGTAGAAACACACTCTAAGTAGATCAATCCCTAGAGAGAAGTTATGTAGAGGGAGAGATAGAGTCGGTTCTAGGGTTTTGAAAACAAAAGAGGTGAAAAAGTGAAGTGTTTCCCTACTGCTGCCTACTGATATAACACAGGCTTGCTCGAGCAAAGGATTGGTCGGTTGACCGACTAGACACAAATAACCCTCGCTCGAGTGTAGAAAGTCTTGCTCGAGCCAACAATCGAAGCTTCAGGTCTGCAATCCAGAAGCACGCTCTAGCGCAAGAATGCTCGCTCAAGCGAAGAAATCCAAAACATAGAACTCGCTCATTCGCTCGAGCGAAGGAAATCAAACTCGAGCGAAGAATTACAACTCACAGGTCTAAAACTGGACGCAGACGCAAGCTTGAGCACAAGACTTCTCGCTCGAGCCACAAGACGCAAAACTCAACTCTCGCTCGAGTGAAGGAACCCTGGCTCGAGCGAAGGAACAAGAACAAAGAGCTCGCTCGAGCGAGAAAAGACTCGCTCGAGCGAAGACACCAAATTCTGGGCAGCAACCATTTGCTCCCAAACAATAACCAACCTGTAACAAACCTGCCTATAACATCCTATAACTCAAATACAAAGTATTGAAGGACGGAAACAAGATATAAACCACAACTGACATCCATGGAACCAAGTCTGGATACAACAACCAAAGAAGAAAGAACCGGGATCGCTATACAATAGTTTTCAATTGTAATTCAAAATCCATTATAACAATGAAATGGAATGGCAATGCAATATGTAACAATGCATTAAGATAGTTCTAATTTCAATTCCATCACACAATGCTCCATTGTGATCAATTTCCATATCTCTATCAATGTAATGTCATTATACAATCCCAAAAGATAATATAATAATGTCAATGTTCATGTATTTACCATATGTAAATCAACAACTTCCAACTTATAGCGATCTCGGTTTTTCCTTTCTGTATCTGTTGTATTTCGGACTTTAGTTTCGTGGAGTTGGTGGTTGTATCTACCTTGTTGTCGTCCTTAAATTCCTTTTTGAGTTTTAGGATGTGTTGGGCATGTTTCGAATAGGTAGATTGAGTTTTGGTCTCAAGTGTTGTTACCCAGGTTTTTGGTTTTACGCTCGAGCGGGTAATTCTACGCTCGAGCGGAGTTTGGTTTTTGGTTGTCCGCTCGAGCGGGCCTTCTTGCGCTCGAGCGGGGTTTACACACTCCTAGTATTTCGTGCCCCTGCAAAACTTCTACAGGTGTGTTTTTCACGCTCGAGCGGGTTTCCTACGCTCGAGCGGGTCGCGCTCGAGCAGGTAGTACTTTGTCTGTGAAAGTTCTAGGAGGGGGAAATCTACGCTCGAGCTGATTGGTTTTTGCGCTCGAGCGGGCCTTATTGCGCTCGAGCGTGTCCAGATTTTTATGCTTGACACTCGAGCGCTCTATTCTACGCTCGAGCGGGAATATCGTATATCAGTTGGTAGCTAGGCGTTTTAAAATCACTTTTACATTCTCTCTCTCTCTCTCTCTCTCTCTCTCTCTCTCTCTCTTTTACTTTCTAAAAACAAATTTTGAGAGCCTCTCTCTCTAGGATCTCCCTTCTCTCTAGGGTTTGATCTAGTTAGAGTGTCCCTCTATCCTTCAGCCTTTGTAAAAGGTGTGTTGATCGTCGAGGGCATCGTTTTGATCCGTGGATCTTGGTGTTTGGAGCATTTTGGTTTTCTTCAACTCCTCCATTTGAGCTCTAACTTCGAGGTAGGGATATCCTACTCCATCTTATGAGCTTTGTCTTTGAATTTTAGTATTTTGATATGTTGGGGGTTGTTGGGTAATTTTGAGAAAGTTTGGGGTCATTGTGTAATTTTCAAAAGAGGGGTTTTCAAATTTATAAACCCAAATGTGTGTAATACATTAAGAAAAGGGAATTAATGTTAGATCATTGATGAAAATGGAACCTTAGGGTTGTTGTGAGAATTATGGAAAAATGCCCTAATTTGTTGGTAAATTAATTTGTATAATTAATTTCGGGATATGAGAAATTGAATTGAGAATGTTGGAATTGGGAAGGTATGGGATGAAAGGGTGTAGTTGGATTAATTTATCGCTCACCTAGACATAATGTTGATATTTTATCCATTTGGTGCATTTATGTCCTGTTTAGAAATAACTACTTTGGGCTATCGGTGGAGAATAGTCGTGATTGTTGTAGACAATGCACGATGATTAGGCAAACTAAAACTAATCAATGGAATGTGTCATCGAATATGACGGTTGAAAGAATACATTAACTTTATGTATTGATTGATGATGTATATGATAATTGTTTATATGCATTGTGTTGTTTGGGAGGAGATAGGGGATGTACTCCACGGTTTAGAGGAAGATAGATGATGGACCTGTAAACCGGTTAATGTTTGGGAGAAGATAGAGGATGGACTCCGGTGATATAGCTCATATTCTTATCCGTTGAAGTGTTGATATAGCTCATATGCTTATCTATGGAAGTGTTGATATAATTCATATGCTTATCTACCGAAGTGTTGAAATAGCTAGTATGCTTATCTATTGTGAAATGGAAAATGGTTAATATGAGTTACTATCTCATGTAAGTTGTTTGGCCAGCTTTTGAGCCATAGTTATGAATTGAGAATTGGATAAGAAATGGAAAGTGAAATGTAATATGGACATGATTGTCATGAAACTGTAACACAGTACAAGTTGGAATATAAGTGTGGACCATCTATGGAATGCTATTATTTTAGTCATTGTTTATGGTTAGTTTAGTGTATTTCTACTGGGCTGTGGCTCACCCTATATGGGACATCATTTTCAGGTACAGGTAGCATGCCACCTCCAAGGACATAGCTTGGGAGGCTTGCGACTGTTGGACTGTTTTGTGTATTTGGTTGTATTACATATATATCAAGCCAAGGGATTTCTTTGTATAGAGCTAGCACTCTTTTTTGTAACCAAGTGTTGACTTGGAAAGTTGTAAACCTTTAGGGCATTTAATTTTGATGTCAACATGTAATACACTTTTGTAAAGATTACTCTGATGGAATATATTTATGCTTTATTCTCTTATGTCTAAGCATGCTATTGTTGGGTGAATTATGGGTTTATTTTGAGGGCGTTACACAACTTAGTCTTTTCAAGACAATTCAACAATATTCTTTATACACAACAAACTTTCAAAATCAAACATTTTCTTATCTTTCCAAGAATCTCATTTAAATACCAACATGGAAATCTTCTACCGGTTACCAAAATCAAAACTTTTAAACAGAGGTTCATCATTAGCAATAACATATAACACCAAGATGGGTTCAAGGTTTCATCAAAGTCTAACTCACATACTTCATCAATGAACGGTAATTACAATCTTTTCAAAACTTATCCCCATCCCAAACATTTAATAGAATCAAATTCCCATTTTCTCATGCAAGTGAAATCTTAGGATCTTCAACTTCAATCATAATTCTCAATAAGTATAAGTAAATATCCCTACACTTAAATCAATTATACCAAAATCTTCTCTTGACTATAATTATAAAATATAACACAAGTGCTCACTTTCCAATTATCAACATCTACCCCATCAAATTAAACCATGAAAAAAAAAGAATAAATAAATAAAAGTTTGATAACTCATTTTTGTGGGTGTTTGGGAAGTTGGTTTTTATATAGGTTTTTTTAGTTGTAGGATATTATTGGAGAAATTTTTTTTGGTGTTTGGGAAGATAGTTAAATTTTTTTGTGGTTGGATGTGATGTTTGTGAGAGAAAAAATGAAATGATTATGGGGTTGGATGTGATATTTTGTTTGGATTTGTTTTTTTTGGTTTTGCAAAAAAATTGTCTTTTAGTGAAAAAAATCACAAAAAACCCAACAAAAATTCTTGCCAAACACCACCTTTGTTTTAATCCAACTCATCCATTTGCTCTAAACGAGCTAAAATCACATTCTATTCTTTTCTTGTAAAAAACTGACAATCAATTCAAATATCTCATAAAAATTTTGAAGTATGAAATTATTATTGTAACATTACTCAACTAGTAAAACTAGGAACCCAATACCATACCACATCAACTTAATCTTGCTTATTTCTCCCAATCTTATACATCGTCAACTTCATCACTTTTAATCTCATAATATTAAAAGTTAGGAATTAAACCCAATAACACTGCTTTAATCACGAAGGATTTAAAATATTAACTAAACTAATTTAACTCGTTAAATTAGTAAGTCCATCATATTTACCATCTTCCAAATTAATAACACCAACTTAACCTCACATGCCCTCATCTCTCAAATACACCCACATTTCATGCCTAGTCAATTTTCCTTAAATCTCTACAATTATCAATTTCACAACTTTTCTAAAATTAATAAATGAACATGATATTTACATAAAAAAAATTTAAATATGCCCAAGAGTAACATTTTCAAGGTTGTAAGTTCAAAAGTTTACGTCTCACATTTTCATCCTCGCAAAAATGAACACAACTAAATTGTCAACATATCACCTTCCATAAAGTTTCATGAATATAACACTTTTAAAGCTTTTAATCCCAAAACAACTCTATAATCCCAACTTAACAATTTATATAATATTCATCAATATCAATTTATTTTTCTCAAAAATAAATTCCAAAATCAAAGATAAAAAAATATATATTTCAACTTTATATTTCCCAAAATAAATTATCTAATCACACTATGATGTTGATACAACCCACACAACTTAAAAAAAAAAAAAAAATCAGATTTTTTTTATACAAAATTATCAACACAAGATTATTTTCCCAAATCATGTTCAAACTACCAATATTCTTAGCATTTCACATCATTTTTCTTACAAAAATTAACCAAACAAAAATCCGAGAGATACATATATACAAAACCTCCTATAATGATATATTTTTTCAAAATATCCATAACATAACTTTAATGTAATAATATAAAGAAAGTTTCTACTTCAAATATGAAGAAAAGTTAATCCGAAAATGCAAACATCACCCGATCATGAATTTGAGACCACCATTGCGAAGATCACGACAATCTTTCCGACTTTCATTTACAACACTTTTATAAAATCTCACTCTAGGAATTCCTATTTAAAGCTCAAAGGTTGAGCCAACAATAGAAGAATAAGGAAAGAGAGAGACGGACAGAGGGGAGAAACCCTCTGTCAAGCCAAACAAAAAAGAAAATGAAAGGAAAGGGAAAGCAGAAGTGGGACAAGGAACAAGGAGGGGGGCTGCCCCCACGTGGTTGCACCTTTCCAAGAATTCTCACCCAATTCAATACATAAATTAATATAAAATAGGGGTCTTTTTTGATAAATCCTATTTGTAACTGTTTTATCCCATAAAACCCAAACTATTTTTGAATATTCCATTAGGTCCATTAATTTTAAAAGGACGAAATAACCCTCCCTCCACTTCTCCCTCGTGTAATTGATTCTGAAAACAAACCCATTTCGATTCCATCTATTCAATCCACAAAAATTCCCAAACAAAATCTCATCATCGACCCTAGATTCACATCGCCTCACCGTAACCCTAGATTCACATCGCCTCACCATCGTCGTCGTCCACCGTCCACTGTCGTTGGGCATTGCTATTCCTCTTCATCTCACCGCTGCAAAGGTTTACATCGGAAGGAGGGTGGTTCGTTGTTCCACAATTTCGGTTAGTCGATTGAGTGTATTCCATTGACTAAGTGTGGTCCATAGATTTTCGTACCCACCCACCATGAAGAACAAAAGTAAGCAATATCCTTCCACCTTCTGTTTTGCAATCATAATGTGATCATCGATGTATAAATTTACATTGCCGTATTACTGTTATTGTTTTTGAATTTGATTTTGTAAACATTGATGATGTCAACATTCACATTAATGTTGATTTAGTTTTGGCAGTTTCTATCTTTACGCTTTTCATTATCATTAATGGATAAACTCACAGTAGTAGACACTGGTGTGAACATTCACATCAGTATATAGTAATGTAAATATTCACATTATTGTCATTGTTGATGTTGTTGATTGTTGATGTCCATAGAACCCCCAATCTTCACCCAAAAATGTGAGGGAATATGATATAAATATTCACATTGTGACATCAATGTCAGACTTGTTGGTGTTGTTGGTTCCATCCTTTATTTTTCAGCAAATTATAACATAATGTGATCACCAATGTATATATTTACATTGCCCTATAACTATTCACTACAACAAAAATAGTCTTTAGAGACGAAAACTAATGACAAAATTTTTTTTTGTCACGAAATATGTATCTTTTAATGACGAAAATCATATTTCGTCCCAAATGTATCATTTTTAGAGACAAAAATAAAATTTCGTCACCAATCTAAATCATAATAAAAAAAATAGGTGACGAAATTATATTTCGTCATTATTTATATTTTTTTTGTCACCAAATATTTTTCCGCTAATATTTTCGGAGGGCGCCAAAATTAATAGACTTTTGGTGACGAAAAAATTTGTCACCAATTATAAAATTATTAATGACAAATATATTTTTGTCACCAATAATTTGGTGATATTTTAATATCATTTAGTGACAAAATTATTTTTGTGGCCAATATTTTTATCTTTGGTGAAGAAATAATTTTGTCACCAAAATATAATTTAGTCACTAAATATTTTAGGGGAAAATAAAAATGTTTTGTTACAATCGGTTCCTCTTCTCAATCACACATAATCATTTCTCTGTTCAAACCTATTTCTCGGTTCAAACCTATTTCTCACACACACACACACACACACACACAGACGTTATAATACACAGGGCCCTCACCGTCGCTGCTCACATTGGACCCACTGCCACTCTACCATTTCCGACAACCCTCACCACCGCCGCCGTTAGCCCCTCATTTCCTCACCGCCGCTGCTGTGCCGATCGGAGAACACCGCTGTTAGTCTCTCTCTCTCTCTCTCGATGCTTAAAGGCTGTGGGTGATTTTGGTTGTTGATTACTTTTTAATTTACTCAAAATGGAAATTTTACGAGTGTTTTGATCAATTCGATGTAAAAAGAAATTGAATTTTTGGTTGATTTTTTGTGTTAGTTTTGATTTGATCCCTTCTGGCATTAGGGTTTAGTTGGAATGTCGTCAATTTTTTGCAAATTTATTTACTTTCGAGGGTATCTCTACTGATATCTGAGGCTGTGGGTGATTTTGGTTGTTAATTACAATTTAATTTACAGGAAATTGGGTTTATGATTATGGGTGCTTCGATGGATTTGACGAGACTGATCAATGTAAAAGAAAATGAAAATTTGGTTTAATTATGTGTTAGTTTTGATTTTATCCCCCTTCTGGCATTAGGGTTTAATTGGAATGTACTCAGATTTTTGCAAATTTATTTACTTGAGATTTTGTTATATTGATGGGACTTTAGTTTTGATTTAATCGTTTATCTCTTTATGTAGAGTTTGTAAGTTTTAGAACTTTATAGGAGACATTGATTCCTGTGACTGAAACCTGTGCCATTGGGATTAGATAACACTTGCTATTGATCTATGCCATTGGGATTAGATAACACTTGCCATTGATCTAGGCCACAATGTTGGGAGTGAATTAAGGTATATTGCCCATGTTTAGGCTAAATTTTTTTTTTCTCTTACGTTAAATAATAACGCCTGACAATAGAATTTTTATTTTTATTTTTGCAATCTAATGAAAAATATCTCATTAAAGTGAACAGTGAATGCGATATGCTGAAAACTATGCCAAGCACCTCTGTTTGATACTCAAGTACTGCTTGCTGAATTGCAAAATTAAAAACAGTTAACAACTGGTTATGATTTTCTGTTTGGACCATATGCAACTTTAGTGTTTCTCAACATCAAGCTCATGGGAAACTTATGATTTTTGGAATGTCCAATTTTCTCAATGATGATTTGGTCATGGCATGAGATCAATTTGTTGATAAAAATATACTCATATCTCATTTTATTTCTCAACTGGTTAGGTCTGTGTGATATCCCTATCAGGCTGCTGCCTTTTCAGTTATAATGCTTTTATGATTGGCTAGTTACTATTTCAAGGATATATATGAGACATTGTAATCTTACTTATATATTATCATGAATTTTGATTCAGGGATTTATCTTTGGCGTCTTATTTTATTTTTTCAATTTAAATTATAACATGAAACATGTCAAACTACATATATTCTCTTCATTAGATTGGCCGACCAATGTAGCTCTTATTTTCTATATTTTTGCAATGACAACACTTGCTTTGCTTCGACATCCCGATCATTGGATCTCTGGTTATTCATCTATAAGTTTTATACCATCTTTTTAAGTATTTTGCAGCTTTATAATATGCTATGATTTAATAATCAGTTCTAGACTTCAAAACATTATAATTAGTTTTACTCTTTATGTCCCTTCTTTTACCTTGGTATTTATACTACAAGTTTCAATTTCTTGAATAGCATACACAACCATTATTTTTGGATTGTTACAGTTGATATATATCAAATAATTGCATCTCCGAGCACTGACAATGAGTATATGGGCATATTGGTTTCTTATAGTTGTTTCATATTGCTGAGGTGCTCATTGTTTTATTACAAAAAAAAAAAAAAAAGTGCATCGGTATTCATTTACTAAATTTCCTTTGACAACATGTTAGTCAGTAGTCCATGCTTGAACTAGCATTGTCATCTAAATTGAAGGATAAATTTGTTGGGAAGGACCTAAGAAGCAAAATGAACTCTTAGTTATAGGTAATATAAATCAAATAATTGTTTCTCCCACTGTTGTCAAAAAATGTATATGGACATATTTTTTTGACAAGTTCAAAAAATGTATGGACAATTGGACATTTTGGTATATTCGTAGTTATTCCATTTGATTCCGAGGCTTTATTTGTTTGTTGAAAATAACATGTCGGTATCAATGTTACATTGAACAATATAACTATGTGGTTTTTAACTAATGTACCTGTGCTGTTTTCTTTTTGGTTCCTTTGCAAGGACATTCTTCAATTTTGCAGAATAAAGGTCCTTGAGATAATAAGGTCAAAGGCTTACACAATGTAGTTAATGAAATTAGTCTCCTTGATGTGCATTTCACATAATCAAAAGTAAATATAGCAGGTTCATAAAAAAAAGGCTTCATTGGAAGTTGTGTCATTCGTGATTGGTGGTTAAATTGTTTTCGTAAAATTACATAATCATGAACTGTGACCCATGGTTGTCTTATATGTGAAAAAGGATTTTGCAGAGAGGTGTGGGAAATGTAGTTATGGTTGTCTTATGTGAACCATAGGGTCATGGCTAACGGAGAGGTTGGTTTTTGGTTGAGCGTGTTAGTCATGATATGTTACATGCATTCTTGTTTATGTTAGTTTTTGATTGTTTTAAGTGGACTGATGTTTTAAGCTAAAATTCGGTGTTTCTTCGAGTGTCTTATGAAAAGCAGAAAGCAATGTCTCTTGACTTAGTTTGGATGTGTCGTATTTAAGTGGACTCTCACAATTGTTGGTTATTAGTGACTTCTAGTTATCTTTTGCTTCTAATATAATAGGTCACTAGATCGATTAGAGGAGTAATTTTTATTCAGTATTTCATTATTGATGTTTATATGATAGAACATCTACAAATCAACCAACTGGGGCTATCCTATTCCCACCTCACTAGAAGGTCAAGAGTTCATCTTTTGTAGTTGCAAATCTGTTGTTTGTTTGTTTGGGGAAATGAACTACAAGAATAATTGCTATTTAGAAATATAAAATGCAGACAAGCTCGTGTGTGAAAATGTTAATTTTGTCAATAAACCTCAATTTCTCTCTTTACTGGTCATCCTTTTTATTTGTGGGGGAGTACAAATTTTATTTATTGTTTTGACCTTTATTATTCTCTTAAATCATTGTTGGCACATAAACTTCAACTAAATTTATGTTAAAATTTCAAATTCGATCAATTAATCAATGACACGTATAGAACCGTAGGGTTTAATTGGAATGTACTCAGATTTTTGCAAATTTGTTTACTTGAGATTTTGTTATATTGATGGGACTTTAGTTTTGATTTAATCGTTTATCTCTTTATTTAAAGTTTGTAAGTTTTAGAACTTTATAGGATATGAATCATAAAATGAAAAGAATGTTGTTAGGGATCTATAGTCCTGCCCTATATATTATAGGCTGTTTGTCGCACTCCATTTTTGACTTAAAATGATGTTCTTTTGCCCTAGAATTCTCATCTCGGCAGACCTTGTGGTTAACTTTGCCTTCTCTCATCATATAACTCAAATCACCTTAGTTTGCATACATTCATACATATATACATGCCCTTAGTGGTTGCACTGTAGCTTCAAAAGTTTGATACTG
Source organism: Camellia lanceoleosa (assembly GCA_025200525.1). Classification (NCBI taxonomy): domain Eukaryota; kingdom Viridiplantae; phylum Streptophyta; class Magnoliopsida; order Ericales; family Theaceae; genus Camellia; species Camellia lanceoleosa. The sequence goes on along the minus strand of CM045762.1, from coordinate 162,028,281 downwards.
ATAGACATATCTCATGTCCCAGCTCTATAGGACTTGAATGGAAAATTTAATACCCAGAATAGAGGGAAAACAATGCAGCTGTTATGATCTGCTGTTCTATTCCAAGAATCAAAATGTTATGCTATCATCCGTTGAGCAAAGTAATGACAGTTTTATGTTTGCTTTTGCGCAGGTATGACTATTCTGGGTATGGACAGTCTTCTGGGAAGGTGTGTGGCAATCGAAAACTTTTCTAGATGAAAGTGAATTGTTAAGTTATATAGTGTGCCTTGTAGTGATAGAAAGTGTCATCTACGGCACATAGCTTCCGTGTTTTGCAGCCAAGTGAGCATAATACATATGCAGATATTGAAGCTGTGTATAAGTGTCTTGAGGAGAGCTATGGTGCTAAGCAGGAGAATATTATCCTTTACGGCCAATCTGTTGGCAGTGGCCCCACGTTAGATCTTGCAGCTCGTCTTCCTCATTTGAGAGCTGTTGTTCTGCATTGTCCTATACTTTCAGGCTTAAGAGTCATGTATCCTGTGAAGCGTACATATTGGTTCGACATCTATAAGGTAACATTGATCTTCTTCAGACCATCAGTTTGTCTATACTATTATTTTGATTGAAAGATTATGCATTTTTTTTTTGGGACTAATTAAATGGTGTTTGTGTTGACTGTGTGCAGAACATTGACAAAATCCCATATGTTAATTGTCCTGTGCTGATTATTCATGTAAGTATGCAATTTTCAACATTTTACCTTTTAGAATTACTTATGGTAATTGAAGAACCATTCTAATAGACTTTTTAGACAATTAAGCCATTGTATAAGCTAGCATGAAACTCTTACCTTCTTTATCTGCCTTGCTTCTTTGTTTCTGTGTTTTTGTGGGTACATGTATATGATCATAACCACGGACTTGGATGACTAAGATCTTATGACTTGATGGCTATAGTTGAGAGTTTTCCATGGTATTTGTCACATCCTCTCTAAGATACTTAACTGGTTTTAGAGAGAGATCCTTAGAAGAAGACAAATCCAAACTATAACCAAGACACATGATGGCCAAATTAGTTCTTAGTATTGTGACTCTTATTTAATTACTGGTTTCTGAACTTCGGCTTAGGTTCGGACACCTCGGGATGGACAAATGTGAGTTGTGGAAATTTACGAAACTAGCACGAGACTCTCGGTTTGAAAACTAAGTTCAAAAATACACTTTTTCACACTTAGGCTTGAAAATAGGCCTTCGGGGGCCAAAATCGTGCAACAGCCATGAGACGGCTCGGGAAACACCTCAAACACCTCGGAACGGACCAATGTGAGTTGTGGAAACTTACGGAATTAGCACGAGACTCCTAGTTTGAAAACTAAGTCCAAAAATGTAGTTTTCCACACTTAAGCTTGAAAATAGGCCTTCGGGAGCCAAAATCATGCAACAGCCATGAGACGGCCCCGGAAACACCTCAAACACCACGGGACGGACCAATGTGAGTTGTGGAAACTTACGGAACAAGCACGGGACTCCCGGTTTGAAAACTAAGTCCAAAAATGCATTTTTCCACACTTAAGCTTGAAAATAGGCCTCTGGGGGCCAAAATCGTGCAACAGCCACGAGACGGCCCGGGAAACACCTCAAACACCTCGGGACGGACCAATGTGAGTTGTGGAAACTTACGGAACTAGCACGGGACTCCCGGTTTGAAAACTAAGTCCAAAAATGCACTTTTCCACACTTAAGCTTGAAAATAGGCCTTGGGGGGCCAAAATCGTGCAACAGCCACGAGACGGCCCGGGGAACACCTCAAACACCTCGGGACGGACCAATGTCAGTTGTGGAAACTTACGGAACAAGCACGGGACTCCCGGTTTGAAAACTAAGTCCAAAAATGCATTTTTCCACACTTAAGCTTGAAAATAGGCCTCTGGGGGCCAAAATCGTGCAACAGCCACGAGACGGCCCGGGGAACACCTCAAACACCTCGGGACGGACCAATGTCAGTTGTGGAAACTTACGGAACAAGCACGGGACTCTCGGTTTGAAAACTAAGTCCAAAAATGCACTTTTCCACACTTAAGCTTGAAAATAGGCCTTTGGGGGCCAAAATCGTGCAACAGCCATGAGATGGTCCGGGGAACACCTCAAACACCTCCGGAGGGACTAATGTGACTTGTGGAAATTAACGGAACTAGCACAGGACTCCCGGTTTGAAAACTAAGTTCAAAAATGTACTTTTTCACATTTAAGATTCAAAAATAGGCCATTGGGGGCCAAAATCGTGCAACATCCACGAGACGGCCCAAGAAACATCTCAGACACCTCGGGATGGACAAATGTGAGTTGTGAAAACTTACGGAACTAGCACGGGACTCTCGGCTTGAAAACTAAGTCCAAAAATGCACTTTTTCACACTTAAGCTTGAAAATAGGCCTTCGGGGGCCAAAATTGTGCAACAGCCACGAGACGGCCCGGAAAACACCACAAACACCTCGGGACGGACCAATGTGAGTTGTGGAAACTTACGGAACTAGCACGGGACTCCCGGTTTGAAAACTAAGTCCAAAAATGCACTTTTCCACACTTAAGCTTGAAAATAGGCCTTCGGGAGCCAAAATCGTGCAACAGCCACGAGACGGCACGGGGAACACCTCAAACACCTTGGGATGGACCAATGTGAGTTGTGAAAACTTACGGAACTAGCACGGGACTGCCGGTTTGAAAACTAAGTCCAAAAATGTACTTTTCCACACTTAAGCTTGAAAATAGGCCTTCGGGGGCCAAAATCGTGCAACAGCCATGAGACGGCCCGGGGAACACCTCAAACACCTTGGGATGGACCAATGTGAGTTGTGAAAACTTACGGAACTAGCACGGGACTGCCGGTTTGAAAACTAAGTCCAAAAATGCACTTTTCCACACTTAAGCTTGAAAATAGGCTTTCGGAGGGCCAAAATCGTGCAACAACCATGAGGCGGCCGGAGGAACACCTCAAACACATCGGGATGGACCAATGTGAGTTGTGGAAACTTACGGAACTAGCACGGGACTCCCGGTTTGAAAACTAAGTCCAAAAATGCACTTTTTCACAATTAAGCTTGAAAATAGGCCTTCGGGGGCCAAAATCGTGCAACAGCCATGAGACAGCCCGGGAAACACCTCAAACACCTCGGGATAGACCAATGTGAGTTGTGGAAACTTACGGAACTAGCACGGGACTCCCGGTTTGAAAACTGAGTCCAAAAATGCATGTTAAATTGTATATGTTACGGATAAGATAATAATTGTCTAATTGACATTTTTTTTTTTTTGTGTTTCATTTTTTTGCAGATTTGAGATTTGATATGGACGTGTTTTGTAATTTGGAGGGCCGATGGTAGCTCATTTTGTGTTTTTGTTCATATTACCTTACATGTATTTTGGTTGTGTTGTAAATTTTATATTTTTGTTAGTATTACGGGGCATGTTTGGTAATCCGCCATTGATATTTTATTTTTGTTGATATTAGTAGACATGTTTTTTGTTGGATATTAGGAGATGTGTTTGGTAATCTGCATACGGTTGATATTATATTTTTGTGGATATTAGTAGACATTTTTTGTGAATATTAGGAGACATGTTTATAATCCGCACGCAGTTCATATTGTATTTTTGTGGATAGTGCTAAAATTCGATTGTGATGTTTATAAAAATGAACAGATTTTTGTATTGGTTTGTAATAGATATTTTATTGAACAGGTTATTGAAATGCGCAGGGAATTGTTACTGAAAAGAAAAAATTTCGGAAGAAAATAGTACTCTCATTTTCAAAAATTTTAATTTTTATTAGTGACGAAATAAAAAATGTCGCTATTAGTTTTCAAAAAATATGACGAATAATTTTGTCACTAATAATATCGTACAAAACAAATAATTTCGTCACATTTGCTCATTTTAGTGACGAATTTTTTTGTCACCTTAATCCATGTCATTGGTGAGGAAAACTTTTGTCACTAAAATATATTTGGTGACGAAATATTTCGTCGCAAAAAATAATTAAAATAAAATATTATTTAGTTTTGGTGACGAAATTGGTGTTTTAGAGGACAAAAAAATTCAACATTTGGAGATGAAATATTTCATCGCCAAAAATAAAAATTAGGTGACGAAGCTGTTTTTCGTCACCAGGTACTTTTTGTGACGACGTATAGGCCACGAATGTGGTGACAAATTTTTTTCGTCACAGATTACTTTAGTGACGAAATTTCGATGTTTGGAGACAAAATCAGTCTGTCACCAAAGCCCTTTTTTGTTGTAGATTGTTGTTTTTGGAATTGATTTTGTAAATATCGATGATGTGAACATTCACATTATTGTTCATTACTAGATAAATTGTTCATTACTAGATAAATTGACATTAGTAGGCACTGATGTGAACATTCACATCAGTGTATAATAATGTGAATGTTCACATTATTGTAATTGTTGATATTGTTGATTGTTGGTGTCCGTAGAACCCCCAATATTCACTCAACAATATGATGAAATGTGATGTAAATATTCACATTGTGATATCAATGTCAGACTTGTTGGGTGTTGTTGGTTCCACCCTCTATTTTTCAGCCAATTATAACATAATGTGATCACCAGTGTATATGTTTACATTGCCCTATAACTATTGTTGTTTTTGGAATTGATTTTGTAAACATCGATGATGTGAACATTCACATTACTGTTCATTACTGGATAAACTGACATTAATAGGCACTGATGTGAACTTTCACATCAGTGCATAATAATGTGAATGTTCATATTATTGTTAATTTCTCAATCACTCATATTATGTTGTTGTTCACATTACATTCTGAACATAATGTTAATATTCACATTGTAACATCCTAAACATAATTTTAATATTTACATTATGAGCATAATGTTAATATTCACATTGTAACATTCTAAACATGATTTTAATATTTACATTGCGAATATAATGTTAATATTCACATTGTCACATTCACATTGAATATTCACACCATATATTTGGTTGTCAACATTCACATTCAAACATATAAGTATAATGATGTGAAGATTAACATCGTGTATACATCGTGTTAGTTTAATAGTTATAATGTGTGACTGTTGTCACCACTTCATGTGAATTTTGGTTTGTCATGTGGTATCACCTCTTCATCTGAATATTTGCACCAGTTATTCACATACTATTTCACCATCATAATCCCATTATTCACATGGCATACTATTTACACTTATTATCACTATTCATTTGTGAACAGTAATATTAAATATGTTCTTATTTGAACAAACAGGTCTTTCCTGTAGATTTGATGGCAAAAGAAAGAGAGAGGAAGCGCGTGCCAAAGGCAAAGCCAATCAAACAACTAGTCCCGAACAAGTGAACATGAAAAAAGTCAATTACCGATCAAATATCACTGGATTGGTGAAACTATTGTAGGCTATGAAATTTACAAATGGTCAATTAAAATGCCTTAGGAAAACACCATTTTGGCCCTTATTTGATTGTTTGATTAGTAATGAAGTCGACCTCAACCATTGCATGAAATATGATGATGTCATTGTACGTATAGTGCAGACATTCAAGCCATCCAGTAGGAGGTTTTATATCGGGGACAAGAGCATTCAGATTTTTAGAAGTGATGTATCACTTATTTTTGGGGTGGACTGCGGCACCAAGCAAATAGACCTCTCTTATGGTGCAAAACCAACAGCTGGCATCATACACCGAATGTGCAAGGATGTTAGTCGGTTAAGCGCTGCAAAAATACGTGAAATTCTGAACGAAGCATTGAAGGGCACAAAGAAACAAGACAATGAAGAGGTTGCAAGATTAGTTTGCACGTATGCATGTGTCAAACTGTTCTTTTCGACGTCCAGAGAAACAATTGGATGGACATTCTACTCATACATGGACCCCATAGACAACATGATTGAGTATGACTGGGCTGAGAGCATCTGGGCAACCTTGATGGGGTTAGTGGGCCAAAACTGGAGAAAACCAGGACGAGTCACCGGATGTGTTATGTTGTTAATGGTGAATCTCATAAATCTTATTCTATATTTAATATGAACATTTACGGGGCCTGTCCACTCATATTGTCGGCAAAAGAAATGTGACATACACATCGGTATACACTGGTGGCAAGGGTGGCATAAGTACAAACTAATGTGAATGTTCATGACAGTGTGAAATGTTAGGAACATTCACATTAATGTGTATTGATATAAACATTGACACCAGTGTTTTGCTCATCTTAGCACCGAAACAAATGTGGAACACACATTACTATGCAATGGTGTGGAAGTTGACATCAGTGATGTGAACATTCACATTATTGTTCAGTAATGGATAAAAACACACATTAGTATACACTGGTGTAATGTTCACATTACTGTTAATTTCTCAATCAGTCATATTATGTTGTTGTTCACATCAATGTGTATTGATGTAAACATTGACACCAGTGTTTTCCTCATCTTAGCACCAAAACAAATGTGGAACACACATTACTAGGCAATGGTGTGGAAGTTGACATCAATGATGTGAACATTCACATCAGTGTTAATTGATGTAAACATTCACATTACTGATGTTTGTTATTTGTTTCAGTACTAGTTATGTGAGCATACAACAATCTTACAACCCTGCAACCCTAATGCCATTATGCGGTGTGTGAAGTGGGACCTCACAACTAGGAATGGCAACGGGGCGGGGCGGGGCGGGGCCGGGGATCACCCTCCTCGTCCCCGATCCCCGACGGTGAAAATTTCCCCATCCCCGGCCCCAATCCCCGATGGGGAACCTGTTGCTGCCCTCGCCCCCGTCCCCTAACGGGGATCGGGTTTCCTCGACCCCGAAAATTCCCCGGTGGAAAAAAAATTCAGCAACAAATCTGCTGTTTAACAACACCACCAACAGATTCAATAACCAAAAAAAAAAAAAAGGAAAAAAGAACAACAGATCTGACAGATTCAATAACAACCGCACCAACAAATTCAATAACAACAACCCAACAAATTAAAAAAAAAAGAGAGAGTAGAATAGAAATGGCGACAAAGAGAAGGGAAGAGGAGCTTCGATGATCGGGATGATCCCTCTCTTACCGACTCTCTGCATCGATGATCGGGATGATCCCTCTCTCATCGACTCTCTGCGTCGATGATCGCGATGATCGGGACGATCGACTCTCTGGCAGATCGGGATGATCGACTCTTTGGCAGATCGTCTCTACGATCGTCTCTCGTCTGCGTTCGACTCTCGTCGATGATTGGGTTTGAGAGGTTCGGGTTTCAAATGTGAGAGAGGGGGAGATAGTAACATAGGTCAGAGATTCAGAGAGAGAGAAGATAAGAGAGAGAGAGTGCAGTCTACACTCTACACTGTGACAATCTTAAACATATATATATATATATAATATAATATTTAAAGAGAGACCAGACCAAACTAAACATATATATATATAATATAAGTCGAGGCTAACCGGGGCGGGGGGGGCGGGGCCGGGGCCGGGGATGAAATATGTATCACCGTCCCCGGCCTGAATATCACCAGGGATTTAATTTTGAATACCATCCCCGTTCCCACGGGGGTATTTTTCTGGAAAAAACCATTCTTATCGGGGACGAGGAGTTGGGTCCCCGTCGGGCCGGGTTCAAATTGACATCCCTACTCACAACCTTACATACCAACATGAGGTCCATATCGTTGGCAAAGCTTGGTTTAAATGAGGTAGAAGTACAACCAAAAATGTTGTGCCCATTCACATAGTGAGACAAGGAACTATGTAACTAACATAATGTCTCCAACTTCAGGTATATGGTGGCGAGCTGATGGCATCCCCAACTGAAGCGAAGATGTACCATCATACCAAGCTGAATGTGGAGCCCAAACCTGAGGTTTTGTTGAGTGCACCAGCAAAGTAAGATGAAAGCAACGATGATGAAATCAAAGACAATCAAGGCAGTGACGACAGTGATGGAATTTATGTCGATGCAATGGACCTAAATGATGTTGAACATGACATCAACACCAGCTTTAAGAACCCCAATGCTGAGAGAGGTATCATCATAGCACAATCAAGTGAGCCGGACATTGTGGATGTACTTATAAAAGAAAACCAAAAAGCTTGGGGTCTCGTACAACAATGGGAAGCAAAATACAAACAGTTGGAAAAATCGTGGGAGTTGAGGGCAAGGGTGATTGCTGCCCTTGAAGTCAAATTATTTGACTAATCGGGCCCATCCAATATTGACATGGACATCAAGAATTGCATGGAGTGGAAAGATACTGAAATTCAGTGGTTGATTGGTCATCAACTTGGAATGTGAAAAAATAATTCTTGAAGACCTTTATGATAATCAATCCACCCACATTATCACTCAAGTCGAAGCACAAAAGGCTCATGACAGCCTTAAGAAGCATCCCATTGCAGCATTAGAACACATTATCAACCCACCATCGAGGGTAAAGCACATCAAGTAGAAGGTAAGGAAAGAGCACCAGTTGGATGAGTTTGAATACCTCAACTTGCCTGGTCAAAAGAAAGGGAAAGAGGGAGCTGAAGAGCAATCCCATGCAGTCCAAATTGTACAAGATTTAGACAAACATCCACAAAAAAAGCACCCAACAAAGTACAAGAAGTTAACCTTGAACAACAAACTGAAGGTTTGGGCCAACATGAGCAAACTCAACAAGCAAAAGGTCCAAATTTTGCACAAGAACAGCGGTGATGAGTAAGTGATCATACATATTCAGACTGGATTTATTTTTATGTTGATGTTAAGCTTCACATATGTGCTTAATAGATTAGATCATTTCATAAATATGCAATGTTGACATTAACGTTTTCTGTAATCACAATGCACAGGTTGCTTGTGTGGCGAGGGGACTCACAGGCTAGAGATGTGTATTTTGATGACATCATACACATCATCAAGGATGAATCAAACAAAAACGTATGGCAATCGTAAATGTGTGCAAAGCGTGCGCGTGCGCGCGCGCACACACACACACACACACACTGTAAAGACACTGTAAATAATGTATTGCCACCCCACTGTTTGCGCAGGTGATAAATGCATATGGTGAAATTCTACTCGAACTACAAGGGCTAGTCAACCCAAGTTTGGAGGATTTAGCATTCATCTTTACAAGCACATGTTTGGTAACCACTACACTTTTGGTTTGTTTATGTTTGATGTTAGTGAGAATGTTCACATGAACAGTATTTGATTTGCATGTTCAATAGATGTCAATGTTCATCTCAACATTATATGCTTATATTGTTAACTTAAATGATAGGCAGATGTGAATGTTAACAACGACATTATATGATAGGTGACATTGTGAACATTGACATTGACAGATGTGAACATTCACAGTGAACATTATATGGTTATGTTGCTAACTTAAATGATAGACAGATGTAAATGTTAACAAAAATATAATATGACAGCCCTAAACATTCTCATTGACAGATGTGAACATTCACATCATTTACATTGAACATTATATGCTTATTATATTGTTAACTTAAATGATAGATAGATGTGAATGTCACAACAACATAATATGACAGGTGTGAACATTCACATTGACAGATGTGAACATTAACATCATTCGTAGTGAACATTACATGCTTATTATATTGTTAACTTAAATGATAAACAGATGTAAATGTTAACAACAACATAATATAACAGGTGTGAACATTCACATGTATAATACATTACATGACTGTTTGACAAATAACAGATGTGAACATCCACATCATTCACATTGAACATTGATATAAATACTTGGTACATCATTGTATGCCCTTTGTGTGCAGAAAGTCATGCAAGAGTACCCCCCACAAGAGAAATAAACTGATTAATTCACATATCAAGGACTATCAAGGCCAGAGATACTTCATATTCCCAATACACGACAACTTCCACTGGACGATTGTTGTGTACGACGTGAAAGACAATGTATGGAGGCATTATAACTAGCTGCGACCAAGACCCAGCATACAGGACCCATATATTGACAAAGCACAAATAGTGGTAAGTGGCTGACACATATAATACTTGTCATGATGTGTAATATTTGAACTTGGACATATGCACTATGTTGCTAGGTGGCTAATATGAAATTTCATTGTTGGCAGAGGGACTACATCGAGGTTATGGTGCGTAACATCGGACCATCATCACCATTATGGACCAAATTATCAGGCCAAAATACTTCGTAGCCAATCATATTAGTAGACATCTGTCCTCAGCAAGCATCGAATTCGTAAGCCTAGAATCAATTTGTACACATCTTCCATAACCTTTACACACCTAAATTTCAAAATCTAACAAGAAGTTTGCATTTTCAGGGTGGATTGTGGGCTTGCAGTTTGTTACATCATGAGGGCGCATGTATACTGCGAAGAAATTGTTGACAGCCTAAATCGCTTTGAATGGTGTCAAATAAGAGACTTATTAGTACACCTTTTTTTCTGAATCACAGAAAGATAGTGCAATGTGAAAACCTATAGGTGGGGGGTGTCCACCTATCACTGTTACCCAAAGCTGTTATCTACATTTAAGACAATTTAGTGTCAATAGATTTGACAAATTAGAGCAGACTAGCTTAATTGTAAATCATTTCTATATCATTACTTGTACTGCTAATTGTCACTCAATATATGTATATGCATTTTGAGGCCTATTTTGTGTTGGTCATGCACATTGAGATTGTAATTTTTTTTTCCTTTGACACATGACATGATGTGAATTTCCACATCACAGAATGATCATACACATTGTTATGTTTTAAAGCCCTACTACATGGATGTTAATATTGTTTAAAGTGTTATTGTAACACAATATGACAGGTGTAAATATGATATTTCTTAACACATAAGTCAATATTCACAGCTAATAATTTGATGATGTGAATATTTACATCGTAACTTTTGATGATGTGAATGGCAGCAACAATGTCAATATTTACACCACGCCTATGCATACATCATAATATACACAAGAACATCTAATTTTTGCTAGCAACAAACACTAACAATTACATTTTGTAATACATATATGAATATTCACATCTTCTGAGTTGATGATGTGAATGGTTACATTCATGTAAACATTCATGTCATCTACTTTGATGCTGTCATTGGTAACAAGAATGTGAATATTCACACCATAGTAATGTTTAAAAGTTCAACCCATGTGCAATTATTTACATAATGTGATTATCTTACACCAGTGTGAATGTTAACATCATGTATTCATCCTTAACACAACAACAAAAAAGGCAGATTGGTGCCTTAAAAAATTAAAAATAAAACACAAATGAAAAACTAATGCATTATTATGTTTGCTAATGCAGCGTAATCTTATTGCAACACAATGTTTGCCAACATAGCACAATCTTATTTCAAAAATCAATATAAGAATCCCATGTAAAACACAATGTTGAAATGAAAAAAAAGTACACCCTATATCGACTCCTTGCATGATTTCCGATTGTGGCTTCCCAACTTATCACATCTCCCGTACCTTATTTGTTTCAGTTTCTCACCCCTTGCTGGGATTCTATTCTTTTTCGGCCTTCCGGGTGGTCTTCTCATAGTTGGTGGGTATATAGTGAAGTCTGTGGGATCGAAAGGCGGCTTTTCCACCAATGGTATAGGGAATATGGCACCCAAATAGGTTGCACGATATGTCTGTACATGAAAGTAATGTTCCACACAATCATTAAGATTATAGCGGCTCTTCTGAATAGCAATAACAGCATGGTCACATGGGAATCCGTTGATTTTCCATTTGAAACAAGAACACGTACGCCTTGCAACATCAACTGTAATAGATGGTATCGAATGAACTTCAAACGCATCCTCATTGGCTTTGCTGTCTTGCCAAGACCTGCTATCATTGAACGAATCCATAAGCATTGTTTCGAATGTAGGACAAATAAGCTCATTCCATTTGTTTGCTTGGTCATGTCGTGCAGACATTTGCCGTATCAACTGAGTACGAATTGTGTCCACCATTTGAGTGATAGGAAGATTACGTGCTTCTTTAATTCAGTTATTAAATGACTCCACTGCATTGGATGTTATCTCCCCATAACGCATGCCCCTGCACAACATCACAAACATTGTACAATATGGAATTTAATTTCTTCAAAACTAAATTTGAAATTTCACATTGCCACAAAACATAACTGAAAACTCACATCACTACCATTCTAAACTTGACAAATGGAATACTTTAGGAAACTATTATTACCTGAAGTATGAATTTGCCCAGTGCTCAGGTGCCAAGTCCTTGAAAAAATTATGTATTCGTTGCTTACCCTCCTCTTTTAATTTTGCTAGCTTTTCATGGAACCCTACCACAGTTGGCTCATAAGCACAGTCACCGAAACTACTTACTAGGTGATCCCTAAATCCATTATCAATTCCTTTCATCCGGTCTCTTAGATTGCTCTTCAAGTGTTGTAAGCAATAACCGTGGTGAGCCAATGGGAACATCTTTGTCATAGCTTCTAACAGACCAAGATTCCGATCTGAAACAAAAGTAATATGGTGCTTACCATCAACAACCTTCCCAAGTTTGTGCAAGAACCATGACCAATTGGCCGTAGTTTGTGAATCAACAATCGCAAAAGCAACAGGAAATAGACCTACAACACAATACCATTACATAACTGTTCACAATATTCCAAAGTGAATAGAAAACAATATAAAGAAAATAGGTCATGTGAATGTTTATATCTACATTGCCTTATTACTATTGTTATTTTTGGATTTGGGTTTGTAAACATCAATGTTATGAACATTCACATTAACGTCTGTAGACACCCCATTTTTGACCGACCTTAAGACTCAGACGTCATCAATTGAGCGTTCGGTGATTATGCATGTTTGAGCTCGTTTCGAGTTTCTGGAGTTTTTGGCTGAGTGCCTTGCCTCCGGGCCTTTGAACTCTTTGTGCTTTTGCTCAGTTTGTGGACCGAATCTTGTTTTCTCTTCCTTGGAGGAAGGGAGAGGTCTTGTAGACCATCCTTTTGTGGTCATGGACCACTTTTCTCGTTTGGAGACTAGTTTCTGATTTCCAAGCCTCCGGCCGCGCACCTTGTCTCGGGACCGCTTAATGTTCTCCGTTTGGCTTGGTTTTTAAACCATGCCTTGTTGCCTCTGTGTAACAAGTCCGCGAGGGGACCTCGCGCTACAGTTTGGACTCCCCTGTTTTGTTTGTTGCGGTTCGTGATTTGAACCAAAGAGTCCAACTCTGGCAAATCGTTTGAGAAAACAGATTTTTGAAAAGTAGTGCCAAACATGGACTGCTTTGCCAGATACAGAGTCGCCACCTAAATATTTTAAAATGGGAAATTTAGGAAACCCTGACTCGGTGCCGAAGGCCACGTGTCCGTCATCACCAAAGTGGTCTTGGCTCGGGAGCTTGGGTACGATCGGGGAAGGTCAGCTATGAGCACCCCCTTTCGCCCGCTCTGAAGACCAGCCTCTACTAACCGTGATATCCGTTTTTGAAAACATTACATGCTCTTATTCCAATTATTAGCCTAGAATTACTATGTTATGCGCGCAGCAAACAAGTATAGACCAGATTGCCTAAATTGGAAATAAACATTGAATATCCATTTGTTTGGAAAACAATTTGAAGTTGCTACTCGCAAGTAGGCTAAAAACGGATTTCAATGAGTTTTCCAACTCAAGCAACCCAACCTCCACCCACAGGCATTCAAACAGTTTATCTCACATAAGCACTTAGCCGCATGGTAAGCATACTGTCATGGCAACATTCACACGCATGTGGTATGCTAAAGTGTAAAATACTTACATCGTACTCCGTGCCAAAACAGAAGCTTATTAGAAATCCATGCATGGGCCTAAACATACTGAAATGTCTAATGCAACACATGCAAAGATGTAAGCTAGGCAGGCTCGGCTATCCTAGACATGGCATGTGAAATGCTACAACTATCACGTATTCAATTTGGAATTGAAGTACGATGCAGTTTGTATGATGTGCCGAGCCCGATGCATGCGAAACAGATGAATGAATGCAAACATGCTTTCATACTGTTATGCTAATTTAAATATGCCTTAGTCTACTATCATAAGCAGATAAATAAAAGGGAAGAAAGACGCGGGGTTGGAAGACATACACACACTCACACACCCTTATTACAAATACGCCTTCACTCGGAGGGACCAAAAGAATATACAGTCCCAAATAATACAGTCCAAATACAAAATGAATAAATTATTACAGAAATTTCTAACTATCAAATTAAATTCAGTATATAACAAAAAAAGGGGCCTCAGGATGCGCGAATGATGTGTGCTCGAATCCGACTCGCCCGGAAACCCGCATCATGACACTGCTGCCTCTGTTCTTACTGCCCTGTCTCTCCAAAAATTGCCAAAGTCCCAGAACACCTTCCTTGCATACTTCTGTACACCACCGGCTGGATGGAATGGCCACCGGCCATGTAAAATGATCACCGGCTTCTTGAGAGGTTATCGGCTACCCATAAAGTGCCGGTCGGCACTCTATACTGCCGGTCGGCACAAAATTCCTGCAGAGGATGGCTTGACAAAGAATAAAAGTGCAAGGTGCATGATATGGATTTTAGAGCAAATGTAAGCATGGTCAATGCTCCCTATCATGTATGGGACTCAAGGAAGCATGACCCTTGGTTCTTGGGCCATCAATTATGCATCTTGGTGCATGATAGCCTAAGGAACCAAGATTGCATTTTAATGTAAAAATGCATGCAAACACACAAATGAAACCAAGACCTTATCATGTGTTGGTCAAGGGCCTTGGGGACCAAGAGTTGAAACAAGTTGCACCACTTGTAGTGTGAACTTCCCTCAACCCTTATGCTTGGTTTGACAACCCCAAACCAAGCCATGAAATGCATGTATGCAACATAGCTCAAATGATGCAACATGGGAATTAGGATGCAAGCACACCAAATGTCATGCAACTACCATGTTAAGCATGCAAAATGCTAGAGTATACAAGATGCAAATGTCATGCAAACATGGGCCAATCAAGCAATAAGACCAACATACTACAACACTTAATGAATCAATTAAGCAATAGACATGAGGCAAGCATGTGATGGTGGAATAGACCACAATGGGGCAGCCCCCAAACCAACCCAAAACAGTGGCAAAACATGCCCAAAATGGTGGCCAATTACCTATGCAAACATGCAAGTCAAAGGACCTAAGATTAAGGCACAAAGGGAGTACTCCTTGCTACCATCAACATGGCCACTCATGGCATATATTAGACCATCGAAACAGATTTTAACAAATGAAATGAGCCCCCAAAACCCAACAACAAGGCAGCCCAAATGCTCTAAACATACAAGCATGCACAATGCTCACTTTAAAGCATAAGAGACCAACATTTCAAAAGATGGGAGAGATGATACATGGAGGCATATAAGCATGGCATAAGGACTGAGATAGCATATTAGATGATTACAAATCACTAAAATAGCCTAACCAAATGCATGCTAAGAACTCACATCTTAAGACTAACAAGCCTTAATGCAAAACAACTTTGTCAAACATACCAAACATGGCAAAATCAGTGGCCTACAGCCTCTAGACATGGCAAAATGATGCTAATATCTTCTTGAAGTGAGGCTCATACATGGAAGAAACATGGCCTAAACTCATGGCTCATTTCTAGGCAAACTAGAGCATTACAAAGCAAGTATAAGAAGCATGCTAAGGACCACAAAACCAACCAAAAACAGAGATGATATATGATCCAAAACACCCAAATAAGCTCTGAAATGAAGGCATATAAGACTAAAAATGCATGCTACTATGTGAGCCAAAGTAAAGACCAAAGAGGGACAAAAGGGGGTATCCTCCTATATACGACTCAAAATACCTCACAACCGAAAACCCACTTTGGTTTTCGTGGTGAAGACCAAAAACACCAAGTTAAACAAGGCTTCAAGAAAAGGGGCTAAAATAGCCAAAACAAAGCCTAAGAGGGTGAGTTTGTGCTCAAACCCCCAAGTGACCTCAATGAAGGTTCTAAAGTAAGAAAATATAAGACTTTTTTTTGTTGAACACAAAGCCAAAAACACAAAGTAAGATAGGTAGAAAGCTAGTGCAAGTTTGGGGAAACTAAAGCAACATGCTTACCTTTGAAGACTCCTTGAAGAACAAGTGATGCAACCCTCCTCTAATGATCAAAACCAGTCCAAAATCACAACAAACAACCCTCCAAGTCCCTCAATCTCGGAGCTAGGTGTAATAGTGTGTGTAATGGTGCAAAAGTAAGGTAAAACACACTATTTAGGCCAAGAAACACACACAATGGATGAGGGAAGGGAAGATATAGATATAGATAGATATATATCAGAGATATATAGATATAAGCTCTGGTTTTGTGTTGGAAATGGCTAACCCTTGACAAAGGGAGATGAATGGTGCTTATATAGGCCAAGACTAAGCCTCAAGACTTAATGGCTAAGCAAAGGAAAAGGGGCAAAAGGTGAGAAGCCAAGACAGCTGTCCAAGCTTCTCCAAGAAGCTTGAGCAAAAGGGTCAACCTTCTAGAAGGTTTAGGGGTGCAAAGGTGCAAAGGAGTCACACCTGTGCACGGGGGAGTGTGAGGGTGCATTCCAGCTGGCACAGCTGGCATGCACCATGCCTCAGAGGTGTACAGAGTGCACGCCGGCCACAAAAAAAGATCATCGGCACAAAAAAGTGCCGGTCGGCAACATAAAGTGCCGACTGGCCAAAGCTTTTAACAAAATAGTGCCGGTGGAACCAATATGTAGCCGGTGATGGTAGAGGAAGGCCGGTGGGCTTCAGGGATGGCTAACAAGCCTCTCCCTACCCTCAAATGCTAAAACACACAAGTCTTGGTGTAAAACCAAGCACAGAACAAGTCGGTTGAGAGGTCCTAAGGCACGACGCGCAGCCGGGACCTCCGGGAACTCAAAACGAACACAAATATGGATAATCACCGAGCGTTCCAACGGTGATGTCCAAGTCTTGAGGACGGTCAAAAATGGGGTGTCTACACTCTGCCTAGAGGGACACTGTGGTCTGGGAGACCACTTTTGGTGCTCATAGATTAGTTTTCGGGTCTCCCGGCTGCGCACCTTGCCTCCCGATCTCTCGTCTTGCATCCGTTTTGGTTTTTTTGGTACGAACCTTGTTTTCCTTGTTTGGAAGGTGGTACAAGGGTGTGAGACCCGTTTTTCCCCTTGGAGACCACTTTTCCTCCTGCCAGCCAATTTTCTAGTTAGGAAATTGGTTTTCTTGGTCTTTGGGCCACCTTTTCTAGTCGGCCACCACATCATTGTTTTGTTTTCAGTGTGCAAATCATCTCCCCCCCATGGCCGACCACTTTTTGCTCTGACCGACCACTTTTACTGGTCGGTCGACCAGTAGAAGTAGCTGGCCGACCACTTCAAGTGATCGGCAGCTTTTCATCACCTCTTTGGCGATATTTTCATCCAGCTGGCATAGCTAGAAGGCACCAGAACTATCCTCCATACATGTGTATGGAGGGATGGCCTTGGACCCCAAGCTTGTCCAACAAGCTTAGCTTTTGGTTCTCTATAAGAGAGAACCTCCCCCCTCCTCCTCCAGGTTCAGATTTTAGTGCTTGAGAGTTATACATACGCCTTTGTATCTATCTTGTTCTTGTTCTTCATTTTTGTGCCTTAAAGTGTAGTTTTATGATACTTTAACACACAAACACACACTCAAACACCATCCTTTTGTTGCTGAGGTGCTTAGGAGCTGGTTTTGGTGTTGTTAGATTGGCTTGAGCTTGGAAAACCTGCTGAAGTTGTGGTTTTGAAGGTAGTCTTCAAGTGTGAGCTTTTAACCTTTTAAACCCCCATTTTTTCTTAAGCTTTTAGCCCTACTTGCATGCTGATTTAAGCTTAACTTTCTACTACAAAAAGTTCTATTTTTTAGTCCTTAGCATGTTTGTTTAAGGTCACTTTTGTGTTGGGGGTGGTCTACCCCCTCTTAGGCCTTGTTGGGCCTTGTTTTGAACCATCCTTTTAAGCTATTGGGATCACCTTGTTTTGGCCTTCTCACCACTGAAATCCAGAGGATTTTTAGTTGTGGAAATGGTGTTTTGAGGTCCCAAATAGGAGAGGGTCATCCCCTCTTCTTGTGTCTTGTTTACTTGATTCATATGCCTCATGTTTGAGCATGTTTGTTAAGCTTTTGCTGGCCATATCTTAGCGTGTATTTGGGGTTATTTCAGCATGTCATACCATTGTTTTGGTTTGGTTTTGTCATCTCATGCTTGCCTTATACACTTGTAGTGTAAATCTCACAAACTAGTCTTGTATGCTTCATGAAGTAGCATGTCATTCTAGCTAGTTTTGAGTCTATCTCTGCATGTTTTTGGTGATGTTTTGCCATGTCATACCTCTTTTAAGGTTTGGTTTGTTGGCCTTTGCATGCTTCTTGCACTTGTAGTGCAATTCCATGAATTAGCCTAATGTGTACCATGCTTTAACATGTCATTCTAGCATGCTTTTGGCTTAACTCTAAGAAGTTTTTGTCCATGTTTTAGCATGCTCTAGCTCTGATTTGTGTTGTTTAGGTCATGCATGTCATACTTTGTATAGCTATAATGCATTCTAGCTTGTTAGCTTTGTGTATCAAGTCCACTAGCATGCATTGCTTGGCCTATTTGAATGATTTGGCATCATTTGTTATGAGATTTCAGTCCATGTTTCATGGTCATGCATTCACATCTATCACTCTTTCCATGCGTTGGAGGGTTGGTCTTTTATGCCTTAAGAATGAGTCATTGCGTATGCCTTCATGCTTAAGCTTGAGAGCTATCATTTCAATGTGTTTTGGGGGTTATTTTGCCATGATATAACTCTGATTTTGTTGGCGAAGCCATCCCATTCTTGGTCTTGGTAGGTGTAGTGTAATCCTCCCTTTTGGCCTTGCTTATTTCATGCTTTATGCTTACCATGCTAGCTTATTTTGGCTTCCTTCCATAAATGTTTTAGACTCATTTTGACATGTTCTAGGACTATTTTGGGTTGTATTTGCCATATGCTTCATGTTTTGCATAGTTGTAGTACAAGTGCCTGTGCTAGCTTTGAGTTTTGAGTACCATAGCATGCCTCACTTGTGTTGTTTGGATGATTTGGCATCATTTATCATGACATTTTAGAGCATTTAGGACTGCCATGTTCCTATTTCTTTCACTCTTTAAGTGCCTTTGAGTGTTATGTACTGTTGCCTAGTTTATGGCTTAGCTTGTATGCCATCTTGCCTAGGCCTTTGAGCCCTTATCTCAGCATGTTTTGGTCTTTGTTTAGACCTATTTAAGCTCTGTACATGATTGGTTCATGCATTTGTGCCATGTATTGCATGCCTCCTTTGTAGCCCTCTATGCTAGCTTCATGCTTTAAGGACCCTTGCATGCTATACTTGTATTGTTTGAATGATTTGGCATCATTTCATACCTTATTTCAGTACACTTAGTGTTGTTACACTTCCACATTTTTCACTCCTTGAGCACTCTTGAGAGTTGTGCTCTTAGGCCTTGTTTGTAGGCCAATGCTTATACATGCTTGTATATGCTTTTGGTGCCTTCATTTTTAGCATTATGGCCACTGATATGGGCATGGCTGAGGTCTGTCCACATTTGGTTTAAGTCCATTTAGCATTGTGTATTCCATGTCACCTTGCATTGTGTATGCTCATATTACATCGCATTGTGTATGCTCGTGTTTCATTGCATTGTGTATGCTATGTTGTTATGTGCATTGTATATGCCAAGTTATAGTTGCATTGTGTTTTGTATGCCTTGCATTGCATGATTGCATGCTTAAGTTGCATTGCATGTTTGCATGTTGTTTCTTGCATTTTGTTTGGAATAGGTGTTAGTCCAAACACAAGGAACAAGGGACATTTCATACTTAAAGCGATGAAACGTGCCTCAATTCTTGGTCGCCGACGCTCTTGATCATACATGATAGAGTTTTAGGCTTTATGTGTTTACTTGTGCATTCATTTCAATATTGAATAGTGTAATTTGGCTTCTTGGCCATCATGCATCGAGATACGTGATTGGTGGCCCGAGGGTCGAGAACCACACTCCCTTGAGCTCATGAACTGATATGGAGGGTGGTTGTGCACACATATCTTACAAATACATTGCCATGCCCTTTCTTGCTCTCTGTTGCAGCAAAGTGGAGTCTGGCAGCAACAACTGGTCGGCCGACCAGTAATACTAGCTGGCCGACCACTTTTTCTAGTTTTCAGCAAAGAAAAGTGGTCGACAGGTGGTCTCCCTCCTCAACAACTGGTCGGCAGCCCTCCCACAGGTCCCCAAGGTGAGTTGGAAGCTTTCTAGAGCTTGGTGCAGTGTTTTGAGGACAATTGAAAACAGAGGCAAGTTGGGGCATCGCGTTGGATTTCCGAACGAGGTGACCGAGCATGCATCCAGTCTTCTCCCTCTAAGAACCTCTTTTTAATGCTTTACTTAGCTAATCTGCTCAACTAGTTTATGCTTTCGTTCTGTACTTAATTAGTTAAGGCGTTTAGCTATTCTATTTGTGTTGTAATAGCTTAATTAGTTAACTAGGATTAGTTAGCTAGTTTTGTTGTGTAATAATTAATTTAATTAGCTTAGATTAGCTAGTTAGCTTTTATTGGACCCTCCGTCGAGAGGGGCAACTGTTGTAATAAGCGTGCGTGTGTGTGATGCATGTCTTCCAACCCCCATTTCTTTCTCCCTTTTACTTAACTGCTTACGATGGTTAGTTTTAGGGCATATTTTGTTTAGCATACGTTATACTTTGCATGCGTGCATCCATTCATCTGTATTGCATGCACCGAGCTCGGCACATCATACAAACTACATTGTATTTCAATTCCAATTTGAATACATGTACCAAGTTGCATTTCACATGACATCTTAGGATAGCTGAGCTTATCTAAGTTGCATTTTTGCCTGTGTTGCATTAGTCATCTTAACATGAACTAGGATCATGCAAGATTTCTAACTAGGTCTCTGTTTTGGCTCGGAGTACACTGTGAGTATTTACGCTTTAGCATACTGCATGAGATGTGCTTGTTGCCATGTTAGCATGCTTTCCATGAGGCTATGTGCTTAAGTGATTAACTGCCTGAATGCTTGTGAGTGAAGGTTGGACTACTTGAATTGGAACAGTTCATTGAAATCCGCAATTTAGCCTACTTGCGAGTAGCAAACTTTAAATCATGTTTACAAATGAACATGCAATGTTTTGTTTCAACTTAGTCGATCTAGTCTATACGTGTATGCTGTGCGCATCACATAGTAAACTCTAGGTTAATAAACCGGAATAAGAGCACATGTGTTTTCAAAAATAAAATATCATGTTAGTAAAGGCCGATCTTTGATTGGGCGAGTGGGGATGCTCATTGCATGACCTTCCCCTCTCGTACCCAAGTTCCCGAGCCGAGACAACTTTGGTGATGATGGACACGTGGCCTTAGGCACGAGTCAGGGTTTCCTAAATTTTCCAAAATAAAACATGTAGGTGGCGACTCTGTATCTGGCAAAGCAGTCCATGTTTGACACTTCTTTATAAAAATCAGTTTTCCAAAACGATTTGCCAGATTTGGACTCTTTGGTGATTTATCGATCTCGCATTGCACTTTGCAAGATTAGATTCAGAACCGTGACATTGAGTCTGAACTTGTAGTAGCTAGAGAGCAAACCGAATTCGCGCCCTCGCACGTGGAGCTCGGGAGTTCTCAAGGCGGTCTACAACGTCCATTAATGGATAATCTCACATTAGCAGACACAGGTGTGAACATTCACATCAGTGTATACTAATGTGAATGTTCACATTACTGATAATTTCTCGATCAGTCATATTTTGTTGTTGTTCACATCAATATGTATTGATGTAAACATTGACACCAGTGTAAATGTCGAACACACTATGTAATCGTCTATCATATGTCCAGACTATGCTGCCCAATGTGAATATTTACATGAATAGACAGCTAAAAAAAATACTAACCATTGTTTCCATCTTTCGCCGTTGCCGCAAGTAGCTGACCTTTGTACTTTTCTTTGAGGAATGTTCCATCCAGGAATAATAAAGCCCGACAAGAATTAAACCCAGAAATACACGCAGCGAACGACACAAAGAAACGACAAAAATGTTGACTACTCGCATCATAGTCAATATTGGCATAACTCCCCGAATTGTAATGCATCACAGCATCCGAATACCACCACAGCTGGTCAAACGATAATGAGTGATCTTCATGAATAACAGCCTTTGCTCTTTCTACACCCAACCATTTGCTCTTTCTACACCCAACCATACCACGTGGTAACTCACATCTAGCTCATAATCCCTCTTCAAAATAGTCACAACCTCACATGGCCGAGTCAACGGCTTGTCCCTCACAATTTCAGATATGGTACTCGACACCAAATCCGAACTAACTCGCAGATTCTTCAATGTTCGGACATCCGTACCACAACTATGCACATCACTAAACCTCTTGATGTAGAAAAAACCATTTGCTCGCTGTGCTCTACAGTGTATAGCCCACAAGCAGCCTCTCTCCTCACGTATCGCACACACAGCAGTAACTCTTGTTGTCTCGTTCTTGACATACGTAAACTGAAACCCACATTGGATGGCATACTTACATAAAACATCACGAAATTCTTGTGCACCTCTAACAAACCGTTGTCCCACATGCGTAATACCATTTGCCCAAGGGGCTGACAACAACACCTTCTCCTTATGGTGGAAAAATCTCCATGTGCATCAATTTCTTCCTCAACCCCCACACGTAGTGACCCAGAGCCACTTGACTAACAAATATCACTTTTCAACTCAACAATAACTTCTATATGTTGCACTCCTATTGATTTAGTAAGTAGTAACATGTTCTGAAATTCTTCCTCATTGTCCAAATCACACCTATTAATCCCAGGTAGCCGACAGAACAATGAAATAGAACCAGCAGACAACTCATCCCATTTTTCACACAAACACTCCACCAAACGCGAATAACACAATGCACGGGCAATATTTATTACAGTTGTACTGCAACCATATGTACACACCAACATCATAAAGGTATCCATCTCCTAAAAAACATAACAATACAACAATCAACAATAATGCAAAACGATATGAAATTTCACATTGTGCAAAAATTAGATGACTATGTGTACAGTTGAAGTGCTAAATCCATAATTCACATTAACAAGATGAGAACATTCACATTGACACATATACTCTGAATTATATCACCCACACAGAACCTCATTAAGCAAATATCAACGTAAAATGAGAACATCCACATTCTTCACAAAATATTAACAAGATGTAAACATTTACATTGATACATATACTCTGAATTATATCACCCACATAGAGCTTCATTAAGCAAACATTAAAGTAAAATGAGAACATCCACATTCTTCACATAATATTAACAAGATGTAAATATTCACATTGATACATACTACTCTAAATTATATCACCCACACAGAGCCTCATTATGGATACATCAAAGTAAAATAAGAGCATCTACATTCTTCACATAATCAGATGACCTCCCCTCCATAGGACCACGTAAAATGCATATATCACCCACACAGAGCCTCATTAAGCAAACATCAAAATAAAATGAGACCATCCACATTCTTCACGTAATATTAACAAGATGTAAACATTCACATTGATACATATACTCTGAATTATATTACCCATACAGAGCCTCATTATGAATACATCAAAGTAAAATGAGAACTACACATTCTTCACATAATCTGAATGACCTCCCCTCCACAGGACCACGTAAAATACATATAATTGAAAAAACAGAGCATCTGATCCATATCAATCCAAAAACAGAGCATCTGATCCATCATACAAATCAAAACATAAACTGAACATGTATTCATAATTAAAATGATACTAACCTTAATCATGCAATCTTCCAATCGTCCTGTAACTCGAAAACAACTTATTTGAACTAGTTATACTCCAGAAAATGTGACAATCGAACACCTTCCAATTTGTCGTTTTCACTTGAAAATCACCGAACCATACAACAACAGCAACAATGAAACCCTAGCACATCAAAGCCTTGGAACGAGTATGCAAAATAGAAATGTATCCATCTGAATTAGAATGAGGATGAAAAGTGTAAAGATAGAAACTGTCAAAACTAATTCAACGAAAAACCAGGCAGCGTGTTATGTATTAACACAGTATATATATATAGAAGGGCATAATAGTCCAGGTAAAAATATAAAATTAGTAAATGGACCTTATGGAATAAAAAGAAAAGTATATGCGACTAATCAGGTTATAATATTCCTTTGTGGACTTAATGGGTTATAACAACTCCAAAATGGATTTATCAATAAAAATTCCTATAAAATATATTATAAAATATCTCAAAAATTTTGTAAGATAAATTATAAAAATGACATAATTTTTCTAATTACAAAAATATAATATTTTTATACATCATAAAATATAATATTTTGTTCACCACAAAATATACACCTATTTTATTCACTTTAAAAAAATATATAATTTTTTACCATATGGTACATACAATAAAATTAACTATCAAATATTTATTATAATCCTATATAATAAATAATAACTCTCGAGGTGGGTTACTACCAATCACCTAATTAAAAATGACCAAACAGTTAAACATGAGTCATTAGATAAACTCAATTTAAATTAAATCCAAATCATGAGTCTCACTCATAAGTCAAATATGGTCTAATTATATACCAAAATAGACCTAACAAATTTTATCTCAAGTCATGGTCTAACACCCAAAACTCAATTTTAAATTCCGTTATAAATTAAGCTGAACGCCAATTAGTCTGTAAATTCTCATAAAATAAATACCCACCATTAAATTTCAG
Source organism: Camellia lanceoleosa (assembly GCA_025200525.1). Taxonomy (NCBI): domain Eukaryota; kingdom Viridiplantae; phylum Streptophyta; class Magnoliopsida; order Ericales; family Theaceae; genus Camellia; species Camellia lanceoleosa. The sequence continues at coordinate 162,003,316 of CM045762.1, read as the reverse complement.
AATTTTTATTCAACATATTAGACTCTCATAAGAACACCATAATAAATAAAAAAAAAATAAAAATAAAAATTTATAATTTCTGAGATCGAAAATTATATATATTTTTTTAAAAAAATATTACAAAATTGAATTATTTTCGTACATAACTTTATACAATACTCCAATCTAAAGATTACTCAATTAATTTATATAATAACTATTTAAAAAAATATATTTTGAAACATTACAGTAAAATTAATCTAAAATTAAAAATGGTTCTAATAATAGAAAGTTAGAAAGTCAAATTATGGAAATTTTCAAGGGTGTTTTGAAAAGTTGGTAAAAAGCTGGCTTTTGACTTTTTACTAAGCTTTTTGGTTTTTTTGAAAGTGATTTGGGAAGTTGATAAAAAGTTGACTTTTTGGATTTTTGATTTAATATTTCTTAAAAGTGTCACATCACTCCAAAATGACCAAAATATCCTTCCTTAACATTATTTTTTACTTTTTCAATTTTGTCTCATAGGCCCAAACTGTAATTTCAGTGTTGCGTTTTAGAAAGTTGTCAAATGAATAAAGTGACGTTTTGAGCCGGGAGCTTTTTTGGAACGTGGATAAAAAAACGTGGCGTTTTTTATTGCTTCCCAAAACGGCACTCAATTATAGTACAGTTCTCCATTTCTAAACTTTGACAAGATGTTCTGAACTTGCCACCAAAGCATGAGGAACAGCAAAAGCTATATATGAGGATTCTTTTGTCAAAGGCTGGGGCTTGCCCCTACTCTAGACTGGAGGGGTTAGTCCAACCCATTGGGTCTATTTTTTGGATTCTTTTTTGATAATCTGAATCGTTCACATTTTAAAATTTATTGAGTACATTATCCCTATAAAAAATTACGTTGATCAAAAAATGGATACTATATATTTGGATCACGTTTTTATAAACTGTTAATTATCTAACTGTCTATTTTTTTTTCTAGACAAAAGTGATCCAAATACGTAGTATCTGTTATTTGAATGAAGTGATTTTTAACGAGAAAAATATACTCAAAAAAGTGTAAAATATGAATGATTCAAATTATCGAAAAGAGTCCCAAAAATAAACTCAATTGGCAGAACTGGACCGGACTGTCCCAAATTTAGATTGGAGACAGTCCAGACCCTTTGTCAAAGTATACTCTTCCTTCACGACCGTTGTGTACTAAAAAAATAAAATAAAATAAAATGAAAATTTAAAAAGAAAAGTTTGTTCAAAATTTAAATCATACACTTAAATTGTAAAATATTTTCTAAATACATTTTTTTTTCTCGATGCATATATTATATGTGCTTTTTTTGTTTTATCCATTAGTCATGAAAACTTTAACCATTTTGACCCAAATTCTAAACAATGTACGTCAAAAGTATTGCACGTATAAATTCTGAGTTGAAATTTCTTGGTAAAGGCAAGAGACTTATGTAATATTGTGCATTTTGAGTGTTTGTTTCTTGTCACATTATATTCTTTATAGGTAATTTATGCAAAATCACGTAAATCTCTGTGTGCTTTCTTTAAGATGCGTTCATCACAATTTGACAAATTAGATTGACTTCCATTTTAGCAATTCTTAGTGGCGTGTACATGGTTGTACTTTTGTTCACATTCAGGCCCCATTCGGGGACTTAAGATTTTAGTCAACAAATCAGAAACTCACTTTTAGGCCTATTTTGAAAAATGTGTTAAAAGTCATTTCTTAACTTTTAATATACTTCTCTCTCTCATAAAAAAAAAGTTAAAAAAATAACTTTTAACCATTTTCGTAAAATACCACTTAGTTATCACATCGCTCTCTTCACTTTTTTGCACATCTTTTCAGAAAAAACTAAAAAGCCAATTAAAATAGTCAATTTTCAAACATTTTCATTCATACAACTAATGAATTATTTATGAAAATAAAATTAAGTATTTTGTGAATTAGAGCTTTTAGAAACTCAATTGCTTTGAATAGTTTTGAATTTTTCAAAAATAGTTTTGAGTTTTCAATCTGTATCGTTTGGTTTTTAGTGAATTTTTAAATATATTTTAATTCATTTTTTTTTTTACTTTTTAAATCTACTAAATGTAAATACACTTAAAAAGTACAAAATTTTGTAAAAGAATCTTTAAAAAATTCATTAAATACAAAAAAAATATAAAAATTCAATACATTTTTTTTTTTGGTATTTATAAAGTTCCTTTTAGATTTCTTCACAAATATTTATTTTTTAAATACATTTAGATTAGGTTCATATAAAAAGAAAATTAACTAAAATATAAAATAAAATAAAAAGTTCACTAACAACAACAAAACACATAAAACAAAACTTGTAAGCTCATTATATTATTTTCCAAAATTCAAGAAACATTATTGTAATTTATGTTATTATTAAATCTCATATGTTTGGGAACATGTGCCTCTTCGTCTCTACAATTATATTTGTTCATTTTTCCCAAAGAAGTAAATCACAAGCAAATAAAATGATAAACAATGATAAAAACATAAGATATCATGCAAAATAAATAATATTTGACGTGGTTAAGCCCATAAAGGCCATAGCCCACTATGAACAACCCAAGCCCATCACTCGGGGCCCAACACATAACCTAGCTGGTGGAGTCCAGAGCAGCTGGAATCCAACATGGCATAAAGAACCAATGACATTCAGACACATGGCAGGTAAAAGACAAGCCACATCAGCAGACAAATATCTACAAAGTTATTGCCACTGCACATCACCATTAATGCAGCCCATCACAGCATTTATTACGACAACACCTCTTCGTCGGAATAGGACCCCCCTTACCCTGAACAAGATAAGCTATGGCATAGACTTTCGGCCAAGACAGCAGGTTGGAAGGGATAGCAAAATGATTACCAAAGGATATAAGCAAACGTTGAAGACAAGAAGAAAGTTAAGCTTTCTATTTCTAATCTCTCTCTCTACACTCTACTTCTCTTTCTAACTTGCTCGTCGGAGGGTTCACTAGGGGACAACCCCGTTCCCCGTTGAACTTGTTTGCAGGTTATCCGGTGGGCTTGATCATTTGGAAGTGGGCTTGAGGAGCTTGGACCAGTCCAATCCATTCACTGGAATAAACTGTATTATCAGTTGGCGCCGTCTGTGGGAAAGACTTTGCTTCGCGCGCCAGTTGTGCTCATTATCGCCGAAGACCCTATCCCAACAACCTTTTCCTCATACCCATCAAAGTGTATAGTCACGACTAGATCCATGGCTTCTCACAATAATGCTGTCGACCATCAAGCCGACCCCCCCAATCCAAACAACCCACCACAGTATTTTATCGAGCTTACCAACAGCATTAACCGCATAGCCGAGCAAAACCAGGCCCTGATAAATGCTTTACTCCAAAGAAACCTTCCGATGCCTCCCCCACCACCTCCAAATATTCCACCCAACCAAGAAAGAGCCCCGAGCCATACTGTTCCGCAACCCTATCCACCGAACTTGGAGGGTTTGTAACCTCCTCCCCCACATATAAATCTACCACCTCCACCTCCACACCCATCGGTCGTGGTACCAGCCCCTGCAGGGGAAGCCAGCAGCGTCCAGCCCCCGTTGACTGACCATGGTGACAACATTCCCCTCTGGGACACTGAACTCCGAGCCATGAAGCTCCAGTTCCAAGGGGCCATGCAGAACATCCAGCATAAACCCTCTACCACGGCCAACTCACCATTTGTTGCCTCCATCCGAGACAAACCTCTGCCTGCCAAGTTCAAAATGCCCACCATTGACTCTTTTGACTGTATGACGGACCCTGTCGACCATCTGGAGACCTACCGAACCCTTATGATCCTCCATGCCTTCCCTGACGAGATCATGTGTCGGGCTTTCCCCGTGACACTGAAGGGGTCAGCTCGACTGTGGTTCAGCCCGTTACCAGTAGACTCTGTCTCTACTTTCCAGCACCTCAACGACTCTTTCCTTAGCCATTTTATTGGAGCCCAGCGCCAACACCGCCCGGCAACCCAACTCCTCAACATCCGTCAGATCGAGGGGGAGTCGCTGCACAGTTTCGTTATCCGCTTCAACACCGAAGCCCTGCAAGTAGTGGAAAATGATGACAAGGTCATCCTCACGGCTTTCATGGCCGGGCTACGATCGTCCGATTTCCTCTTCTTCCTCTCTAAAAACCCCCCGACCTCCATGGCAGCCCTACTCTCCAAATCCCAGAAATACATGAATGCTGAAGATTCACTAGCCACTCGGCAGGATCCAATAGCTAAAAACCCGGCCCCCAGAGAAGCGAGAAAAGACTCAGAACCCAGACACACCTAGTATAATAGCCAAACACCCCACCATACCAACCGACCTCCCCGCGCTGACCGGTCAGCACTAGCTCGACCGCTCGGTCGGTTCGAGCGGTACACCTCCCTTAATTCTCCCATGGAACAAGTCCTTAACCAGATCCAACGGGACTACCCCCTCAAATGGCCCCTACCTTCACGGACCCCTTCCAATCGGAAAGACTAGTCCAAATATTGTCGTTTCCACCAAGACCATGGCCATAACACTGATGACTGCATCAACCTCAAGGATCAGGTCGAGACCCTAATGCATCAAGGACGTCTCAGCCGGTTCACGGGCACCCGTCCTCAGTAGAGGCAAAGAACCGAACCCCTCAGAAATAATCGCCGGCGCACCCCACCTCAGCAGCCAGCCCAACCTAACCAAGGCCATGATCGCCCTCCGCAACAGCCTCGGCCACTAGGTAATCCCCCTCCGCCAGTTGGAGAAGTCCGAGTTATTTCAGGTGGCCTTGCTTGTGGGGGACCATCCCGTTCGGCTCAGAAGGCAGAACTCAAAACGATAAAGCAGGGCTCAGACAAAGCAGTTGCCACGACAGATCGACCCTCCAAATAGCCCAAGCAGTGGACAGAGCCCATCACCTTCACGGACGCCGACTGTACAGGCATCCGTTATCCTCACGATGACCCTCTTGTCATTTCTGACCTCCTCTCCAACTATAAAGTCAGATGAGTTCTCATCGACAACGGCAGTTCTTCAGACATCATATTCCTCAACTACTTCTGCCAGCTCAAGATTGGGGAAGAAAGTCTGTCTCCCCTCCAAACCCCTTTGGTTGGTTTCACTGGCGACCGGGTGACCTCCATCGGCTCCATCGATCTCCCCATCACCATCGGCGAGTACCCACGACAGACCACAAAGTTGCTCACCTTCCTCGTGGTCGACTGTCCCTCTGCCTACAACATCATCCTTGGTCGCACTGCCCTCAATGCTTTCCAAGCTATCACTTCAACCTACCACCTCACCATGAAGTTCCCCATCGACCTGGGCATCGGGACAGTAAGGGGAGAGCAGACCGTAGCCAGGGAGTGTTATGTCGCCTCACTCAAGGAAGTCAAGCTGAAGGAGGCCATGATCATTGAAGGACTTGACGTCCGAGAGGAGGACGAGCTGGTCAGAGGAGAACCTGTGGAGGAGCTCATCGAGGTCCCTATTGACCCCACCAACCCAATAAAAACTGCCAAGATCGGCAGCCAACTATCCAACCAAGCAAAGGCCGACCTTATCACCCTCCTTACCGAGCACAACGATGTATTTTCCTGGACCCATTCAGACATGCCGAGTATCGACCACTTTTTCATAACCCATCGCCTCAGCATTGAACCCCATTTCCGACCATACCGCCAGAAGCAGCGCATCTTTCATCCTGAGCGCAGTACTCTTATTGCCGTAGAAGTTGGCAAGCTCCTCGAGGCCCAATTCATAAAAAACGTGGACTACCCTAGATGGTTGTCCAACGTGGTCCTAGTCTGCAAGAACAATGGCAAATGGCGACTCTGTGTCGATTACTCTGATCTGAACTGAGCTTGCCCCAAAGACAGCTATCATTTTCCCCACATTGATCTGCTAGTCGACGCCACGGCCGGTCATCAAATGCTCAGCTTCATGGATGCTTTCTCTGGGTACAACCAAATCCTGATGCACCCGTCCGATCGGGAACATACGTCCTTCATTACTGACCGAGGTACCTACCACTACCGTGTAATGCCATTTGGACTGTAAAATGCTGGGGCCACCTACCAACGGTTGGTCAATGCCGTTTTCTATCATCAGATAGGTCGGAACATGGAAGTATATGTCGACGACATGCTAGTCAAGAGCAAACTCTCCACTGATCATCTGACCGACCTGCGAGAGACCTTCGCCACCCTACGCAAGTACCAAATGAAGCTCAACCCAGAGAAGTGCGCCTTCGGCGTAGGATCTGGGAAATTTTTGGGTTTTATTGTCAGTCAGCGGGGCATTAAAGCTAACCCTGAAAAGATCAAGGCCTTAGTTGAAATGTAGTCACCCAGAACGGTTAAGGAGGTTCAAAGACTCACTGGCCGAGTTGCGGCTCTCAACCACTTCATTTACCGCGCAACAGATAAGTGCCTACCATTCTTCAAAGTTCTTCGGCAAGCTTTTGAATGGACAACTGAATCCGAAGAGGCTTTTCAGCAGTTGAAGCAGTGCATGGCCAATCCCCCCCTCCTTTCACAGGCAATTACGGGCGAGCCCCTCTTCCTCTATTTAGTCGTGTCAAGCACCGCAGTCAGTGCAGCTCTTATTAAGGAAGACAGCTCTATCCAACGGCCGGTCTACTACATCTGTCGGGCTCTCAAGGGAGCGAAGGAGAATTACCCACTGTTAGAAAAATTGTCCTTGGTTTTGGTCACCGCCTCCAGACGGCTCCGTCCTTACTTCCAAGCCCATTCCATGGTGGTCCTCAACGACCAACCCTTGAAGACGGTCATGCAGCAACCAGAACTTTCCGGCAGACTCATGCAGTGGCCAGTGGAACTCAGCTAGTTTGACATCACCTACCGGCCTCGAACAGCAATTAAGGGACAGGCTGTCGCAGATTTCATCCTGGAATTCACTAATCCCACCCCAACCACTGCCCCTCCAACCCCACCAACCCCTACTGAGCCATAAGACCCTCATTCTTGGACTCTCAATGCCGACAGATCATCCTGCAGGGCAGGTAGTGGGGCTGGCCTCATCCTCACCGCCCCTGAGGGTGGCTATTTCAAATGCGCTCTCTGTTTCTTGTTTGATGCTAGTAACAATGAGGCCGAATATGAGGCATTGATAGCAAGACTCCGCCTTGCCAAGGACATTGGAGTCAGCCGCATCCGGGTGTTCAACAACTTCCAGCTCATTGTCGGCCAGATTACGGGGGAATTCGATGCCAAGGAGGACACAATGCGGGCTTACAGGGATATGGCACTCCCCCTTGTTTGCCTCTTCAATACCTTCCACATCAAGCACATACCTTGGGCGGATAACTCCAAGGTAGATGAGATGGCTCAGTTGGCCTCTGCAGACCAGTTCGACCTCAACCATGGTGTCTACCTCGAATACCTAGCCCACCTGGCCATCTCACCCGACCTACAAGAAGTGTAGTTCCTCCAAAACGAACCCATCCCTTGGGTGTCCGACATTTTCCTATTTTTGACAACGGGGGATCTCCTAGATGACCAACAGCAGGCCGCCAAAGTCAGGGCCCGGTCGTCCAATTACATCCTGGTCAGTGGCGTCTTGTACAAACGTGGTTTTTCACGACCATACTTGCGATGCCTCAATTCGGCTCAAGCAACCTATGTAATGTGGGAAATCCATGAGGGAATTTGTGGTAATCATTCGGGCGGCAGGTCTCTAGCCCACAAAATACTCCGTACTGGTTATTTCTGGCCAACTCTCAATCAAGATGCGACTGATTCCGTGCTTAAATGTGATAAGTGTCAACGTTTTGCCAACATCCCCCATGCTCCTATAGAGTTGATCACACTTTGCAGCCCTTATCCGTTCGCCAAATGGAGGATCGACTTGATCGGTCCACTTCCCACCGCCGAGGCCAGACCAAGTTCGCGATTGTCGCCATTGATTACTTCACCAAGTGGGTAGAGGCAGAACCCCTTGCCACCATTACCGAGCGGAACACAACCAAGTTCATCTGGCAGTCGATCGTTTGCAGGTTTGGTATCCCTCAGGCCATCGTCTCCGACAACGGCAAACAATTTGACAACGCCAAGTATAGGAAGTTCTGTGCAGACCTCTAGATTTAACCATGTTTCTCTTTCCCTGGTCATCCCCAAGCTAATGGCCAAGTTGAGGTCACCAACCGTTCTTTTCTGAAGATCGTCAAGACCAAGCTAGAAGCTGCTAAGGGACTTTGGGCTGAGGAACTACCAAATGTACTCTGGGCTTACTGAACTACAGCTTAGACTCCCACTGGGGAAACCCCTTTCCGCTTAACATACGGCGCTGAGGCGGTTATTCCGGTGGAAGTCGGTCTGCCTACTCCTAGGGTTTTACATCCGGATCCAGCATTAACCGAAGAGCTCCATCGGACAGACCTAGACCTAATTGAAGAACTCAAACAGACCACGACTGTCAGACTGCCCTCATACCAACAGAAAATGAGAACACACTACAACCGCAAAGTTCGACCAAGGGAGTTCGCTGTAAGGACCTTGTCTTGAGAGAAGCAACCCTTGCCACCAAAAATCCGATTGAGGGTAAACTGGCAGCCAAATGGGAGGGACCTTACGTTGTGAAAGCCCGACCACGTCCGGGCACCTACCAACTTTAGGACATGGAAGGTCGAGACCTCCCGTACCCCTGGAACGCTGAACACTTGAAGCGCTACTTTCAATAAATTTCCACTATTATATTGCTCAGTTGTTGTATTTTCTTTTTGATGCATAATGTATACTTTGATCGACTGGACTACACTGTCCATGACAACAATTTTATATCTCAGCTATCTGTGTGTTGTCTCAATAACATTTTCATTTGCAGCACTTATTAACAGCCTTAGCCAGACTGAGCACCAAAAGCCTCAGCCAGACTGAGCACTAAAAGCCTTAGCCAAACTGAGCACAACAAGCCTCAGCCAGACTGAACACCAAAAGCCTCAGCCAAACTGAGCACTAAAAGCCTCAGCCAGACTGAGCACTAAAAGCCTCAGCCAGACTGAGCACAACAAGCCTCAGCCAGATTGAGCACTAAAAGCCTCAGCCGGACTGAGCACAACAAGCCTCAGCCAGACTGAACACCAAAAGCCTCAGCCAGACTGAGCACAAAAAGCCTCAGCCAGACTGAGCACCACAAGCCTCAGCCAGATTGAGCACCAAAAGCCTCGTCCAGACGAGCGCCAAAAAGCTTCAGCCAGACTGAGCATGAAGCACTCGGCCAGACCAAGCCTCAGCCTGCCTAAGCATAACAAGTCTTAGCCAGACCGAGCGCCACAATTTCAGGCTCAGACTGAGTTACTTACAACGTCAGTGAATCATAGCTTAGCCCCAATTGAGCACGCATGTAGGGCTCAGTCAAGGCCATCTATGCCAACTTCATGCTTGTGGAATTAGTAGACACACTTAGTCACAATTCCAGGTCCAAGTCTTTACACCACTCTTTGCTTAGTCAAATTCCAAAGACGTTCTTACACGTTTTCTTTACAAGTTAGGTTATTTTCTTCTCAATCAAACTCTTACAAGTCAGCCTCTTTCCTTACAAGCCAAGCCTCACTCCAATAAACCACTAATCTACTTCAGCAGTGTGGGAAACACAAACTTATAATTTTATTACATTTTAAATTTCACTCTGCATTGAGGAGTTCTTAACTTTACTCTACATTGAGTTTTTATTACAAGATCAATTTTACTCCGCATTGAGGAGTTCCTAACTTTACTCTGCATGAAGTTTTTATTACAAGTTCAATTTCACTCTACATTGAGGAGTTCCTAACTTTACTCTGCATTGAGTTTTTATTACAACTTCAATCCCACTCTGTCTTGAGGAATTCCTAAATTCAATTTTTATTACAAGTTTAACTCCACTTTGCACTTCACAATGATTCATACACAAGCTCCACACACAAGCCACCATTCTCATCCATTTCAGATGCACAAGCAAAAACAATCGAATGCAAAACACAACTGAAATTTTATTTATTCATAACTTTGTACATAAGTTCATTACAGCAGTTCAAAAAAAAAAAAAAACAAAACAAAAACAACCACACAATGTCTGTGCAAGGTCTTCTTCTTCTTCTTCAATTACTCCTCTTCACTGGACATAAGGTCTTCTTCTTCAATATCCTCATCCGGGGGGGTTTGGGCCACATCGTCGTCGTCGATTTTCACACTACTCAGGTCCAAGTCTGGGAACAACTCCTCAGCTTTACGCTTGAACATCTTCCAACCACTGTCCCAGAACTCAGCCATTTCGTGTTTATAAAAGTCTGATTGCTAGAAGCTCTTAATCACTTCCGCCTCAGTCCTGCCTCCAACGGTCGTCCTCGATGGGCCCACCCCTCCAGACTCCTCCCTCGCCAAGCTACTGGCAACCGCGGCATCAACTGCCATCTGAAATTCAGCAGACCCCTTGAACTAATCCACTGCTGCAACGTATAGATCGGGGTATGCCGCCCTTTAAGAGGCTGCCTTGGCCGTCTCTCCGTCCAGATCCTTCTGCAGTTTCACCCTTTCAAAGGCCGCCTTAGCCCTCTCTTCCTCCAACTCCTTCTCTAGGGTCGCCCTTTCAGAGGCTGCCTTGGCCCTCTCTTCCGCCAACTCTCTCTACAGGCTCGCCCTCTCAGAAGATGCCTTGGCCCTCTCCTCCTCCAACTCCTTTTGCAGGCCCTCCCTCTCCTCCATTGCCTTCGCACGCTCGCCCTCCAGCTCTTTCTGCAGACCGTCCATCTTCACGTTTACCTCATCCTTCTGTTTGACCAGCTCTTCATTGCTGGTCATCGCCTCTTTATGGTCCTCTGCCCGGCTTCCTCGCCGCTACCAACTGGAACTCGAGCGACACAACCTGGCGGCGTTCGTTCTCTAGCTCCAACTTGACCACTCGCAGCTAAGCATGGGCACTCTCCCAGTTTACACTCTCCTTCTTCAACCTTGTAAGTTGAGCCTTGGCGTCATCTTCCTTGAGTTTCGCAGCCCCCGCCTTTCTCAGCAGAGCCCCTGCTAAGGTGGTTACCTCCATTTGAGCGGAGCATAACCCCCTCAGCAGCTCCGCCTCATTGAATCTGGCTGTTGAGCGCAAGGCTGCCTCTTCCACAATCCCCACAAGGCGATCTACTCCTGCCCTGGCTGGGCCTTCTTCTCCCTCCAGCCGCCCAGCCACTGTGCGAGCGTGGTAGATCGCAGTCGTCAGACTGACCCCCCCTCCTTGGAGCACAAGACCGCCTTGGGACTGCTCTACTCCCCTTGGCTCAGGACTTGTTGCCCCACCTTCTGCTTGCACTTCGGGGGCGACCTTCGCGACCCCTGAGGCGATCTCCACCATTGTTAGGGCGACCTCCACAACCTCCACTACTGAGGTGACCTCCTCCACTGCCCCCTTCTCTGCCTCCTTGACCAATGAGGTGTCTTCCCCCCTAACCTTCGCCTTCTTCGACCCAGGCGCATCTGCAGGCCCCTCAGGGGCACTCCTCCTCTTCTTCTTCTTCTTCTTCTTCTTCAGAGCCTCCCCTTCCTTGTTTGCCTGCTCCTTCACAGGATCCACTGGGAGCGGTCGTGGCACAAAACTGCCTAAATCTTTTTCTCCCCCCGGGCTTGGGCGCGTCGATCCGCTCTCATGATCGGCCGCTTGAGCAGCCCAGTTGGGACTCCTTATACTTGTTTGCCCGCGCGAACAACCTCATTTCCTCCTCCTCCTCTGCTTTCCTCTGCACTTCCAACTCCTTCCTTTCTGGACCCCCCCAACGGCCACGGTCCCAAGTTTAGGGCAAACAAAACCGACGGAAGGACAAGTTCGTCCTACCTTACTCCTTTCTTTTCCCTCCAGTCCCTCACCCTCTTCACTCGGTCCTCAGTCGCCTTGTCCAACTTAGGCTCGACTGATTTCGTGGGCACCTTCCATGTTGTACGAACTCCTGCCCCACTGCTCGCCGCCACAAAGAACCATCTCGGCCTCCAACCTTTTACCGAAGATGGCAGACCCGCCACCAAACCTTGTCCAGCCATCGCTTGTAGTGTAACCCAAGTGTCCTGCTGGCCCGAGGCCTTGTAGCACGAGAAGAACTTCTCTACCGTCAGGGCCAACCCTCCGGTTGCTTGCGGCTAGGAACTCGCGCACGCCAAAAGTATTTTCTAGGCGTTTGGCATCAACTGAGCTGGCGCCGCATCTAGTTTATTCAATACATAAACCACAACTTGAGGAAGCGGTAGCCTCACACCTCCCCGCAATGCCTCCTCGTACAAGCTAAATTCCCCTGGTCGTACATCCGACGCCCTCTTGGTAGATGTCGGCAGCCTCAACCCTATTTCCAAAGGAATTTGGTACTTCCTCCTTATTCCCTCCAACTCCGCCGCTGTAAGAATGGATCTGTCTGCCTTTGTATGCCAGTGATCTGGTTCTGCCTGGCTAATTGGCTTTGGCGCTGCTATCATGGTGGAACCATGGGATCGTACCACCGACTCCCCCACCCTCTCCATCCTATACTGTTGCGCTAACTCCACTGCGTCGTCGTCACCTAGCGGATCCACCATGACATTCACAGCTTCTTCTTGGGCCATTTCTATGGTATGTCTGCGAATTGCTTCAGATGCAGGTACAAGGAAATTGAAAAAGTGTTGCAGAGGTGTATCATGAGCAACGAAGGAATTAACACTTGGAATGTTTTGATTCTTCGCAAAGAAGTAGGTAAATTGAATAATACCAAAAGCCCACGGTTTGCCCGTATTCCAAGGATCCCAATTAATTGTCGCCAATTTGAAAACTTTTCAAATCATCCGCCAAAACTGTCTTTTCAACACCCATAATGACCTATCATTTTATTTCTGATCCAACGCCTAATCTCTCCCCACGAGATGTTGCGACGTGTACAACCACGATCCACTGTCTCCTCCCCTTACCCTGTCTTTTCCACTTCAAATCACCATGTGACATGCCGCCTCTTGAGCCCCGCGCCCCTCCACCTTACCCGTCGCGGTCGGCCCTCCTCATGGTCAGCCCTCCTCACGGTCGGCCCTCCCTGTGGTCGGCCCTCCCACTCAGCCAACCCTCGCGGTCGGCCCTCCTCATGGTCGGCCCTTTCACTCGGCCACCTTTCATGGTCGGTCCACCTCATGGTCGGCCCTTCCGCTCGGCCCTTCTTGCGGTCGTCCCTCCTCGAGGTCGGTCCTCCCACTCAGTCACCCTTCGCGTTCGGTCCACCTCATGGTCGGTCCTCCCACTCAGCCACCCTTCACGGTCGGTCCACCTTACGGTCAGTCCACCCACTCGGTCATCTATGCTAGTCGACCTCCATCCTGCCATTCCCTAACACCCTAATTCCCTTCATTAGTATTCCCTTCATTGGACTAAAGCTGCACTCAGGAATGGGGGACTACTGACGTGGTTAAGCCCATAAAGGCCATAGCCCACTATGAACAACCCAAGCCCATCACTCGGGGCCCAACACATAACCTAGCTGGTGAAGTTCAGAATAGCTAGAATCCAACATGGCATAAAGAACCAATGACATTCAGACACATGGCAGGTAAAAGACAAGCCACATCAGCAGACAAAGATCTGCAAAGTTATTGTCACTGCACATCACCATTAATGCAGCCCATCACAGCATTTATTATGATAACACCTCTCCGTTAGAATAGGACCCCCCTTACCCAGAACAAGGTAAGCTACGGCATAGACTTTCGGCCAAGACAGCAGGTCGGAAGGGACAGCGAAATGATTACCAAAGGATATAAGCAAACGTTGAAGACAAGAAGAAGGTTAAGCTTTCTATCTCTAATCTCTCTCTCTCTATACTCTACTTCTCTTTCTAACTTGCTCGTCGGAGGGTTCACTGGGGGACTACCCCGTTTCCCGTTGAACTTGTTTGCAGGTTATCCGGTGGGCTTGATCATTTGGACGTGGGCTTGAGGAGCTTGGACCAGTTCGATCCATTCACTGGAATAAACTGTATTATCAATATTAATCTCAAAAGCAAACCAACATTATTGATTACGGTATGCATCAATTCGTTTCTTTTTGAATATCATAAACACAATTCCTTATTTATGTTTATCCCCATGATGTTGGGTATACCTCTTTATTGGAGTATGGAATCCAATTAGTTTATTAAAATATTTAGTTTTGATTTGGTATTGGTTACAATATATTTTTATATATTATATCTATTTGTGGAGGCCCAATTCAATTTGGTAACTATTAGGGCTTTATATAAGAAAAATCCAAGAATTAACAATATATATATAAATCTTTCTTTGTTTGTCCCGAGGCATTAGAGTTGCGGCAGCCAACATTGGATCAAACTTTTTCAATGAAATAGTGCTCGATTGGAAATTCAATTCGATGGTGTAGAGGAAAAATCTAGTGCTTTGTGCTTTTGGTTTCAACTTTACTTTAAAGTTGATGTGCTTCATTATTTTGGGTCTTTTACAACTCTTTTTTGAAGATTTTTATTCATCTATTTGGTGAGATCTTTTCTCTTATTTATTTGTGATTATTTGGAATTCACCTAAGGGTAGTTTTGTGAGACCATTTATGCCTCATTTGTAATGGTTTGGAAACTTTTGGGTTGATAGTGAAATCGAATTTCGATCCCGTGGACGTACCTCACATTAAGGGAACCACATAAAAATTCTTGTGTCGCTGTTGATTTAATTTTTCGGCATTAGTTTTTATTTTCATTAATTGATTTACTTGTGGGAAATCATATATTTTCCCTAACAACTGGTATGACAGCTTATGGTTTATTTGGATTTATTTATTTGTGTAAATCAATGGAGGTGAATGTGGGTGGTATGTGTAGCTTCAATTGAAGCAATTGGGTAACTTGGAAAACTAAAATGGATGACCTATTATTTTTTAAAGATTTGTAAGGACCCATTGAGGGTGATTGTGGCAAACCCAAGGGTATGAAAGATGATGAATGAAAGAGGTTTAATCGAAAAGCCATTGGTGGTATCCGTCAATGGATTGATGACAGTGTGTTTCATCATGTTACTACTGAAACTTGGGCACATGATTTATAGAAAAAATTAGAAAACCTTTATGATAGAAAATCAGCCACAAACAAATTTTTTTTTCCCGTAAGTTGGTTAATTTAAAATATAAAGATGGTAGCCCCATTCCGAAAGATTTGAATGAAATAAAGAGTATCGTTAACCAACTTGCTTTTATGAAAATTATTTTTAATGATAAGTTGCAAGCTTTGATGCTAATTAGTTCTTTGCCCGAAAGTTAGGAGACTTTGGTTGTGACGGTTAGTAATTTGGCGCCCGATGGAGTTGTCACAATGAGCCAAGTCACTAGTAGCTTGTTGAATGAAGAAACTAGAAGAAAATCAGTGGGTTCCTCTCATTCAGAGACATTTGTTGTGAGAGGCCGAAGCAAAACAAGGGGGAGGAGTAAGACTCCTCATGGTCGTGATCAAAGCCGTGACAAATCAAGAGATGGTTCTTTTTCAAAGAAAGACATTGAGTGCCCTTATTTCCATAAGAAAGGGCACATGAAGCGAGAATGCCCAAAGCTCAAGATCAAGGAGAAAATGACTGAAAAAAGTGTAGATAAGAAGCAAGAAGACACAATAGTGGTTACTACTGATGATCTCATGGTCATTTGTGAAGATGATTGTATCAATTTTCTAGGCCAAGAGAGCGATTGGGTGATTGATTCTGGTGCTTCTTTTCTTGTGACTTCTCAAGTTGATTTCTTCACTTCCTACACCAAAGGAGATTATGGTTGTGTTTGAATGGGTAATGAAGGTTTGTCCAAGATTATTGGCATGGGTGATGTTTGCTTGGAAGCAAATTTGGGTTGCAAGTTGTAGCTTAAAGATGTAAGGCATGTTCTCGACATTTGCCTCAATTTGATCTCTACCAAGAAGCTAGATGATGAAGGCTACTATAACAAATTTGGTGATGGAATATGGAAGCTCACAAAGGGTTCTTTGGTGGTGGCTAAGTGCAAGAAGACTCATACACTGTATTCAATGCAAGGACAAATTTGTAAAGGTGTTGTCAATGCACTTGAAGATGATACTTCTACCAAATCGTGGTGCAAACGGCTTGGGCACATTAGTGAAAATGGGCTACAAGTTTTGTTCAAGAAAGAGCTTCTACCCAGTTTGAAAGGTACACATCTTAAAACTTATATTCATTGTTTGGTGGGTAAACAACATAGGGTTTTTTTTTTTTATAAAAATGTTACTTCTAGAAAAGAAAATGTTTTGGAGTTGATTTATTCAGATGCTTGCAGTCCTTTGAAAGTTAGAACACATAGTGGTGTACTTTATTTTGTTACTTTTAGTGATGATTATTCAAGGAAAGTTCGGACTTTTATACTAAAAACTAAAGATCAAGTTCTATATGTATTTAAGCATTTTTAGGCTATGGTTGAAAGAGAAACAGGGCATAAATTGAAGTGTGTCTGAACAGACAATGGTGGTGAATACATTGAGCCATTTGACGAGTATTGTCATAGCCAAGGTATTCAGCACCAAAAGACAGTTAAGAAGACTCTTTAAGAAAATGGCGTTACCGAGAGGATGAACCGCACCATTGTGGAAAGAACAAGGTGTCTGCTTTCATATGCTAAATTGCCAAGATCCTTTGGGGTAAGGCAATGAGGATAGTGGTTGACATGATCAATTTGTCTCCTCCCTATCCTTTGAATGGTGATGTTTCCGAAAGAGTTTGGATCGATAAAGATGTGTGTTATGAGCACTTGAGAGTGTTTGGTTACCGAGCCTTTGTCCACATTTCAAAAGGTGAGAGGTCTAAGCTTGATAGCAAGTCAAGACGATGTATTTTTCTTGGCTATGGGCGTGATGAATTTGGTTATAGATTGTGGGATCCGGTCGACAAGAAAGTCATTTGAAGCCGTGATGTTGTATTTCTTGAAGACCAAACAATTGTAGACTTTGGCAAAGGTGATCAACCAGAGCCAAAAAAATTAGTGATCTCATTGACATGGATCCATCTCCTTCATCTTCGGTGAATGATGAAAATGGAGAGATGTGCAGCCACCTACTAAAGATGCAGAGGATGATACTAATCCTAATGAACTTGAGCCAAAAATTGAGGAAGAGCATCCGACTCAAGAACCGCCACCACAACTTGAGTTGAGAAAATCTACAAGGGACTGACAACCTTCAAGAAAGTGTCTTCCCAATGAATTTGTGTTGATTTCCGATCAAGGAGAGCTTGAGAGCTACGAAGAAGCAATTGAGCATGCAAAGAATGATAATGAGAAAAAGGCCATGGAAGAGGAGATGAATTCTTTACTTAAAAATCACACTTATGATTTAGTGAAGTTGCCTAAGGAGAGGAAAATTCTGAAAATAAGTAGTTTTTCAAATTGAAGAATTATAGCAAGAATCTGAGGTACAAAGCACATCTTGTTGTGAAAGGCTTTGGGCAAAAGAAATGTATTGACTTTGATGAAATTTTCTCGCCAGTTGTGAAGATGTCTTCTATTTGGGTTGTACTTGGCATGGCCGCAACTATGAACCTTGAAGTTGAGTAACTTGATGTGAAGACCACATTTTTTCATGGTGATCTTGAAGAATAAATTTACATGGAGCAACTATAGGGTTTTGTGGAAAAGGGGAAGAGAAATTTGTTTGCAAATTGAAGAAAAGTTTGTATGGCCTCAAGCAAGCCCCACTTCGGACAATTGTGTGTTTGTGAAAAAAAATTCGGATGGAAAATTTATTATTCTTTTTCTTTATGTTGATGACACGTTAATTGTGGGTCAAGATTTTACTATGATTAACAAGTTGAAGTTAGAGTTGAGCAAGTCTTTTGCTATGAAAGATTTGGGGATCAAATACTTGGTATGAAAATTGTTCGTGATCGGAAAAAGGGATTGATTTGGTTGTCTTAAGAAAGTTACATTAAGAAAGTTCTTGAGAGGTTCAACATGGATAAAGCAAAGCCGGTTGGCTGTCCACTTGCGGGTCACTTCAAGCTTAGTTCAAATCAATGTCCTACAAGTGACAAAGATAAGGAAGAGATGCTAAAAATTCTTTATGCTTTAGTGGTTGGTTCTTTGATGTATGACATGGTTTGTACAAGGCTGGATATTGCTCATGCCGTTGGTGTGGTAAGTCGTTTTCTCTCTAATCCCGGTAAAGAACATCGGGCAGCGGTGAAGTGGATTCTAAGATATCTTCGAGGGACTTCAAAGGTGTGTTTGTGTTTTGAGGATGGTAAGCTGATGCTTGATGGGTTCACAAATTTTGACATGGCCGATGATGTTGATTCTAGGAAGTCTACTTCGGGGTATGTGATGATATTTGCAGGGGGAGCTATGGCATGACAATCTAAATTAAAAAAATATGTTGCTCTCTCAACTACCGAAGTTGAATTTATTGCCATTATAGAAGCTTGCAAAGAAGAGTTATGGTTGAAGAAATTTTTGCAAGAATTGGGTTTGAAGCAAGAAAGGTATGCGCTTTATTGTGATAGTCAAAGTGCTATTTATTTGAGTAAAAATTTCACTTTTCATACGAGATCGAAACATATTGATGTGAGATACCATTGGATTTGTGATGTGTTAGATTCGAAATTGTTGCAACTCGAAAAGGTTCACACGGATGATAATATTTCGGATATGTTGACTAAGACTTTGTTGAGGGACAAACATTTGAAGTGTCGAACTTTGGCCAGTATAGTTGATGTCTCCACCTAAGTCGGTAGGGGAAGAATTGTTGGGTATACCTCTTTATTGGAGTATGGGACCTAATTGGTTTATTAAAATATTTTGTTTTGGTTTGGTGTTGGTTATAATATATTTTTATATATTATATCTAACTTGTGGAGGCCCAATTCAATTTGATAACAGCTAGGGTTTTATATAAAAAGTCCAAGATTTAACAATATATATATATATAATCTTTCTTTGTTTGTCCTAAGGCATTAGAGTTGCGGTAGCCAACATTGGATCAAACTTTTTCGGTGAAATAGTGCCTAATTGGAAATTCAATTCGGTGGTGGAAAGGTAAAATCCAGTGCTTTGTGCTTTTGGTTTCGGCTCTACTTTGAAGTTGATTTGGTTCGTTATTTTGGGTCTTTTACAACTCTGCTTTGAAGATTTTTGTTTGTTTATTTGGTGAGGTCTTTCCTCTTATTTATTTGTGATTATTTGGAATTCACTTAAGGATGGTTTTGTGAGACCATTCATGCCTCGTTTGTAATCATTTGGAAACTTTTAGGTTGATAGTGGAATTGGATTTCGATCCCGTGGACGTACCTCACATTGAGGGAACCACGTAAAAATTCTTGCATCACTGTTGATTTAATTTTTCCTCATTAGTTTTTATTCCCATTGATTGATTTACTTGTGAGAAATCATATATTTTCCCTAACACATGATGCTATGAGTCTCCATATAAATCAACCCACAAAATGAAACCATTTCAAATTCAAAACAGGACAGAAACATTTACATTGTTTTGTGAAGCATTTCCACACAAATTCAATCTCTCCACAATAGGTCAGTTTGACAAATACACTCTCTCTGTGTATATATATATACATGTGGGTTCTAAATTACTTACAAGAAATTTAATAAGTTGCAAATTCGGTATATACTTGAGGAACTTGAAGCTTTGAAGTTTGGTTTAGACCTATGTATGCCTAAGTTTTTATGTCTTCAAATTTGTAAAGTTTCAATCCATGATCTGATTTTTTTTTTTCATTCCGTCTAATTATCTTTGACTCTATGAATAGTTGACATTTGATGACATCAATTGCAATATAGTCTCATTCTCCAATCTATTGTGTGTGAGAGCAATTAATGGCGCAGATAGGATTTACTCAATCTGTAAACTAGTTATCCTAACAAATACCGAATATTTTGGGTTTTGACTAGGGCTGGATTATAACAACCCCCATTCTTGACTTAGTCATGCTCATATGCATTTACATGATTTTACCTTGTTAAGCTTGCATCTGTGAACTTTGATTCGTTTTGCCTAAGTGAAGGTTCTTGTCTTGTTTTGTGCTAGTATGTGTTTTGCCTAAGTGTTATATGCATGCTTTGTCCCTTGCTTTGTGTGTTGAGCTTAGGTCATCTATCCTTGCTGTCTCAAGCCTAGGTGTAACAACCCTCATTCTTGACTTAGCTATATTTGCATACATTCATGTATGATCTTGTTTGATATGTTTACAATCTTGTTTAGCCTTGGTTTGTTTGAGGTATTACTTGGTTGATCTTTATCTTAACCTCGGCATGTTGCCGAGATGTCTTGTCATCCGATTGCGAGACTGACTTTTTTTTTAGATGTCTTTGTTTGCCGATGTGTTTTTTGCTGGCGTGTTGTCGAGACTTGTCTTGTCGAGAACAAATCATTTGGTCTCAATCTTTGTTTCTTTAGAGAAGCTCTAGAACAAGAGTTAGAGTTTTAGTGAGAGAGAGTGGAGTTCGAGCTCGTCTTGGAAGATCCAAATTAGATTTGAGTTTGGAGGTTAGATTCTTGCTCTACTTTGGTTACTCTTGTTGGTTATCTAATTGCATGATTGAGTTTGTTTTGCATGCCATGCATCGATTTGAAGTTTATTTTAGAAAGAGAAAGTTAGTATTCATGTGTTCTTGATGAAAGTCCCTTTGGATCGAAAGTTGGACCGTTCTTGTGTTTGTTCTTGCATGTTCCTTTGGTTGGACACCTAAGTCCACGTTTGTAAACTCTTAGCATGTCTGTTTGTCTTGTTATTGACCTAGGTTCCGTGTGTGTGCGAGGTCATTGCATGTTTGAGAATATGGTTTGCCATGTGATTGTAGGACTTTGATCTTTGGTGAGTGGTGCTTTTAATAAAGCTATGTTATAAAGCTTTTGATAAATCTTGCTTGCCAGCTTTCATAAAAGTATTAGTTTACATGAATGATTAGCCTATTTTGATGTATTGGTTATGAGCTTGTTTGATGGTATCCTTGAAAGTCCGAGGACGTTAAACTTTCTTGACACTAAAGCGAAGGTAAGTATGAACCTTGTCTTGTTAACGTTCTTGTAATGAGTTTGAGCCTTGTCTTGATATCCTTGGAAAGTCCGGACTTTAAACTTTCATCTTGTTAAAAAGGATACGGGTCCTATCTTGAGGAGATGAAATGTTTAACACAAGTCCCTTGTACTAGAGGACTTTAAACATCTTGTTAAAAAGGATACGGTCCTATCTTGAGGAGATGAAATGTTAACACAAGTCCGAGGACTTTAAACTTTCTTGTTAAAAGGATACGGTCCTATCTTGAGGAGATGAAATGTTAAGTAACACAAGTCCCTTGTGCTAGAGGACTTTAAACTTTCGTAGCATCACTTGGTCAGTGACATAAGATGGTGAAAAGGGCAGGGCTACGCCTAAGTCACATAAGCAAACAGATTTGTAAGACTTGATAGATGAATACGGTTCATCTCTTGATTTGATTCAGCTTGTTATGTTTGCCTGGAGGAGGACCTCGGCTACTACTTGTATGATTTCGGTATGTTTTGATTTGTAAGACTTGATAGATGAATACGGTTCATCTCTTGATTTGATTCAGCTTGTTATGTTTGCCTGGAGGAGGACCTCGGCTACTACTTGTATGATTTCGGTATGTTTTGATTTGTAAGACTTGATAGATGAATACGGTTCATCTCTTGATTTGATTCAGCTTGTTATGTTTGCCTGGAGGAGGACCTCGGCTACTACTTGTATGATTTCGGTATGTTTTGATTTGTAAGACTTGATAGATGAATACGGTTCATCCCTTGATTCGGTACAGTTTTGATGTGCTTTGCTTGATAGAACCTCGGCTATTGTTTTGATGGTTTCGATATGTTTTGTTTTGAACAGACTCCGGCTATATTCATGCAAACCTTTATTTCTAGTACCATTCAAGCTCACCCTCTCTATATATATGTAGGTGATGAAGCTTGTTTTGGGATTTTTGCATATATCGGCCTTGTTTTGTGCTTACCTCGGCATAGTGTATTTTCTTGAAAATCATGCTTCTTTGCTTGTAATCGTTGTATTTTGTATATAAACCTTTTGATCGGATGTAATCGAATTTTGTTTTGTTAATGTTAACACATTCGATCTATAGGACCACGTGTGTTTTGTTTTATTGCCCATATGTACACTCTGTTTGTGTGTGAATTCTTGTAAGAGGCCTTTGGTAATCTACCAATCTACTAAGCACAAGTTCCTCATAGTACGCTATTCACACACCTTGAGTCCTAAGGGCATAGGATTCCCTTTAGAAAGATGTTAAGATTGCATCATAGTGCTTGCTATTTGAATAAGGTGTGCATTGTCTTGACATGTTTGTTTGTTACTTGCCTATGTGCTTATTTGCTTGTTTTACTTAAAAGTCACGCTTTGTAAACTCATAGCATCATGAGGAGAGGTAGACCTCCACTTGGAAAGGTTATTTGAAGGTTTAGAAGATGAGACCACCGAGATTCTTCCGAGGTATAAAATGGAAAATGAGATCTTCCCTAGCACAAGGTGACATTGGCAACCTCACATTGGATGATGGATGGTGGATGATGGTTCGAGAAAGGAATCCAGACTTAACACCGACTAGATTTTTGGAGTTGTTCTACAAGAAACACTTCCCATTGAGTGATTAGTAAGGTTTGTACCTCACATGGCTAACGATGAGTATATGAAAGCAAGGAAGTTTGAAAGTGAGTATTGGACAAGCCATTTTTTGGCGAGGCTAAACAGAATAACCGAGAGCAGAGAGAGGAGAGAAGAAGAGAAAGAGAGACATGATGAAAGTTTGAGTCGAGCCAGAAAGAGAGAGAGACTAACACAACGGCAGATTAGTTACCGGAGGTAAGGTAATACCAATGGCCGATTGTGCATTGACAAAAGAAAGAAAAGTTTGTATGTGGTGAAATGGGGCATTCGTTAGAGATTGTCCTAAAGGAAAGGAACAACAACAAAGAAAGTGTAGAACACCTAATTTGCTCCCGAAATGCTTATGTGTTAGTTGATTTTGTTTCTACTAAGTTTGCCGAGAAGATTAATAGGAAACTAGAACCTCTTGATTATGTGCTATCTCTGGTCACTCACTCCTAGGAGATCCATGATTGTTGCATCCATTTATAGGGCATGTGTTGTCATTATTGAGCATGTTGAACTGCTAGTTGATTTAATGCCTTTGGATATAGATCATTTTGATGTTATATTGGGAATGGATTGGTTGGTAGCAAATCACGCACTCATTGATTGTGTTTAAAACCCCAAAGGTTATCTTCCGGGTAAGGGGGTAGCCCCCACTCGGGTATTTGATCTCATCTTAGAGCCTATAAACTAATTCAAAAGGGTGCGAGGATATTTGTGTAGTATATTGAAAGATCGGGATGGAAATGTTAGTTTAGCCGACATCCCTTGTTAATGAGTTTTTCCTAATGATTTGCTGGCCACTTTGGGTCGATAGAAATAGAGTTCTGTTGATATCATGTAAGAACACGTAGATCTCTAAAACATAGATAAAGGGTTTATTATTATTTGTTAAGAAGAAGGATGGCTCACTTCCTTTGCATTGATTACAGAGAACTTAATAGGGTCACTATTAAGAACAAGTACCCACTACCTAGGATTTATGATTTACTTGATGTCTTTTCCAAGATTGACCTTAGGTGGTTACCATCGACTTAAGGTTAGAGCCAAGATGTTGAGAAGGACAAGATATGGCCATTCTTAGTGATGCCTTCGAGTGAGTAAACCAATGCCATTTATGGATCTAATGAAAGTCTTCAAGCCACACTTAGATGAGTTTGTAGTTGTCTTCATCAATGATATATTAATCTATTCAAGAGTAAAAGGAGCATGAGAATCACTTGAGACTTGCCTTCTGATTTTGAGAAACAGAAATTGTATGCTAAGTATAGTAAGTGTGAATTCGCTATCTACTATCTCATTCTTGGGTCATGTAATTAACGAAGAGGTATTTGATTGATCCTAGCAAAGTTGAAAGTGTTTCCGAGGTTCGGAGTTTTCGTTTGGCAAAGTTATTACAGAAAAGTTCGTGAATTTTCATCAAGGATCCCAGCCATCCGAATCGAACAAAGGAGAAAGAGAGCAGATGATGAAGATCGTAATGAAGAGTTTCATATCTATAGTGATGCATCGCATAAGGGTTTTATTAATGCAAAAGGGTAGAGTCATAGCATATGCATCTCGTCACCGAAGCCACATGAAAAGAACTATCCTACCCACGACTTGGAGTTAGCGTATTTGCTTTGAAGATTTGGCGTCACTACTTGTATGGAGATCACAAGAGTTTGAAGTACCTATTCAAGAATTAAATTGACTATGATATGCGATTCAATACCACCGGAAAAGCTAAAGTCAATTACCATTGTTGAGGAAGTAAAGGCAAGAATTCATCGAAAGATAGCCTTTGAGAATCAAGTACTCAAGTTTGAAGGAGATAAACTAAAGAGGAGAATTTTGAGGCTCATAGTTCTAAGTTTGCTGTTCATCCAGGGAATACCAAGATGTATCAAGATGTGAAAAAGACCTTTTGGTGGCCAAATATGAAAAGAGATAAGCGAGTTAAGTGTCTGTTTGCATTGTCAACAAGTAAAAGGAACATCAAAGACCACTTCTTCAACCTTTGGTGGAAATGGGAACATATCTCGATGGATTTTGTAAGGTATGGATTCGATTTGGGTTGTTGTTGATAGATTGACTTGCTAAGTTCGGCCGTTAAGACTACCTTCAATGCCGATCAACTTGCCCTACTATATGTGAATGAGATTGTTAGACTTCATGGAGTGCGGATGTCAATAAGATCCTAAATTTGTTTCGTTGAGATTTAGTTTCATCCTCAAACAGATGGACAAACAGAGAGAACAATTGACACTCGAAGATATCGACTTTGTGTATTGGACTTCCAGGGAAGTTGGGGAATGCATTTGCCTTTAGTAGAATTTGCTTACAACAATAGTTATCAAGCTACCATTGCCATGGCACCATATGAGGCTTTGTACGGAAGAAAGTGTAGATCGCCGATATGTTGGACCGAAGTTGGAGACAAAGCTCGCTTGGTAGATAATTCAAGTAACGAAGATCAAACTTATTCAACAAAGGATTAGAAGGAATGAGTTAGAATTTGAAGTGGAGATCATGTATTCTTAAAAGTTTCGCCGATGAAAGGAGTTTCAGTCAGTTGGCAAGAAAGGTAAATTAGCACCTCGTTATATTGGGCCATTTGAAATTCTTGACAAGGTCAACTGAGCCAAGTTCATAATGTGTTTCATGTTTCGATGTTAAGAAAGTATATTCGAGATCCTGTGATTGATTATTCGGGGATTGAAGTTAATGAGAATTTGGGCTATGAAGAAGTATTATTGACCAGACAAGTTAGGCGGTTGAGAAACAAGTCGATACCAATGGTAAAGATTGAATGGAAAGAACATTACGGCAAGGATGCTACATGGGAAATGGAAGAAGAAATGAGAATTGACATCTCTTGGAACAAGGTAACTTAAGTTTGGGGACCAAACTTCTTTAAGGGGTAGGATGTAACAACCCTCATTCTTGACTTAGCTATATTTGCATACATTCATGTATGATCTTGTTTGATATGTTTACAATCTTGTTTAGCCTTGGTTTGTTTGAGGTATTACTTGGTTGATCTTTATCTTAACCTCGGCATGTTGCCGAGATGTCAGTGCTTAGAGCCTAGGCGAGATGTTTTGCATTAGTACTAGATGTCCAAGGTGTGGTCTGACTTAGTCAAGTGTCGTCCTCCTTTTGTCATCCGACTCGACTTTAGCCGATGTCCTTGTTTGCCGATGTGTTTTGCTAGCGTTGAATATGCTTTGTCGAGACTTGTCTTGTCGGAACAAATCATTTGGTCTCAATCTTTGTTTCTTTAGAAGCTCTAGAACAAGAGTTAGAGTTTTAGTGAGAGAGAGGAGTTTCTTGGAAGATCCAAATTAGATTTGAGTTTGGAGGTTAGATTCTTGCTCTACTTTGGTTACTCTTGTTGGTTATCTCATTGCATGATTGAGTTTGTTTTGCATGCCATGCATCGATTTGAAGTTTATTTTAGAAAGAGAAAGTTAGTATTCATGTGTTCTTGATGAAAGTCCCTTTGATCCGAAAGTTGGACGTTCTTGTGTTTGTTCTTGCATGTTCCTTTGGTTGGACACCTAAGTCCACGTTTGTAAACTCTTAGCATGTTTGTTTGTCTTGTTATTGACCTAGGTTCGTGAGTGCCGAGGTCATTGCATGTAAAGCTTTGAGAATATGGTTTGCCATGTGATTGTAGGACTTTGATCTTTGATTGAGCCTACACCAAGACCGAAGGTGAGTGGTGCTTTTAATAAAGCTATGTTATAAAGCTTTTGATAAATCTTGCTTGCTTCGCTTTGATAAAAGTATTAAGCATGCATGATTAGCCTATTTTGATGTATTGGTTATGAGCTTGTTTGATGGTATCCTTGGAAAGTCCTGTCAAGGTAAGTATGAACCTTGTCTTGTTAACGTTCTTGTAATGAGTTTGAGCCTTGTCTTGATATCCTTGGAAAGTCCGAGGACTTTAAACTTTCATCTTGTTAAAAGGATACGGTCCTATCTTGAGGAGATGAAATGTTAAAAGCGCTACGGGCCTAAGTAACACAAGTCCCTTGGAGGACTTTAAACTTCATCTTGTTAAAAGGATACGGTCCTATCTTGAGGAGATGAAATGTTTAACACAAGTCCAGGACTTTAAACTTCATCTTGTTAAAAAGGATACGGTCCTATCTTGAGGAGATGAAATGTTAAAAGCAGACTCGGCCTAAGTAACACAAGTCCTTGTGCTAGAGGACTTTAAACAGCATCACTTGGTCAAAAGGGCTACGGCCTAAGTGACATAAGATGGTGAAAAACTAAGTCACATAAGCAAATAGGATTTGTAAGACTTGATAGATGAATACGGTTCATCTCTTGATTTGATTCAGCTTGTTATGTTTGCCTGGAGGAGGACCTCGGCTACTACTTGTATGATTTCGGTATGTTTTGATTTGTAAGACTTGATAGATGAATACGGTTCATCTCTTGATTTGATTCAGCTTGTTATGTTTGCCTGGAGGAGGACCTCGGCTACTACTTGTATGATTTCGGTATGTTTTGATTTGTAAGACTTGATAGATGAATACGGTTCATCTCTTGATTTGATTCAGCTTGTTATGTTTGCCTGGAGGAGGACCTCGGCTACTACTTGTATGATTTCGGTATGTTTTGATTTGTAAGACTTGATAGATGAATACGGTTCATCTCTTGATTTGATTTGTTATGTTTGCCTGGAGGAGGACCTCGGCTACTACTTGTATGATTTCGGTATGTTTTGATTTGTAAGACTTGATAGATGAATACGGTTCATCTCTTGATTTGATTCAGCTTGTTATGTTTGCCTGGAGGAGGACCTCGACTACTACTTGTATGATTTCGGTATGTTTTGATTTGTAAGACTTGATAGATGAATACGGTTCATCCCTTGATTCGGTACGGTTTTGATGTGCTTTGCTTGATAGAACCTCGGCTATTGTTTTGATGGTTTTGATATGTTTTGTTTTGAATATTCATGCAAACCTTTATTTCTAGTACCATTCATCGAGTTTCCAAGCTCACCCTCTCTATATATATGTAGGTGATGGAAGTATTTGTAAAGCTTGTTTTGGGATTTTTGCATATATCGGCCTTGTTTTGTGCTTACCTCGGCATAGTGTATTTATCTTGAAAATCATGATTCTTTGCTTATAATCGTTGTATTTTGTATATGAAGCCTTTTGATCGAATTTTGTTTTGTTATGTTAACACATTCGATCTATGCAGGACCACGTGTGTTTTGTTTTATTGCTTCCGCACTTGCTAGCCCCATATGTACACTCTGTTTGTGTGTGAATTCTTGTAAGAGGCCTTTGGTAATCTCGGATTACTGGCCATCTCGGCACCAATCTACTAGGGGCGGGTTGGGGTCGTGACACTAGGTCACACCTTTGAACCTCTTACACCTAGGCCATTGAGTGCCAACACCTAGGACCATGTTGGAACCACCTTGGTTGATCTCCACCGTCACCCTGGCATATTGGTCGAGATGTGCATCATCTAGGCCGAGGTGTGCATCACCTAGGCCGAGATGTGTATCATCTAGGCCGAGATGTTATCATTTAGGCGTCCTAGATCCTTGATCCTTGAACCTTGCAGCCTTATTGTGCACCTTAGCCAACACCTAGCAATCCTGTTCCGGGATTGGTATGACCTAGACCGAGGTGTGGCACATCTAGGCCCAGGTGTGGCACAGCTAGGTCAAGTGTTGTCCTTTCCAGCCGAGATCATAGAAACCTCACTTGTTCGAAGCCTATGTCTTGATCCGAGATCATTTCCTTGTCAGAATGCCCATACCACCTTACTTGTTAGATACATCTTGTCATACTCTTGTCTTGTCATTCTAGCACCTTTTTGAGGAGATCCAATCCGGCGATGCCACGTGTCCCAGTAGAGGGTTAAGTCAAATTGTAGCTGAGATCCCATATCATTTTGTCATCCCTTTGCCTTGTAGAGAGAGAAGCTCTAGGAAGAAGAGGAAGAAGTTCTTAGAGAGGGGATTAGATTTTCAAGCCTGATCTTCACACCTTGAACCGTTAAATTCGTGTTTTGAGGTTAGAATCTTGATCTACTCTTGCTGTTCTTCGTGTTAATATGATCACGTTGCATGATCTAACGTGATTCATGAGCCATGCATTGATTTAAAGTTTGTTTTAGAAAGAGAAAATGATGTTCTTATGTTCTTAAAGAAAAACCATGTTTTGATCGGAAAGTTTGTATCAAGTTCCATGTTTTGTGTTTGTTTCCATGAAATCTCCAAAAATGGGTACCCAGGTCCATGTTTTTGAACTCATATCATGAAATCTCAAATTTGAAATAAGAAGTTATGATTTTAGCATTCATGTTCATGTTCTTCAAGAGGGAACCCAGAATCCCAGACTTCACTGTTTCCCTAAGTGTGGTCACCGAGACCCACTCTTGTCTAGATCTCACACCTAGGCCAAGCATCGTATCTCACTTGGCCTACCTTGCATGATCACTTGCACCTTAGTTTATCTTGCATGCACACCTAGGCCTACCACTGCACGCCTAGGCCGACCCTGGTACACCTTTGCCGACACCTTGTAACATCTCGACAGGCAGCCGTACCCCTAGGCCTAGGAGACCACACCTCAGCCAAGAGGTGTGGAACCTCGGCCAAGACCTCCTAAGTTTACCCAGCTAGGCCATTTCATCCTAGATCATCTTTGTGCGTCCATTCCGAGACTTGGTTGGTACCCAACATGCTTTTCCGAAATGAAAAATAGTGTTTTGACTCCTAGCACATGTTTTGCTTTGTCTTGACTTGGTTTTGGAAAGAAATGCCGGGATCTTTCTTACTCATTTGAAGCTTGTTTTAAAAGTGCATTGCATAACCATCTTTGAGCATTCCTTCTTGTCTTCTTGAAATGCATTCAGTGGACTTTGCTATGTGATTGTAGGTCTTGAATCATTGCCTTGTTTCCCTACACCCGAAGAGCTTTTGTGAGTGGTATTTTTAATAAAGTTATGTTATAAAGTTTTCATAAAGCTTTGCTTCGTTTTGGAAAAGTATTTGATCAAGCATGAATGATTATCCTCTAGTTTTTGTATCAAGTATTATCTTGTTTCGATGATATTCTTGGAAAGTCCTTAGTGCTAGGGGATTATAATGCAACTAGCACCCTTGTTTGAGATATCTCCCTTGTCTTGCCACCTACGGTCTTGTACGGGTGGGTTTGTCTAATCGATTTCGGGTCGGCCACCGATGGTCGTGAATGGGTGTGTTTCGATTCCGAGGCGATTATTTCCTTGTTTTGCCACCGATGGTTTTCCGGGTGGGATGTCTAACCGATTCCAAGTTGGCCACCGACGGTCGTGAACGGGTGTGCTTTGATTTCGGGATGGTTATTCCCTTGTTTTGTCCTGAATATTATCCCTTGTATTATGTAGATGTTAGTAAACTTCCCAAGAAGTTTTGAAAGACTTGATTGGTGAACTTGATTCATCCCTTGATTTTGTTACAAGTTATTATATGTATTATTTTGTTAAAGATCTCAGATATCATTCATTCAAACCTTTATTACTTATATCATTCACTGAGTATCCAAGCTCACCCTCTCCTTTATATATATGTAGGTGATGAGCAAGAAGACGATGTCGCCTAAGCTTTGTTTGCAAGTTGTTTTTGAATTCATGTTTTGCTAGTATCTTGAAGATTATGCTTCTTAACTTTGTACTTTATTTCTTTTGTACATTTCGGTTTGAGAAGCCTTTTGGTCAAGATGTAAGATGTACTTTATTTTATGTTGTATTCAAGTTGTAAAACTATGCAAGGATGTATGTCATTTCATTTGATCTATGCATTGCTCTTATGGACTACTTAGATTTAAATTTATGCTTTCGCACATGTAAGCCCCATATGTATACACTGTTGTGTGAATCTTTGTAAGTTGGCCTTTGGTAATCTCGGATTACTGGCCATCACGACATCATTCTACTACGGTCGGAATGGGGTTGTGACATGGATAAAGCCAAACATATTCTAAAATCTAAAATTATATTCAACCCATAAACCCTAGCTTTTCGAGCCAAGATTAAGTCAGGCCAGGCTTTGAGGTCATTAAGCTAATTTTTCACATTTTTTCTGTTTATAGTTCCATTAGTTTTATTTAATTTTTGGAAAAAAAAAAAAAAAAGAAGAAGAAGAAGAAGAAGAAACCCAAGGTTTGACCCTTATAACAAAATAATTTTTTTTTTTAATTTTGTCAATTTAAACTCTAAATTTTTTTATTTATTTTCAATATAAATTATTTGCCTATGTTCATTAAATAAAATTGATCAAAAAATGTGTACTTCAGTCATTAAACTCAATAAAAAAAAAAAGTATTTTAGACATTTAATGTATATCTACATTAAGTTTAATAATTAAATACTTTTTTTTTTTTTTTTGTCGATTTTACTTAACAAAAATAAGCCAATGGTTTAGATTGACAACAAATTAAAAGATTATGGTTCAAATTGATAAAATTAAAAACTCAAGATTTATTTGTTAAAAGGCTCAAACCCTAGGATTTTTTTTTTTATTCTTAATTATCCCTTTATTTTATTTTATTTTATTTTATTTTATTTTGGCATTCTCATGTATTTTTTCAGCTTTGAGCTTTAAGACAATTAGCCTAATATCTTCTCTTTTTTTTTAGTTAGTTTATGATTTTCTTGTTTGAAAATTTCTTCACCTTTTGTATATTGATTAATTACAAAATATTGAGAATGGACTAAAAGAGCAAGTCACCAAACCTGTGTTTTCTTTTTTTTCTTTTTTTCAAAACGTTGTGTATTAAATCCTTTTTATTTTTACTTTTTACCAAAAAAAAAAAATGTGTTTCTTAATTTTTTTAAATAAAAAACCTGAACTAAGAACATTATTATAATGACACCTTGCGCATGATCTACAAAAGTAAATTGTAAAAGCAAAGCCACACAACTCTTGGAAAAGAAAAAAAGGACATTGATGTGATTGAAGCAAAGAATCACTCAAATTAAAGGAAAAACCATTGTATACATGCCAAAAACAAGTGAGATAGGGCATGGAATCCTTGGTTATGAGGTCCTTCTATCTTAATACGCTTTCAATCATTGGATCATAATTTGAAATTCTTGAACAATTCTTCAATTGATACAGAAGAAAGAGAATTCAGAGATAAAAGCAAACTATGAAAGTAAAATCATATAACTCTGGGGAAAAAAAAAAGGACTTTGATGTGGTTGATGCAAAAGAATCACTCAAATCAAAGGAAAAACCATTGTACATGCCAAAAAAAAAAAAAACGTGTGATAAGGCATGGAGCCCTTGGTTATGAAAGCCTTCTATCATAATACACTTTCAATTGTTTGATCAAATTTTGAAATTCTCATGCAATTCTATTGATACATAAGAAAGACAATTCAAAGATAAAAGAATCTCTAACCGTGAGACAATAGTTAGAGTGAAGAGAACGATAGAGGTGGCATACGTTAAGCATCAACAAAAGATAAAACTTTGAGAAAGATATAACGACTTAAAAATGAATTATTAAGAATCTGAGAAGGTAGAGAAAACGAAAACTGAATAATCGTAAAGTTGAAGAAAAGAATTCCATTAATTACAAACAATGGTGTAGTCAGGAATTTCAATGAGTAGGGCCATTTAGCAAGGCATCATTATTGTTATGTCATATTTTCAATTTTACACAAGCTATCAACATTAAAGTTCACATGATGCCTTACAAATTTCATATATTTTCAGTCATATTGATAAAATAATTCAAATAAGTCAATTGCAAAAATATTAGGACATTAATACTATATGGGTTGTGAATTACTTAGAAGAAATTTAATAAGCTGCAAATTCAGTATATACTTGAGGAACTTGAAGCTTTGAAGTTGGTTTCGACCTATGTAAGCCTAAGTTTTTTGTGTCTTTAAATTTGTAAATTTCAATCCATGATCTAATTTTTTTTATTTTTTTTCATTCCCTCTAATTATTTTCGACTCTATGAATAGTTGACATTTGTTGACATCCATTGCTATATATTCTCATTCTCCAATCCATTGTGTGTAAGAGCAGTTAATGGTCCGGACTAGATTTACTCAACCTATAAACTAGTTATCCAAGACGCTAACAAATACTGAATATTTTGGGTTCTGACTAGGGCTGGAAGAATCCAAACATATTCTAAAATCTAAAATTATATTCAACCCATAAACCCTAGCTTTACATGCCATGATTAAGTCAGGCCAGCCTTTGAGATCATTAAGCTAAATTTTCACATTTTTTCTGTTTATAGTTCTATTAGATTTATTTAATTTTTGGAGAAATTATAATAAAAAATATATATATAAAAAAAAATTCCTAAGGTTTGACCCTTATAACAAAATAAATCCTGTTTTTTTATTTTCTCAATTTAAACTCTAAATTTTTTATTTATTTTTAATCTAAATCATTTTTCTATGTTCATTAAGTAAAATTGATCGAAAAATGTGTATTTTAGTCATTAAATTCAATAAAAAAAATAAAAAAAGAAGGTATTTTAGACATTTTACATATATTTACAATGAGTTTAATAATTAAAATACTATTTTCCTGTCGATTTTACTTAACAAAAATAAGCCAATGGTTTAGATTGACAACAAATTAAAAGATTATAGATTAAATTGATAAAATTAAAAATTCAGGGTTTATTTTGTTAAAAGGCTCAAATCCTGGGATTTTTTTTTTTTTTTTTTTTTTTGGTGTGTGCGTGGTAGGTATCCCTTTATTTTTATTTTTTATTTTTTTTGGCATTCTCATGTATTTTTTCAGCTTTGAGCTTTAAGACAATTAGCCTAATATTTTTTTTTCTCGTTTTATTTGTAGTTAGCTTACAATTTTCTTAGTTTGAAAATTTCTTCACCTTTTGTTTATTGATTAATTACAAAATATTGAGAATGGGCTAAAAGAGCAAGTGACCAAACATGTTTTTTTTTTTTTTTTTTTCCCACGACATGGTGTATTAAATACTTTTTATTTTTATTTTTTACCAAAAAAAATGTGTTTCTTATTTTTTGTAAATAGAAAACCAGAACTAAGAACATTATCAAATGAAACCTTGCGCAAGATGTACAAAAGCAAAATCACATAACTCTAGAAAAGAAAAAAGGACTTTGATATGGTTGAAGAAAAGGATCATTCAAATCGACGGAAAAACCATTGTATACACACCAAATGCAAGTGAGATAAGGCATGGAATCCTTCTATCTTAATACACTGTCAGTCATTGGATCATAATTTGAAATTCTCGAACAATTCTATTGATATAGAAGAAAGAGAATTTAGAGATAAAAGCAAACTGTAAAGTAAAATCATGTAACTCTGGAAAAGAAAAAAGGACTTTGATGTGGTTGATTCAACAAATCACTCAAATCAAAGAAAAAACCATTGTACACGCCAAATATATATATATTGTGATAGGGCATGGAGCCCTTGGTTATGAAAACCTTCTATCTTAATACACTTTCAATTGTTGGATCAAATTTTGAAATACTCACACAATTCTATTGATACAAAAGAAAGACAATTTAAAGATAAAAGAATCTCTAACCCTGAGACAGTAGTTAGAATGAAGAGAATAATAGAGGTGACATACGTTAAGCATCAACAAAAGATAAAATATTGAGAAAGATACAACAGCTTAAAAGTGAATTATTAGAGAATCTAAGAAGACAGAGAGAACGAAAACTGAATAATCGAAGAGTTGAAGAAAAGAATTCTACTAGTTACAGGCAGTGGTGTAATCAGAAATTTCAATGAGTAAGGCCATTTAGCAAGTCATCATTATTGTTATGTCATATTTTCAATTTTACACAAGCTATCAACATTAAAGTTCACACGATACCTTACAAATTTCATATATTTTTAGTCATATTGACAAAAGTTCATTGCTAGCAAAAACAAAATATTAGAACATTAATTCTATATGGCTTCAATAAAATAGTCAATAAATCTCATTAAAAAAAAAAAAATTTACCACCTTTCAGTTTTTTCAATTTTTATTAAGAAAATTTTGTAAAATTTATTAGTTTGTATTGTATTTTCCTTCTATAAATTTTAATAATTTCATAAATTTGATTATTACAAAATTTGTAAACTACAAAACCAATTTGTAAATTTGATTATTTCTACCAAATCAATTTGTAAACTACAAAATTTAGTTTTTTGTTTCCCAATTTTATTGGGTTCAATTTGTTAAATTCCAAAACTTTGGAATAAAACTCCACAATACTCTAAACATTTTTGAAATTCCAGAATTAAAGAAACGAACACTACAACAAAAAACACATTTGGCAACCCACAAATTTCGTCGCCAAAAGAATTGGCGACAAAATATACAACTTGTTGCCAAAGCCCTGTCACTAAAAGTATTGGCGACGAAATCAGAAATTGTCACCGTATGTAGACATTTAGCGACAAGCAAAATTGGTCGCCAAAAATCATATATTTTGTCGCTATAAAATTACAATTTGTTGCTAAAAGGTTAAAATTTGGATAGGCTATGTACTTTTAGCGACAAATAAATGCGTCGCCAAAAGTACTATTTAACGACAAAATTAATTTGGTCACTAAAAATAACGTTTTTAGCGACGAGTAAGTTTTGGTTGCTAAAAGTTCCTGGAATAACCACTAACTTTTAGCGACAAAAACAATATGTTGTCGCCAAATATATTAACAGCGACCAAAATACCACCTGTCACTAAAAATTCAGTACACAAATTTTGATTTTAATAATTTTCATGTTCAAAATAATCCAAAACACCTGTTTTCCTGTGCACAATATATACACAAATGTAATGTAAATAATAATACACTTGTGCAAGACATTCATACTAATTCAAAATTAATAGCTATGAAAAATCCCAATAAACATAATTACAATTCTCTGACAATCTAAAACATGCATACCAAAGTATTTACAAACTACTAACATCAAACCCATAAATACATTACCAAATGCTATGTCAAAATATTTTCAAAATTACAACCAAATATTTTGATGTTAAACATCTAACCAACAAGTCATTTACTAAAATCCTATGTCAAAATATTTGCAAAAATACAACACCAAATATTTTGATGCTAAACATTTAATCCATAAACCATTTACCAAAATCCTATGTCAAAATATTTCCAAAAACACAAAATCAAATCTTCTGATGTAGCCTAAACTATTTTCCACCATTGCCAATCAGTCACATGAAAAAACAAAAAACAATATTAGATTGACAAAAAAAAAAAAAAAAAAAAAAAAAACCTCGATATGAACTTGACAATTTTGATTTTAATTTTGTAATGGGAAGTCCAATCGGGTGTTGTTTGCTCATACAAGTTTGCTCATACAAGTCTATTTAGGCTTGAACAAGCTGCCTGTGCAAAGTTTCGGTGGTTTCAGTGGTCATTTTGCAATTTCGGCCCCCAAACGGGCCTTTTAAGTCTTGTGTTTTACATTTTTTCTTGTAATTTTCTAATCGGAAATCCAATCGAGGTCTCGTTTGTTCCTACAAGTCTATTTGGGTTTGAACAAGCTGTCCGTGCCAAGTTTTGGTGGTTTCGGTTGTCATTTTGCAATTTCGGCTCCTGAACGAGCCTTTTAAGTCTTGTGTATTACAATTTTCCTTCTAATTTTCCAACCGGAGATCCAATAGAGGTCCCGTTTGTTCCTACAAGTCTATGTAAGCTTGAAAAGGCTGTCCGTGCCAAGTTTTGGTGGTTTCGGTGGTCATTTTGAAATTTCGGCCCCCGAACGGGCCTTTTAAGTCTTGTGTTTTACATTTTTCCTTCTAATTTTTTAACCAGAAATCCAATCGAGGTCCTGTTTGTTCCTACAAGTCAATTTAGGCTTGAACAAGCTGTCCGTGCCAAGTTTCGGTGGTTTCAGTGGTCATTTCGCAATTTCAGCCCCCGAACGGGCCTTTTAAGTCTTGTGTTTTATAATTTTCCTTCTAATTTCCTAACCGGAGATCCAATTGAGGTCCCGTTTGTTCCTACAAGTCTATTTAAGCTTGAACAAGCTGTCCGTGCCAAGTTTCGGTGGTTTTGGTGGTCATTTCGAAATTTCGTTTTAAGTCTTGTGTTTTACATTTTTCCTTTTAATTTTTTAACCGGAAATCCAATCGAGGTCCCATTTATTATTATTATTATTATTATTATTATTATTATTATTATTATTATTATTATTATTATTAATTTTTTCCCCCTAATGGTGATTTGGAGGGGGCTATGTTATATGGCATATTTAAATGGGTGAATTCTCATATAGGACACTTAACACTTGGGTAAGGAAATGAGATATATGTTTGACATGTGAACATGTGAAGTTGGACACTTGGACATGCACCTAGAAAACATATTCACTAATTCAAGTTCACGGTAAAACTATGCATAAAAACCCCAAGTCCATGTAACATAGAGGGAGGATTTTAAGGAACTCTTTTGAAAAATAAAAGACAACAAAAGTGAATCCATAACAAACTGTCATATTGTAATTAATTTATATGATTAAATTTCCTATAATTGATAATACTGAATTTTCCAATTTGAAAGCTTGTCAAGGATCCACTGCCATGAGTGACTCATTCAAGACATACTTCCCACAGTTGCAGTTATATATCTCCAAAACTTTAGAAGAACAATAAATGAAAACAAAATGAATATTCATAAAAATAGAATTACTGTTTTGCCACCAAAGAATGCCAATCTGGATCAGAGGTTAACGGCTACTAATTGACCACCACAGAAACCAAAACATTACAGGACACATGTTAAACGTTATACCCAAGTAGCCTTCTAACGTCCCCACTAGTAAGAGGAGAAAAATGTTTGGGAAGATTTTAGAATGAAAATCAAGCATGGTTTTCATGAAAATTGTAATTTATTAAACTAAATGGTAACCATGAGAAAAAAGAAACATTGTCAACATTCCTAAATGTATCACATTTATTGAAGTGACCAAATAAATGTAAATAAATGTAAATACATAGATGGTGGTTTCCAAGATGGTTAATGAAATAAGCGAAATCTGGCTTTATCACCACATAATATTTCAAGTTATGACCATCCCTCCAAGAATAGATAATTTCAATAACATACCTTCGATAACTTCCTTCTTTATCCGATACTTGGCACCCTCCAAGAACATCCTCCCCAATAATTTCCTTGCTAACTACCACAACAAATAGAACTAGCTTAGGATTACAAACAAGGAACCAATACAAAGTCAAATAAATCATTGACTTACCAAGTTATATACTTTGCCCAATGTAAGCAACCCACCACCCTACAATACATAGTCATGTCAAATAAATAGAGTACTTTAAATACAACCAAGTTATTATGGTCAAACAAAAGTACCTTTAAGATAATTCTCTGAGCTCGATGCCCCAACCCTTAAAGCGAGAATAGCTTGCACCTTCCATGGCCGAGTCCAAGTTCTAGACTACCATGGTTATCGAATTCTTAGAGCTTTCCCATGAGCTAGGAAGGTTCTGATTCATCCCTACTTAAGGTATTAAATTTTAAGTCATGAAAGTATCTTAAAAAGAATAACTAAAAAGAAGCAAAAATAGATAAAAATAGAGGTAGTATTGATAAGAATCTGTAGGGAGTTATCTGGTTGGGGCATTGCATATGAATGCATAGAAGAAAATGAAGGTTAACCGATCTGGGTTCAAATGAAGGATATTTGACAATAAGCGAGGTTCACCCAACTAACAATAACATGCTTTTAATTCTCATTTGAATAGTACCTTAGGACATTGGTTGAGAAACTATAAATGCCAAGATGTAATGGGCGAAGCATCCAACATGACTACTTAAGTTAGGTGACACGACTTACCATTAAAAAAGGGACCAAGGTAGGTTAGTTACTACTTACTATTATATACCTAAATATGATATACATAAAGGGGCTTTTGCTGGATGTTTTAAGGCCTTGGTGGCTGCTCCACTATCCCAGTTCCTTTACTTTTCTCTTCTATGTTCCTTTCTGTTTCTCTTCATTTCTCTTCTATGTTCTTCTCGACTTCATATTCTGGTCATCTAACTAATATCAACTTTTATGTTTGAAACTAGAAACTCCTATTCATTCTCACCCTTCCTTGGCCAAGGTCTTCCTTAAGTTATATCCTAACAGATCACACAGGATATTCTCCCTATTTACTTGCCTCACTATACCCAACAATACAATTTAATATTTCTTGGTTACAACAAAAAACATACAATATTGTTAAAGCATAGCAATTCACAAACAAGACAACCATAATGTTCTCAGGTCTAAGAATTACATGCACAACTTTCACGATGAACATCTATTTGACAGTTACGTAAAACTTCATACGACATTCATTAACTTGGTCACATCCAGTGTACACCAACAAGATTGTTTTAGTGTCCTCATATAAATGATCTTCCACAAAGGAAAAAAAAAAATTGTCTCTATTTTTACTCATGTATTGTAAATTACAATGGATGTAGAAGTAATTGTTTGGTAGAGAGATATATGCAGAGATATGGATACCAACATCCTATTGGCCTTGATGGCTGTTTTTTAATTTTCTATTGCTTTTGTTTTAAAAAGTATTTAAAATAAAATTATTTAAAATGAAACTAAACAAAACCATTCTTAATGTTAGAGTTTAAATTTCCTTATTTTAAACTAAAAATCATACTTAACTACAAAAATGTATTAAGAATATTAAATTTTACATCTCAAACTTTGCATTCTGGTGCTTTAATAACCTAAGACTTTTGCTAATGCACCAATTAATGGCCTTTAATGTGAGGTTATTATCATTTGGTGCAATAAAAGGATACCTTTTTACAGCATCACCACAAATAAGTAAATAAATAACAGAGATTATCACAGCTCCAAAATCAATCACAAGAACAGAGACAGACACCATAATATGGGTTGCATCAAAGAATTCTCTATAAAGTCTTATATAAAGCATCCTTGCATCTCTTGAAAAAGCTCTACATTTCGTTTCTTACAAAAATCAGTCCAAAAATTCAGAACATACCAGTCTCGAAAATCAGTTCCAAAATCAGTCCAAAAATTAGAAAATATCAGTCCTGAAAATCACAATATCAGTCCGAAAATCACAATATCAGTCTGAAAAATTAGATTGATGACAAAGAAGAAAAAGAGGAAGATGAGAGAGTGTGAGAGAGTGAGGGAAAAATCAGTCCCATTGATTGTGTTGTGTTCTGCAATGCCGAACAAGAGAATGAAATTGATGATAAAGAAGAAAGAGAGGAAGATGAGACAGTGTGAGAGAGTGAGGGTGAGAGGGAGAAGGAGAGGGAGAGGGAAAGAGAGACGAAGAAGAGGGAGAGAAAACATACCTCTTTGTGCCGCTTCAGGTTGTGGAATGAGAAGATGAATTAGGTCAATTTTGTTTATTCACTTAAAGGTCATTAAAAAAAAAGAAAAAAAGAAAGAAAGATTCAAAACGACGTTGTTTTGACAAGAAATTTATTGGCTACGAAAATTATTTTGTTGCCATAAATATCATTCACCTTTCAGCGACTAGTTTAATTCCGTCGCCAAAAAGTCCCAAATTGGCGACAAACAGTTTCGTTGCCATATATTAATTTCGTCGCCAAAACTTTTTTAGCACTCCCGCCCAAAAAATTAAATTGGCGCCAACCATTTTTCGCGACGAATTGAGATATTTGTTGCTAATGGTGTATTTTTTGGCAACCAACACGTATATTGTCGCCAAAAACATACAATTGGCAACTAAATTCAATTTTGTTGCTAAAAAACGTCGCAAAAAATGCTTTTTGTTGTAGTGGAATTTCAAGTCACAGGAATGATATATATATATGCCCATGCACTTTACAATTCCTAATGATGCTTCAAAAATACTACTACTGGAAAATACCTGAAGTCCAATAAAACACCTAAGGACATAATGATCTAGTAAAGATGGGATATAAGGGCATAAGGGTTTTAGGAGGATATGTAATACCTAGCATAAAGATGGGATATAATATATTGTAGGATATGAGATGGATTATATATATTGTGGGTTCACTTATTCTATATTTGGTTAAGATAGGAAATAGAATGAGATAAGAAGAGAATGATTATTTTTGACATTTGGATGAAAGATGAGCTATATCCGATGGTGGGAGATGCACAATCTATGTGGTGGTATTGCATATCCCTCCCTTTTGCATCATATACTATCCGGACTTTCTATATCTAGAGTAACCAAACATGGGATATAGGGAGACAAAAAAAATATGTAAAATCCACTCCATATTATATCTAGCCCCACACCCATGTCTCGCCTTTATATCTGGTAAACAAATAGGACCTTTGGGAATAGATACAAATCAACACTTGATAACCTATTTTTCAAGGGAGAGGATTTTGTTCAAATACTTTGAAAGTTGGTGAATAAAACATAAGTTTTCATTGATCTAAAATAGGAAAATAGCTCCTGTCCATTTATACTCTTTCATACTCTATTTTTTGGGTCTCATCCCGAACGCATAAAGATGATTCGAATCATTCATCTAGTAGGCTCAGCAGTAAAGATGAGTTGTGTAAAAAATTAATTTCATTGGATATCACTGGACAAATAAATAAATTACATTTTATTTCCTAAAATAGATGACAATTATGAACTTAAATTTGAATAATCTATTTTATAAAATAAAATGCAATTTGTTATTCATAGATATCCAATGAAATTGATTTTTTTTTTTTTTTTCATCAGACGGTCTTTACTATAAGATTTATGAGATAAACATTTCGGATCATCATTATAGGCCTTGAGTAAGGTCCACAAAATAAAGTATGAAAGAGCATAAAAGATAACAGTATGGATAGGAGCCATTCTCCCAAAATAGTGAGGCTTACAACTTTGGGGGGAGATGATATGGGTTCATCATATATGGTCTCTGAAATTATTCATGGAAAAAGTTAAATTTATCGAATAATTATAACCACATGATCAAATTACATTTATTAGTAAAAACTAAATGACAAATATAATTTTAAGAATAGAACATTTATTATTTTGAAGACAAAT
Source organism: Camellia lanceoleosa (assembly GCA_025200525.1). Lineage (NCBI taxonomy): Eukaryota > Viridiplantae > Streptophyta > Magnoliopsida > Ericales > Theaceae > Camellia > Camellia lanceoleosa. The sequence goes on along the minus strand of CM045762.1, from coordinate 161,961,657 downwards.
GTGATTTTGTAGCACTTGTGCCCTTCAAAACTTTTGGGAAGTGTATTTGAATCCTTTATTTTATTTTGGAAATCTTTGGTATTGTTGTATCTTAGTTTTGGAAGAGTACAAATCGATTTAAATTTGTTGGGATTGCTCGTTCATGCTTGTTTACGTTGAAAAATTGTTTGGGAACTTAAAAATCTTGTTCTGAGGTCGACACCGGTCTTGGTGGTGTCGACACATTCCTTTTGTTGTTGGCCACAAGGGTTGACACCAGTCTGGGAAGGGTCGACCTTTGTCCTGAAATTGCTTGCCGAAATTTGGTGTCGACACTAGTCTGGGAAGGGTCGACGTCTTGCATGCTGTCAAACATAAGTGTTCCAACTTTTTTTCATAAGGGTCGACACCTCCACTGCAGGGGTCGACACCTGTGAACTTTTTTTCCAGATTTTCAATCGGTTTGGGCCCTACTTTTTGAGGATTTTGACCAGATATTTTGGGTTGACTTTGGGGCTTATTTTTATTTTGACCTAGTACTATAAAAAGGTCTACCACTTGATCTTTTCTTTACTTTTCCTTCTCCTTCTTCTCTCTAAACCGTGAGACTCTCTCTTTCCCTTAAAAAGCACCTTTTTCACTCAAAGATCCTTAGATCTACTCACTTGGAGACCTCTCCTCACCTTGCTCCTTTGAGAGTAATTGTAGAGCTTGTCGAGGGCTTCATTTTGATTGGAGCAAAATGTTGTTTCTCCTCCGTTGACTTTTTGGCTTTTCTTCCTTCTCCCTCTTCTAAGCTTGAGGTAGGGACTTCTATACTCTTGTATGTTTTTTAACTTGGGTATTTGATGATAATGCAAATAAAGGTTGGGATTTGGATGATTTTAGACAAACCTAGGGTTTTGGTTTAAAATCAAAAGAGGGGTTTTCAAAATAAAGGTGTTGAATGGTTATGGGTATGGATATGAAGTTGTGTTGTGTCAAACTTGTTGATTTTGGCAAACGGGTTATATTTGGGAGGAAATCGGGTGTTCCCCTAAAATGTTTCAAATGGTTATTTTGTATAAATCATGGAATTGGTTCAATAAAGGTGAAATTGGTTAGATGAGTATGTTAATGGTGGAGTAGGAAAATTGTCGTTTCTCATTGATGGACATATGGATAGTTTATTTATGGATAGTTTATCTATTGTGAAGTTTTTATAACTGCTTAGAAATATCTGTTTTGGGCTATTGGTGGAGGATAGCTATGATTGTTGTCGAAATGATATAAAGATTAGGTGAATTGAAACTAATCTCGTATTGATTGTCATTGAATATGACTATGTGTTAATACATTGTATATGTATCATATTTGGGAGGAGAAAGTGGATGTACTCCATGTTTGGGAGGAGAAAGGGGATGGACTCCATTGAATTAAGTTGGCCTGTGTGTCTAGAGTGAAAGTGCCGAAAACCACACATATATACATGAGTGCCGATTCCCGCGAATGAAATTTTCGTAAAATGGCAGATTGAATTGTCTTTGTGATAATTGTATTGGTAGAGAATTATAAGGATGTAATCTCAGTTGGATTGTTTGGGTAACAAGAGATTTAACTCATGGATTGAGATGAAATGAATTGCCATGAACTAAAGTAAGACTAAAATGGTTTGAGATGTAAAACTTGGTATAGTGTGATTTTGTAACATCACGAATGATTTGTCATTTGCATTTCGTATGCACACCATACATATACTTTTGTTAAGGCTCATATATTGTGATAGATGGTTTCTATTGGACTTTGGCTCACCCTACTTGGGAAAAACATTTTCGAGTGCTGGTAATATATCTCTGCCAAGGACTTAGCTTGGGAGGATTGTGGAGCTGAGAGCTCACTTTTGTTTATTTGTATTTTTTTTTTTTTTGGTACAAGCTTAGGGCTTTATCTGTATTGAGCTTCTGACTCATTTCGTTGTAACCAAGCATCGTTTTGGAAGGTTGTAAGCCCGTAGGGCATGTTTATCTGTTTATCTTTCTTCCTCTTTTTTAATTGGAAACATATGCTATAGATTCAAGGTTAGGCTTTATGAATGTATGATGCAAATGCTTCTCTTTTGTATATCATATTGAATTGATGGAAGATAACTTTATTATTGTTGTTAATATATAATGCTTATGGTGGGTGGATTATTGTATTATTTTTTGGGCATGACAGATTTAGTACTATTGTGTAATCAATCTAATCTTTTACATAAATAATCAAGTTAAAGAACTACACAAAATGAATAATAAAAGTGGATAACGTGGTGTGCCATTGAGCTCAACATGATAGTCTAGTCGGTTAGCGCAACTGGAGACTGCCATTTCAAAAATGAATAATGTTTTTGTTCAGTCCATTTATTTGGAGTTGTTTGTACAATTTGCTTCTTGTGTACTTGTCACGATATTTAAACCTTTTTATCTCATGAAAATTAGCTATGTAGAAATTTTTATGGAACTGACTGAAATAATCTATTAGGAATATGGATCCATCAATAAGTCTTCTTAACTTTTTAGTACATCAAAAAGTCCCGTTCACTTTTAATTTGTATTACAAAATTTTATTTGTTATTTTTTTAAAGGCATTTTATAAAAAGTGTCACTAATTGTTAGTTGTTAGTAATAGTTTGAAATATTCATCCCAGAAAAAACGTTACTAATTTTTATTTTTTAGCAACGAATTTAGAAAACCGTCACTAATTATTAGTTTTTAGCGACAGATTCATAAAATCATCACAAAAAATTTAAGTCCAACTATTAGAACTTTTTGATCCATACAAACACTTTTTTTGTTTTTTTTGACTACTCTATACAAACATTTATATAATTAACCTTGCTTAAATTAATCAAATAAAAAGTGTAAGCACTACCTCTATTTCCACGTTTTCTGGCTAAAAGATCTCGTCATTCTTTAGTCGGAGTTTTTTTCATCAAATCAATAAGTGCACGTGACTTTAAATCATATTTATTAAATTCAACTAGTTGTGAACTAATTTTCCAAATTTTTGTAATATGTAAAATTATGATTTGAATACATAATTTTTTGGGCAAATTATACTGGTAATCTATATATTTTACCCTTTATATTATTTTGCTTTCTACACTTTCAATTGGCTCAATTTTGATCCTTAATTTTAGATTTTATTTCAATTTGGTCCAATTGAAAATATGGTTAGTGTTTTTTAAGAAAAACTATTACTAATTAATTGAGGTTAATTAACTTAATTGAGTTTATAATTTTGCCCTTAAAAATATAACATATAACACTTAAGTGCGTATTTTTCATTAAATTTTTTTTTTTTAAAAAAATTAAGAATTGCAATCAATTGTATCAAATTGAGACAAAATCATAAATTCATGGTCAAAAGCGAGTTAATTGAAATTAAAAGGACTAAAATGACACAAAAACTAAAGTACATGTACTACCGTCGTAATTTATCCTAATTTTTTTTTTAACAAAATTATTTGCACTCTTATTTTCTAAAACCACAACTTTTTAAAAAAAAAATTAGCGTAAATTATTAACAAGCTTTTCTTTCGGACACAATTTCATCAAAATCATGTTTTAAAAAGGAGGATTTATTAAGAAATCTTTTTTTGAAGTACTTGTATTTCAATTAGTCGATAGCATATTGTTGTATTCCAATAAATCTTATTATTTAGACAGTTGATCCACCAAATCCTAATTCTCATATTTACGGTATTTTATGGACAATTTTACCGTTGCAAATATTTTTTGAATACTTAGCAATTTGGTGATGTGAACATTCATATATTACAGTGTGAATGCTTACATCACGGAACATTTACACTGTTAATATGACTATTATTATTAAGGGTATTTTGGTAATTATATCACTCATAATTTGAACATTAATAATAATAATAATAATAATGATTGGATTAGGTGGAATATAAATAGTTGAAGAGGGATTTATGACCCTTTTTAAAAACAAAATTTTAAAATTAAAGTTGTGTTTTTAATACAAGACTTCAAGAAAGGACTTGCATGTAATAAGGCCTCATTTGTCAATTACATATTTTAGTCAAAGAGTCAAAAAGTTATTATAAGTTGTCATATTACTCTCTCTACTTTTCTACACATCTTTTCGTAAAAAATTAAAACATTACTAAAATAGTCTGTTCTCAAACAAAAACTAAATATGTTAAGAAGTAGTGACGTTAGAGAAATATGTTTAAAGGCTACATGTCTTCGGTTAAAAACTCTCTTTAATTACTTATGGTTGATTCATCCTATATCAAAATTATATGTTTGAATCTTGTTGTCTACTTAATAATTAAAATATTTAAATTTATTTATCCATTTATGAAGAAAAATTTGCCATCGAGAACTACTGAGTTTTCAAATGACAATATTATTTATTTCTCTAACAACAACAATTATTAAGTGAGTTGGTAATTTATTGGTGATTAATAATTTCAACAGTGTTATATTCACATGATTCCCCCCCTCCCCCAAAATAATTCTTTAATGAGGTGGCAAAACAGAACGCATGTTATGTGAGTTTTGAGGAATTTTTCAAATGTTACTTGTCATATCATTTGATGATTGAGGGAAAGAGGGAAATTGTGTAAATGAATAATTTGTATAATAATTTTGGTCGTTTTGATTAAATACTAGCTTGAGTAGAGCTTCCATGAAAGGTGTTACAAGCATGATGATAATATAAGCCATTATTCATCATATTGATTCATATGTAACGTAAATTTAGACTTTTGATACTGTTATTTACTAATATATGTGTTGTATTATCTTATTTCAACCGATATATAACCAAATCACTGGTTCTATTCATTTAGAAAGAAACAGATCATAGAAAATGAAAATGATATAAACTGAAATGAAAGAAAAGAAAAGAAAAGGAAATGAAAATTTATTTTCTTGCATGCATTTGAATAGATGAAAAATTTTGTAAGAAAATGATGGAAAAAAAAATATAATCACTACATAACAAGAAGTTGTGGAGAGAAACATGGTAAAAACAAAATAAACATTGTCAGGATTTGTAAGAAAAAATAAATTTTCATGTTGTGGACGCGCCCCGTGGGGCCTTATGCTACCACAGTTTGGACTCGAATCATCATGGTTCTAAATCTGAACCAAAGAGTCCAAATCCGGCAAATCGTTTTGAGAAAATAGATTTTTTGAAAGAACTGCCAAACATGGACTGCTTTGCTAGATACAGAGTCGCCACCTAAATATTTTTTAATTGGGGAATTTAGGAAACCCTGACTCGTTTGCCTAAGGCCACGTGTCCGTCATCACCAAAGTTGCCTCGGCTCAGGAACTTGGTTACGATCGGGGAAGGTCAGCTATGAGCACCCCCTCTCGCCCAATCCGAAGATCAGCCTCTACTAACCATGATATCTTGTTTTGAAAACATTACGTGTTCTTATTCCGGTTAATTAGCTAGAATTACTATGTGATGCGCACAACACAAAAGTATAGACTAGATTGCCTAATTTGGAACGAAGCATTGCATATCCGTTTGTTCGAAAAATGATTTGAAATTTGCTACTCGTAAGTAGGCTAAAACACGGATTTCAATGAGTTGTTCTAACTCAAACAATCCAACCTTCACCCACAGGCATTCAGGCAGTTAATCAAATAAGCATCTAGCTGCATGGTAAGCATGTTAACATTCACACTCACGCGAGATGCTAAAGCATAAATACTTACATCGTACTCCGAGCCAAAAACAAAGAACATGTTAGCAATCACGCATGATCTGAGTCCATGTTAAGTGGTTAATGCAACACATACAGAATGTCACTAGAATAGGCTCGGCTAATCCTAGGATGGCATGTGGAATGCAACAAGTAGCATGTATTCAAGTTAGATTTGAAATACTTATGCAATTAGTATGATGCGCTGAGCCTGGTGCATGCAATATTGATGAATGACGCACGCATGCATAGCATAAGGTATGCTAAATTAAACATGTCTTAATACTAACCATCAAAAGCAGGTAAGTAAAAGGGAGAAAGAAGTGGGGGGTTGGAAGACATGCACACACGCACCCACACTTATTACAAATTTGCCCTCGCTCGGAGGGACCGAAAGAATAATACAATTAACTAACCTAAATGCTAATTAAAGTATTACAGACAATTAACTAGTTAAGCAAATTAACTAAGCTAATTAAAACAGTAAACAGTCTCGGGAAGACGGCCCAATACAATGCGTGTTCGGCTCCGCTCGGAAGGCCACTGCCATGCACAAGATGCCTCTGCTTTGACTGTTCTGCTCCTCTGAAGACTGCACAAGTCCTAGGATATGTTCTCTGCACACTGTGGAACACCACCGACTAGGAGGAATGGCCACCGGCCAAGGGGAATGGTCACCGGCCACTGATTAAGCTATCAGCCACTGATGGATGGCTGGTCGGCACTGGAGATGGCCGGTCGGCCAAAGCTTCCTGCAGAATCTGTTTTTGACAGCAGCAGAGGGCAAAACATAACATGGTAATGCATTTCAAGCAATGTATGCACCAAACACACTCCTTATCATATTCATGACTCAAAGGGGGATGGGCCTCGATTCTCGGACCACCAATCGCGTATTTCAATGCGTGATGGCCCAAGAAACCAAGTATGCATTTTGATATGGAATGCAATGCACATAATCAAACAAAGAAGCTCAACCTCTATCATAATCAACTCAAGGGGTGAAGAATGCATGCAAATGGAATGCAACCTAGGCATGGAGGCTAAGTGTGCAAAATGAGCATGCAAGGCATGTGACAACTATGCTAGTGGCAAACATGCAACAACATGTAAAGTGGACTAAGCATAGCAACAATGCAAAGCAACTTAACCAATGAAATACATGCCAAATGCATCATGATTTCAAGCAAGCAATAACATGTAATAAGCCAAATATGCAACAATGCACAAGGCAAGCATGCTGTAACACATGAAGGATGGACTTAAACTAATTTAGGCAGCCCTCAAACAAGCCTAAAACAGTGGCCATAAACTATGGAAATGGGGCCAAATGCACATACAAGCATGCATGCATACATGATCCAATTCCTAAGCATCAAAAGGCAACTTTTAAGCACACTTAAAAGAGATGATCATGGACATATGGCAAGCATACCAAACTCTGAAATTGCATAAAATAGTGGTGCCAAACCAACTAATTAAAGCAAGTAAAGCATGCTCATCACATCACACATTCAAGGCCTACAAGCTAGAATGCAAAAAGACATTACAAAACATGTTGAGCATGACGAAAGCAACTGAAAACAGAGCTAAAGCACACTAAAAAATACACAAAAGCTTCACAAAGCTTGGCCAAAATCATGCTGAAACAAGGGTCAACACTTAAAGCATGTTAAGGCCAAAACATGGCATTACAAGACAGGTATGCTAAGCATGCAAAGTGTGTCTAAACCAAGTAAAAACAGAGCTATATTATGACATAATAAGAACAAAAATCAGTTAAGGCATGGCCAACATACACTTAAACAAGATGCTCTCTCAAGAGGCTAAAATGGCCCTTTTCAAGGACAACAAGGAGAGGGGGTGGCCCTCTCCTTCTTGGGACCTCAAGGCACCATCCTCACCACTGAAATCCCTCAAGATTTTAGTGGTGAGGAGGCCCAAACACAATGGTCCCGGAGCTCACAAAAAATGCACGAAAATGGAGCCTAACAAGGCTTAAAAGGGGTCAAACAACCTCAAAGCTCAAAACACTCTTAAACAACTATTTAGAGTAGGCAAAAACAAGATTTTTATATGTTATATGCTAAGTCTAAAAACAATTGCAAGATTGGCTAAAAAACTATGCAAAAATGGGGAATAAAAGGAGTAAGTTGTTACCCTTGTTGACCCTCTTCAAAAATGGTAGACCAGCAGCTTCCTCAAGTCCACACCAGCTCCAAAACTTCAAGAACAACCTCCAAGGACCTCAGTTCCAAGAGAAGGTGTAATGGTGGGTGTTTGTGTGCAATACTAAGACTAAACACACACAAATATGCAAAAAGAGAGAGATATAGAGATAGGATATATGCAAACCCTAACCCTAGAACTCAAAGCTCTGGAAAAATGTTGTCTAACCTAAAAGAGGGAGAAGAGATCTCCTCTTATAGACAATCCAATCTTGTAAAGCTTCCAAGGCAAGCTAACAAGAGGGAGATCCCTCCATACACGTATATAGAGGGAAGCAAAGTGTATGCTAGCTAGCACAGCTGGCATAAAAATATCTGCAAAAGCAGATGCATAGTAGTTGGCCGGCCAAAAATGCAATTTGACCAAAAAAGATGGCCGGTCGGCCATCTACAGTGCCGGCCGGCTGGCCAAACATTTGGCCGGTGGCAACAAAAACGTAGCCAGTGGCCTCAAGCCATGGCCGGTGATGTGTGGAGATGGCCAACAAGCCATTCCCTGCCCCTCAAAGGCAAAACACAAGTGTTTGGTGCAAAACCAGACACAAAACAGTCGAGTCAAGAGATCCTAAGGCAAGGCGCGTAGCCGAGACCTCTGGAAACTCAAGACGAACACAAACATGGATGATCACCGAGTGTTCAAGCAGTGACGTCCAAGTCTTAAGGACGGTCAAAAATGGGTTGTCTACAATTGCCCCTCTTTGACAGAACTCGAAAGTCATAACAATGATGGGAATAATTGTCAAAGCCCAGAGACGACCCATTTTTGACAAGGCCGAAGACTTAGACAAAGCATGCAAGACAATAAAGATATGCGCCTGGCGGGGCAAATGCAACTGACAATGCAAGAAGCCGAGCATAACTTATGATCATGCAAAGAAAGCTGTAACGAAGCATAACATGCGACAGTTTTAAGCAATCAAACACAAATCCAACTACACTACAATGCAGAAAGGATGTAAGAGAATTATGCAATTCTCAATACGTCTCACTCGAAGGATACAATACCTGTCTGGTTCGTCTGGTTGCACCAGCCTCAAATGAACCATACATACAATATCGTGCCTGAAAAAGAAAGAAAACTTAACAGGTACGATGTTGTTAGCAACATGCAAAATGAATGCAAAATGATATGCAATATATACAAACTATGTATAATAATGCAAATGAAAATGCAATGTAATTGAATCATGATCAAATCATGAGCGGTTCAAAACCACACAAATGTCAAATAGATGATGGAGATGCAAAGTCCGTCTACCATAGAAAAGGTCATACAGAAATATGAGTAATGTAGACGGACACAAGAACTAGTAATTAGGTGGAATGACATAAGTGGGGAAACGACCCGCTAACGAAAAAACAATGATCCTAATGCTAGATGTAAAAACTACACTACAATGTAATATATATACAATGGATATGGCATGCAGCCAAACCAAATCTTGCCTAGGAAAGGCATGGACACAAACAAACCACATCTAACATAGAACGGTCATACAGAACTAGGAGTGTATAGACGTGAAAAGTAGGGGCACATACCAGACCAAGCTTAACAAGGAAAGGTGTAAGTCATAGATGGAGGTGATGCAATGAATGCATGCAAGCTACAATGCAATATATACAATATGCAGCGGAATGGATACAGTGGATTAAAGCCTACGGCCAAACCGTATCTTGCCTAGGAAAGGCATGGACACAAACAAACCACGTCTAACATAGAACGGTCATACAGAACTATGAGTGTATAGACGTGAAAAGTATGGGCACATACCAGACCAAGCTCAACATGGAAAGGCGCAAATCCTAGATTGAAGTGATGCAGTGAATGCATGCAAGCTACAATGCAATATCTACAATATGCAATGGAATGGACAAAATATTTACAGTGAAATACATGACATATGCACTATATACAATGGAATGCATGACATATGCATTATTCACAATGTATGCTTGACATATGCACTATATGCAATGTAATGCGTGACATATGCAATACTTAAAATGATGCATGACATATGCATGTTTGTTTTTGTTTTTGCTTTTGAAATGCAAACGATGCATGCTTTTTTTTTTCTGAATTTATTCTTATTTTTGAAATGCATGTTGTCTGGAATGCGCAACAACGCAAGTCGCTTGATATGCATGAAAATGCATGATTTCGAAATGCGCGACAACGCGCAGCTTGAAATGCAAGACAATGCAGATAATACTTGAAATGCGTGACAAAGCGTGGCTCTTGAGATGCATGATAACGCATGTGATCTGTGTTCACAACAATGCAAGTTGTGCGTGTTATGACGTGTGTATGCATGGATGACAATGCAAGGGATGACGTGTGCTACAACATATGCAGATATGCAAGCACCAACCGAGCGTGTTTAAGGTCTCGCCAGACCGTGCGTGTTTAAGGTCTCGCCAGACCATTAAAATGCATGCTATATGCAATAAGATACAGTGATGCATGCCATATGCAATATATATAATGAAAATGCACTATATGCACTATATACAGTGATATGCATGACATATGCACTATGAAGGAAAAATGCATGACATATGCAATATTTATAATGATATGCATGACATATGCAATATTTTGTTTTTTGTTTTTTTTTTTTTTTTTGTTTTTTGAATGCATGACAGTGCATGATGAAGGGAAAATGCATGACAATGCATGTTTTTGAGTTTTTGTTTTTTGAGATGCAAATGATGCATGTTGTTTTGAAACGCACGACAACGCACAGCTTTTGAGATGCATGATAACGCATGTAATCTGTGCATATCAATGCATGCATGGCATGCGTGACAACGCATGAGCATATCAAATGCACCAACGGTCTTGCATCTTCCAAGGAGTTAAAGGTCTCCTAGATCAAGCATATTTAAGGTCCTGCCAGACCGTGCGTGTTTAAGGTCTCGCCAGACCGTGCGTGTTTAAGGTCTCGCCAGACCATGAATGCATAACAATGCAAGTAAGATAATGCAAATGAAAGGTGCATATCAATGTGAATAAAATGACGCATAACGAATGCGCGTTCACGACGAAACATTGTGAAACAATGTATGCAGGGCAACTTCCGAATCTCGAAAAGGACAAAAGGATACCAAAAGGATACACCTTACACATATTCGAGTGTCGGGCACAGAAGACACGGTCCGAGGTCAAAACGGAGGCCGGTTGAGCTTCGAAACTGCACTTTCCTTGCACTGTCTTGAGCAATGAAGGCCCCAAACTATACATCTGACCCAAACAAGGTTGTAGGAGGCTCACCGGCCATCAAGAGAGCTCACCGGCCATCCACCGGCCATCAAAACATTCCACCGGCCAAACATGCCTGAATCGGGGCAGTTTGGTCTTTTGGCCTTGGGTCTTTTAAAATAGGGTTTCAAACCCTATTTTTCACACTTTGCTTTGGCCGAAATTTCCCCCTCTCTCTCTCTTGAGCATTTTCCTCTCTTCCATCCGCCGTTTTCTTCAGTTTTCGTGCCCCTTTTGACGTTTGATTCGCGAAGTTCTTCGCGTTTCGAACATTTTCATCCGAACAAAACTCCGTTTTAGTGTCTCCCTTTCGATTTTCGCCTCTTGGGGTTTGTTTCCCCCAAGTTTTTCTTGATTTCCATACCTTTTCCACATTTCAGCTTTTCCGGTCATTTTTCACCCTCTCGGGGTTGACTTTTCGTTGACTTTTTGCATTCTAGCCCAGTTTTCCCTCTTCTGGCCATTTTCACACCACTTTTGACATGGCGGACGATATTCCACGGGGCGGGACTCCCCCGGAGCATGAGATGGACCCAGAGGCCGAGCTTCTCTCCTTGAGCGTCCACCCGTTTGACCTGGTGACCTACCAACTGGGGATCCACGTGCTACCTCCTGACGGTCTTCGCCAGTTCAGGAGCTTCGATAGGATGGTGGCTCCAGAGTTTCTCCTGCGCGAGCCGGCGTCTCATCTGTCCTTCGGCGCTTCGGAGGTATATTCTTCCCTCTGTTTTATTTTCCACAATGTAGAACACTTGACTGCCATAGTTGATTCTGTTCTTTAACGGCTTACCTCAGATACACCGATATATTACACACTGTAATTCATCTGTGAACACACTGATACCCGATACCGGTTTGAACGTGAAAATGTGCACATACGCTGTATTTGCCCTGAACCACCCAAACACACTGACACATCGCATGTTGTAGTTCATCAGAAGCACACCGCACCGGCGTCTGTTTGAACTTGAAAACGTGCACACATGCTGTATTTGCACTGAACCACCCAAACACACTGACACATCACATGTTGTAGTTCACTGTAAGCACACCGGCACCCGATGTCTGTTTGAATTTGAAAATGTGTACACATGCTGTATCATTACCAATTCTGAATGCTTTTCAAAACTGTATATTTAGCATTGCTTCGCAATTGTTTGCTTGAAAACAGGGAGATTCCCATGCCTTCCGGGGGTATAGGAACATTGCCGCTCGAGATTGGTACATGGAGGTGCCAGATGCGGTCCGTCACATCGTGGACCAGGCCGGGTTCGATGCATTCTGCAGAGGACTCTCGCACCTCACTGCGAGCAGACCTCTCCTTGCTACTCTAGTGGAGAGGTGGTGGGACACCACCGACTCCTTCCACTTCTCTGCTACGGGAGATATGACGATGACTCCCTATGACTTCTCAATGCTCACCGGCATCGGGGTAGGGGGTGATCCGATCCCCTTTGACACTGACATGGACGAGTGGGAGGCCGTTCAGATTTACCTGCTCGGCGAGGTGCCACCTCTCGCGCGTCCCGGCTTCTTCAGATATTCGTGGTTCGAGGTCTAGTTCAGAGTTCAGCTAGCCTTGGTTGAGGAGGCTCCGATGACTCAGGAGGAGGTGGAGCGGTATGCACGCGGCTTCCTCATGTTTCTGCTGGGGACGACGATCTTCGCCGACTGGGCGAACACCGTGCCCCTCTATCTTCTCAACGCTCTCGTGGACGTCACCAGGATCTTGCGCTTCGACTGGGGTGGTACTGCCTTGGCCACTCTATACGGATATATGAGCTCAGCTTCCCGTTGCAGCGAGCAGTTGCTCAGGGGCTACTGGCGGGCTTGGGAGGTACATTTTCTTTTTCTGTTTTTCATTTCTGCTCTTATATTTTCTGTACTCTGTACACTGCACACACTGTACACTCTGCTTCACGTTGGCTGTATACTGCACACACGGCACACACATACTCTACTTTACACTGACTGTACACTGCACACACTGTACACTCTACACAATACACTACACAATACACGGTTCTGTAATTTCTGCTTTATTCTGTATTCTGCTTTATCTGATACGCATACTAGTATTTGCTCTGCAGTTGTGGATCTACGCCTACTTTCTGAGACTTGCGCCTGTGCCAGATGTGGAGACCCCTCTCGTCGTTCCGTTCTCGTGCCGTTTTGACGTGAGGTACGTGCGAAGGCCCCGGGAGACATTTATCTTCTTCCGCTGCTACTTCGACACCATCACCCCCGCAGAGGTATGTTCAACTTTAGAATTTATTTAAGCTTCTCTTTACACCGTATTTTCAATACAGTAGATAACAAACTGTCTTTTATTTTCAGATCACCTGGCAGCCTTGGGCTCTATTGCCAGCTGAGATTCGGGCGCGGTTTGTCGGTGCTGAGGAGACCGCTTGCTTTAGGATTTTGCTGGAGGGCCCGGTCTATCGGGCTTGGTACCTGGGTGAGCGTTTCCTACGCCAGGCCCTAGATTTACCGGAGCAAATAGTCCCGGTTCACCCTCCTGAGTATATGAGGGACACGGAGAGGTTCACTCCCGAGCAGATGGCCGACTACACAATCGGCTGTGATGCGATCCGCTTCAGAGGTATAGGCGACTACTCGGAGTATGTCCAGACCTACATTATGCAGCCTCTGAGCAGTGGTCGTCAAGCTGAGAGAGAGAGGCCAGTGGCGCCGGCGGCTAGGGTAGGAGGAGAGGTAGGGACATCGAGGACAGCGCGAGTCCGTGGCAGGAGTGGAGCTCGGAGGGGACGAGGGGCTAGTTGGCCAGCACTGCCCACTTTGATGACATGCCGAGGACAGGGTGGGGCGACTTACCAGATTCCCATTGCTCCCCCTCCGGCTGATCATGAGTTAGTCGGGTTCTACGACTTACCTCCGGTATGCACTACTTCATCTTGCATCTTGCATTGTTTTTTTCATTTCAGTTTATTGATATTCCGCAGAATACTGATGTATCTAATACTTTTGCAGGCTTCCTCTGAGTACACCCGCCAGTCCCTGGAGTTGACTGCTTCGGTGATGGGGATGTTCCAGCGGAGTCTCGATCTTCTGGCCATCTATAGCATTCCGGTATGTTTTTCTGGCCACAGTCTCGAACCATTCATAAACTGCTTCATATACTCGCGCGCCAATACAACACGATACATCGCCGAATCGCATCGATACATCATTATACACTACATTACGCACCGATAAACGTTTCACGAGATTCACGCATCAGCACTCATACATCGATTCTCACCGATAAACCGCTCACGAGATTCACACATCAGACTCATACATCGCATTCTCGCAGACCGATAAACCGCTCACAAGATTCACACTGCATTTCATACATCGATTTCGTGATTCAGCGATAAACCGCTCACGATATCTTGATGCATTTGCTTTTTGTACTTTTCAGCATCCCTTCCAGATCCCTACTATAGAAGGTGCTCCAGTCGGACCTTCTTCTCCCACCGGAGGAGATGGCAGAGTATACCCTAGCACCAAGGCGGGGCGCACCCATGTTGGGAGTAGCTCTCGGGCACCCGTCCCTGATGATGATGATGAGTCCGAGGCTGAGGCAGAGTCGTCCGAGGAGGAGACCGGAGACGGCTCGGGCTCAGACTTAGATGACGATACTGATGATGATGCTCCTGGACCTTCGTCCAGGAAGAGGACGAGGGCAGACCCCTAGACTTGAGGCCTTTTGACATTGATCCGGATTTTGCTGCTTTTCTTCTTTTTTTGTACTTTTTTCTTTCTTCTTTTTTGCTGGTAGCTAGAGTACCTTGTGCGGTGTTTTCTTCAAAACTTTGTACTTGAAAAAGTTGATGAAATGAAACAAAACTTTTTATCTGAAAAAGTGTTATATTTGTACTTTTCATATATTGCATTACATTGCATCATATTACACCTCAATGTAGATGAGATTGATCTCCTGTCTAAAAAACAACCATTTGTATTGTAATAACCAAGTAATGAATCAGCCAACAGCAAAAGAACCCATACAAACCACTGCTCATTCTGAACACTCGGCTCATACTTTACTAGGGATTAATCTGTATACAGCCCATAACACAGCACTTGTTTCATTCTGCACATGGCGGATCCTGAACAAACAGTCCAATCTGACAAGACGGACTACAAAGGTTGAATCTGCTGACGTCGAAACACACTCAGATGCCCCAAATTTTCCCCTTCTTCTTTTGCTTCGCATAAATGTGGAGAATGGCACAGCACTCTGAGCACAGACTGATTTTTGTGAATTTGAAAACCGTTTTTTTTTTCTTTTTTTTTTAAACCTGGGTATTGAGCCTACGACTGAACATAGTAAGAAAGACTCAAACAAAAGGAACACGACCTAATCACAACGAGACACGCTCGGAAAAGACTCAAAACAAGAGTTGGGCTAAACAAAACAAAAGGCACGGCACACGGACAGGTTTACAAAAACGAGAGACCTCAAATCACGAGGAGCCAGTTCCTCCGGGTATGATTTCCTACCCTTTTTTATTTGTGATTCTCACATCACTCGGCCCTCAGGCTTGGTTTTTCTCTCAAAACCCTTTTGCTCACTTTTCTCTCAACGCACACCTCTCTATTCTTTATTCTCCCATTTTCCATCCCTCTCCAGGGTGATTGATAGATGAATAGGTAGTTGTGGGTTCACGTCCAACATTATTAGCTCGTGGCTATTTCTTCCGGTGACGATTAGTCGATGTTCCGGATGGAGTATGGAGTATCTTGATTCATTCCGATTTGTGCTTCGCACTTGGCTTGATACGTCGCTGCTTGGAAGGAGAGAGAGCTTTCAACCCTTTACTGATAGCTTCAGTTGTGCCCTTTCTGGCAAGTATGCTGGCGACAGGGGAAAGACAGGAAGCCTGACTCAACTGTGCTCCTAGTTTATCATTTTGACTATTTTTTGTTTTGGTTTTCTACTAAAACAGTTTTGACCAAAATGAGAGTCGGATGAACATATTTGTTTGATTTTCTGATTTAAAATCATGCGAATCAGGTTATGAGCACTGAAAATTGTCCCTTTTTTGGGTCCAAGAAAATGGTCCAGTTTTGGAAAAGATGGAATAATTTTCGAGAAAATAGTCAACCTCAGTAAAAATTTTCAAAAACTATTTTTGCAAACGGTCAATGCTCAATGAGCGCGGAACTTACTCTTGAGATGTGCAACCTCGGATCGGAGGCAAAATTACCCCTTGCTTGAAAAGAGCTGCATGGCAACGGAAAGTTGCCCCTGGTTTGAACGGTGACTCGTGGCAACTTACAACAACGGAAAGTTGCCCCTTGTTTGGATGATGCCGCAGCATATTGTAAATAGTCCTCATTAGCGACGATCACGACCAAATTCTCGGACATGGAGAAGACGAAGATGGTCAGAACCAATATATGGACACAGTCACTTTGAAAGCATTGGTGGCTGGACTTCAAGATGAAGTTGCTTACGTATCCCAAACATGGGAATCAAGCCTTACGTAGTTCCGGTGTCACAACCGAACTATCGGATTCAGAGAAGGCAAGGATGATCAAAACCATTACAATGGACTAAATCGCTTTTGAAAGCGTTGGGGGCTGGACTTCAGGATAAAGTTGCCTACGTATCCCAAACATGGGAATCAAGCCTTACGTAGTTCCGGTTAAGGTACACTCGGGTATTTTAACCTTTACTTTTTAGGCTCTAACTTTTGCCAAAGCGCCCGTTGCGGGTTTTCGACCTTGCGGGCTTCTTTTTCTTTTCTTTTCTCTTTTTTGCTTTATATATTTTTTTGCATTTTTTTTTTGTATTTTTCTTTTTTCTTTTTTTTTTTTTGTATATATTTTCCCTTGTTCTAACTTTTACCTGGGTCGCCCTTCCGGGTTTTCGGCCGAGCGAGCCTCTCAAAGGGTAAAAGTGTAACAAGTCCATGCCAAATGGTTTTGAGATTGAAGCCCTCTGTATTCAGGAAAGTGGCTGTTGTATTGATTTGCAGAAAGATCCACCTTTGGCTCTTCGAGCATATCTAATATTTTTCTGCCCCTAGTTCGAAGGGTACTTCTGTTCTAGCTTTGCAAGCTTCTGTTGACGAC
Source organism: Camellia lanceoleosa (assembly GCA_025200525.1). Taxonomy (NCBI): domain Eukaryota; kingdom Viridiplantae; phylum Streptophyta; class Magnoliopsida; order Ericales; family Theaceae; genus Camellia; species Camellia lanceoleosa. Next base: position 161,944,393 of record CM045762.1, on the reverse strand, counting down.
ATCTGACCTTTTGATCTGACTTTGGTGCCTCTTGTTCGAGGGCTACTCCAAACCTGGCCACACAAGCCTCACATGGCGGTTGACCGTTGAACGTTTTGAATGGGTTCAAGGTTCGAAAACAAACGGATTGAATCTTGAGGCTGAGAGCGATCCTAGGCTGTACAATCTCAAGAGCGATTCCACACAGGTCTTCACAGGACCGTGCAAAACATTTTGTTTTTGAAAGTTTTTACGAAAGCGACAAATCACTCGCACTGAAGATAGTGTGGAACCAGTCTGGGTCAAGCTAGGGTTCTTCTCAGTACTCACGCTAACAAGCATGATTTCATTCATTAAAGGCATAGCATGCCTGACTTTCTCTTAAATTGATCAAAGATTTGCAAAACCCGAGGAATTCCTTCCTCTTCGTTTTCATCACCACATTGTTCAAAAAGGTTTTTGAAAAACTTAGGCCATCACAAAGATTTTCAGGGCACAAGAGAACAGGTGGAATGTACTGCCGTTCCATTCAAATTTTCTGGCACAACTAGCTCAAAATTAGCAATAAGTACGGAAACATGATAGCCGCAGCTGTTTCATTCAAATTTCCTGGTTGCCACTGGCTCCACAGCAGAGACAGACTCAAAAGGAAAACAAAAGGGTAATTACAAAACAAAACGGTGTTCGAGGCAACAACCCCGGAACCACCCGACATTCTATACAAGGGGACTGACTCGCTACAACATGACAGACTCTTAAGCAAAAAGAACTGACTCAAGACGACGAGACAGACTCAAAACAAAACAAAGAACTGACTCGATACCCAAGCCAGTATGTACAAAACTAGCATTCGCGGATGCTCAAAAATGCGTGCCAGACGCCACATTCAAAAAACACCGGGCACCGCCCACAAGTGGTCCAACCCCGATCACATACTCGCAGTATCTTCAAAGTCCAATAGTTGGGCAGTAACAGACTTGGCTGAGGTGGGTGGGAGGATAACCTCATTGTCGATCAAATCTTGCACCTCATGACGAAGGCGGAAACAATTATCGGTAGCATGACCGGTTTGCTGGTGGTACGCACAGTACAAAGTAGCATCATGTGTGAGAGGGAGATTCTTTGGGAGAGGCTGAGGCTCCAAGGGTTTAAGATGCCCTCTTTCGGCCAGGATCTGGAGCGCCTTAGACAAAGGCATGTAGAGAGCATGAAAAACCCTGCGCCCTCGGGGCAGGTACTTTGAAGTCTGAGTATTCTTGCTAGATGCACTAGCGAAAGGGTCGGCAGGCACTGCCTTGACCTTCTGATCTTTCCCAGATGTAGGGTTGGGAGTGGAAGGAACTGTTCTGGCATGACGAGGCCTATCCCGATTTTCTACCTGGCTCGAACTGCCTTCGGTTGGAGTGGGGAAAATATCATCCACCACCTTGGTCACAACTGAGGATACTTGCTGTTTACTCATTCCCCCGGCTTTCAAAGCCTCGACTGCCCACAACAGTTGTTCAATGGGATCGGCATATGTCCCTACTTTGTTCTTGCCTCTGGCCTCAGCCTGATCGAGGGTTTGGGTTGATGTTGACACGTCATTGCCATAGTTAGAGGCAACCTCAGGTTGGCTAAGCTCAATCACAATCCGTCCCAATAGCAGGGGCTCCTGTGGTACAAAATTCCCAGCATATGGTGCCGCTGGTGAAGAAGGCAACATTCTGTAGGCGAGATCCGCCACGGACCTCTGGAGGTCACCAATCGTCCCCATCAATTCAAATGTGGCGGGCTCACAAGCCTGATACAACTGGGGGGTCCAGACCGGGTGCGCAACAGGCGACCTGGGTGGATGCGGTACATCAACATTGGTCTTATTTTGCAAAATGATTCCTTCATCTAATGCGGCTGTTATAACCACAATCTCTTCCGAATTCTGCGTCATGATAAGTTCGCTGTACTGAACGGTGACTGACGGATCAGATATCTGTCGTGCCTCAGCAAGGGGGAACGCTGGCTATTCTGTATCAACTCTTTGAACCTTGAAAGGAAAAACAAGTAGCATTTCAGCCCAAACGGATCAAACACAGGTGTAGCCGAACAACTGTACTCTACTACTGATCACTGTTCCCCAGAATCACTGCCCCAAAACACTGAATCGGATACCCACAGATATAACTGATTCTCACAAACTGATACTGGTGCCCTCAGGCCTTATACTCAAACTTGCAAACTGATATGCGCGTTCCTGTAGAGATACACTCTAAAAGCACATAGCAAGTAAAAGAGCCAAAACACCCCTATGTTGGGGTAGGGTTTCCCTGTCCTATTTTGTCAGGAGCTAGGGTTTCATTATGCACGCAGCGGTTTCAAACAACCTATTATCGGGTAGCAACCTGTCCTAGCTTGGAATGGTCACTATGGATTCCGAATATGCACTAGGTCGAATGGTCAAAAGGGTGCCCCGTTAAAAACCGGGGTTTGTGTTCCCATACTGTCAGAGCCCATAACCGGTCAGCCTTATGGTCATGCCTTGACAAGACAAGCCTCCGGCAAACCGTTCAGGAATGGCAGATGGCAAACACGGTGTCCTAGGCGCACCAATGCACATGCAATGCAAAGAAACACATAAGTGTAGTTAAAACATGATATCATGAGTTCAAGTCAAGTTCTCTAATTTCCCCAGCAGAGTCGCCAGAAACTGTGGACGCACCCCGTGGGGCCTTATGCTACCACAGTTCGGACTCAAATCGTCACGGTTCTAAATTTGAACCAAAGAGTCCAAATCCAGCAAATCGTTTTGAGAAAATAGATTTTTCGAAAGAAGTGCCAAACATGGACTGCTTTGCCAGATACAGAGTCGCCACCTAAATATTTTTTAATGGGGGAATTTAGGAAACCCTGACTCATTTGCCTAAGGCCACGTGTCTATCATCACCAAAGTTGCCTCGGCTCGGGAACTTGGGTACGATCGGGGAAGGTCAGCTATGAGCACCCCCTCTCGCCCGATCCGAAGATCGGCCTCTACTAACCATGATATCTTGTTTTGAAAACATTACGTGTTCTTATTCCGGTTAATTAGCTAGAATTACTATGTGATGCGCACAACACAAAAGTATAGACTAGATTGCCTAATTTGGAACGAAGCATTGCATATCCGTTTGTTCGAAAAATGATTTGAAATTTGCTACTCGTAAGTAGGCTAAAACACGGATTTCAATGAGTTGTTCCAACTCAAACAATCTAACCTTCACCCACAGGCATTCAGGCAGTTAATCAAATAAGCATCTAGCCGCATGGTAAGCATGTTAACATTCACACTCATGCAAGATGCTAAAGCATAAATACTTACATCGTACTCCAAGCCAAAACAAAGAACATGTTAGCAATCACGCATGATCCGAGTCCATGTTAAGTGGCTAATGCAACACATACAGAATGTCACTAGAATAGGCTCGGCTAATCCTAGGATGGCATGTGGAATGCAACAAGTAGCACGTATTCAAGTTAGATTTCAAATACTTATGCAATTAGTATGATGCGTCAAGCCTGGTGCATGCAATATTGATGAATGACGCACGCATGCATAGCATAAGGTATGCTAAATTAAACATGTCCTAATACTAACCATCAAAAGCATGTAAGTAAAAGGGAGAAAGAAGTGGGGGGTTGGAAGACATGCACACACGCACCCACACTTATTACAAATTTGCCCTCGCTCGGAGGGACCAAAAGAATAATACAAGTAACTAACCTAAATGCTAATTAAAATATTACAGACAATTAACTAGTTAAGCAAATTAACTAAGCTAATTAAAATAGTAAATAGTCTCGGGAAGAGGGCCCAATGCAATGCGTGTTCGGCTCCGCTCGGAAGGCCACTGCCATGCACAAGATGCCTCTGCTTTGACTGTTCTGCTCCTCTGAAGACTGCACAAGTCCTAGGATATGTTCTTTGCACACTGTGGAACACCACCGACTAGGAGGAATGGCCACCGGCCAAGGGGAATGGTCACCGGCCACTGATTAAGCTATCGGCCACCGATGGATGGCCGGTCAGCACTGGAGATGGCCGGCCGGCCGGCCAGCCAATGCTTCATGCAGAATTTGTTTTTCACAGCAGCAGAGAGCAAAACATAGCATGGCAATGCATTTCAAGCAATGTATGCACCAAACACACTCCTTATGTTGGCACCTATACGCAAACAAAGCAAACACAACCCCTTTACAAACACAAAGCAAATCGAAGGCGATATGCCAAATTAAAACACTAAACCAACTAACGTAAATTAGCCACAACACAAAGAGATCAAAGAATAGGAGGTTATAGGACTCTATTTAAACAAACACAAAATATATATATATATATTTTACTTTCCGGTATTATCTATCTAATCAAATTAAGTCTTAGAAGTGGCAGCACATCAAAGGCAAGGTATTCAATTGAATACCCTGTCTCCCTTTTCATTTGCATAGAACACCCAAATTTACAAATTTTGCATATCCAATCCATAAATCTCAGACATCATCATCTTACTCACCCCACAACCCACTTACAATCTATTTTAATTCTGGATGTAATACTTGTGGAGGCCGAATAAAATCAGATAGGAAGAGGCCAAGATATTTGATCGACATTCGGCCAAAGTAATTCGACCCTAACAGGAATGCTGATAAAGCCGAATAAACGAATCGGCCGAGCAAAGAGCTAAACAGGTGCCAACACTCAACAGGAAGGCCGACTAGGTAACTATGTGCGAGATCAAGAGTGGGCCCGTCCCTCGGGCCCAAAGATAATATAAAAAGGGAGGGATGTCAACTAAAGCAGGTATGTGAAAATAGAGAAAGTAACTTGAAATAGAAGTAAACTACATAGAATTCTAACTTGTCCGTCGGAGTGCTAATTCCGACACCCCCAACATAAGTGTTTGTCCCTTTTTCAAGTAGCAATCAGAGAATCAAAGACGTTTGACTGGATTCTGGAGTATTTCCAAATCACCTCATCACAATTGGCGCCGTCATTGGGAATACTCAAGTGCATCCATGGTGGGCGTAACAGATGATCCTTCGGTAGTTGCTGACGACATTATGCCAAGAGATGACATCACTCCAAGAAACATGCTTGGACCGGAGAATATCACCGCACGATGAGCCTGAACTTCAACCCAATAGCTCAGACCTCACCCTCGACCTTTGTGCAAGAGACTATGCAGACAATCATGGATCAAGCAAAGCGAAATGAACAGCATCTAGAAGATATGATGGCTAAAAACGAGGGCATGCGCCAAGAATTGGCCCTGAAGCTAGCCAAATCCCAGCAGGCCGCATGCCATGACCGGGATCGATCCCTAGGAAAAAAGGATGACCGACGACGTCGACTTTGGAAACATGATAATGGCAGTGATTCTGATTCACCATCCCAGGAACCTAGAATGAAGGGACGAGTCGATGTATCCAGCTCATCCGAAGGAAGTCCGTACGTACGGCACAGGAGAGGGAAAATAAGTGATGATTCAGATGAAGAAGACGGCCATGACCCTTTCGTGTGACGCATCGCAAGGGCTGTGCTGCCCAAAAAGTTCAAAGCACCGTCGTTCACCCTATATAACAGAAAATCAGATCCCACTGACCATATTCGTCACTATAAACAAGCAATGGCGTTGCACGCTAATGACGAATCCCTCATGTGTCGAATGTTTCCAAGTAGCCTGGGACCATTGGTTGTCAGATGGTACTATAAACTGGAACTAGTGTCAATAAAAAGCTTTCATCAACTCCAAAAATCCTTCAGGGCAAGATTTATCACCAACGAAGTTCAGCCAAAGCAAGCCGACTCTCTCTGGGCCATGCAAATTAAACTAGAAGAGACCCTCTGTGAGTATTCGGCATGCTATTGGGAATGTTTTAACCTGGTGGATGATGCCTACAATGATTCAATGGCCATTACTTCCTTTAAGATGGGATTATATCCTGATAGTCCTCTTCGCAATTCATTAACTAGACAGCCCCCCAAAACAGATTGGGCGCTAATGAAGAAAGTTGAAGAATATTGTAAGGTGGAAGACAATGCCCTAGGAGTCAAGGCTGGACAGAAAGTTGTTAAGTCAGCTCCACCTAGTCTCGTTCAGCTGATAAGCGCTGTGCCATCAAGGAGCCCCGAACCTCGAACTTCAGCTAAACGAGACAAAAGGCGTGATTCACGCCGTTCAAGCAATCAGTGTTCGCACCGATCAAAGAAACAATATCAAGAGGATAACAGGTGCACAAGATGTTCAGACAAGTATACGCAATTGGCAGAGCCAATCAGTAAGATCTTATCCAAAGTCTAACATTATCCATTCTTTAAATGGCCGTCCAAAATGATGGGGCCTCCTGATACGAGGAGAATGGATAAGCAGTGCGAATACCACAAGGACCATGGCCACGATACCGAAAGTTGTTATGCACTGAAGGACCAACTGGAAGAGTTGGTACAAGACAGCCAGCTGGCGCAATACATCCGAAAGAATAATCTGTCAAACACGGTAGCCCTACAGCTGGATTCACCACCACTCAGCGTAATTCACATGATATACAACCTACCGTCATCAGTTGAGGTATATATAGTTCAGTTGCAACCTAGCCTGCCCAAGCCGATCACACCAGCCAAACAACCCTATGAAACTAGGAGGATTAGCTTCGATGACACCGACCTAGATGGAGTAACTCTCCCTTACGTCGATCCCCTCGTCATCGAGCCACGCATGAACAGATTCACAGTGGAGCGTGTTCTCATCGATCAAGGAAGCACTTCGGAAATAATGTATTACAAGACATTTGTTAAACTAGGCTTCACTAATTTAGATTTGTTGTCGGCTGATTACCCATTGTTCGGCTTCAACGCCAACCCTGAGTATCCCTTGGGTAAGATCACACTACCAGTACGGGCGGGTACCAGATCAATAGATGTAGAATTTATGGTCTTCAATCTAACGTCACCATACAATCTCATCATGGAAAAGACTTGGTTGCATACCATGCAGGCTGTGCCGAGCAGCTACCATCAACTACTACGCTTTCCAACTGAGTATGGCATTGAGCAAATTCGGGGTTCTCAGAAATCGGCATAGGCATGCTATCTGATTGCTGCTACAAATAGGCCAAAGGAACTCGAAGTAAACTCGATTGAAGTACCGAATCGAGAAAGCCTCGAGGACATTGGGAAAATCCCTATTAAAAAAGCAACTGAAGATCTTGATCGGATCGAAATCAAATCAATGGGAATCCTGACAAATTCTTCATGATCGGCACCTCTTTGGGCGAAGTTGACAAACGCGAGTTGGTATCCTTCTTACTCGGCAACCTTGACGTGTTTGCGTGGACACCGAACGAGATGCCGGGGGTGGATCCAGTCATGGCCCAGCATCATTTAAACGTTGATCCAAAAGTCAAACTAATCATTCAGAAAAGTCGACGATCAACTGCGGAGCATGCATCGGCCGTTGTTGATGAAGTTGACAAATTGCTTGATGCCGGGGTAATTCGTGAAGTCACTTATCCTACATGGTTGTCCAATACCGTGGTTGTAAAGAAGAAAAATGGATCTTGGCGCATTTGCATCGATTTCACAGATTTGAACAAGGCATGTCCAAAGGATTGTTTTCCCCTTCCCAGAATCGACCAACTTGTGAACGCAACAGCACATCATCAGCTCATGAGCTTCTTGGATGCCTACAGGAGTTATCACCAAATTGCCATGAATTTGGAGGATCAAGAAAAGCCCGCATTCCTCACCCCAAGGTGAACCTATTGCTACAATGTCATGCCCTTCGAACTGAAGAATGTGGGGCCAACTTACCAGAGACTAGTTACCACTATGTTCAAGGAACAACTCGGCCGTACCATGGAAGTATACATCGATGACATGGTGGTGAAGTCCAAGGAAAAGAACACCTATCTAGCTGATTTAGCAGAGACCTTCGGCATTCTCCAAAAGTACAAGATGAAGCTGAATGCCTCAAAATGCTCATTCGGCATCGGATTCGGCAAATTTCTCGTCTATATTGTCAACCATCACAGAATAGAAGCCAACCCAAGGTAGATCACAGCAATTCTAGAACTTGACTCCCCTCGATCGGTCAAAGAAGTTCAAAAGTTGATGGGGATGGCCGCCGCCGTGAATAGGTTTATCAGTCATTCCTCAGATCCAATGTTTTAAAAACCGGACCGGTGAGCGAACTGAAAAAGGGATCGGGTGGACGGGTAGGTTGAACCGGAATCGAACCGTGACGTAATAAATATATTAAAATTATATTTAAATAAAAATATAAGTAATAAAATTATAAATTAAAAATATTAAATTATCTTAAATATTTGACCTAATATTTTTTTTACTGAAAAATATAATAATATATTTTAAAATATTATTAATTTCAATTTTGGAAGATGAAATCAAATATTTAATATTCCCTCCATATGATTTTAATTCAAATAATTTGATTGAAAGGAGAGCAAATATTTTGGAGGGATATCAAAATTTCAATATTTCCTCCAATACATTTGATTGAATCCCACATGGATTTCTTGAGTTTTTTTGAAAGAGTTTTTTTCTTATAAATAGGTGAAGACTTTCACAATAATTTCATCAAGCTCTTAATGGGATTCCTCACAAGAGGAGACCCTTGAAAAAGAGTTTCAAATTAAAATTTTCTTATATTCTTATATTATATATATATATATATAATATATAAAATAAGAAAGAAAGAAAGAAAAGAAAGAAACAAAGAAAAAATATAAAATAAAAAAATTCCGAGCCGGATAGCCCGGCAAACCGGCTCCGGGTCGACCGGTTCGTCGGTTCAACCACCGATTTTTGCCGGTTCTCGCTAAAAACGTCGGTTTTCAATTCTGGCCGGTTCAGAGGGTCCATCCGGACCGGAACCCCGACCAGTTGACGGTTCAACCGGTCGAACCGGCCGGTCTGGTCTGGTTTTCAAAACCTTGCTCAGATCGCTACCGGCAATGTTTTTATACACTTCGGCAGGGCAAAGCATTTGGATGGACTCCCGAGTGCCAGGCCGCACTGGACGGGTTGAAACTTATCTCCAATCAGTACCACTCTTGGCAACTCCATTTGCAGGTAATCCGCTCATCTTGTATCTAGTGGTATCTGACCGGGCGGTCAGTGCCGTGCTACTAAAAGAAGAACTCGGGGAATAGCGACCAATTTACTATGTAAGCAAGGCCATGGTCGATGTCGAAACGCGATATCTACCACTGGAAAAACTCATCCTTGCACTCGTGGTGGTTGCAAGAAAATTGATGCACTACTTTCAAGCTCACACCATAAGGGTATTAACGGACTATCCCCTTCGGTCAGCGCTCCGCAGTACGAAGCATCAGGGCGAGTCTCGAAATGGGCTTTGGAACTCAGCCAATATGATATCTAGTTTTTGCCTAGAAATGCTATAAAGGGGCAAGTGCTCACCGACTTTGTAGCCGAGTTCACAGGATGCTAGGTTGACCTCAAGTCCGATCAAGTGCAACCTAAACCCAACTGGCGAATGTATGTTGGAGACATTTGGAAAATGTACTATGACGGATCATACAACTAACGTGGTAGCAGGGCAGGCGTAGTAATCATGACCCTCGAAGGGGCAATAATTGAGTAGGCGGTAAAACTAGGCTTTGATGCATCAAATAATAAGGCCGAATACGAAGCATTGCTAACTGGCCTTCGTAACGCGCTTCACCTTGGTGCACAGCAGTTGCCTGTTTTCTGTGACTCAAAATTAGTTATCAACCAGTTAAAAGAGGAGTATGCAGCTAAAAATGACCGCATGGCCGCCCACATGAAAACGACAAATTCCTTGCTCGCAAGATTTGACCACCATGGGTTGAATCAGATAACCCGAGATCAGAACATAGATGCGGATGCCCTTGCCTGCCTAGCCTCCACTATTAACTCAGAAGTTAAATGAACAATCGAGGTAGGGTTTATCCTGAAGCCGAGCATCACCTCTTTGGAACCAACTCAAATTAACATCATTGAACTAGGACCAGGTTGGATGGACCCTATCGCTGCATTTCTTTTCTCAGAACAACTCCCAACGGACAAGAAGGAAGCCCACAAGCTACGAAATAAAGCCTTGCGATACTATCTAAACCTGCAGGGAAAGCTTTACAAAAAATCTCTCTCTGGGCCGTGCCTGGAATATGTCCACCCAGACAAAGTTGAGGAACTCTTAGTCGAAATACATGAAGGTAACTGCAGTGCCCATTCTGGAGGGCGCTCATTAGCCCACCGAGTGGTAACGCAGGGGTACTATTGGCCGACCATGCGTTCAGATACTGAGAACTATGTAAAAAAGTGCAAACAATGCCAAAAAATTTTCCCTTTAACTCATCTGCCAGCCAAGGAATTAAACTCCATTACAAGTCCTTGGCCATTTGCTCAATGGGGACTCGATATCGTCGAACCATTACCACAGGCTCCAGGGAGCAAGCGATTCCTGATTGTCACAACTGACTATTTTACAAAGTGGGTCGAAGTAGAGGCATTAACACATATTCGAGATGTTGATGTTAAACGCTTTGCATAGAAAAGCATCATAACCTGATTCGGCATACCGAGAGCAGTTGTTTCTGACAATGGCACCCAATTCGATTGCGGTGTCTATCTAGAATTATGCAACATATGGTATCCAGCCCTACTTTTCCTTTCCGACATACCCATAAAGCAACGGTCAAGCTAAGGCCTCCAATAAGGTGATCCTGGACGGCATCATGAAATGATTGGAAAAATCCAAAGGCAAGTGGGTTGAAGAGTTACCAAGTGTATTATGGGCTCATCGCACTACTCCGAGGCGATCTACTGGGGAAACGCCGTTCGCTTTGTGCTTTGGGACACAAGCAATCATCCCTCTTGAAATCGGCCTGCCCACACTAAAATCCAAGGTTTTTGACATGGGCCGTAATGACATGATGTTGGCCCTAGATCTGACTTTGATTAAAGAACGCTGAGATCGTGCTCTTGTATGCATGGCGCGGTATCAGCAGTAGCTCGCCAAGCCATTTAACCAACACGTGCAATTGCGTCGTTATACACTTGGAGAATTGGTCCTCAAGAAAGTGTTTCCTTCTACTAAGAATTTGGCAAATGGTAAATTAGGCCCCAACTGGGACGGTCCTTATCAGATTGGTTCAATTGCTAGAACAGGGGTGTATCGGCTTTCAGCCATGGCTGGCAGAAGTTTACCATGACCTTGGAATTCCACACATTTGTGTAAATTTTATCATTAAGCCAACCTGTACGGCGTGCTAGTTTGTTTCTAAGTTTTGCTATTATGCTAACATGTAACCATCTACGAGTTTCGTAATGCAATCCTCTTTTTTATTGTCGTCTCGTTAATAGTGGTTGAATAATGAAAAAGCCTCCGAATTCAGAGCGCCCTTTGTGGATATCACGTTTGGGCCGAATAAGCCTCTGAATTCGGAGCGCCCTTCATGGATATCATGATTGGCCAACAAAAAGACTTCGAATTCGGAGCGCCCTTCGTGGATATCACATTTGGGCCGAATGAGCCTCTAAATTCGGAGCGCCCTTCATAGATGTCACGATTGGCCAACAAAAAGATTCCAAATTCGGAGTGCCCTTCATGGATATCACGTTTGGGCCGAATAAGCCTCCAAATTCGGAGCGCCCTTCGTGGATCTCATGATTGGCCAACAAAAAGCCTCCAAATTTAGAGTGCCCATCGTGAATATCACGTTTGGGCCAAATAAGCCTCCGAATTCGGAGCGCCCTACGTGGATATCACGATTGGCCAACAAAAAGACTCCAAATTCGGAGCGCCCTTCGTGGATATCATGATTGGCCAACAAAAGCCTCCGAATTCAGAACGCTTTTCGTGGATGTCATAATTGGCCAACAAAAAGACTCCGAAAGGCCTCTGAATTCGGAGCACCCTTCGTACATATCACGTTTGAGCCGAATAAGCCTCCGAATTCGGAGCGCCCTTCATGGATATCACGTTTGGGCCAAATAAGCCTTCTAATTCAGAGCGCCCTTCCTAGAAAATTTCAAATCTGCATAGAGAGCTTATCATTTCCCAGTTTTACAGCTGATTTGGGATTGTTGGCTTGTGGAATTAAGATCAGGTGCAAGGTGAACAATGAAAAATTGAGAAGTTTGACTCCACGGCCACAATTCCAATGTTTAATGCTGACAACTACGATTTTTGGTGTGTGAAGATGAGAACTCTATTTTTGTGTAGAGATCTGTGGGATATAGTGGAGAATGGGTACAATGAGCCAAAAGTGAAACCTACCATGACCGAATCTCAAAAGATCCAATTGAAGAAGAATCAACAAAAGGATGCTGTAGCTCTTTCAAAAATACAAGGTGTCTCAGACTCAATCTTTCCAAAAATCATGAAAGCAACAAAAGCAAAGCAAGCTTGGGACATTCTTCAACAAGAATTTCAAGGAGATGTGCAAGTAATTAGAGTAGTAAAAAAACTTCAAGTTCTTTGAATTAGAAGAGTTAACAAATATCAAATTCTAACACATTCGAGAATTTGCGATTTCTCCAACACCCTCTCTTAGTTAGTAATTTTCATTTTCTTGGATTGTTAAAATTGTTTTTTAACTCTATAGATGTTAGGGAAAAGCTTCATCATCTCAAACTTGAAGTCTTTCAAATTTCCAATCCTCTAGAATGCAACAATCTTTTTTGGAATATCATGAATGTGTTCGTTTGTCATTCTTAAAAATGCTTTTGAATTTCTTCTTCACAAGAGCACATCGCTGATGTTCATATTCGTTTGCTTTCACATTTTTATATTTTAGGCAAATGCTTACAGGTTTTTTTGTCTTTTTGTTTTGTTTTGTTTGTTTGTTTGTTTTGTTTTGTTTTATTTTGTTTTGTTTGTTTGTTTGTTTATTTATTTTTTTATTTTTTTATTTTTAACTTGATCAGGATCAAAATTTAAATGAAGCAAAAGAAGTCCAGCCAACACAGCAGTGTCATTCGAATCACAAGGATTCTAAGTTGTATAACGTTGTAGTGAAGGGCAACATCAACATCCTAAAGCTAAATAAAGAACTTTACCATCAATTGACCCCAAACAAGAACACTGTCCTCCACATTGCAACACTATTTGGTCAAACAAAATGTTTTAAAGAGATCCTAAAGATGAATTCATCATTGTTTTGCCAAACGAATGTGAAAGGTGACACAGCTCTTCATCTTGCAACAAAGGAGGGACAACATGACTCAGTCAACGCACTCATCGAATGTGAAAAGAAACTGTTGCACGATGTTGTGAGGTTATACTCTCATCGGATCAAATTACACTGGTTTAAAATATTTTCTATATTAGTACCAAAACCAAATTCAATCAGATTGTTGTCAGAAGATCCAGAGTACACATATAGGGCCAACAATGCAGGTGAAACTCCACTTTACATTGCTACTGAGAGAAGACACCATCAAGTGGTGTGTCACAAATCTTGAAAATTTGCACAGCACCAGCTTATGGTGGTCCTGGCGGTAGAACAGCTTTTCATGCCACAGTAATTTCTAACAATGAAGGTAAGCTAGTACTTATTAATTTTACAAATATATAAGGAAAATGAAAGTTAAATATATAAAATAAAATAAAAAATTAAAAGTTGATATTGAGATTTTGTCTAAGGTCTGGCCACCTTATTGGCCATGACAATGGTAGTGGTGGTAGATGGTCAAGGTGGTGGTGGCAGTGGTACTGGGCTAGTGTAGACTTGTGTGGTGGTGGTGATGATGCGATAGAGGTGGTCACTACAACGTATAAAAGGGACCACATTTTTGTCCCAAAAGTGAAAATTTTGTTACAAAAATATCAGTTTCTGTCATCGTAAGGATAGTATCCAAAAAGTGCTATAAATAAATTTTGCCACGCAACAATCACTCACACAAATTTGAAAGCAAATTAGAGAAGGAAAAAATACAACTCTTGTATTTCACTCATGTTATTCTCATGGCATTATCATTATATTCTCTACTCGTTCTTATCCTCCATAAATTGCATGACTATATAAGATCCTACCATGTAACTCACATACTCACATTAAGATCCACTAACTCTATTATTCTTTGTAGCCACTAACACATTAACATACTACTAATGCTCTTAACACACCATTATGCATCATTGCATGCATATCATTATTTCTCCATAATTAGCATAACTAAATGTAGGAAATATAACTCCTAATATAATAAAAACAGAGTCTATTATTTTCAACACCCCCCTTAAACTTGTTTTTTCTGTTGATGTCCGTGTGTTGCAAATGCTTCATTATTAAGGGGCTTTGACGTAAGTTTTCTATCTTGAAATCCTCCTTCTTCAATAGCAACCATTTCCTTGGCCATCTTCATGGATGCATAAACTTTAATTTTGATCCTTTTGAAAACACCTTCACGTTTCTTCCTCACGAGCTCGTACATATCCTTCAAATAAACATTTTCAAATTTTTCTTTCATATGGTCATTTCTCTTCTATCCATTCTTGAACTGTTTATGCCTCTTAAATTTAACATTCGTTTTTTTCTTATAAGGATCAAAAAACTTCTCCATGTTTATCCAACCTGTATCACTTAAACAATTCTCTACACACAATATTATAGGAAGATTCATGAATTTTTCAACAAAAAGTTTACCTAAAATTTTGAACTTATCAACATTCACATCATGAACCGCTTCTTTCACATTTTCACTTCAATTTCTCCAATATTCACAACCTCTATTTCATCATCTTCAACTTTTCTACAAGCTTCATTTTCATCGTCCACCATAATTATTTTGTGAACTTCATCTTCAACTACACAACTCTCTTCCCTTTTGTCTTTTTTTTTTCAAATTTTCTTTCAACAATTTTGGTCTCAAATTGTTCAACTTCAACCATATGATCATCTTCTCTAACTTCCATTGATGCAACTTCAACATCACACCCTTTTTTTTTTTCTTTTTTTTTTGATTGTCAAAAAACAATTTTATTGATAACACCAAAGAGTTAGACATTACATCAATAAAATTGAAGGACTTTAGAAAGAGGTAGAGTAGGACTAAACTGAGCATCCCAACTAGGATGGCATACTCAAAAAGTTCAGATACAAACTAACCCAAAGAGATCACTAGGTGTGAACACGGTAAGGCACTAACCAGAACACCAGAATAAAAAGAGAAGAAATAGCACTCGAAAGGGTGAAGGAAAAGGTCGAATCATCTGGGATTATGTCTAGGCAGCCATTTTTTTTCACTTGATCAGCCTCACTTTATGTAAGTGAAGGATGAAATCGAGAAGCCGACATAGCCAAATGAAGTCCTAGACCAAAGTGCCATTTGAATTTTGATGACTTTTGTTGTTTGAACCCAGCTATGCACACGTCAGTTGAAGATAGCATTGTTCCGACAAAGCCATATGTTCCAACAAGTGCAAGCAAGAAGAGCATCCCAAATGGTCTTTTTGAAGCTTTTATGCTTTGAATTGAACTTGAAAAATCTTAAAAACCCTCGAGATATTAATTCATGATTATGTTTCAATTTTAAACAAGGAATATCAATCTTAATCAAACAATCAATGACAAATAAGCACAACGATTTAATGTGAAAAAAATCACAATTGGAGCACTTCCAATTGTGATTAAAAAAAAACCATAGGCCAAAACCACAAAACAATCCACTAAAAAGATAAAAAAGAATTACACATAAGTATCCTCAATTACCTAGTGAATCCATGCCCAAATTGAACCAAACTCGATGTGCCTCTTCCACCACTGTCTTCACCTTGGAATGCGTTGCCTAATGTTGAATCCATAATGCCGATATCGAATCCACGATGATGAGCCGCTCCGGAATCCACCAAAGCTTCACCCAAGTTTCCCGGAATCCACCGATGAACACCTCTCTCTTTTTGTGAATAAACGAACAAAATCAACCCTTGATGTTTAACAATATGTAGTTCGTTGATCAATTGATCACCTTCTATACATCAAGGAAACTCATATAAACCACCATCCAGTATAGAACACTTTGTAATTTACACCTCTTTGAAAATCTAGATCAGTTAAACCCTAATTAAAACAAGCAAACGGCGCACTTTATACTAAGTAGAGTCACAAAGGGGGTGCAAATCATATAGGTTGACCACTCGAGCGCAACATCCACCTCCCAAGCGGTTAAACATCTTTCCCAGAAGTTCAGTTTACAAGCAGAGGTACTAGATGATCCACTTCACCGCTAATCCCTGTATGTAGTCAGCGAAATGGCAAACAAGGAATGCAAAATGCTCAAGATACGAAATGTCAGTACAAACTTTTCTACACAGGCACAATTCGGGTTAGATTCACATCAAAACACTCACAGCCTCACTAAAACAAGAGAGCAAATAAAATTACAATTAAAAGAAATTTTGCCAAACGAGATTGTTAATTACGAAAACCTAACAAAAACTACCATTGAAAAATGAGAAAATAGAACAAACCCACTCAAAACCCCACCAATTAAGGATATGCAACCAAACAAGCCATGACTTGTGACAAAGAAGGAGGATGTGATCTAGGCCCAGTTTTGGGGGCAAGCCCACAAAGTAGTCGCTTTGGACCCCCAAAAAATGGTTGAAAATAGGGTCTCACAATTATTTAGTCTTATACTAGTCCATTAAGAAAAAGGCCCAAATCAATGTTACAAGTTCAAAGTACTAAATGAATAAAAGACCCAACTAAAATAGAAATTCATAAAAATAAAAATAAAAATAAAAATAACGACTTGAATTTTAGAAGTTCAAAATTATGTTTAATACAAGGCCCAAATTGAATTCAAAAAGGCTAAAAAATTTAAGGTCCTAATGTATATTATAAAAACTTATAAAAATAAGTGTAAATAATTTCAGGCCCAACCCAATAATATACATTTCATTGCCTTGCCTGGCAATCCTTTTAAAAACTTGTAAAACAAAATCTTTTTCAATAAAGCTTTCATGACAGTATAGTTAGAAAATAAATAAATAAATAGAAGATGGTTAGTATAATCAAATGTGGAAAAATATTATTGAAAAAGATTTAGTTGATAAGTTGGAATATGAAAGCTTGTTTGGTAATTTTGCTGTTAAAAATGCAAGAAGGGTGATGTTCAAGTGATACTTTGTTATTTTTTGTTCACTTTTTTGGTACTCCAATTCATATTTTAGTCATTTTTGTTATTGTAAACTTTGTTATATATTTAAGCAAAATTTAGTAGACTTTCTATGAGTATCATTTTTGTAAATATGTTTGAAAGATCCCATATTTAATGTTTACTTTGGACCCCTAAAATATCAGAACTGGCCCTGATGTGATCCGATGATTCAATCTCACAACCACATAAAGCACAAAAGTGATCAGCTCCCATAGGGATTGCTATGCAATGATCTTGTTTCAATCACACAATAAATAACAAGAAGAAGAACAATCACACACACAAGCACAAGATATATGTGGTTCAGTGAGATGCATACGTCCATAGCAGAGAAACGATCAAAATTCACTATATGCAATAACGATTACAAATCACTCAGCAGCTCTCTCTGTTTTTCTCTAACCCTAAAACATGTAAATTGATACAATTTATAGGGTAAAAAACTAATGGGCCAAAACTAACACTATAGGTCCATAAATATCAATTTTGCCGCAATCTTGACCCATTAAGATTGCAATGCACTTTCAGGGTGTAGGGGGGCCCCCGCCCCCGGCTAGGGGTATTGCAAATGCAAGACACCTCATAACAGGGAGAATTGATCTCCTAATGAGAAGATCTCTTGATGTGATACAGCCTTTTATAGCAAGCCAGCAGAAAACTTTCACCTTTGGTGGAGCAAAACATTTCCATAAACGCATACTGATAGAGCTTTCCCCATTTGAAATAGAGTGGTAGTGAGAAATGATAGATTTGATCATAAAATGCCCATGTTTATCGATTGACCATTGAAAAGAATTACTTTGGTTTAAAGAAGTAGCGAAGATGAGTTCCTATAGCGTTACAAGTTACCACAGTCATAGATGTCGTCGAAATTGAATTTTACAAGCTAAACCAACACTGTTGAAAGAGGACAGTTCTACAATTGACTTATTTTTCTGAGTGGAGAGGGAGAAAAGCTGAGGGAAAGTAGTTGACAGATGCTCAACTCCAATCCATAGATTAGTCCAAAAAAGAATATCACAACCTAATCCTAATTTTAGCACAAGATTTTTGGTCAATAATTAATTGAACACATCACAAATGCTGGCCACTTCAAGAATACTTCTCCAACCTTTGGAAATTCGTAATCCATGAAGATCAAATGGTAGCCAACTGATAGGCCTTGTTTTGTATTTTCCAACAACTACTTTTCGCCAAAGAGCATTCTTTTCTGTACCTGTAGACACCCCATTTTTCACGGCCCTTCAAGACTTGGATGTTCTTGTAGGTACATCCAATGATGAGTCTGTTTGCTCACCAAGCGCTCAAAGTCCTCAACGAAACACCACAGCTTTGAGCCTTTCAAACCGTGCATGCTTTTTTTTCTCTTTTTTGGACTAGGCCTTTATCTTTCTAACCTGAAATCTCTGGAGGCTTGCCGGCCATCATTAGAGGCTGGCGGCCATCATTTCTTGTCTGCCAGCCATTGATGTGTGTTGCCAGCCATCAATGATGCCTTGCCAGCCATCACTGAGGGTCGACCGGCCACCAGTGTTTTCTGCAGATATTTATGCCAACTATGCCAGTTGTTTGCATAGATACTTACATCTGTCCACACGTGGAGGACTGGATCCTTGTATGGATTTCATGTTTTCTATATATATGGGGCTTCCTCCCCCATTTTTGAGGGTTAGAAAATTTGGAACCAAAATATCTCTCTCTCTCTCTCTCTCTCTACATTTCTCTCTCTCTCTCTTGAACTTTTGTGCTTAGTTGCTTAGATATACTATACTTTTGCATATCAACCCTTAACCAAAGTGGTTTACCTTGGAGCTGAGGTTGCTTAAAGCTGTCTTGGAGCTTCTTAAGTGGGTTTTGACTTGGTTTGTTGCCTAGAATCACTCTCCCATGCAAGAGGTATAGCAATTGCCTTGTACACTTTGTTTTGTATACTTATTTTGCTATCTTTACCCACTGTTTTTGGGATGATTTTGAACTGTAAAAAAACCTATTTTGGTGGACTAAAAGTGATGGTTTGAGACCATTTTAAGTTAGGGGGTGCTTCACCCTTCTTTCTTTCTTATTTGAAAGGCATTTGCACCTTTGTTTCCTACTTTTAAACCAACTTTTTTTGGGCCTTTAACCACTGAATTTCAGGGTATTTTCAGTGGAAAAAAACATGTTTTGAAGTCCAAAATTGGAGGAGTTAGCCTCCCCTCCTTGTGTCTTGTTTGCTAGCCTAGTTAGTTCTATATGTTAGCATGATTTTCTAGCTTTTTGTAGCTATATTCCAACATCTTTTTGCCTTTGTTTTAGACTGCCTTAGCTCTGTTTTGGGCTGTTTGGGTTAGTTAAGTCTTGTTTTACTTGGTTGTAACGTAAAGGTCCTCACAAGCTTGGCATTTTAGGCCATTAGACACCCCTTGTTTGAGTTGATTGCATGTTTTTGGTGTTGTTTTATACTTCATTTCAGCACCTAAAGCTCTGCAACCTCTCTCATTTCTTGATTTTTCAAATTTGCTTTGAGAGTTGTTTCAAACTTGGGATTTTTTAAGCTTGAGATTGAGGTCCATGCTGAATGGTTTAATCCTCTTTTGAGGGTTCATTACCAATGGCATGAAACTTCTCTCATGCCTTAAACTACCCCTTGTTTGACCCTTCCTTCTCTTTAGAGGACTTCTCACCAATGGAATTAATTGGTTAAAGAATGAAAAGGTAATTAAAATGAGTAAATAACAAGGGGGACTAAAAGTGAGGCAAGATAAGAATTTGGTTGTGTTTTGGTGTGTTCAATCGAGCGTTAATTGAACATATGGAACTTGGACCATTTCATACTTGTTAGTAATGAAATGATCCAAGTCTCCAAGATCAAGTTCTTCCCTTGATCTTTCATGAAAGGGGGGAGGTTTGTGTCTCATTTTGCATTTATTGAATTTGCACCTCTTGAATCACAAGCCATCATGCAATGAAATTGCTTGAGTTGGTGGTGTGTGGCTTAAGTTCATCAATCCTTGGATTTGCTCATGAAAAGGAGGGGTGAGTTGTGCAAACAATTGTCGGAATACCTTTTTTTTGCTCTGTTTGTTCTCTGTTACAGCAAGTTGAACCAGTGCATTAGTGGCTGGTAGACCACTATCCATGGCCGACAGGTGGCCGGCAGTGCACCATTGAAGGCCTGCAGGCCACTCCCACGGCTGGCAGATAGCCGGCAACATTCACTAGTGGCCGGCTTGCCACTGATGCAAACCTCAGCAGAATGTTGGCAAGGTGGAGCAGATTGGTTCTAGAAGTGTTCGACTCTGCAAACAAAGGCTTTCGGGAGCAGAACGGAGATCTTTTCGAGTGATATCCGAGCATGTGCATCTTCCATTTCTCGAGGCAGAGTAGTGGTAGAGTAGTTAAATACTTTAATTACTTAGCTTGTTTGCATTTGTGTTATAATTTAATTAGCTTACTAGTTAGTTAAATTAAAAGTGTTGTAATAATTAGCTTAATTAGCTTAGCTTAGCTTGGTTAGCTAGTTTATTCATTTGGACTCTCCTTTGTGAGAGCGTAATGTAATAATGTGTATGTCTTCCAACCCCACGTCTTTCTCCTGTTTACTTAACCACTTTTGATGGTTAGATTAGGGACACGTTTCAATTAGCATATCACATGCTTGACCGCATCATTCTAACTGTATTGTCATTTCAATACTTCGATGAATACGTGCTTTGACCGCATGTTATCAAAATCAATTGATATGCCATATTAGTAGCCGAGCCTATTAATTGCATTCTTTGCATGTGTTGCATTAGACATTTCGTATAGTCAGGAATCATGCATAGTTTTCTAACTCATATCTTTTTAGCTTGGAGTACTAGGTGAGTTTTTAGTGCTTTAGCATACTTGTATGAGTGTGAGTGATTGCCATGACTAGCATGCTTGCCATGAGGCTAAATGTTATAACTGCTTCAATGCTTGTAGATGAAGGCTTGTTGTTTGAATTGGAACAATTCAACGAATGTACGTTTTAAGCCCACTGCGTCTAGTGGAAAATTCACAGCTTTAAGCCCACTTTGTTGAGTGGCAAATTCGCAAACTTTAAGCCCACCTGAGGTGGCAAATTCAAACCCTTTTTGCAAAAAACATGAAATTGAATTGTTTTAATTCGGGCAAACTAGTCTATACTTGTTTGTGCGCATCACATAGTAAAGCTAGCCTGATAACCGGAACAAGAGCATATAATGTTGATAAAATCCATATCATGATTAGTAGAGGCTGATCTTTGATCGGGCGAGCGGGGGTGCTCAATTCATGACCTTCCCCTCTCGTACCTAAGTTCCTGAGTCGAGGCAACTTTGGTGATGACAGACAGATGGCCTTTGGCTTGAGTCATGGGTTTCTTAAATTTCTCCAGAATAAAATATTTCGGTGGCTACTCTGTATTTGGAAAAGTAGTCCATTTTTCGCATTTTTGATTCAAAATCGATTTTCCAAAAGATTGTCGGATTTGGACTCTTTGGTGTTTATCAGTTTCACATTGCACTTGTGAGATTAGATTCAGAACCGTAGGAGTCCGAACTGTAGGGCTCTTTTCAAACTTTCGAAAGGGGGGCGTGAAAAAGGAGAGCCATAGTACCATAACACCACCACCATTTGGCAAGGAGAGCGGAATTTTTTAGCTTAAGTGAATTAAAGCCTAAACCTCCAAACTCTTTCTTATTTGTAACTGATTTCCAGTTGGCAAGATGGCTACCATTTTCATCGACACAACCCTCCCAAAGGAATCTTCTTTGGAGTTTTTCCATTGTACTCTTCTTTGTTGAACTCGTCTTCTTCAAAGCGTTGTACCTAATACTCAATGGGCAACATTTTACCTTCATGTTTGGAGACAATACTCTCAATTAGCTTCCAAACATGAAGGTGTTCTTGAATCTCCAATATACGTCCATATCTCTGAATGTATGGCCTTCTTCAGAACTCCAATTGCTTTTTGCTATTTATTCTCTCAAATTCTTTTACGCTGTGTTTAGTTGGGGGGTTTGGGGAGAGATTTGGAAAGGGAAAAGTAAAAGGTGTGTGAAACTAAGTGAAATGTAGGTATATTTTATTCACATTTCACCTACCTTTTCCATTTTCCTTTGCAAATCCATCCTCAAATCCCCTAACCAAACACAACATTAGGCAACCTATTACTTAGCTTTTCTTCAACCACATCGAACAAGTCACATGCTTTGAAATATAAAGAGAGAACAATCTTCATTCTCTTGTAATTTGAGAACATCATTTTCTCACACCAAAAATACATATTTGGTGATTCTTCCATGATCATATACTACAATGATCTATCAAGACTTCCAAGCTGCTTCATTGATGGATAGGCTACAGTTCCATCTTCGAGAAGATGGATAGGAAAATGTGGAATGCTCTTCCATTTGCAATGTTATGGACTTTGTGGAAAGTAAGGAATGAATGTACGTTCAATGAAATCCACCCCAAATGGGACAATATTAGTGTGCTAATTAAGGTTAATGTGGCTCTTTCGATTAAACACAAATGTAAGGAGGTAAGCTATTCTGTTAATGACTTGGTTTCGAGCTTGATGCTATAAGATGTAATGCTCATTTTCTTTCTGGGTTCCTGTTGGGCTGCTGTTGTCCTTATTGTTTTGGGTTTGCTTTGGCCTGCTACTATTGGCCCTTAGGATGTTTGTTCTGGTTGATGCCTCTTCAACCTTTGTTTGTGGGAATGGTGATGCAAAGGATTTAGCTTGCCCCCTTTTGCCAACCTAGTTAGGATGATTGGGTTTGCTTTGATGCTTACTCCCTTGAGTTTATTTCCTTGTTTGTTGCTTTATTGATGTTTGATGTAAGGAACTTTCCTTGATTCTTATTAATAAAGTTTAATCTTTGTTGATGAAAAAAAAATAAAAAAAAGATTTCCAAGATCATAGTAGCTCTAATACCACTTTGTTAGAAATAAATTGGCCACACAACAATCACTCACAAATTTGGAAGCGAATTAGAGAAGGAAAATATGCAACTCTTGTATTTCACTCATGTTATTCTCATTGCATTCTCATTATATTCTTCTACTCATTCTTATCCTCATTACATAAATTGCATGACTATATATAAGATCCTAACATGTAACTCACACACTCACATTAAGGCCGACTAAATCTATTATGCTTTGTAACCACTAACACATTAACATACTACTAATGCTCTTCACGCACCATTATGCATCATTACATGCTCTAGACACCCCAATTTTGACCGCCCGCAAGACTTCGGTGATTTATCTTGAGCACTCGATGATGAAAGTTACGTTGTCAATGGTTCGAATTCTCAACAAAGGAATCCGGTTTTTAGCTCTACAAAATCTCAACCTTCCATACTAGGCTGTTTCTATACCTATATACCACAAAAATCCATTCTATTTAGCATTGTCGTCTTACACTGAGCTTGAACCTGAGGAACAAGGAAGCCACATTGAGGGCCAACTGTGGCCCTTTGGAGTCGACCATGTCTTTTGGATGAGAAACATTGTTCTGGGCGGGAATCAACCTGCTGTCCATTTTTGAAGATATTTTCGACCTATTTGGCTCAAATTCTATAAATACGAGATGATGCCTTGGTGTTGGGGGTTAGAAAAATTTCCAAGAGTGCAAAAGATCTTTGAGAGCTCCTTCTTTATTAGCAAGCTATCTTTGAGCAAGCCTATCATCCTTGAACTATATCTATACATCATATACACCCTTAGAGCTGAACCTTGGAGCCTTGGTTGAGCCTTAAGAATCATAATTCAACCTTGAGAGTGTGCTAGGATCAAGTTTGGTTTACAACCAAAGCTTACTCTCTTCAAGAGGTATAAGCTTGTCACCTTTTTCCTTGCTTTCATTTTAGTCTCTCTCTATCTATTTCTTGTGTCCTTGTGCTATTTTGGATCCATTTCAAGTGTTGGAACTTGGGGTTGAATAGCTACCAAAGGTAAAGAGGCTTAACACCCTTTCTTGCACGTTATTTCATAGCTCATCTCCTTTGTTTTACCACTATTTTCATGGCTTACAAACTGATTTTCAAAGTTTAAAAGGGATAATAATAATAAATAAATAAAATAAAAAAAAAACATGGTTTAGAAGTCTCAAAAGTGGAGGGGTTAGTCACCTCTCCTTGTTCTTGTTTACTAGTTTTGTACCTCTTTGTTTTGTCTATCTTTTTGTGCTCTTTCAACACACTTTTAGCTACTATTTTTTTTTTTTATGTTTTAGGCGCTATTTAGGATTATTTTAATTCATTTAATTAGTTTATCCTTTAATACTTCGCTCGTTCTGTTGTACATCCTCATTGCTTCAGTTGTTTAGGCCTTAGACACCGAGTCATTTGAGTTGATAGCTTTTTTTACTTCTATGTAAAGAGTCTCATTTTTTTCTATTAATCAACTTCGCATAATCATCTCTACGCTCTCCCTCCTTTCTTGATTTTCTTTGTTTGAGAGTTGTTCCAAGCGATTGATTGTTATTCAAAGCATGAGAAAGAGATCTCTTATGCTCAATGGCCTAATCTCTTCACAGGTTCATCATCAAGGCATAGTATCTCTTTCATGCTAAGGATCACTTCCCATTTGACACTTCTCTCCTTTCAGTGGACTTAAATCTCACTTTTGGACTAATCGGTTAAGTGATGGCAAGGTAAGATAGAAAAGGTTAATAAATTTGGCTTAAAATCAATGAAACCGATATAAAAAAAAAAAAAAAAAAAGCTTAAAATTGGTTTGATTCGGCCAAACGTTATGCCGAGTCCATCATTTCAAGAATTGTCATATATCGATTAATCATATTTTGATGAAACTTGAGGCGTGTCTACCTCCCTCTTTGAGCCTTCATGATAGGAGGGAGCGGTGGTCATCTTTCATTACATTTATTATTTTTTGTCCAATTGTGTTTGAAATCATCGAGCAATCAACTTGCGCCTATTGACGATTTTGGAATCGGTTTCACTCTTCTCTTAAGTTTCATGATAGAGAAGAGCAAAAAGGAAAAACATGGTTTGAAGTTTCTCTGTCTGCACTGTTTTCACCTCAGAGCACAAAAATAGATTTCGGCATGAAATTAGGGCACGGCCAGCCGAGCTCCAATGTTTGGTAAACATGGTATTTTGGTAGAAATAGGGGGTAGTGGCTGAGGGTGAAATAGGGCAGATTCCCAGGGAAGCAGACATAGCAACTTCTGAAAACCGTCTTCATTAACGCGTATTCGATCCTTGTGCATATTTTATATACATTAAGTGTTGTAATAATGGTCCATATTATTGTTGTAATTATTATTATTGTAATTATTGTTGTAATTATTATTATCATCATAATGTCTTTGTTATAATAAGTTAGATAGCTAGTTATTCATTTCTTATTATTCATTCGGATTTTTAATAGTTAGTTTAATTTGGACACTTGGGCACTCATTCGAACCCTCTTGCACGAGGGAAAAATATGTTATAATTGTGTATGTCTTCCAACCCCATTTCTTTCTCCCTCTTATTTACCCACTTATAATGGTAGCATAGAGCATCGTGTTTCTTTAGCATTTTCCATGATTTGCATACACTCGTCTCACATGCATTAGGGTTCGGCTTATCATACTAATTGATGTCAAATTCAAATTCTTACTCGAATATGGGCTTCATTGTATGCCTTGATTTGATCCATATTTTCCATGCTAGTAGCCGAACTCATTATTTACACAATGTATGTGTCGCATTAGTCATATTATATTGTTTAGGAGCATGCATTTCTTTCTAATTATTTTGCTTTATTTGGCTTGCCTTGGAGTACTAGGTGAGCACTTATTGATTTAGTATATCGCATGCATGTGATTGTTGCCATATCGAGCATATTTTCCATGAGGCTAAATGCTTAAGTGATATACCTGTTTGAATGTCTGTGGATGAAGGCTAATTGTTAAAATTGGGATAAATTGATTAAATGTACAAACAAACTCACTTTTTCAAGTGACACGTATTCAAAACAATTTTTAAACAAACATGAAATCAAAGTGTTCCAACTTTTGCAAATTAGTCTATACTTGTGTGCATCACCTAGTAAAAATAGCTAATAATCGGAACAAGTGCATATAATGTAAATAAAAATCACATCATGATTAGTAGAGGTCGATCTTTGATCGGGTGAGTGGGGTGCTCAATCCATGACCTTTCCCTCTCATACCTAAGTTCCCCAAGTCGAGACACTTTGGTGATGACAGACTAATGGCCTTGGTCACGAATCACGGGTTTCTTAAATTTTCCAAAAATATTTAGGTGGCAACTCTAAGATCTGGCAAAGCAATCCATTTTTGGCATTTGATTCAAACATCGATTTTCTAAAAGATTTGCCAGATTTGGACTCGTTTGTGTTTATCTATTTCACGTTGCACTTGTGAAATCAGATTCAAAACCACAGGAGTCCGAACTGTAGGGCTAATCGTATCCGAAAGGAGCATGAAAAGCATGCTACAGTTTCTGGCCACTTTGCTGGGCAGTTAGAGAACTTGACTTGAACTTCATGATGTGAAATTTTATCTATATATATGTTCTTTACATAGCATTTGCATCGTTACTTTAAGTCACTGTGTTTTCCATTTGCTATTCTTGGATGGCTTGTCGGAGGCTTGCCTAAAAAGCTTTCTAAAAGGCTGGCCAGTCATGGGCTCTGCCATTTTGGAAACACAACCCTGGGATCTGGATTACCGTTGTACCGTTTAATCCTCCTTTCACTTCTCGATGTTAAGTGTTAGAGGTATATTAAGTAATCTTGCCGAAGTACCCTTTTGGACAATTTGGCCTAGCTGCATATAGTGAAGCCGTAGTGACTATTCCAAATTAGGACATGATGCCACCCGTATACAGAATGTTATGAAACTACTTGTTTGAAGTAGTGTAGCCTAGATCATGTCAAAAATCTAGGACAGGGTAACCCTACCCTCTCATAGGGGTGTTTTGGTTTTTTTGACTGGTATGTGCTTTTATAGTGGAAACTGTACAGGAATGTTCATATCAGGGGTACAAATTGATATCCGTTTGGGAACAGAGTTCAATGGGAATTGTATTTGTTCAACTATGTGATTACATCTGTTGTGAATTGAACTGAAGTGGTGTCCAATTTTGATTACGTTTCTTTTTCTTTCTTTTTGCTAGATAGTTTAAAATCATAGCTTTAGACAGACCTGATATCCCTCAAGTTGTGTGGACTCATTCTGGTAGACTTTGCAAAACTCAAGACCTTGTTAGTAGGCAACCAGTGTTAGTCTCTCTTCCACCGGTTGTTCAGTGAAAAAGGAATAGGCAGTTATCAGTACTAACACAGAGCACTCAGCAAACACCTGTCTATTTCCACCTATTTAGTTCACCAGTATCTAACTCACCCAAATCAGCAATGTCACAAAATGCAGCACAAAACACAGAAGAATTTGCTGCCATGATGGAAGCATTCCAGAGAACCATGGATATTGTAAACCAAAGGATGGCTGCACAGGATGAAATTATCGCTAATCTGCGACGCCCATTTGGGGCATTAGCATCTACAGTCTATCCAATCCTGGCTGCTCAGTTGAACCCTGATCCACCCCCACCGATTGAAAATTTGTAGGTCCCAGATCCTCATAAGATGTTTCCACCGGCTCTAGCTTACAGGCCTGTGGCACAGCCCCTTGCAGGACTCCTTCCCTTTGATATCAATGATATTGATCCGGCCATGATCAAGATTGCCAGGCTAGAGAAAACACTTAAAAAGTCCTAGGGCTTCAATTCCATTCCAAATATTGAAGATGGCTATACTAAAGCCTCGGTCAGATTGCCAGAGAAATTTAAGATGTCCCACATTGATAGATTCGATAGGAGTGGGGATCCGATTGTGCATGTTCTCCTATTTTCAAATTTATGGAGGCCTATGGGCTTGTCTCGAGCTTAGAAACTATCTTTGTTTGGAATAACTCTGTCTGACGTGGCAACTATTTGGTATGCTAAACTGGAAGAGTCTACTAGGCGGAATTGGGAGGAACTATTTGAGGGTTTTGTCAACCAATATTCATATAACACTTAGATAGAGGTAACCATCAGTGAGCTAGAAGCAACTACCTTGAACCCCAAAAAAACCTTTCATCGACTTTGTCACTAGATTGAGAGTAAAGACAGCTAGGATGACAAATAGACCCTCTGAAATGGAGCAAGTTCGGCAGGTGGTCCAGAATCGTGAGCCAGATATGCTAAAGAGAATGATAGTGGCACCGTTGTCTACATTTGCTTCACTAAACGAGTTGGAGATCCAAATTGAAAGTGCATTCAAGAAGGGCATCATCCATAGAACCAGCGAACTTACAAGAAGGCCATTCACCAGGAATACCAATGCTAGCAGTAGCACTATTCCACGGCCTGTAGATGTCAGTACTGTTGTCATAGCAGCCAAAATGGCCAATCCCTTTGACTCAACAACCTCATAACCCTCACAACCTACCGGTTCAAACTGGACCCAAAGAACCTTCACACCCCTCCATATGACCCCAGCCTGCGCCCTCAAATTGTTAATGGAAAAGGGGCACCTCAAGCCCTTCAATCCTCGACCACTTCCTAATCCACTACCACCTGGACATGACCCTACCCAGTACTGCATTTTTCACCAACAGCACAGTTACCCCACAGACCGATGCTACCGGTTGCATCATGAGTTCCAGGATCTTATTGACAATAAAATCATCACCCCACCTGCCAAACCAAATGTGACCACCAACCCACTTCCTGTCCATAACCAAGTCCCCTCGCCCAGAAACATTAAACTAATCCATACACTACCGCCGACCTTTAACCCCAGTGCATATATTACCCCATCCCATATACCCAAGCCGGAGGTGGTTATTCTAGAAAACACATACATGTGCATGATGGACCTAACACCACAAACCCAACCTGGGCCTGTGGTGGTAGAGGCAGAAAAAAAAAAAAAAGGAGAGTGCACTAAAGAAGGGGTTGTCTGACACCCAAGTCATAGAGAATGGGGCTTCACTTCCAGAACATTTCAACCCCAGGCAGTACATTGTAGTCGTTGATTAGCCAAAGCTTGTAGTTGTACTGGCAAACTTCCTCAGCATTAATGTTGTTGGGGAAGATGAGCTAGGGAAAAATCAGAATGATTGGCCAGAACAAGACCTAAATGAATTGGCAGAATTGGAAGAAGACTTGGCCGAACTAGGGGGGGATCTGGAGAACCTTTACTTCTTTGAAGATGAAGATGCAGGTAGCGTGCAGATTGGGTGGTGGGACCCAAGTTAACTTGAGACAAGCAATGGGTGGTTAAGTGAAGAAGAGTCAGATAAAGAGGAACCAGCAATGGAGGTTGTAAAAGAAGAGGAAATGGATCACAATAGCAAGGCTGAGGCCCTACCTCTGGCTGAGAAAAAGCAAGCGTTGGAGCAATTCCAACGAGAAAGAATAGAGGAAATCCAAAGGAAGATAGCCCTGGAGCAAGGAAAAGGGAAAGGAAAAGCAAAGGTTGAGCCAACAGCAAATGATGTCTAGAGCACAGGAAAACCCAAATAGGAGCCCAGTGGCAGAAAAAGAATCCCAAGGAAGCTTAGGCAATACTGGAATGCAAAGACCAAAATTGTTGTGGAAAAAGAGTGGTATGATAATGGGAGGCGTGATGTGAACATGCTCCAGGTAGGGCCTGATAGTAACCCAGCCATGACCGCAAGGGAGTGGTAGAAAGATAGTGATCTAAGCCATGCATATATTGATGAATGGTGGAAAGATGATACCCCCGATGATACATGGTATACCAACAAGATCAATCATATGACCCGAAGTGGTTGATATTTCAAGCCCTCAATATTTCAAGCCCTCTGGGAAGGAGGCCGATAAATCAAAAGAGAAGGACGCTAAAGAAGACCTGGTCTTGAAATAACTCAAGAAGATTCAGGCAGACATATCAATTTGGGGGCTGCTGATGGCTTCTCAAGAACATAGGCAGGCACTGCTAGAGGCCAAGAACATAATAAAGCTACCCATCGACACATTCAATGACCAATTGGTGTTGTTGGTCACATCCGGAGACGTTACGCCAATGATATCCTTTACTGATAAAGAGTTGCCACCTAAGGGTGAGAACCACAACAGACCCCTATACGTGACAATAGAGAGCTAGAAGAAATGAATTTTGGTGGTTCTAGTGGATACTAGCTCGGCGATTAATGTATGCCCGGCCAGGACTACCTATGTTATAGGTTTGAAGCCGACTGATTTCACACCCACAACCCAAGCCGTCTAAGCCTATGACAACACTAGCTAGGATGTTATAGGAACGTTCAAGAGCCAAGTACTAATTGGCCCATCTGAGCATGAGGTGGAATTCCATGTTATGGATGTACCAGTAACCTTTAACCTACTCTTGGGAAGGCCTTGGCTTCATCAGATGAAAGCAGTGTCATCAATGGTCCACTAGTTAGTAAAATACCCCTTTAAATATGACATTGCTATTGTGTAATGCAATGTTTTGATCCACCCTCCCCAGGGAAATACCACGCCCTTACAGGAAATCATACATGGGGAAGAGGACGTGTTCCTTTTCGGTTTCTCCTTGGCGGAAGTCCGGTTAGTCCAATCTATCATCGCAGAAACTGATAGAACCTACGTGAGCGCCCAGCCCATCTACATGATGAACAAATAGGGGCATATTCCTGGATCAGGACTGGGCATGAGTGGTAGGTAGGGAGGTACTATTTCCAGAGAGATGAGTCACAACCCCCATGCTTTTGGGTTGGGATACAAGACTACTGCTGAAGATTGAAATAGGAAATGTGATGAATTGAGAGGGAGAATCAAAGTAAAGAGGACTGGGAAGCAATATGAGTTAGTCCACAAGCCAATACGAGGAACCCTAAATGGATGCTTTGTCCGCCAAGGGGAAGATTTCTCATTTTGTGGATTCCCAAAGACTTGGTTTGACTAGGAAACAAAAACAAGGTACCCAGGGTTCAAGATCTTCTTCGGACACCAGTTACCGAAAGAGGAGGATGAGCAGACGGACTTGAGCACCAACACAGATCAAGGCAAGCCTAGATATCGATGAAGAAGAACTGTTAGGGAAAGCACTGGCTAACTTACAAATGAGTTCTAGTACTGGAGCTGAGTCTGCCAACTTGGGGGATAGTTTTACTATATCAATGATCGAGGATAAACCAGCAGTGGATTTCTTCAATCTTATCATGGACGCATTTGAGGCTCTACGCCTGGTCTGGAAGTTTGAGAAAGGCGCCATCAGCAGTTCTGAATCGGATAGTGAGTCCGGATCTGATTCCACTGAGTTTGTGGAGTCGAAGTCAAATTCCAGTTCTTCTGAGTCTTGTACTTCCGGGAGTGCTAACCCAGATACCAATGTTTTGTCCAAGTCATCTTTCAATTTCTCTTTTGAGTCCACTATAACCGAAGATCTGAACTTTTTGAAAGGAAATGATGTATATTTTGCTTACTTCTCTGTGCCTTTGGTTTGTTGTACTGATCTTGATTTTCAAAATTTTGACTTAAACGAAGAGGAAGAAATTCCTCAGAATTTGAAAATTTTGGTTGATCATGAGAAGGAGAGACATGTTAAGCCTTGCATAGATGAAATCATTGCGATTAATGTGGGTACTGAGGAGGATCCCTGCTTGGTCCAGATGGGGTCCACGTTGTCTTCGGAGGAACGCAAGCATTTAATCGCTTCATTAAAAAATTTCAAAGATGTTTTCATATAGTCCTATGAAGACATGCCTGGAATCGATCTTGAGATTGTAGAGCACCAGATCCCTCTTTGCCCTGAGGCCCGACCAGTCAATCAGAAACTGCGCAAAGTTCGCCCGGATTGGGCTTTGAAGATTAAAGAGGAGGTCACCAAACAGATTGATGTAGGTTTCTTGATAGTGTCTGAATACCCAACTTGGCTGGCCAATATTGTTCTGGTTCCAAAGAAGGATGGCAAAATCAGAGTCTACATTGACTTTCGAGATCTGAACAGAGCTAGTCCAAAAGACAACTCTCCATTATCGCACATCGACAAGTTGGTAAATTTCACTACTGGCCATGCCTTGCTTTTATTTATGGATGGGTTTTCCGGGTATAATCAGATTCTGATGGCACCAGAGGACAGAGCAAAGACTGTTTTCACTGCATCGTGGGGTACTTACTACTACCGAGTCATGCCTTTTAGGTTAAAAAATGCTAGGGCTACCTATCAGAGGGCTGCGACCACGATCTTGCACGACATGATCCATAAAGAGGTTGAGGTGTACGTGGACGACATGATTGTCAAGTCCAAAGAATAGGAAGGCCACTACACTGCACTGGAGAAATTATTTCAATGGATCAGAGAGTATAGATTGAGATTGAACCCACCGAAAATGCACCTTTGGGATGACTGCAGGAAAAATGCTGGGATTTCTAATCACACAGAGGAGAATTGAAGTAGATCCTTTCAAAATTAAGGCCATCTTAGAAATGCCACCACCGAGGACAGAAAAGGAGATGCGCGACTTTCTGGGCAAAGTGTAATTCATAAGACGGTTTATTTCAAAATTAACCTTGACTTGTGAACCACTGTTTGGTCTGTTAAAGAAAGGGAAGAAGTTCTAATGGGATGATCGATGTCAATTTGCCTTTGAGCGGGTCAAGCAGTACTTACAGAATCCACATGTGTTGTCACCACCAGAATCGGGGAAGCCGCTGATCTTGTACATGTCAATGATGAATTCGACCATGGGATGAATGTGCACTCAAGAATCTGAAGCCAAGGTAGAGAAGGCCATTTACTATTTGAGCAAAAAGACTCTAGACTACGAGACTTGCTACACTCCCCTGGAGAAAGCTTTCCTAGCCTTGGTATGGGCTACCAGGAAGTTGAGGCACTACCTGTTAGCTCACTCTGTAATTCTAGTTTCGAGATTATATCCCATCAAATATCTATTCGAGAAACCAACGCTTACGGGTAGGCGAGCTCATTGGTTGCTTCTTCTCTCTGAATTTGATCTCAAGTATGTCATCTGCAAGTCCGTTAAAGGGAGAACGATGGCAGAATTCCTGGCAGACCACCCGATAGAAGAAGATGAGGCAGTAGAAGACCTATTCCCGGATGAAGACATTCTACAAATAGAAGAGTAAACATGGACAATGTACTTTGATGGAGCATCTAATCAATATGGTTACAGGATAGGCGTGTTGCTGATAGCACCTGATGATTCCCATATACCCCTAGCGTTTAAACTCTGGTTCAAAGTGTCCAACAACAAAGCAGAATATGAGGCGTGTATTGATGGCTTGGAAGCTACCCTAGAACTAGGGACATTTAGGTTGGACGTCATTGGGGACTCGAATTTGGTTGTCTCTCAAGCTAATTGGAATTGGAAGGTCAAGGAAGAGAACATGAAGATGTATCATCAGGCCCTAGATATTCTAATTCATAGGTTTGAAAAACTGACGTTTACAGATTTGTTGAGAGAGAGCAACCAGTTCCCTAATGCATTAGCAACTCTATCTTCCATGGTAGACATCCCGTTGGGAGTAAACATGCGTCCAATCATCATTGAACAGAAATACACGCCTGTTTATTAGGCCATCACCGCAATAGATGAGGTTCAAGACAAGAACCCCTAGTATTATGATATTTAGAATTTTCTAGAAAATGTGACATATCCACCAGGGGCAAATGCCAAAGATAAATGGGGAATACGGCGCTTGGCCATCCAATTTATCATCTGTCGGGGTAAGCTATACAAGAAAGGCCACTTGGGAATGCACAAGCTGTGTGTTGAAGAAAAGGAATCGAAGCGCCTCATGGAGACCATCCACGGAGGGGAGTGTGAAGCACACATAAACGGTGTGATGCTAACCTAGAAAATCCTCAGACAAGGTTATTATTGGTCAACTAAGGAGGAAGATTGTATTGGGTTTGTTCGACGATGCCACAAATGTCAAATCCACACTAATCGCATGAACATTCCGCCGTCAAAGCTCTACAAAATGACTTTGCCATGGCCTTTCTCAATTTGGGGAATCGATGTCATCGGAGCGGTCTTGCCAAAGGACTCGAATGGACATGAGTTCATCTTGGTGGCAATTGACTACTTTACTAAATGGGTGGAGGCCCAGTCTTACTCTGTGCTGAAGGCATTGCATGTGGCTAAGTTTATCAAGAACAACATCATTTGTAGGTATGGGGTGCCAAACGAGATCATCTCCGACAACGGCTCGCACTTCAAGAAAGAAGTTGTGGATTTGTTAGAGAAATATAACGTGGCTTTTCATAAGTCATCAACGTATAGACCATAGACCAGCAGACTATTGAAGCCACTAACAAGAGCGTGAAGAACATCCTGCGAAGATGGTTGAGACCTACAAAGGCGGCGGATAAGGCGCCATTTGCCCTCTGGGGCTACAGAACTTCAATTCGAACATCTACAGGGGCAACCCCCTATATGGAATGGAAGTTGTTCTGCCAATTGAGATTGAAGTACCATCACTGTAAGTTATAGCCGAGTGTTAGATAGCGGAGGCGGATTGGCAACAGAGTAGATTTGAA
This sequence comes from Camellia lanceoleosa, assembly GCA_025200525.1. Taxonomy (NCBI): domain Eukaryota; kingdom Viridiplantae; phylum Streptophyta; class Magnoliopsida; order Ericales; family Theaceae; genus Camellia; species Camellia lanceoleosa. Next base: position 161,909,685 of record CM045762.1, on the reverse strand, counting down.
GAATTGATGTTATTTTATAAGAGCAGGTTGAAGGCATTGTATCACATCTAGGGCTACCAGTGCAGAATTGCTAGGGCTTTTAACAAGAAGGTCAAATCCAGAAACCTCAAGGAAGGAGACATGGTGCTGAAAGACAACCGAGCCCCCATCCATGATCCTAGGGGCAAGTTCAGGCCAATTGGACTGGTCCTTATATCATCAAATCAATCTGGTCAGGGATGAGCAATTATTCTTATGGATTTAGATGGCTTGGAGTTTTCGCAGCCGATCAACATAGACAGGTTGAAGAAATATTACCTCTGAGAGGATCACTAGGCCGAAAACCCGAAAGGGCGACCTAGGCAAAACTTAGAGCATGAAAAATTAGAAACAAAGAAAAACTGAGCTCGCAAGGTTGAAAACCCGAAAGGGCGGCCTTGGCAAAAGTAAGAGCGCAAAAGGAGAGAGTAAATACTCAAGTGAACCTGAACCGAACTACGCTGTAGACGTCCCCAAACGTCCTAGGAAAAATCGCCGTTTTGTTCGTTGGGCTCACTACAGTTTGGACTCAAATGTCACGGTTTTGAATCTAATCTCGCGAAGTACAATGCAAGACCGATAAATCACCAAAGAGTTCAAATCCGACAAATCATTTTGAAAAACTAATTTTTAGAAAGAAGTGCCAAACATGGACTGCTTTGCCAGATATAGAGTCGCCACCTAAATATTTTATTTTTGGAAAATTTAGGAAACCCTGACTCGTGCCTAAGGCCACGTGTCCGTCATCACCAAAGTTGCCTCGCTAGGAAACTTGGGTACGATTGGGGAAGGTCATGCAAAGAGTAACCCTGCTCGCCCGATCAAAGATCGGCCACTACTAAACATGATATCGAGTTTTTGAAAACACATGTGCTCTTATTCCGGTTTATTAGCCTAGAATTACTATGTGATGCGCACATCATACAAGTATAGACTGGATCGCCTAAGTTGGAACAAAACATCTCATTTTTGTTTTTTAAAGCGGTTTGCTACTCGCAAGTAGGCTAAAATGCAGATTTTGCCACCCTCAAGTAGGCTTAGGAAAACATGGTTTTGCCACTCTCAAGTGGGCTTAAAATTCGCAATCAATGAATTGTTCCAATTCAAGTAATCCAACCTTCACCCACAGGCATTCAGGCAGTTATATCACATAAACACATAGCCCTCATGGTAAGCATGCTATCATGGTAGTCACTCACACGCATGCAAGGATGCTAAAGCATAAACACTTACCGAGTACTCCGAGCCAAAAAAAGAAGCTAATTAGAAAATATGCCTGAATCTTAACTATGCTGAGATGCCTGATGCAACACATGCAAGAATGCAACTAAGATAGGCTTGGCTATTCTAAGATGGCATATGAGATGCTACAGGTAACATGTATTCAACTTGGAATTGAAATACGATGCAGTTAGTATGATTTGCCAAGCCGGGTGCATGCATAACAGATGAATGGATGCACACATACAAGCATAAGGATGCTAATTGAAATGTGCCCTAAGACTAACCATCATAAGCTGGTAAATAAAAGGGAGAAATACGTGGGGTTGGAAGACATACATCACACACACGCACACTTATTACAACATTGCCCTCTCTCGGAGGGTCTGAATAAATAAATAATACAAAACCAACTAGCTAATCTAAGCTAATCTAATTAACTAGTTATTACATAACAAAATGAATAACAACCTACAGCTAATTATTACACCACCACTAATTAACAAACTAGCTAAGTAAGCATGTAAACTAAATGAAATAGGCTGCCTCGGCTCTGTTTTGGATGACAATGGATGCATGCATGCTTGAGTTGCCTTGCTCAGAAATCCATCGCGATGCCCCGACTTGCCTCTGTTTGCAATTGATCTCAGAACACTGCACAAATCTCCACAAGGCTGAAACTCTACCAAGGGAACCTATAGGAAGGCTGCCGACTAGTTTTTGCTGCTAGTTTCTGGTTTGCTGTAACAGAGAGCAAGAAAGGGCATGGCTATGTATTCGCAAGATATGTGTGCACAGCCACCCTCCCTATCATTGCATAAGCTCTAGGGAGTGTAGGCCTAGATCCTCGGGCCACCAATCACGCATCTCGATGCATGATGGCCAAGGAGTCAGATTGCATGACTCAATGTAAAATGAATGCACATATAAACACCTAAAGCCAACAACTCTATCATGGATAATCAAGAGTGTCGGCGACCAGGAATCGAGGCACGTTTCGTCACTTTGAGTACGAAACGTCCCTCGTTTCCCGTGTTCGGGCTAACTTCTATTCCGAACACAATGCAACAAACAATGGCATGCCCAATATGACTTTAAGTATGCAACCTAAACGCTATGCAACTAATTGATGCGAAGATGCATGGAATGGCATGCAAGCATGCAAATGGCATACACAATGCTATGAACTAATCAATGGCATACTAAATGCACATGGATTACATGGCATGCATACACGATGCATTAACATACGCAATGTTATGAACGAGGCATACGCAATGCAATGATCAAACATGCAATAGCATGGACTATAGGACACACACAATGCAAGATGGACTTAAACCAAGATGGATGGGCCTCGGCCACACCCAAATCAGTGGCCAACCATGATAAAAACAAGGCAATGACACACACACAAGCATGCACAATGCAAGGGCTTCAAGCCAAGGCACAAGATGTAAATCTACAAGAGCATGGCAAGGATGAAACAATGAACACAATGGCATATATTCCAGCTCTGAAATGACATACAAGATGGTCCCGAATCATGTAAACAACTCACCCGATGCATGTTGGATGGCACAATTACCGAAACTAGTGAAGTGCATTACACTAGAGGTATGCAAAGCGATGCTCAAATGACCAAACCAACCCCAAATAGTCCCTATGCAGACCCAAAATAGTGGCAAAATGGACTAAAATGATGGCTTGAAGTGCACAAAAATGAAGCTCATGCAGTGGTCCAAAAATGAGGCATACAAGCACAACTCTCAAATGCACTTAAAAAGTGGTAAACATGGGAATATGGCACAAGTATAAGCTCTGAAATAACATTCCTCATGATGCCAAAACATGCAAACACCTCAATATAAGCATGCAATAGGCTTCAAAACTCAAAGCTAGGCAAGGGTATTGAACCACAACCATGCATAGAAAACATCATTCGACCATGAGGCCCAAAAATAGAGCTAAGGCAGTCCAAAACATACACAAAATCAGTTTAAGGTATGGCCAAAAAGTGCTAGAATCAAAGGCGAAAATAGCATGCAATGTAAGCTAGTAAAGAAGATTTTCACTACAAGCATGTGAGGCAATCAAGAGGCCACTAAACCAAAAAAAGGTAGAGGTATGACATGGAAAATAAAGCCCAAAAACCCACTGCAACATGGTTAATTCATGCAAGAATGACATGCTCCTTTGATATGCTATGAAGAGGGTTATTCTACACATGCAAGATGGACATCCAATATGGCAAAACAAGCTCCGGACAGAGCCTATGCAGATCCTAAAAACTCATCAAAAATGGCCTGAAACATGGCTTGGAAGCATGCAAATAAGGGCTCCTTTGCAAGGCCAAAAATGCTAAAATAACAAAATAAGGAGAGAGAGGGTCACCCCTCTCTGATTTTGGCACTCAAAATAGCATGCTAGCCACTAAAAATCCACTGGATTTCAGTGGCTAAAAGGCCAAACAAAGGCCAACACAAATGCTCTAAGGCATGGCTCAAAACAAGGTAAAATGAAGCATGCAAGGGGGTAGATGACCCCCAACAGAAAAATGATCTTAAACAAACATGTTAAGGGCCTCAAAATAAGACTTTTTTCAATTTACACCAAAGCTCAAATATGCTTGCAAGTATAGCTAAAAGATGAAGCAAAATAAAGCCTTAAAAGGGAAAAAGTGTGTTACCCTTGTAGCACAAAAGCACCAGCAACCTCTGGACCACAAAGACAGCCTCTCAACCTCTGAAAATGGCCTCCACGATCCTTAGGTTGATGGTGGAAGTGTGTGCTTAAGAGGTGGTGTGCAATAGGCCAAGAACAAAACCCTTTTGAACCTTAGATATAGAGATACAAAGAGAGATATCTCTATGAGCCTTAGACAAAATCTGAACCCTCTACAAGGAAGGGGAGCCCTTCCTTTATAGACAAGAGGGACTAAAGCTTCTCCTAGAAGCTTAAAACCAAGGGCAAACATCCTCCATACATGTGTATGGAGGATGCAGTCTGTGCCTCCCAGCTGGCACAGCTGGAATCAACTCACTGAGACAGAACTAATAAGAGCTGGCCGACCAGTTCAAGTGGTCGGCCGACTAGGTTCAAAAGGTTTAGGTCTCAAAAGCTGGTCGGCAGCCTCCTAGGGTGGTCTCCTCACTCAATGCAAGCTAGTGGTATGGTAGAAGACCAGTAAATATGGCTCAAAAGTCAGGGAGACCAGCTACCTGACAAGAAAAATCGGCTGGCAGGGAAAAGTGGTCTCCAAGAAGAAAAGGTGATCTCCCACCCTTGTACCACCTCCCAAACAATGAAAACAAGGTCCATGCCAAAAATGAACCAAGACGGATGCAAAACGAGGGTTCGGGGGCCAAAACACGCAGCCAGGTGCCCCAAAAACTGACTGTTAAGCATCGAAAGTGGCGTGCGACAACAAAGGTGGTCTGCTGGGCCACAGTGTCCCTCTATAGAGAGGAAACAAGGTGTGTGCCAAAAACCAGAGCAAACAAAGAAAGTTAAGCACACGATCGGCAAAAGCACCAGCTGGTCTCCAAACGGGAACAGTGGTCTACGACCATGAAAACTAGCCTACGGCCACTGAGAAATGGTCTATGAGATGTCTCCCTCCCTTCGGGGAGAGAAAACAGAACCTGGTTCGCAAACCAAGGCAAAGCACAAAAGAGTCCCGAAGTCCGGAGGCAAGGCTCTCAGCCGAGACTCCGTAACCTCAGAACGAGCACAACATGCGCAATCACCGAGCGCTCAATCGATGACGTCTGAGTCTTAAGGTCGGTCAAAAATGGGATGTCTACATACGCTGACTCGATTCCCATCCTTAGGATACGTGGGCAACTTCGTCCTAAAGTTCGGTCATAACCATCTCCATTTCAACTATCCTATTCGTTTGTATGATCAGGTCATCTTTTTTCATCATCTATTCTCTGGGTTGTGATATCTCCAAACCATTTGGCAAAAAGGTCAATTAGCAGTAGTGATGAATGCAATGGTGACTAGTTATGATCTTCTGATTTAGGGTTGTACATCGTAAGGACTGATTTCATGTGTGTCAGGTAGTGGCCATTTCTGAAAATTGTTTTGAAAAGTTTTAATGAATTGATTTTTCTCAAAATTTTACCTTTTATAACTTAGATCTTTTTTAGACCAAAAGAGAAAAATTTTACTGTTTTTAACTTTTAATTACATTGATTTCAACACAAATACATTCTCCAACTCTTTGATTAAATCAAAGTTATTCTTACATCATAAAAAACTTGAAAGGAAAGATCAAAGCAGTAAAACTAAGTGAACAGATAAGTCAAGTGGCTCTATGTCTTTCGCTCCGTGCTCGTGGAAGTCCCTGCAGCCAAAGATGGCCCAACCTGTTCCTCGTCCTTGAGCCAAGCTAAGCACTCGCCAAAAAGGGTGTAACTTAAGCAAACAGTAGGGGCCAGAAGCTCCCTCGTCCTCCAAGCAGCAAGATATCAAGGCAAGTGCGAGGCATGAACTGGAAATGAAGTAGTGTATTCCACCTCTTCATCTGGACGAGTCTGATCATGTCCAAACTAGCATCTGAGCCAGAGGGAAAAATGGAACACACAGTGTGTAGGGCCAATTAACTCTACACCTGACCGTTGGGACATGCTGTAACTCATCTCAGTCAAATCGAGTCAGGGGCAATGCCAAGCTATGTCAACTACGGACCGACTACACATCCAGTTACACCACCATCCCTCTGAGGGAAAATCCACTAGCCGTTAGTGAACGAAAGTAAGCTCGGGGCAAGGGTCCACCATTTTTAGCTTGTCCATCAACCATACCTGGGAAGGGATGAAAATAAGAGAGATTGAAGAATAGAGAGGTGCACGATGAGGGAAAAAGTAAGGAAGAGGTTTAGAGAGAAAAATAGAGAATGAGTGTTGAGTGATACGAGCATCATAAATAAGAAGGGTGGCAAACAATACCTGGAGAAGTAACGGACTCCCTGCCAGCTGAGTAGTCTTTCACCGACGGAAAGCATCTAGGCCCATCAAGGTTTCGACCAGTGCCAAACCCATCCAACTCTTGCCCTCTTTCAAACATTGAGCTACTTTAATTAACTTAATGTTGGCCCCACCGTAACTAGGGGCAAGAAGGAATTATGCAAGCAAGCATAAACAAAGGGCATGTTGGCAGTAACCTCGCCAGAGAAGGTTACCTCTATCTCCGATGGCAGAAAACCGATGAACTAAACCGAGAATATCCAGCTCCCCATCGTAAGCCATGGATCGAGCCTCATGTAATGAAAGCCTGCATATTTGCCCAAGCACCCGCGCATGGCCAAAACAAGGTTATGGCATGATCTTCTTATTACATCGGGATTCCATCAATGCTTGAAATTCTTCAAGTGTCAGACACATTTCTTGTGATCCGAAGCGAAATACATGCGTAACCAGGTCCCAGCATCGGATCGTAGCATGGAGGAATAGAAAACAAAGCAAAGTACGACTCAAAGAAAAAAGAGCATTTACACTGAAACTGCAAAATTCATCTTTTCTAAGCTGTCCAAAGTGGCAACCCAGTCTCAGAGTAAAGTCTCCATTTTGAGAGCAAAATATCAAAGACTGGCTATTCTTCCAGAAAAACAGCTTGGGAGCACCTTTTATAGACTTTGAGAACGAGCAGTGCATGACAACTGGACTGCACCCACCAACATCATTTTTGGGCCCGGTCGTGCCTCATTGGAGCCCGGCCGGGTCTAAATGTTGGCCCAGATAGAGCATGCTGCAGAAATAGGCTGACTCTTGCCTTGGTGTACTGAGGCTCTGTTTTGAGTTTTGTTTTATTTATATCAAGTGTTTTTTAGTATTTTTTTTAGGTTGTTTTCATTTCGTTCTCCTGTCATCGAGTTGTATTTTTTATTTTGTTTGGTTGTAGGTTATTATCCGATTCAAGAATGAAATCAAGAGCAAACATCCACAGTTGTAAAAAATCTTGTACAAGGTAATAATGCAGAAGTTATGTCATCCATCACATGTCATGTCATGCAAGAAGAATCATCCAAAATTATTCTTTTCATAAACTTGAGGTCACCTCTCTGTGCGGTCTTGTCAGTGGCTATCGGAGGATCTTCAGTCAAGCCTGCCATGGATGTATTTTAGTATTCCCACAGACGGCGCCAATTGTGGAGAAGTGGTTTGGAAATACTCTTCGGATCCTGGGAGATGCTGGTGATCCTCAACTAGCCACCTGAAAAGATATAAACACTCCGGTCGGGGGTGCCGGAATTAGCACTCCGACGGACAAGTTAGTTCCGACACTCGAGATAGCTTGTTTACTAAGTTTGGTTAAGTGATTCTTACATACCTTTCTAAATTTGTGGCTCTCGTATTTATACTTGCTTTTTGGGCCTCGGGGCCTGAGCCTACTTTTATCCCATTCACCTTTGATTCATTCGGAGCAACTGACCTCCGTCTATTCGGCTTTACTAACGCATTCGGCATCCTAATTACGCAATATGAAGCCGAATAGTATCTAATTTCTGGGGTACGCATCTTCCGACTCTTCTACTTATTCGGCTCACACAATTGCCCGCCAAGCACTTCACCGACGACAGTTGGCTAGAGTGCTTGGTTTTGAATTTCAAAAGGTCAGAGCCAAAATTCGGCGATTGGCCTCATTATGTGGATATCTAAGCGCACCCCTTTCGGTTGTCGTGTCGACTTTCCCCCTTCACGCACGTATCTATTTATTACGATTTAAAATTTTGACGTCCTTTCAAGTATGTATTTTGTGACACTCATTGCTGGATTGTCTTTTGGATAGTCCTTGCAGCTCTGTTTTCCGATATCCCATTCGTCCTTTGTAAGTTCTCTCCTCCCCTGCTTTGAAGACTCTTTCCGGTTTATTCCTTCCTTGGCATATTCTCATAAACTATAGGGTATGGCGAAACATTTAAAAGACCTCCTCTCGTCAGATCAAATCGCTGGCTTTAAACGCCATTTCTCCATTCTTGATGATCTCCGTCTATCGCTTGTAGCAGACGGCACTCTTGATATGGAGAGGGAGGACAAAATCACGATTGTCTTTCCTCTTTTGTCAATTGCAGAGGGTGGAGTCTGTTTCCCCCTTCACCCGTTTCTTAGGGCTGCGCTTCGCTACTGGGGTTTAATCCCTTCTCAACCTGATGTGAATTTGTTTAGAATCATAATGAGGGTTATAGCGCTCAACCGTCACCGAAGAATTAACCTTGGCATTCCAGCCATCCGGCATTGTTATGCCTTGGCTAAGTCTTCTGGTCGGCACGGGCGTTTCATCCTTAAGGCCAAGAATATTGACCATCAGCTGATTACTATGCTTTCTAGTTCTGGAAAACGAGTTGATGATGTTATGGTCGTTGTCCAGGGTAACTGAGAATTTGGTGAAGGGGAGGATCACGTCGACCCTATTCCTAGACGGAGGGGCGAGCCAGGTGGCTGATTGCCTTCTCGCTTTTATTATTTGTTAGTTTTTGTTATAAAGCCTCTTCTTTAAAATGTGACGGCTTGGCTTGTGCAGGGAGCAATTTGAAGAAAGTTCTGTCTTCAACTGACGGCGCCGTTCTTTCGGACATCGAAGTCGCGCTCAAATATTTCTGTCGTCGAAGTCTTCAGAAACAAGGGAGGTCGGCGCATATTCTGCTTCGTTACGAGCCGACATATACGACCTTCTCGACGGCGGAAAATATCCCTGTTCCTGAGGGTGAAGATTCTCTTATCACCCTTATTTTGTCTGACTTCAAAAATTTGAGGCAGGTTGGTTTTGAAGGGTCTGATTCGGAGCAGGATGTAGCTAATGTTATTGAATCAGATCAGTCCAAAACCGAGTTTGACGAGGTATTGAATTCGGCCGATCCCCCATCCACTTCGGGCCGAGGGGATCTTTCACTTCACGGCGTTGTTCACGGCTTGGAGGGTATTCCCGCCGCAGACCCCGAAGACATGGCCGGATTAAGCCTGACAAAACTTGCCAGGAAGGCGAATGCGGAAAGGTTGGCCGCGTGGCAAAGAGCGGCGGCCCTTCCGTCTGAAGTACCACCCGCCACTGAATCTCAATTCTCCCTGCCTGTTAGTGAATCAGAGTCCGTGCGCGTTGTTGAGGTGGAAACGGCAGAAAATCGGAATGCCGAATCTGCTTTAAACGTGCAGGCCGGCCAAGAAGTTGAGGCAGAGAAACGCCCTGCCGAGTTTGAGGCCGGCTCAGAAGAACATGGCGGCAAACGTCCTCGATTAGAGGGATCGGACGTGATTGTTCCTTTTGTCATTCAGCCGATGATAAGAAACATGCCGATTTCTTCTGATGTTTCGGCACTTAAAGATCCAGAAGTCGCATTGACAGCTACGTCAGGTGTCATTCTTTGTCGACAAGAAGGCTTTCCGTGGAAAGCGGATCTGAATCGACAACACTAGCCGCATGTCGGCACTTTTGGTACATTCAAACTTAGCTTCACTTAATCCAAATCTTGTTGAAGTTATTGTTTTAAATTCTTGTTTTGCGACCATCGGATGGATAGCCAATATGGGCCATCGCCATCGCGATCTTTGTCAAAGATTGGTCATTCTGCGAGGAAGTTGAGCGCTAGAGGAAAATGGCGAGGTCAAGGCTTTGAGGCGAACAAGGAAGCCTCAAGGGCCTTGAGATGGAGAGGGCTCATAGCGCGGATCAAGCGAGATCGGATCTTGAGAAGAAGGCGGATCTGGCGAAGATGCACTCAAATTGGCCCGATGCGATCTCCAAATTGGAGGTGAGTTGGCTCAAATGAAGGCGGCGAAGGAAGCGGTGACTCGAGTCTTCAAAGTATTGGTCGGGAAAAATCTTTGGACTCACCGAGTCGTTGACCAAGTCCCCAAGTTTGAAAATCGGGATTCAAACATGGGTGGCACAAAGCCCTTCTTCGCTAGCAACCGTTGATTACGCCAATACCATATGAGTAGGTGGATGTTGAGCCATTGGAGTCTGATTCCGATGGCTGAGCCAGCCGACTGACAGTTTTTAGGATGTCGAATGTATTTTTACAGTTTTTTATTTAGTATTTTCCATCTGTTGCTACAGTCATGAGTAAATCTTTTTGTTTAGTAACTTGAGTATATATGAAAATTTTCATGAGTAACTTTTCATGAGGATATATAAAATCGAGCTTGTAGCCTTTTGTTTCGTAACTTGAATATATATAAACAATTTCATGAGTTGTGTTCAACTGGCTAAGGAAAATGTTGATGAATGATATTGCTGTCGGTTATGGTTAGATCGGCTGCTTAGCTTAGGTATTTGGCCGACCGGATTAATAAAGTAAATCTGCCCTTGCCTTAGCCAGGGCGCGAGCTTGGGAAGCCAAATTGGCCTAGCTCATGAGTGGCTAAAACACATATTGATCGGTGCTTGCGCTTAAAAACTTGGTCAGTTAATCATCTGCCCTTACTTAGCCGGTATGAGCTTAGGAAGTGAATGGGCCTAGCTAATTTGGCTCAGGCACATATTGATCAGCGCTTGCGTTTGAAAACTAGGCCGGCCAGATTCATAACTCTGCCCTTGCCTTAGATTGATCGGTGGTTGCGCTTGAAAACTCGGCCGATCAGATTAATAAATCTGCCCTTGCCTTAGCCAGGGCGCGAGCTTGGGAAGCTGAATGGGCCTAGCTCGCGGGCTGGCTCAGGCACATATTGATCGACGCTTGTGCTTGAAAACTAGGCCGACCAGATTCATAACTCTGCCCTTGCCTTCGATTGATCGGCACTTGCGCTTGAAAACTAGGCTGACCAGATTCATAACTCTGCCCTTGCCTTCGATTGATCGGCTCTTGCGCTTGAAAACTCGGCCGATCAGATTAATAAATCGGCTGTTGCCTTAGCCAGGTCGCGAGCTTGGGAAGCCGAATGGGCCTAGCTTGTGGGCTGGCTCAGGCATATATTGATCGGCGCTTGCACTTGAAAACTAGACCGACAAGATTCATAACTCTGCCCTTGCCTTAGCCAGGTCGTGAGCTTGGGAAGCCAAATGGGTCTAGCTCGCGGGCTGGCTCAGGCACATATTGATCGGCGCTTGTGCTTGAAAACTCGGCCGACCAGATTAATAAATTTGCCCTTAGCTAGGGCGTGAGCTTTGGAAGCCGAGTAGGCCTGAATCGACGGCTGGACAATTGTCATCCGACTGTTGACGTTTGGGATTACTGACGTTGCCTCAGGAGAGCTGCAAACATTGAAGGATAAATGGAGCGGGTGCACGCTAGAGGCCCTACTTATTTCTATTCAGGCAACTTGGGAGGGACGAAGATTGACTGAATCAGACGCCGCAATGAGTCGTAGTAGCGAGCCTCTGGCGTCTGGAAGAAGAAGAACGTCAGGATCGGGAAACACATCGGCCCTTAGTCAGCGGCGGATCGCTCGAAAGACCGAGCAACAACGGGGAAATTCTCCGCGCCCGCGACCGGGAATCGAGCCTGATGCGACGCCACGACCGTTGAGCTTTGCGGTTTCTGTGAGGAATAGACCAATGACAGAGGCAGATTCTATCATTAAAGACCCAGATGTGGCAGTCGAGTTCGCTCGAAAGATATTCCCGCCGGAAGTCCAGCAATCGATGATCGGACGTCGAGATTTCGAAGTATTTCGAGACGGCATTCATGGGGCCGTGAAAGGACTATATACTGCTTACGAAGTCGCCATGCGTCTGCGGGAAGTGCGACGTGAGAGCGAGAAAAAGGATGAAAGGAATCGCAGTCTGGAGATTCACGCGAAAAAGGCTGAGCGTGAGCTTCGAGAGCTAAAGAATGTTCGAGTGAGCGCATCAGTTGCATCCGATCAATCTAAATTGGTTGTTGCGGAGAGAGTAACCCAATGAACCTCAGGTTATGAAAAGGGGTTTCAGAACGGCCTGAAGGTCGGGATTGAGAAAACCAAACAGGACCTTGCCGAGGAGGTTTGTCGATGTGAAAATCGTGGATTCAAGCACGGCTGGATCAAGGCCCTTCAAACCGAGGAATCTCTCGAAGCCGTGGGCATTGATTCGGCCTCGCCCCTGTATCATCGCCACTACTTTCCTTATCCTGATTTCGAAATTGAGAAGTGCGACGATGAGGATGCCGAATGAATAGACTTCGCGCCAAATAAATAGAATTTCTTTTATTTTCAACGTTTGTACTTGGTCTTGAAATGTTATGTGCTTAATTAATCGTATTATTTCAACTTACTGGCAAGTTTTGTGTTGCGTGGCGTAAATGTTTAGACATGCATTGACCGGCCTAAATTAAGAACAATTCTCAGTGAATACTTATTCGGCCAATCCAGTGGTCCGAATACATCTCTCAGAAAGGCCAATCATGATATCCACGAACGGCGCTCCGAATCCGGAGTCTTAATCGGCCTTAATAGGCTTAATCGGCCCTAAGGTGTCACACACCAAAAGGGGTCTTTGAATCCAAAGGCTTTACTTTGGCCAATCGTGATATCCACGAAGGGCGCTCCGAATCTAGAGTCTTAATCGGCCTTAAGGTGTCATGCACCAAAAGGGGCTCGAATCCGGAGGCTTTACTTTGTGTCGTGATATCCACGAAGGGCGCTCCGAATCCAGAGTCTTAATTGGCCTTAAGGTGTCATGCACTAAAAGGGGCTCTGAATCCGGAGGCTTTATTTTGGCCAATCATGATCTCCACGAAGGGCGCTCCGAATCCGGAGTCTTAATCGGCCTTAAGGTGTCATGCACCAAAAGGGGCTCCGAATTCGGAGGCTTTTTTTGGCCAATCGTGATATCCACGAAAGGCGCTCCAAATCCGAAGTCTTAATCGGCCTTCAGGTATCATGCACCAAAAGGGGCTCCGAATCCGGAGGCTTTTTTTTTTTGGCCAATCGTGATATCTACGAAGGGCGCTCCGAATCCGGAGTCTTAATCAGCCTTAAGGTGTCATGCACCAAAAGGGGCTCCGAATCCGGAGGCTTTTTTTTGGCCAATCGTGATATCCACGAAGGGCGCTCTGAATTCGGAGTCTTAATCGGCCTTAAGGTGTCATGCACCAAAACGGGCTCCGAATCTGGAGGCTTTATTTTGGCCAATCGTGATATCCATGAAGGGCGCTCCGAATCTGGAGTCTTAATCGGCCTTAAGGTGTCATGCACCAAAAGGGGCTCCGAATCCGGAGGCTTTATTTTGGCCAATCATGATATCCACGAAGGGCGCTCCGAATCTAGAGTCTTAATCGGCCTTAAGGTGTCATGCACCAAAAGGGGCTCCAAATCCGGAGGCTTTATTTTGGCTAATCGTGATATCCACGAAGGGTGCTCCGAATCCGAAGTCTTAATCGACCTTAAGGTGTCATGCACCAAAAGGGGCTTTGAATCCAGAGGCTTTATTTTGGAATTGGAAGGCTTAATCAGTCCTTATTAATCAAGGCTTGGGAGTGAGCTTGAAAGCGAAACTTTGTATTGCAAAGGTGGAACATGTACAAGTATCATGCCCACAAGTCGGGTCAATGATAGAATTTACGTAAATGTGTTGAATTCTAAGGCTGTGGCAGGCTTCTTCCTGACATGTCTGAGAGCCGATATGCCCCTGTTCCTGCGATGGATTCAATTTGATAGGGGCCGTCCAATTTGGACCCAATTTTTCATCGGTCGGCCTCCGGTCGGCTAGAAGTACCTTCTTTAGGACAAGCTCTCCTGGCGTGTATCGACGCAACTGAACTCGTTGATTATACGACTTGGCGAGCTGCTGCTGATACCGTACCATGGATGCCAGGGCGCAGTCTCTTCATTCTTCGATTAGAATCAGATCTAGGGCAAACATCATGTCGTTTCGGCCCATGTCAAAAACTTGCGATTTCAGAGTTGGGAGGCTGATTTCCAAGGGTAAGATTGCCTGGGTTCCAAAGCATAGAGCAAACGGCGTTTCTCCAGTGGATCTCCTTGGCATAGTACGATGAACCCACAATACACTTGGCAATTCTTCGACCCATTTGCCTTTAGCTTTTTCCAGCCTCTTTTTGATGCCGTCCAAGATGGATTTGTTAGAGGCTTCGGCTTGGCTGTTGCTTTGGGGGTAGGCCGGTGTCGAGAAGTAAGGCTGAATGCCATATTTGTTGCATAACTCTCGATATACGCCACAATCGAACTGGGTGCCATTGTCTGAGATGAGAGCTCTCGGAATACCAAATCGTGTTATGATGTTTCTCCATACAAAGCATTTAATGTCGGCATCTCGTATATGTGTTAGAGCCTCCGCTTCGACCCATTTTGTGAAGTAGTTTGTCACGATTAAATTGCTTGTTCCAGGGCCACGCAATGGTCCTATGATATCGAGTCCCCACTGAGCAAACGGCCAGGGGCTGGTGATAGAGTTCAACTCTTCGGCAGGCAGATGGGTTAATGGGGAAAACTTTTGGCATTGTTCGCATTTTTTTACATAACTCTCCGCGTCAGCTCTCATTGTCGGCTAATAATATCCCTGCGTTATAGTTCGATGGGCCGAGAAGCGTCCGCCAGAATGGGCACCGCAACTGCCCTCATGTATCTCTGTCAAAAGCTCCTCCACTTTGTCGGGGTGCACGCATTCCAAATATAGACCAGAGAGGGACCTTTTGTATAGCCCTCCTTGTGGATCCAGATAGTATCGCAGGGCCTTATTTCGCAGCTTGTGTGTTTCTTTTTTGTCCTCTGGGAGTTGTTCAGAAGAGAGGAATGCAGCAATGGGGTCCATCCAGCTTGGTGCGGATTCTATAACATTGACCTGGATTTCCTCCGAAGGGCCAATACTTGGCTCCAGGACAAAACCTAATTCGATGGTCCGTTTGATCTCAGAAATGATGGCGGAGGCTAGACACGCCAAGGCATCCACGTGTGTGTTCTAGTCGCGTGTTATTTGGTTCAGTTCGTGATGGTCAGATTTTGCCAGCAAGGAATTGGTCGTTCTTATATAGGCCGCCATGCGGTCGTTTCTTGGCGCATACTCCCCCTTTAGCTGATTGATTACCAGCTTTGAATCACAAAACACAAGCAGACGCCCGTGGCGAAGGGCCGTGCTCGGCCGTTATTTGATGCTTGAAGCCAAGCAGCGACCTACTCAATTCTTGCGCCGTCGGAGACATGATTACAACTCGGCGCCCTTGCCCTTTGGTTAGATGATCCATCACAGTATAATTGCCAGATATCCACGACATAAATTCTCCAGTTCGGCTTTGGTAGAACTTCAGCCTTTGGTCGAATGTCATCAGGTTTGAGGTTGGCAAGCTCGCCGGTGAATTCGGCAACAAAGTCGGCCAACACCTGCCCCTTGATTGCAGTTTTAGGTAAAAACCGAATGTCGCATTGGCCGAGTTCAAGAGCCCATTTTGAAACATGTCTTGATGCTTCTGCACTCCGTAGTACTGATCGGAGGGGATAATCTGTTGGCACCCCAATGCTATGTCCCTAGAAGTAATGCATCAGTTTTCTTGCCGCCATGACTAGGGCTAAGATGAGTTTTTCCAGCAGAAGGTAGCGTGTTTCGGTGTCAACCATTGCCTTGCTCACATAATACACTGGTCGTTGCTCCCTCTCCTCCTCTTTTTAACTGATCTTGGCACGGCTCCATTGAGCGCCGGATATAGGATGGCGGGTCACCGGGTGTTGTCAAGAGAGGTCTTGGCGGTAGGTCTTGAGTCCGTTGAAGGCTGATTCGCATTCGACGGACCATTCAAAAGCCTTACCCTGCCGTAGTGTCTGGAAGAATTGTCGGCAGCGATCTGTAGACCGGCTGATGGACCTGGTAAGTCGTGACCATCCCCATCGACTTTTGGACTTCTTTTCTTGAGCAGGGAGCCGAGTTCCAAGATTGCTGTGACTTGCCTCGGGTTGGCTTCGATTCCTCGGTGATTGATGATGTAACCCAGGAATTTGCCAGAGCCAATTCTGAACGCACACTTGGAAGCGTTCAGTTTCATTCTGTATTTGCGTAAGATGCTGAATGTCTTTTCTAGATCGGCTATATGATTTTGTTCTTCTTTGGACTTGACCACCATATCGTCGATGTATACTTCCATAGTGTGGCCGAGTTGCTCTTTGAACATGGCGGTGACCAATCATTGGTAGGTTGCCCCTGCATTCTTCAGCCCAAAGGGCATAACTTTGTAGCAATAGGTTCCTCTTGGGGTGAGGAAGGCAGTTTTGTCCTGGTCATCTGGATGCATGGCGATTTGATGGTAGCCTCTGTAAGCATCGAGGAAGCTCATGCGTTGATGACGTGTCATCGCATCAACGAGCTGGTCGATTCTAGGTAGGGGAAAACAGTCTTTGGGGCAAGCTTTGTTCAGATCCGTGAAGTCGACGCACACTCACCAAGTCCCATTTTTCTTCTTCACCACCACTGTATTGGAGAGCCACATAGGGTAAGTGACTTCTCTAATTGCCGGCGTCAGCGGTTGTCTACCTCCTCAACAACGGCGGTGTGCTCATGGTGATCGTCGGCCTTCAATGATCGGCACATTTTAGATCAACATTCAGATGGTCTTTGAAAGCCAGTCTATTCTCGACATTTCATATGGAGTCCATGCAAAGACGTCAAGGTTGCTGAGCAAGAAAGACATCAGCTACTACCTATTGGCTTTGATTGAGGCGCGCCGATCATGAAGAACTTTTCTGGGCTTCCATCAATGTCAACTTGGTCTAAATCCTCCGTGGCCTTCTTATTTGGATACCGCCCAACGTCATCTAGGATCTCCCGATTCGGCACCTCAATGGAGTTTACTTGCAGTTCCTTTGGCGTTCTGGCAGCAAGGAGATAACATGCTTGTGCCGATTTCTGGGATCCGCACCGTGTTTTGTTAGGAAACGTATCAGTTAATGATAGGTGCTTGGGACGGCCTGCAATGTATGCAACCACGATCAGCCCATGATGAGATTGTACGGTGAAGGCAGCCTGACGACCAAGAATTCCACATCCACTATTCTGAAGCCTGCTCGAACGGGTAAGCTGATCTTTCCCAAGGGGTACTCTGGAGTGGCATTGAAGCCAAATAGTGGATAAGGGGTCGGAGTCAGGTCTGACTCGTTGAATCCGAGTTTGGTGAAGGTTTTATAATACATAACCTCTGAGGTACTGCCCTGGTCGATAAGAACGCGTTCGACGGTGAACCGGTTTATGGGTAGCTCAACAACCAACGAATCGATGTGAGGGAGTGTTACACCAATCAAATCAGAATCGTCAAAGGTGATACTTGGCGTTTCTCGGGGCCGCTTTGCTGGCATGAGTTGCTGTTGGGGGCCTGGATGAGATTGGATCGCATGCACGGCCGAAGCTGCTGGTAAGCTGTATATCATGTGGACGGTGTCAAGCGGAAATGCATCCTGCGGAGGAGGGGCAGGTGTTTCGACCACGCTCTACTGGACGCATTGGTGGAGACGTTCGTCCTTTGCTAACTCCTCAAGATGATCTGTTGAGGCATAGCGGCCATCAGTTTCTTGCTGTCGGGCCTGAGATCATCGATCATCTGCCCTCGGGGGTCGCTTAGAAGCCTGGCGCACTATTTGATTGGATTTTTCTATTTTCGAGGCCAAATCGCGATGAAGGCGTTCGTTCTCAGCGATGATGTTGTCCAACCTCAGTTTGGTTTGCCTAGCTTGTGCCATGGTCGCTTGTATTGTCTTTTGCGTTGGGTTTGAAGATGAGCGGAGTCCGAGGCAAGTCTTGTTGCGATGGTTGTTGGTCCAAGCGAGTTTGCTGGAATGAGGTCACCTCTCTGTGCGGTCTTGTCAGTGGCTATTGGAGGATCTTCAGTCACGCCTGCCATGGATGTATTTGAGTATTCCCATAAACGGCGCCAATTGTGGAGAAGTGGTTTGGAAATACTCTTCAGATCCTGGGAGACGCTGGTGATCCTCAGCTAGCCACCTGAAAAGATATAAACACTCCGGTCGGGGGTGCCGGAATTAGCACTCCGACGGACAAGTTAGTTCAGACACTCGTGATAGCTTGTTTACTAAGTTTGGTGAAGTGATTCTTACATACCTTTCTAAATTTGTGGCCCTCGTATTTATACTTGCTTTTTGGGCCTCAGGGCCTGAGCCTACTTTTATCCCATTCACCTTTGATTCATTCGGAGCAACTGACCTCCGTCTATTCGGCTTTACTAATGCATTCGGCATCCTAATTACGCAATATGAAGCCGAATAGTATCTAATTTCTAGGGTACGCGTCTTCTGACTCTTCTACTTATTCAGCTCCCACAGCTATCATAATACACTAACAGGATTATGGACAAGATGGCGATAATAGTAAACTATGGGCAAAGTGTACCTCAATCCCGTGGGTGACCAGAGTAGTCTGCCTCCTCCGCACCATCAGAAGCAGTCGGTCAATTGTCCAAAGGAGATCATCAATATACCCTGCAGGTACCTACAAAAGTGAAAGGACTTGAGAATATGGGACAAAGTGGTAAAGCACAGTGGAACAAAATGATAAAGTACAGTGGGCAGAAATATAGAGAAGCATGTACCTGCTCGACGCCAGGAGTGACCACCAACCTACGGTCCCTCTCCTCAATATGCTCAAGGGGGATCTCCTCGATCACCCCATCCGATCGTATGTATACGACCTCAATCGGAATCACAGGGAGCCCAGGAATGGGAATGGAAATGTGAGCAACAGCGGAAGCACCTCCAACAACGGTAGAAGCAACCTCGGGAAGTACACGGACCACACCCCTAGTAAGAGGTGCCATCACCAGGGTCTATAGGAAGTCAAAGAAATTGACAGCCTTATGGTACCGGTCATCGTCCTCTCCCTACATGAGGTGATCGATCAAGGGCCTATCATGAAGTCATTGGCTATCCTCATACCAGAAGGGGGAGGATGTGGGACATCAGGATCAGCCTGGCCCTAGGTCTGGCAAATGAATCACTTTCCCAAATAGTACACCCTGCCAAAAGGGCCTTCGAAGAGAATCTGCATGGTAGAGGCCTCCCATACAGCAACATAAGTCACCATTGATGCCTGAGGGATGCTCGCCCAAGGATGCCAGTCAATCTGTGAACAGAAGATGCAAGGCAAGAATCAGATATCCAGGGTTGAACAGCAGTATGGAAACAAGGAAAATAATAAAAACATGTAAAGACTAGTATCAAATTTTTGTTACCCTATCTGCAGTGACGGTGTCAAAGAAGCGGCAGAAGTAAGGGAAGTCTCGGTCTACGTGTCAGCACCACTCGAATCGGGAGTTACAATACAGGGAGCGGGGTACAGCCAACTCAATCAGCCTCACTGGGACCAAACTAACGGAAGTGAAATACATGTAAACCCACAGCTACAAGAATAGGAAATGCAAGTGAATAAGAGAAGCAGATGAGCAAATATAAGCAGGAAATGCAAAGCAAAATAGAGAAGGAAGTGTGAGGTGTACCTCTCAAACCCTCCAATAACCATCAAATGAATCCGCTTTTCTGCGAGATACGGAGCTCATATTATAGTATATGGTGGACAGGCCAGCGCCACCCCAATCGTACTCCACCACCTACGATAGATGCACTAGCGCGCTTAAAATGTATAGCCCCATGGTATTTTCCCTATTCGCAAACAAGGTAGTACCGAGGAGATATATGAGAAACCCGTAGGCATACTAAGCAACCTCCTCCGGAGTAGCTGTCTGAAGGCCGGAGAAGTGATCCAGGAACCAACTGTACCGCACCATCCTAGGACCAACAGGGTCTGGGATCACCCCAAGAAGATGAAGCTGTGTAGCTCTCCACTGCGCAATGTCAGGATTGAAAAGGATCGAGCCGCAAACCCCGACCCGCAGGTTAGTGAGCATCGAGAAGTCATACGGGGTTAGGGTCAGCTCCCCAATCGATGAAAAGTAGAACGAGTCAGTGGTGTCCCACCACCTTTCCACTAGGGCCCCATATAGTAATGGCTCAGCCCTCATCTGCACCATTCTTGAGCAGAAAGACCCGAAGTCGGCAACGTCGACCAATGTGCAGACCTCGGCGGGAAGCCTCTCACACCTGTAGCCGCCAATCCTCCTCGCTATCACCCATAGTGTGGGAATATTGCCAGTATTTGCATTAAAGGGCAATCAAAGATTTATTTATAAGATTCAACTATGCTCAAAATAAAGAAAAGAATGCTTACGGTGGAGGCATCAGCAGATAGGTGCTCTGCGAGCTCTCGCAACAAGATGTCCTCGTCGATTCCAGGAATAAGACCCTCGAATCTCAAGATCTCGCCAAGGGTCAGAGCATGTGTACGGGTCTGGTAGGTGGCTGCCTCAAAAGGCCTATCAGAAAAGGGAAGCAACTCCAGCTCAGGGATAGAAGAGAGAACGTCCTTAGCCTTTATGTCCTCACCCATGATGGCTCCAATACCAACGGCAGGGTCCAAAATGGGGATCTCACCACTAGCCATAGGGGGAAAGGAGAAAATGTGAAGAAAAGTGAGTGGGTAAGTGAGTTTGAGCGAAAAATCCCAAAAGCCCAAACCGTAGGAGAGAGAAAATAAAGAGGGAGTGGAAAATCAAAGAGGGAAAAGGAAAAGTATGGGCAAACGCATGAGAAACCAAGAAAAACTAAGAGAAACCCCAAAACTCAACCAAAACAATTTTTTATCGGTTCAAAAGATAGAGGGATGAAAGGGTTTTAAGGGAAAAATTGGCAAGGATTGTTGGGTAATGCAAGAGAAGGGAGAATCAAGAGAGAGGAGAAGCCTAGAGATAAAGAGGAAGGGTTTTCGGATAGAGGTGTATGCGAAGTGAAGGTCCAAATTTGTTTTAAGCAAGCACGGTGCATGATTTAACCGCCTGATCACAGTCGCCATCGTGATTGCTTCATTGAGGCCTGGCCAGCCCCAAATGCGACCTAGTCTTTTTTTTTTTTTTTTACTACTTTACTTTGCTTATTTCCATATTGGGCCTCGATCTGAATTTGGGGAAAATGAAAAAATATATATAGAAAGCAAAGAAAAAAGAAGAAAATAAAAGCAAGAAACAAAAAAAAGAAACAAAAAAAAAATAATAGCAAAGGAAAAAAAGAAAAAGAGAGAAAAACAGTAAAAAGGATAAGAAAAAAGAAAAAGAAAAATGTAGAACAAAAAAAGAAAAGAGAGGGTTATTTCGTTATTTGTTCTGTTAATTCATGTTTTGTTCCATTATTTCATTATTTGTTCTAATGAGTCATTATTTGTTCTATTATTTTGTAATGTGTCGTTTCCAATTAGCCCACTTTCAAAAGGAAAATTGGCAAATTTGATTTCAAATTGTTAATTCGAGCATCGCTTTGATTGTTTTGATTTTAGGTATCTTTGTTTAAGTTTGTTTAAAATTCACGTTCGAATTCATGTTTACGCTTAGTATCTTGACTTCATTGTCTCTATGAGCATCTCTGTGAACTTCATTCTTCGAGGCCTTCCAAACTCGTTGTGTTGAGTTTTGAATTTTGTTTGCTCTATCGTTGATTCAATTTCCTCATTTTGCGTGAGATCGCTAGAATCTCAAGTTCACTCGGTTAAAAATAGTAGGTCCATCTGTTGTTCACCATCTTTCCTCTTTTTAGCGTGAGGCGTTAGGATCTCGAGTTCACTTTCGATTAAGCGGCGAATCGCCTATTGTTCACACCATCTTTCCTCCTTTCGCGTGAGGCAGCGTTAGGATCTCGAGTTAACTTAGTTAAAAATAGCGGTGTGCTTGTTGCTTACATTGTTCGCAACACCTTTCCTCCTTTCGGATGAGGCGCATTGGGATTGTTGTTTCACTCGATTAAAAACATCGAGTGCTTTGGTGTTCACACCACCTTTCCTCCTTCGCATCGCATGGCGTTAGGATTATTTTTTTCCTCGATTAATAACATCGGATGTGCCTATTGTTCACACCCCTTATCACCTTTCATGTGAGGCGTTTTAGGTTGTTGATTTCTCGGTTAAGATTTTCTCTTTCTCTCAGGTGTGCGTCCGGAGACGTGTTGATCGGTTGCACCGCCTTGATTAAGTGCTTACTCCTTTCCATCCGAGGCACGATTGGATTTATTTTGGGGTTTTTCATTTGTGCTACTACTTTGCTATTGCTTATTGCATTGTCTTGCATGCTCATGAGTTTTCAAAAGTAACCAGCTTCACGCAGCGTGTAAGTCCAACTTTCAAAATGCATCGCATTTTATATATATCATGTGCATTTTGCCCCTGAACTACGCAAGTTTGATTCCTTGCAAAGGGATACGTAGGCAACCCTCGGGTTCAACCAATTGTAGTTTCATTTATTTTCTTCCCCAAGTCTTACGGCTCATCAAATGGGTTATCTTTGGGCTTTGGCATTCACTCGCGTCATTTCATGACTTCGAGTTTTGCCAAAGAGAGGAAACTGTAGACGCCCCATTTTTGACTGCCCACAAGACTTGGGTACTTTGTCTTGAGCACTCAATGATGAAAGTTACGTTGTCAATGGTTCGAATTCTCAACGAAGGAATCCGATTTTTAGCTCTACAAAATCTCAACCTTTTATCCTAGGCGGTTTCTATACCTATATACCACAAAAATCCATTCTACTTAGCACTGTCGTCTTACACTGATCCTGAACCAAAGAAACAGGAAAGCCACATTGGGGCCCGACCGTGCCACATTGGGGGTCGGCCGTAGCCATTTTGGGGCCGACCGTGCCTTTTGGGCGAGAAAAATCGTTCTAGGTGGGAATCAGCCAGCTGTCTATTTTTGAAGATATTTTCGACCTATTTGGCTCAAATTCTATAACTACGAGCTAATGCCTCAGTGTTGCGGGTCAGAAAAATTTCCAAGAGTACAAAAGATCTTTGAGAGCTTCTTCTTCCTTAGCAAGATATCTTTGAGCAAGCCTATCATCCTTGAACTATATCTATACATCATATACACCTTTAGAGCTAAACCTTGGAGCCTTGGTTGAGCCTTGAGAATCATAATTCAACCTTGAGAGTGTGCTAGGATCAAGTTTGGTTTACAACCAAAGCCTACTCTCTTCAAGAGGTATAAGCATGTCACCTTTTTTCTTACTTTCATTTCAGTCTCTCTCTATCTATTTCTTCTGTCTTTGTGCTATTTTGGATCTATTTCAAGTGTTGGAACTTGGGGTTGAATAGCTACCAAAGCTAGAGAGGCTTAACACCCTTTCTTGCACCTTATTTCATAGCTCATCCCTTTTGTTTTACCACTATTTTCTTGGCTTACAAACTGATTTTCAGAGTTTAAAAGGGATAATAATAATAATTATAAAAAAAAAAAAACAAAAACATGGTTTAGAAGCCTCAAAAGTGAAGGGGTTAGCCACCTCTCCTTGTTCTTATTTACTAGTTTTTTACCTCTTTGTTTTGTCTGTCTTTTTGTGCATTTTCAACACACTTTTAGCTACTGTTTTTTATGTATTAGGGGTTGTTTAGGGTTGTTTTAATTCATTTAATTAGTTTATGCTTTGAATACTTCGCTCGTTGTGTTGTACATCCTCATGGCTTCAGTTGTTTAGGCCTTAGACATCGAGTCATTTGAGTTGATAGCTTTCTTTACTTCTATGTAAAGAGTCTCATTTTTGGTATTAATCAACTTCGCATAATCATTTACATGCCCTCCCTCCTTTCTTGGTTTTCTTTGTTTGAGAGTTGTTCCAAGTGATTGATTGTTATTCAAAGCATGAGAAAGAGATCTCCTATGCTCAATGGCTTAATCTCTTCGGAGGTTCATCATCAAGGCATAGTCTCTCTTTCATGCTAAGGATCACTTCTAGTTTGACATTTCTCTCCTTGTAGTGGACTTAAATCTCACTTTTGGACTAACCGGTTAAGTAATGGCAAGGTAAGATGGAAAAGGTTAATAAAATTGGTTTAAAATCAATGAAACCAACTTAAAGAAAATGCTTAAAATTGGTTTGATTTGGCCGGACGTTATGTCCAGTCCATCGTTTCAAGAATTGTCATATATCGATTAATGATATTTCGATGAAACTTGAGGCGTGTCTACCTCCCTCTTTGAGCCTTCATGATAGGAGGGAGGGGTGGTCGTCTTTCATTGCATTTATTATTTTTTGTCCAATCGTGTTCAAAATCATTGAGCAATCAACTTGCGCTTATTGATGGTTTTGGAACCGGTTTCACTCTTCTCTTGAGTTTCATGATAGAGAAGAGCAGAAAGGACAAACATGGTTTGAATTTGCTTTTGCCTTTTTTCACCTCGAGCACAAAAACAAATTTCTACATGAAATTAGAACACGATCGGCCTTGTTTGGACCCGATCGGGCCTCATTAGAGGCCGGGGCTCAATGTTTGATAAGCAGGTATTTTGGTAGAAACAGGAGGGCAATGGCTAAGGGTGAAATAGGGCAGATTCCCAGGGAAGCAGACAAAGCAACTTCTAAAAACCGTCTTCATCAACGTACATTCGATCCTTGTGCATATTTTATATACATTAAGTGTTGTAATAATGGTCCATATTATTGTTGTAATTATTGTTATAATTACTATTATTGCACGTATTGTCCACATTGTATTGTTGTAATTATTATTATCATGATAATGTCTTTGTTATAATAAGTTAGATAGCTAGTTATTCATTTCTTATTGCTCATTCGGATTTGTAATAGTTAGTTTAATTCGGACACTTGGGCACTCATTCGGACCCTCTTTTACGAGGGCAAAATATGTTAAAATTGTGTATGTCTTCCAATCCCATTTCTTTCTCCCTCTTATTTACCCACTTATAATGGTAGCATAGAGCATCGTGTTTCCTTAGCATTTTCCATGATTTGCATACACTCGTCTCACATGCATTAGGGTTCGGCTCATCATACTAATTGAGGTCAAATTCTTACTCGAATATGTGCTTCATTGTATGCCTTGATTTGATCCATATTTTCCATGCTAGTAACCGAACTCATTATTTACACAATATATGTGTCGCATTAGTCATATTATATTGTTTAGGAGCATGCATTTCTTTCTAATTATTTTGCTTTATTTGGCTTGCCTTGGAGTACTAGGTGAGCACTTATTGATTTAGCATATCGCATGCGCGTGATTGTTGCCATATCGAGCATATTTTCCATGAGACTAAATACTTAAGTGATATACCTGTTTGAATGTCTGTGGATGAAGGCTAATTGTTAAAATTGGGATAAATTGATTAAATGTACAAACAAATTCACTTTTTCAAGTGACACGTATTCAAAACAATTTTTAAACAAACATGAAATCAAAGTGTTCCAACTTTTGCAAATTAGTCTATACTTGTGTGCATCACCTAGTCAAAATAGCCAATAATGGAACAAGAGCATATAATGTAAATAAAAATCACATCATGATTAGTAGAGGCCGATCTCGATGGGGTGAGTGGTGTGCTCAATCCATGACCTTCCCTCTCATACCTAAGTTCCCAGTCGAGACACTTTGGTGATGACGGACTAATGGCCTTTAGCACGAGTCACAGTTTCCTAAATTTCAGCGACTTTGAGATCGGCAAAAGCGAGCCATTTTGGCATTTGATTCAAATATCGATTTTCCAAAAGATTTGCTTGGGATTTAGACTCATTTGTATTTATCTATTTCACATTACACTTGTGAAATCATATTGAACCACAAGAGTCCAGAACTATAGGGCTAATCGTATTCCGAAAAGAACGCGAAAAGCACACTACACATGCATATCATTATTCTCGATAACTAGCATAACTAAATATAGAAAATATAACTCCTAATAATAAAAACAAAGTTTATTATTTTCAAAAAAAATTTGTTTGAAAAGTAAAAAGCAGGCTTTTAGTGACAAAATTTTAGAAATGTTGCCAATAATTGAGTACAATGGAAAAGAAAATTGTTGTTTGATGGAATAAACAATTTTCACCAAAATATTCCCTTGTGAAATTTTACTACTACATGTAGGCATAAAACACAATAACAAAAAATAATAATAATCCATCATATCTTAGATATATGAAGCAAGGAAGGAAGGATAAGAAACTGCATAGAAAATTTCTTGTACAAGTATTCCTGAAAGTAAAAAAAGAAAAAAGAAAAAAAAAAGTATTTTCATTGTTACATTGTTATAATTTTCTTTCCAATTTAAGATATTATATGCTTGTATTTAATTTCAGAAAGCACCAAAACACTATTTGATTGGAACAAAGATTTGGCCAAGGAACGAGATATGTATGGTTGGACACCACTTAGTTATGTGGCCCGATTTGGTCATGTAGAAAGGGCTAAATAGCTACTAGATGTGGATAAATCCATTGCATATGTGATTCTGAGACAAAGATGGTAAGAAGACAACTCTTCATGTAGCTAGTCAAGGACATGTCGACATGAAAGAGATTCGATTACAATGTCGATTGTTGGGAGATGGTTAATGATAAAGGCCAAAATATTCTTCATGTTGTAGTGCAAAATGAGAACAAAAAGGCGGTCAAATTCATCTTAGAAAATTCCCAGCTTAGTAGCGTTATAAATCATAAAGATATTGATGGGAAGACCCCTTTCCACCTTGCTACTACTGCGTTGCATGCAAACCAACTCATATACGATAAAAGAGCAGATAGAATCACCTTTAACAAGGAAAATCAAACTCCCCTTGATGTAACAACACACAATGAAAACGTAACATTAGTAACCCAGGTAACCCTTCTCTATCCTAGCGATGGCAGGAATCTTGTGCATAAGGCCGCCCTATTGCTTTATTAATTCATTGATGTTTTCCAAACTGATTGAAGAATGATTATTGCATGCAAGCTCTCAAATGGTCAGAATCAAAAAAACAAGGTCATTCACTAGGTTGGCAAAATATAATTAGTGATGATAATGAGAATTTAACAAAGAAAATGAAAGCTAATGATGAGCTTAAAACGGTTACAGCCACAGACATCAAGAAAACAGGGGACACCCATTTGATAGTGGTACGCACTTATATGGCTCATGACTTGACTTTGCGATTGGTTTCACCATGCACAGTGCCATGGTCCAAACCCGCCCCTATGGGTTAAGGCCATATAACGGCGATAACCACAAGATTACCTCTGACCTCAAACCAAATAAGATAAGACTCATCGAGTAAAAGGGCCAAATAGAAACAAATTTAAAACTTTGTCCGCAGAGTGCTTATATGCACACCATACCATTCCATACGTACATATGTTAATAACTCACAAGAAAGTGTAATGACATAAGATTCTATCTGAGCGAGGATCATCAAACTAAGTCAACCCATGAAAACTATATCTGAGCGTATTCAAAACTTCGCCAACGACAAAATGTAAATACATAACAAAAGGGCGAAGATGGGTCTCGTCGTGAGATACAAGAGTGACTCTCTCAAAACCTTAGTTGTTCCATCTGAGACTTCATTGAAATTTGGTGGTGCAGACTTCTCTTGGCTCACCTACAAACACATGAATGGCGTGGCGAAAGCCCGATGAATAATATCAAATCAAATCTGAAGTTACATAACAATGTAGAACAACATGTTCCAAACATCCTTGGGCCCAATTCTATTTCTATTTAACAGATATATGTAACTATACAAAATTCAAATCAAGTGACTGTAGTTCCAAACATTCTGGCCTTTGGCCCATTCAAATTTCCATTCATGTCAAAACGGCCTTCGGCCCATTCATTTATGTCAAAACGGCCTTTGGCCCATTCGTTTACGTCAAAATGGCCTTCGGCCCATTCGTTTCGTCAAAAGCGGCCTTGGCCCACTCATTAATGTAAAATGGCCTTGGCCCACTCTTTCATGTCAAACGACCTTCGGTCCTCATATCTATCAAAACGACCTTCGGTCCATTCAGTTCTATCAAAATGACCTTTGGTCCATTTATGTTTATCAAAACGACCTTTGGTCCATTTATGTTTATCAGAACGACCTTTGGTCCATTTATGTTTATCAAAACAACCTTTGGTCCATTTATGTTTATCAAAATGACCTTTGGTCCATTTATCTATTCATGTCAAACTTTTGTCCAGAATCCCAATTAGTAACTCATACAGCTTATAAAGGAGTAAACCATTGGACATTCACAAGCATTCAAACATCGATATTACTCACTGTGATCGACTTGTGGATTTGCCCTGGAGCTTGACCCTACACATTTCATGAACACAAATGGGTCACTAACAGTTCAATCCGTTCTTTAATTCACATACTCCTCATTAGGCTTTATTCTTATCTCATTAACTCATTTACAATGCTTAACATATGCCTAAGAGTGCTTACAAGTGAAAGAGAATGGAAAAACAGAACACAGAATGCAAAAACAGAATTTCAGAAAATAGGGTCCCCGCTCGAGCGTGGACTTCCTCGCTCGAGCGGACCCTTAAGCTTGCAAAAGTACTGGTTACCTCAAATTCATGCTCGAGCGTGAACTCCGCCGCTCGAGTGGACTACCTGCCTACATAGCTCCCCGCTCGAGCGTCAACTTCCCTGCTCGAGCTGGCACCATGTCTGAAAAAAAATGCTAGGAGCTCGATTTTCCCGCTCGAGCGGCAGTTCCCCCGCTCGAGCGGACATCAAAAATCTGGGGATTCCAGATTGAGTTCTTGAGCTTCATCTCAACTTTCAACCCACAATTTATGCATGTTATGGCTCAAATTTCTTATATACACATACTAACATGATACTAATACAAGATTACAACATTAGGAAGCTCAATTTCTTAAATTATCTACATGCATGTCCCAAAATATCTCAACTCATCACCAACATGCTCAAATTCAAACATTCAAGATTTATACTCCCATGATTTGTATATGCATGCCCATTTTGACTTCATATTCATTTCAAATGATGCAATTAGTGCTCATTCCCATAAGACTCAGCAAAGACATGCTTGCATGTGGGATTACACTACCAATCTTTCACAATTTCACAAATTAGATGCTAGATTTTGTGATTCCATAGGAGTTCTTTACATGCATGCACATATCAAGCCTCAATTTCAATAAAACCAACTCAAATCATGCTCTTGATCACAAACAACCCTTGAACACACAAGATTACACATTAAACTCATGAATTCAAGAATCAATGCTTACCTAGAGGCTCAATTCTTCCAATTTATGGTCAAGTCTAGAGTTGTCTTCAAGACTTCCAAGATTCAAAACAAAACTTTGATTTCCTCTCTCTCTCTCTCTCTAATTCGGGTCTCTCCTCCAGAGAGTTAAATCGACCAAGAATGAAATAAAAGAGGGAGTTGAATGCATAAGGGTCCCATATAACCCCACTAAGCCTCATTAATTTAATATTACATATTTGAGCACCAATTCATTAATTAATCAATTTAATCTAGCTTTGAATCAATTTTCCAATTAAATTTCACCGTAGGCTCTAAAAATTATGCCAATCACAATGCGTAATCAATTTAGGGTTACGTGGCCGATAAGGCCTCCAATTCAACTTCCAGCGGATTATTCAAGCAGATATTCCTCGGTGAGCAGATAGAGTTCCAAAATCACATATATCCACATAATGGCACACAAAATCATATCAAAACATATAATCACATACGTATTAGAGACCAATTAACATAATACGACGAGGTATCACACCTGGTAGCTCTGATGGAAACCGGGGCCCAAATCAAGGCATAGCAATTCTAACAAGAGAAAGCTTGACTTTCCAAGATTTTGTGATGACAAATACCATTGCCATGATATTATCCACTTCTTCTATTGTAACCTATTTTTTTGGGGCTCCATCTAAGGATCGTGATAAGCTTTTGAAACACCATAATTCTGCTGCTAATCTCGTAATGGTTGCGACTGTAGTAATGGTGTTGGCATTCATTACAGGCACATATGTTGTATTAGAACATTCACGAGCCCTAGCAATTGCAGTTTGTGTTACTAGTTGCCTGTTCTTCTAGATTTTTAACAACTTATTCAAAGAGAAATTGAACATGGTAATAGACCGGTCATCCCTATAAAAACTACATGTGTTACAGTCCTATCTAGTGTTCAATGTTCATATCTGATGAATAACATCAAGGAATGCATTCTTGATCAATAATGTATTTTGATATTAATTTCAAGTGTGAGATTGCAGGCTTGAGTTTGAGGGCACCCAATCTGTATCGATAGTGATGTAAATCAAACCTATGCGAGCATATGGTTCCATTGCTATTGTAATAATGTCTGATTGTCAACATATATGCATTTCAATATATCAATTTTTTAGAGTGAATCTGGATTGTTTCTCAAAATACTCTACTAGCGATATATTAGACTCTTGATCATATTTTTAATCAAGTTCTCACTCAAACTTCGAAATCATAGAGAATTTTTGGTATCAAAGCTCTCAATCACCATATGTACTTTTTGTTCCATGTCATTTCTCATTTATTATTTTGTCCCCAACAAGGTGATTGTGAGAGTAGGTGAGTAATAAGTAATTGCATATTAGATGATTATTGGTTCACTTAGGAAAGGGATTAGATTTAGTGGGTTGTCTTACAATTTCTTTGTAAGTTAATGGAATAGTAGTGCCCTATATTGTGTTTTACTCCTAATTTCAATTGTTGTTTACCTAATGTTTCTTTGGTGTAGCTTATAGTCAAAGTGATCATTGCTATTCAAGTCCAAAATTAGACCCACTTTTCAAGTCTAATGATGTGGCAACCAATTTGGATATCTAAGGCAACACGCCCTCTCATACTTTCCCTAATTATCAACCAAACATATTACTTACACAGCATTGACTCTAGAAAATAGGTCTAAAAAGTGGAATAAGTTTGGTGAAATTGTTGATAGAAGAAGATGGTGAGTTTAAATATGAAGCCAACAGTGCAGGTGAAGCTCCACTTTACATCGCTACAGAGAAAGGATGCCATGTAGTGGTGTCCGAAATCTTGAAACCTTTCAGAGCTCCGGCTTATGGTGGCCCTGGTGGTACTGCTTTGCACGCTACAGTAATTTCTAACAACCAAGGTGCTAGTCATTAATTTTAAAAAAAAATTCTTTGGATTTTATTTGTCTTTTACTAGACAAAAAAATAGTGGATTCATATTAACAGATACTAGTATAAAAGCAGTGATATGCACGGTCTTAGACATTAATTCAAAATTGTATTTTGAAAGTAAATGGTACATTGAAAATATATATATTAACAAAAAATAATCAATATTAAGTATTTAAATTTAGCAAATCCGAAGTCATATTTAGCGCACATGCACATGTATTTGTTAAAGTATTTAGATCGACTCAACTTTATAATTTGTATAAAAATGCCCATTCTTGTGTTTGAATCATAAATTTGTGTAATGAATTCACTATACACAAATACAGCCTAAAGAAAATTGACTCTTTTTTATTTTTATTATTCTTTCCTCTGAAGGAAATAGCAGTTATTCCAGTCAACCATGTAATGTTATGGTACGGGTGTACGGACCTGGAGAGAAAACTTACGCGAAATATTGCTAAAAATGAATGATTTTGGTTTTGATTTTGAAGTTAGTTTTTAATTTCTATTTAATTTATTACATTATATGCTCTGTATTTCATTTAAAAGCACAAACACATTATTGGATTCGAAGAAAGATTTGGTCAAGGAACCGGACATGTATGCAGTGGGCCACTTCACTATCTTGACCCAATTTGGTCATGTACAAAGGGCTAATGACTACTACAATTGGATAAATACATTGCATATGTGATTGCGAGACAAAGATGATAAAGAAGACAACTCTTCATGTAGCGACTACTCATGGACATGTAGTTGTAATGGAAGAGCTTATTGCTAAGGATACTATCTCTCTTGAAGTAATCAAGAGTGATGGCACATCATAAGGCATACTCGCCACGCTAGGATAGCTAGATATTGTTATAGAGTTAGATATATACGGTTAGAATATTAGATATGCGATTAGATAGTTAGAGCTTATACATATGTGTATATATACATATGGTTGTATTGTTCTAATAGTCAATGAAGATATTTTTTACATTCTTGATTATTAAATCATGGTATTAGAGCTTGAGCTCCAATGAGCATTGGCTCACCAATTTAATTTTCATTTCTTTCAAAAGAACTTTGATCTTCATCAAGCGGTTTCAATGGAGTCTTCTTCTTCTTCAACCATCCCTCTCAATCTTGCAATGTTAATCTCTAATCTAAAGCTCACTTGTATTTGTCAAATTGGATAGTACAAACTTTCTCATCTGGAAACATCGGATGCAAAATATTCTTGAACTCTTGATCTCTTGGAGGTTGTCAATAGATCATATCAATGTCCTCCGACAATGATTCAAAATTCTTTTTGGATAAGAGATTTCAAATCCGAATTCATACGGTGGCGTATGATCGATGCACATCTTGAGTTGTATAAGCTGCTACTCTTTCTCCGGCAATCTTCTGGCTGTGATTCATCTTCAAATGAGCTCGAGGTATGGCTATCACTTGATGGCGATTTATCTCATTGTCTAGGTCATACATTCATCGACTCAACAACAAATTAAATTCAATATCAAAGAGTTACGATTCAATTGAGGTTTATCTAAGTCACATCAAAAGTCTTGTGGATCAATTGAGCATGGCTTCATCCTTTGTTGTTGATGAGGATGTGGTCCTCATTACACTGAATGGGTGCTCATGAAATTTTAAGGGGTAAAAGAAAAAAACTCTAAGGCTTGACCATAGTTCTAAATCGCGGTATCGGGTAGCATGTATGATATCGATCGCGAATATCGTATCGGTAGTATCGGCCAAGATGCGTATCGAATATCGAGCGTCATATTGTGAAATTTCAAAATCATTAGCAATCCCTCTAAAACTCAATTTTATGCATTTTTTTTGACTCTTTTAGCCTTAATTTATCATGTTTTAATCAAAATTTTGATATATAGAGGCACTTTTGACTCATTTTCAACTAAATGATATGTATTTATTTTAGTCTCAAGCTTTTATTTGGCATATATGTTAAACTTTTAATATAAAATTGATGTGGAAATATTTTTTTACTTATTTTCAACAATGAAATACTTCCACATGCACAACAAATTAATAAGAGAAAGAAGGACATGAAAATAAATCATTAAGTTTAGATCATAATCGCATATAAATATTTGAAGAATTATAAATATATTAAAATATATCTTATTCCCATCCCATACCATAATATAAATAAAAAAATAACCACAAAAAAAAAAACAAATTATAAACAAACCGAAAGTTTCAATATATTTTTTGTATTTTTACGTATTTATTAATTTTTAAAATATTTTTTCACAAATATTTTATTTTTTAGATATATCTAAATAAAATGCATCTAAAAAAGAAAAAAATAAAATAAAATAAAATATTTTTAAAAAAAATATTCACTAAAAATATAAAATACAAAAAATAATAATAATAATAATAATTTTTAACAGTACTGTGTTAAGCAAAATGGGTCCATTTTTCCAAAACGACACCGTTCCATTCCATCCCCTTCCTACTAGATGGCGTGGACATATTCAGGCCCTTAGATTGTCTGCCTACCACGTGTCCCAATCTCCTTCATATTGCTGGACAGAAGAAGGCCGGAGAGGAGGCTGATCCTCTTCAGCCAAAAGAAAAAACAGAGCATTATAAATGCTCCTAATAAAGAGAGCATGGGATGGGAATGTATTAATTTGTTGCAGGTGCTTTTGCTCGTTTTCAGGTGCATTTTATATTTCTTGCACCTGCACCTGCAAGAATTATAAAATGGTGGCTTTATAAAAGGAGCATTTTTCAAGGAACATTACTCATGAACATTTTTGCGAGGTGCTTTGCTCGTTTTAAGCCGTGTCGGTGTTCGAGCTATATCGCTCACGTGTCAGTTGACGTCGTATCGAGAATCGGCCGCTTCTGAGCGAAATTCATTCTCCACCGGTATACGGTGAGTATCCGACTTCGGCACTCCCATTTTCCGGACAGGCGGTCGCTGGCATGTCGATGCCGATATTTAGAACCTTGGGCTTGACACTAATAATAAAATAAATCTTTAATTTTTAATTTTTAATTTTTTTAATTTAAACCTTAATATTTTAATTTGTTTTCAATCTAAACAATTTGCTTATTTTTATTAAATAATCTTGATGAAAAAATAATATTTTAATCATTAAACTCAATGTGAATAAATGATGAATGCATGTGTATTGATTATATTTATTTTTATTAATATTTGGTTTGGATGTCAATGGATGGGTGAATGAGTATTGTTTAAATTTATTTAAATTAAATTTCAATGCGAATGAATTAGATGCAAAACAATGAATTTGTGGATTGTTATGATACAGTAATGTCACAAAAAATAGTTCTTAGTTATTTGCAACACCAAGACACTGTCACAAATAATTAATTATTTTTTTACAATTTGTTTGTACTTTTTGAGACAAGGAAATTCGGTGGCTCACTCTCTTGCTAGACTGTCTCCCACTCTTCAACAGCAACAGGTTTGGATGAAGGAGGCACCCCCGTCACTCGATCATTTGATTGCTTTGGATGCTGCTAGTTGCTAGTACTAGTTTTTCTTGCTTTGTTCTGTTTGGCTGCTAGTCCTCACGCTTTTTGTTTCTTGGCATTTGCAGTTCACTATCTAAAACAAAAAATAAAAATAAAAATAAAAATCCTATCCTAAAAAAACTTTCAAATCTTAAACCCGCTCATTTTATCCAATAAATATAGGCTATTAATTCTTTATTTTTTCTTGAAGAGATTAAATTGTTTAGATTCTTTTAATTATTATTTAACAAAGTTTTAATATAATTATTGAATAATTCTAATGAATATTTTATATCTTAAATCC
Source organism: Camellia lanceoleosa (assembly GCA_025200525.1). Lineage (NCBI taxonomy): Eukaryota > Viridiplantae > Streptophyta > Magnoliopsida > Ericales > Theaceae > Camellia > Camellia lanceoleosa. The sequence goes on along the minus strand of CM045762.1, from coordinate 161,874,731 downwards.
AATTCAAATATTAAATGGGCACAAATCTCGGCCGACCTAATCCTATGAGCTAAATATAGGATTATTTATCAATTAGTCCTATTAAGTAAACTTAAATATTAATAGCTCCTATTGACTTTTGGAATGCACCAATAAGTCCTACAATATCTATATTGCCATTGAATTTATTCCCTCATTAAATTTCTTTCTTTTATTATCTTCTCTCTTTTACTTTCATTTTTCTAGAAAAAATTATATCTTCTTCTTCTCTCTATCTACCATTTTTCTAGAGCTTCACACCACCACCATCTTCCTCTATTGTTGCCCACACTACCTTGTTTACGCCATTGTTGCAACACCACCACCATCGCCATAACCGATCCACTCACTACTCTGCTGTCATTTTTCTTATTATTACTTTCAATGTTATTGTTTAAATATTATTGGTAAACTCACTAAATTATAACATTTATAATTATTTATTACATCTTAACAAGTACTAACATTTGCCTAAAAGAAAGGACTTTGATTCCGTTGAAGCAAGGAATCACTCAAATCAATGGGCAAAATCTTTGTACACACAAAAGGATGTGAAACAGTTAGTAGATTGAGGACGACAATAGAGGAGGTAAATTTTAAAAATTAAGCAAGATATATTACTTCACTGCATAAAGTGAATTGTAAAATAATCTAATTAACAAACATAAAAAGTCAAAGAAAATAGGACATTGATGAGGTTGATTACTGATTAAGGCGTGAATAGAAACAAGTTGTACGTGAGCAAACAGAGCGACTTGTTGAGAGTTAGGCTTGACTCGTTTAATAAATAAGCTAAGTTAGAACTCAAATAAGTTCGTCAAGGTTTAGTTATCTTATTTAAATTATATAGTAAATATATTATTTATATATTAAATAATATACAAATATATAAATAATATTTTTATTTAAATATATTTATTTAAATAATATAAATAAGAAAAAATTCTTATCAAGTTGAGCCAAGTGTCATTAATATTAAAGCTGAACTCGAGTCTAATTAGTTAGGCAAGCTAATTAAGTTCAAAAACAATATAGATAGCAGTCGAGACATGAATCCTGGTTTATACAGAGCTGCCAAGAAGGCAACACTGTTGTCTTGGAGCAATATGTTGACCAACTTGAAGCCCAGGTCACCCCAAACAGAACACTGTCCTCCACATTGCAGCCCAATTCGGCAATTCACAGTGTGTCCGAGAGATCCTAAGCAAGAATTAAGTCGCTGTTAAATCATCAGAATGCCAAAGGCGACACCGCTCTTCATGTTGCAGCAAGGAGGGACACTCGGACATAGTCAAATCACTCACTGAATGTGCAACGTCACTGGATCATGATCATGTGGCGATAGAAAGCGGCTCTGAAATCACCAAGAAGATGTTGAGGGCAACAAATGATGATGGAGACACGGCCTTACGACGCTGTGAGGTATCGTCAACCTGATTTTGTCAGATTAAAACCGTTCAAACCTCGACCATTACCACAGCCATTACTGCGACCAAACCCCGATCTGGTCAGGCTGTTGATTGAAGAAAGATCCTGGGTTTACATACTGGGCAAACAATGCCGGTGAAAGTCCGCTCCCATTGCTGCCGAGAGAGGGTACCATGAAGTGGTGTCCGATATCTTGAAAACTTGCAAACACCGGCTTATGGTGGCCTGCTGAACAGAACAGCTTTGCACGCTGCGGTAATTTCTAACAATGAAGGTATGTATATGTAGCGGTAAAAGCGAATCTATAATAGGGGCCTGTATTTTTATACGTCACTTAAAAAAAGATAAAATTTAAATAAAAATTTTAAAAGATAAAATTTAGCATTATTCTTATATATTTTAACTATTTACATAGAGAAAAAAAAATACTCCAACAAAATGTTTCAAACCTAGATAAAACTTCATAATTTCACCTGCAGAATGTAAAAAGAGATGGTGTAATTTTGATTTGTCACATACCTAAATTATGTAGGAGCTCTAAACTTCTTATATCACATCATTGTGGGTATATTTGAGAGTCTCAAATGTGAGTCTCTAAGCGTTACTCTATACAAAAATCTAGAGTTATAACATCAAAAAGAAAATTGAATTCAAAATTATATCTATGTAAGCTTCACTTAAATATTACTGCTTTTTATATTTTTTAGTTGCAATTAATTCAATTATTGAGATTCAATTTTGAAGTAAAAAATCACTGATGGAGATTTAATAAATTTTTCTATCTTTGTCTAGGAAGTATAATTAAGTGCTTTCCGTTTATACAATGCTTTTTAGTTGGCTTTTTAACTGTTTTGACTTTTTTGGCACCGAGACTTTTAGTTGTTTGTATTATTCTTGTTGGGAGTTTTGGCTTTTTCGACTTTGGAATTGCTGTGTATTTTTTATTTTTTTTTTGTCTTGTCTTTTTTGTGATTTTTTGTCGTTTTGTGATTTTGACATTTTTTGTCTTTTGTGATTTTTAAGCATAATACAAATACCAACGACCCTAAATAAAGAGTTTATTTACTTTTTACTCCGTCAAATTATCTATTTAGTCCCTAAATTATAGATTGAGGTCTACTAAGTCATGAAATATAAATCAAGGTCTATTTGAAATATAAATTTTGACAATTTTTAGCTAAAGTCCAAAAGGATTAGTAAAAAAATCAAAAAGTAACAACATATATTAAAGTTGAAGATTTCTTTTTTCTCTCTACTTTTACACCTTTTTGTAAAATCAAAAATCATCACAAACATAATAGTTTTTTTATTCCCAAGCGTGGCCTTAGTTCATAGCTATAGATTCAATCTATTAATTTTCTAAAGTATTTTAATTCAAACCTACTTTGGTCACGAAAAAATTATAAAAATAAAATATAGCCATAAATATTACTATAAGTACTAAATCTAATTAAAGATTATTATTACAAATTAATTTTAGATTTTTGTTTCAATTTGGTTCAATTGTGACAACGTTAAGGTTATTCTGGAAAAATAATCTCTGGTTGGTTGATTAATTGGTAGAGTTGATCAAATATAATTTTTGCGCTAAAAACATGACTCATGGCTTGTGTGCCTGACACTATTAAATAATGCTTTATTAGTTCTAATCCATTGAGCCAAGTGAGACAAAGTAAAAAAAAAATCATGATCAAATTCAAGCCAATTACAATTGCCGTCAAAAAATGACACCGGGGCAAAAGTAGGATTGCACTGGTGTAATTTTCCCTGAATCTATAGGCGGGATGGAAAGGTAGAGTGCAGAGAGAATTTTTTTTTTTTTTTTATCAACAAAAAAATTTCATTAAAAATGTAAATTAAAAGATGCGAAAAATAATCGAGAATTCGAGATGATGCGATATCCTCTCTGCACAAAACCATCTAAACCTTAACCCCTACGACCTCACAATAATTAAGATACAACAAAAATAAAAAAAGGAGTTTAGAATAACTTAGCACCAAACACCAAACCCAAAACCCCAGCCACATAACCCAACCCAACCCTTGCAAGCCCAAACGGGACAAACACCCAAAACAGGACCTCCACCATACAAGAATAAAAACACCAAACAACAAAACCCAACAACCCTCTGAGAATAAATAAAACCCTTTCCAAGCCAAACGCACACTACGACACAGAACAAAACCTGCCACTAACCAAAACAACTCGAGACCCTTCTAAGTTAAATGCAATGCACCCCCTTATCTCTCACTCTCCCCATGTTTTAGGAAGATAGGGAGGCATTTTCCTTGTTCAGGTGGTTTTCATCTTTTGATGTGTTTTTCTTAATCGTACTCAGGGAGGCACCAAAAACATTGTTGTGGATTGGAAGAAAGATTTGGCCAAAAGGAACCAGACGTGCATGGCTGGACTACTTATGCTGCACGGTTCGGTCATATTACAAAAGGGCTAAGCCTTCTCTAGACTCTGATAAATCCATTGCATATGTACAGACCAAAGATGATAACAAAGGCTCTTCATGTAGCAGCTAGTCAAGAGGACATGTTAGTGTATACAAGAACATATATCTAATGTCTGATTGTTGGAGATGGTTAATCATAAAGGCAAAAATATTCTTCATGTTGCAGTGGAGAATGAGAAAAGGGATGGTGATTAAATTCATCTTAAAAAATTATTCACTCAGTGGCCTTATAAATCAGAAAAGATGTCGTGGAACACCCTCTCCACCTCATTTATACTGTTAGATTACTTGCAATCGGCCTCATAGACCACCGAAAAAGCAGATAAGGTTGTCTTTAACAAAGGAAACTGGTTCCTTGATATATCGACATATTCTGAAACCGCAGCTGTACCAAGGATTACGCCGATGTCAACCATCAATCCCTATCCAGACTGCACAGTCACCAGAAGCCTTGTACACACGGCTGCGGGGCTGCTTTACTTTAATTCACTAAAGTTATTATTTAGATACAATGTTTTCCTAATTGATTGAAGAATGATTGTACAGGTTTTCATAAAAGAAGAATTGGAAG